>JAPWDM010000003.1:1681849-2881849 GCA_035578155.1 Brachynemurus nebulosus
TTTAATTAATACTTACTATAATTACCCGCGTGAGTATAAAAAATTATATCAATTTATTGATGCCTAGTTTTGGATTTTTGAGTATAAAAAACTTTAAATCCATTTTCTCGCAAACAACATTTTTGAAGTTCGTGAACATCATAACTCAAAATCTACTTCACCAATTTTGTTGAAATTTTGTACACTGTTTCTACACATAAATCAACAGGTAATCAGGTCGAGTTTTTTTTCTTTTGCTATTTTTTTCCAGTTTATAATAACAAATTAACCGAAATTTTTAGCAAAAATCGCGTTTTTCACTTCAAAATGCTGCCAAAAATAAAAAAATCGAAAAAATACAAAAAACTCTTCCTGACTCCCTAAGGAAACATATCGCCTTTTAAACGCATTTCGATTTTTTTGTATCGGATGATTCGGTAGCAAGTTATGATGTTCACCGCAATACATCTTTTTCTCGAGGCGCCTCTGGGGAAATTCGCTGTCACGGACTTATTTATCGATATTTGTAATTGATAATTTTTTCAAAGATACTTCAGATGTTATACTGTAACGTGTATGTGAAATAAATAAGCCAACATTTTTCATATCTCCAAAAGAATTCATGAAAATATGCCTTTTTTTCGCTTTTAAAACCTTACCCCTCCTTAATGTTTTAGGCCTTTAAGTACCACAGTTTATGTTTAAAATTATAAAAATCTAAAACATTGACAAAATTTATATTTATTTTATACTTCTTTTGTAAAAATTTTTAATAAATTAATAAATATTTTAGTATGTTATAATTACTATTTTATTGTAACTTCGTAAGTCACTCAGATTACATAAAACTGATGATATAAACACAGAACAATTATAATACAATTATGTCTATTTACACACATTACATTTTTTAAAGAAAATTCACATTTTAAAAAAATAATATTAAAATAGTCACATAATGCGATTTGTTTTATATACTTTTAAATTTATTTGCGACAACGTCTTACGTTCTGTATTCTAAACAAATAACTATAATTAGGTACTACGTACTGACATATTCTAACAGTTTAAATAATATTTACAACAAAGAAATTTAAATTTCCAATAAACAGATTTTTTGTTATTTTTTATTTGTTATAAATTAAATTAAAATGTATAATTATGTATACTTTTGTATTATTTTATTAATTACGGCAAAAATATTAAAAATTTTAATTATTTGCTGATAGAATTTTCATTAATTTAAATATTTCGCGATACTTCTGTTTAAACATGTTTCGTTTTTCTGATTGCTTTCAATTGGTGAATTAATTGTAAAGCTTGTATACACCTCACAATGTATCATTATAACTAACTTCAAGCTTGTTTTTACTAGGACAATTTTAAAATCTGTCTATGAATTGTAATGTTAAGTCTTAGTGTTAACTTTGCTAAGTTCAATCTTAGAGTTATCTTAACTTGTGTTTATGAATAGCGCTCATTATTATTTTTTATATTTTCATAATAATTGTTAAAAAATTTTAAAATATACATGTCATCAATAAAAATACATCTGGATGTGCTAGAAAAAAAACAGAGCTGTATTTTAATTTAACATACCTAGATATTAAAAAAAAAAAAAAAAAAAAAAAACAAAAAAAAAACATAATTATTGGAAGAGAAAAAAGGTCAAATTTCGCAGGCCTGTGTAATCTATTTGATTTTTTTTCAAATGAAAACTGCGGCCGAAATCGTGGGCACCAATATTCGCCTTTTTTTAAAGACACTTTTTTCCAAAAAATTATAATAATTATAAAAAATAAATAAAAAAAATATTTTTGTACTGTTAAATAGTGGTATTAATCGTAAAAAAAATTCATCCCCATTCCCCCATCCTATCCATCCGAAAAAGACATCATTCATTTGAAAAATAATTAGTTTTTTCTGGGAGTACAGAATATAAACGATTCAAAAATTTAGGGCACGTGTCAACGTGTATATTTCAAATGTAAAGTCAAAACAAAATTCGTGATACAGATACGTAATACTATATTTTCCCCGATAAAACGCCTTATAATGTTAGCATACTGTATACAAAACTTAATCAGAAAATTGTTCTGTTATTTATATTAAGAAATTATGTTTGGTAAGTTGATAGTATATGGGCTATTTCGATAAGAAGATTTCTCTTCAATAACCAATAAATTTTGCTTAAATTTAGCCATTAAGTAGTTGTTTATTTTTCCAAATACATATAATATTAAATTACTCTTGTGTTGTTGTTTTTTATATACATATATTAATTTTCCACATATTATGTGTATAATATACAGAATGTTTACTGTAAATTCAACACGAAAACGAGCTGTTTTAAATTATTACAGTTGGATTAAGTTACCATTTCAATCAAAAAATTATGAATTAATTGAAAACATTTAATAAAATTTATTGAAAATATAATTTTTATAAGAATGAATGATAGGCGTCTATCACGAACGGGCCTTATTCAATTTACAAATTTCACTGATAGACAAAAATGACCTTAATGAAAGTTAAATGAAATTGAATGGGTTATTTTGAATTTACAACTAATTTGTAACTAACCCGCGTTTTTAAAAAATGTCACCCTCAGTTTTTTTGCAACAGCAGCTAATTTTTTTTTAAATTAAATATGGTTAAAAATTATATCTAATGAATAAAAATAACTTATATTTTAATTTTATTCAGAATTTTCGGGAATATTTAGCGTTAGGTACATCTGCTTTGAGTGTCCAACAGTAGTCAGCTAACATGTTCGCACTTCACTTGCCTTGGTACCGTTTTTCCATGTTAAATATTTCCTGATGGAACCGGTCACTGTGTTCGTCCCTAATGGTCCCCAAATTGTGAGAAAGAAAATCCAAATGTGAGTGTAAAAGGTGTATTTTGAGCGACATATTACATCCCATATCCGTGTAAGCTGTTAAGAAGTTGCTAACCAACTCTTAATAGTTTTCGGCCCTGTGGTTTCCAAGAAAATTATAAACAATATTTCGAAAACATGGCCATGCAGATTTTTCGATCGGATTAAGTTCTTATTCAAACTGTTTATCAGTCCGTAGGTATTTAATTTGTAGCCCTACAAATATATATCCTTTTTTATTTTAGCATCGCTGATTTTTGGAAATTTCTGTTTCAAGTAACAAAAACCGTTTCCATTAGTGTCCATAGCTTTTACAAAGTTATTCATAAGTCCGAGTTTGATGTGCAGTGGAGGCATAGGCGAATTCAGAGGGTGGCTGTGAGGGCTGTAGCCCCCCCCCCCCCCCCCTTGATCGACAATAGGTAACTTTTTTAGTTAAACATACATTCAGAACACACAATTCCCCAAAATTCCTCTTGGGATTTGATTCAACCTCCCCCTCCCTTGAATGGAGGTAGCAATACATCTTCAGGATTGATTAAAAGAGGGTGAAGAACATTTCGTTTACCTAGAATAAGAGCGTCGCGCTTAGGCTTAGGTCAGTAAGCAAAATTCGTGTAATCAGTTTTGATTAACAGAAACTGAGGGTGATTGAACATAACTGAGTATAAGCTTTATTTGTGGATAGGTGGATAGTGTTTGAAAAAGCGATTCGAATTTGTTTAACAAAATCACTGTTTACCAGTGTTTTACTTTAATTATGAATTTATTGTTTCTTTGATTCTTATTATGTTAACAATCCACCCAGAACCGTCCTTTTTTGATCGCTTGTTCAATCATATTCATCTTTCTATTTTTTCAATATTTTTACCTACATACATATACTGGTTCATTCAATTATTATTTAATGTCGGATACAAACTGAAATTTTTTATTTTTTTTTTTTAGAATATAATGGTTGTTTTCATTTTATCTGAATAAAGTAACATCCTACAGGGTGATCTACATACGATTTATACTGGTTATTTTCAATTAATATCTAATACTGAATATAATATTGTGAAGCTTCTCGCCTTTTTCCCATTATTTGTTTTTTTATTCTGTTTAAATAAATCAACGTCCTACAGTACGCTTTTTTTACATCT
This sequence comes from Brachynemurus nebulosus, assembly GCA_035578155.1. Taxonomy (NCBI): domain Eukaryota; kingdom Metazoa; phylum Arthropoda; class Insecta; order Neuroptera; family Myrmeleontidae; genus Brachynemurus; species Brachynemurus nebulosus. The sequence goes on from JAPWDM010000003.1 coordinate 1,685,855, forward strand.
ACCTTTTTACAAAACATTATTCGAATTCTTATTTGATAATATCTAATCAATAGTCTGGAATATAAAATACAAACAGGTAGTTTTTTTAATTTTTTAAAATGAAAATAAAAAATCGAAGCTTTTTTTAAATAAAATATTTACTCAGTGAGCGCCAGACTGTTATGAAAGTTTGTTTACATATTGAAGTGTTAGAAAAGTTACATTTAATATTAAAATTCAATATGACGTACAAATATTTAAAAAAAAGAGTCGAAACTGGATATAAGTTGAAATCTCAATATAATATATAGAATATATAGTGTTTGAGATGTATTTACATATTGTATATAGATATTACATATTATATACACTTAACTGTTGTATTGCTATGTCATATTACAGTGAAAGCTCTCAGTAATACCACTCTAAAAATATACACCTCAGTAGGGGTTCTACCATGTTCATCAAATATTCAGTTTCATTCAGAGCGAGATTTTAAATTGTTCCAGGACGTGTATTTATGCTATGAACGAAAGCCTTCGCTATAAAATAATAAACAAATTATTATAAAAATATACATACTTACCTCGAATACAACAAGAGGCTGGAATTTTTACAGACATACGTCATGTGACGAACATGAAAAGAGTAAAAAAATTTTTTTTCATTTTTAATTTCTAGTATCACTCAGATGAAGTGAAATGAAAGCTTGTAAAGCTTTTCCAAGAATTTTGCAACTTTTCAGGTCAAATTTAGCATTACTTAGCGTTTCCACTGTAACAAAAGGATGAATGTTATATGTAGATGTTTCGAAATACCTTAACAATTTACAGTCTGCGTTTTCAGCATCTGAAAATAGACAGAACAACCGTACAGGCCGATTGTGACCAGCAATTACACACATGTGTGCGCAAACAGGTGTAAACTAACAACAAACGCACTCTCTGTGTGTTGATTTTTGTAAATATTTATAGACGGATAACATAAAAGTAACACTTAAAAATAATTTTATATTACCTTTTTTAGTTTTTTATAATTGTATTGAAATACGTACATTTTACAATCACAAAAAACAGTATGTTTATCTGTATTGATATTACTTTTATTAAAAAGTGTATGTTTACACTTGTTGAATCAATTCGTGAATTTATTTATGTAATTTTTATTTGGTATAAAGTAGGAACCAAGCCCTAAGCGTATGTTTAAAAAACTGTGGATAGCAGTGTGTCTGAGTGTGTCAGATACTGCTTAAGCTGACTAGTCGCACAGCAACTCTAGAGGTGTGAAGATCGATTGTTTGTCATTATTATCAACCACTTTACAACAATAAGCGAATACATATAATAGTATATGCAGGAACCGTACCTCTAGCATACGCATACAGTGCAGTCCCCCATTTCCAAGGATAGAGTGTGACGTATGACACACACACAAGCGTATATCACGTCTACATAGATACGAGATTTATCTAGTAACATTTAGTGCGTTTGTAGTGGGAGAGAAATTTAGGTCAATTGTGACGTCAGGTTTGTTTCAGATTATTTTGTGGAAAGAACAAAACAAATAAATACTTTACGTGTAAAAAATTACGTGTATATTATTTCTTTTTGTTTAGTTGAAAAAAAATGTTAATCCCAAAATTTACAATAGAAATATTAAATATTATTTATTTTAATTTATAAACTTTTCACTGTGCATGTAGGTATATATACACAAGCAGGATTAATATTTTCACATATTAATGTTATATTTTACATTACTAATTAATTCTTAATTACCGGGTAGCTATACCTTTGCAATTAGCATAAGTTTATGAATCCCTTATACGTCTCAACTGTATCGTTATATACACAAAATTTTGCAAACAAAAGTATCCCAAGTAACTATTTGTATGTATATTAGATGTAAAGTTTGTAATAAAAAATACCAGACATACGGAAAATATATATAAAATTCAGGGATCGATAGCTTAGTGACAAACCGCTTGACCAGTTATTAAGAGATCCTGGGTCAAGTCCGAACCAATTCAGTTTGATAATTTTTTAATCACTGTGTGGGTTTTAATTAAAACAATGGCTGCTTGTACACGATCAGTAATACTGTCAGTATTTAGAAATACTGACATTATTACTGATCGTGTATTGATAATACTGAAGTATTCGTATATATAATTTATATTATAAAAATAATGACTCATTATTTTTTTCATTAAATACTGACGGTATTACTGATCGTGTACAGGCAGCCAATGATTTGACGAGCATATGAGTGAGCATATGTCTGTTTAAATACGAACAAAAGTTTGTCAAACATAGATAATGTTTACAAGCAAATCGACAATATTAAAATTTTAAAAAAAAAAAGTAAAAAAATCGAGGCTGGCCATGATGTGATTAGAGGGGGAGAGAGGACTTCAATAAAATACTATGTTGAGCAAGGTTAAAATGAAAAGAATTGTTAAAAGGCGATACGTGTCTTTAATTTTAAGATTTGTTCATACAGCTGGGAATGTTGTCTTTTTTTATCAACTAAATGAATTAAGGTCGTATGAATTGGAAAAAGAACATTTTTTATAGTAACAGCCCTGAAGTCTTACCATTTTGGAAGCTTTGGAAATTATGAAAATTCTCTATAATTTTTCATTCCTTATTTTATCCCCATAGAAAATGAAAACACCTACATTACATAAGGAACCCCTATGAAAAATTTTGCGTTTCTATACAAATTTTCACCGCCTAGTTTACCCCTTAATAAGGAATAAATTTCATGTATTCTATAGCACTTTCCAGATTAAGACGAATTCAACGACACCCTATTACAGAAAAATCCTATATTTACACATACAATCCAAACACATAACTCCCCATCTCGGGGAGCAGTCAGGTAAAAGAAACAGACAAAATGATTGCATTGGTAGCATCTGCGAAAAAATTTTCAGTAACCACGGAACCTTAATGCAAGCCCAGCACACACTTGGCAATTTCCATAATCGATCAAGAATCTCCACAGTATCGTTTGTACCTACTGTATTTCAATACTATATACAATATTTTCCTTTACAAACTGTCTACGTATACGAGTACCAATTGTGCTAGAGAAAATATTATTATTTATTTTCGGAATAAGTAAATTTCGTATAGGGATTATTCTACATTTAAATTGTAATTAACAGGGGCAGTAAACAAAACTTATTAAGGAATACGGATCGACCTACACTCAAAATGATGGAGGAGAAAGTTCTCGCTCAAATTCAAATAACCTTCAATGTTATTGTTTCGACTAACTACACAACAACAACTGAATGTTTTTGTTGTTCTTTCTGTCCTTAGTGTTAAGTACTTTGTGCTATGACGGAGTTGCCTCAGACTTATTCATTTTGTCAAATTACTGTAGCAAGCAGTTAGTTAGTTAATTTAAATTTAATATTATTAACGTTGATGCTTGTGAAAATTTGAGCGCGTACCGAATTAAAACTCGTGCACAACAAATGTGAGCATTAATACGAAATTATTGTTTAAATATATTATGAAAATTTATTTAAAATAATTAAATGATGTAAAAAGCAAATAAGAATATACTAAACAAGTGATTATAAAATAACAAAATTTAGAATAACCAGGGGCGGATTTATTATTTTGCCGCCCGCAGGTATGGCAGAAAATGCCGCCTCTACACCCTCACCTATCTCACGCATTCCATCTTCTCCCTTCCCCTCTTCGATTTTACATCCTCATTTTCCCAATTTGATTATCTGCCCCGTTTCCGTTAACAGTCATTTCATGTTAAAATAAATAAACATTAATAATATAAATAATCAGAAACTGAGGCAAACTTAAAATTACAAAAAATATTGGTACGTACAAACATTATTTTTTTAAATGACAAACGGATAATGCTTACGCATGCAACTTAACTAATTTTATTTCAAATCTGCTTTGATATTTTGACAGAAACCAAATTTTTTTACGTAATCACGAGTTCTCTCATTCACTATCTAGTTAATAGGATCGTGATCTATAAATTCTAATTCTCCTACCTTATTAGAAGTTGAAGATGAAGTAGTGCAGTAGTCATTTTGACATCGGCGTTGACTGGATCTACAGCAGTGTCCTCCTTGGATAAAACAAGTCTCTTTAGGCCCGTTTTACATTATCACTCCACTCTCACTCCGATATCATTACGCTCCCGATTCGATATAATCTTGTTGTGTTCACATTACAGTGCTGATATCATGCTGGTACCCATTCGTTCTCTATTCACATTATAATGCCACTTTGGGTAAACTCCCAGTTCGGTCTGAGTTCGATACAAATATCTTTTCATAACAACTGAATGCAAGCGGAGTGGAGTGGAATCAAAAAAGTGTTTACACTATAGGTACAAGTCATAAAAAGTCTGATATCGCTCCGATAAAATATTACCTAAGTGGTATTGATATTGGAGTGGCATTGAAACGGGAGCGAACCGCGACTGATATCGGACAGATATCAGAGCGATGATGTGAATACACTCATTGTTTGTTTTGTAAGAATATTTTATCGAACCTGGAGCGAAGTGATATCGGAGTGAGAACAGAGTGTTAATGTAAATCGGACCTTATTCACATTATGAACAGCAAGCTTTGATTCTTGTTCTGTTCGTTAGCTTGCCTTTTTAACTGGTAATGGGAATTAAAAAAACTATCGATTTTTAAGGTTTTACTTAAAACAAAGTTCTCTTTAGCTTCCTTTTCTTTTCTTAATTTCTTGTATTGTATGCCACTTAAACGTTTTCTCCCATCTGCCATTTTTTTGATGTACAGTAGAAAATATGACACTTGATAAATACAAAACACGTTAATAAATGTACCACGTACGTTAAATAAATGCTATATCATTATATGTAGGTATTAACATAAACAATCCGATTTCCAAGAAATTGATCCAAATTAATTGTTGCAAAAACTGTACATTTACATGTTACAGATACATTTTTTCTGACTGTTGTATTTATTGCCGGTTAAGATGTTACTTAACAATGAATTACATTATACAACTTTAAAAATAATAAAAGTTTATTCAATAATAAAATAAATATTTTAAGTATTTACAATTATTGTTGAGCACAAAATGTATTTATTGATTTCGATTACTTTCAACTAGCTCGCCAAATTTACAAGTGAACTCATTAACCGAAGTTGGCGGGTCGAAACCATAGCTAGATCCAAGGGCGGATCCAGCCAGTTGAAGGGGGGCTGTCACTAATCCCAGGAGGAATTTTGGGTAATTGTGTGTTTTGAATTGTATGTTTAATTAAAAAATGTTACCTATTGTTGGTCAAACGGGGTGGGGTGGGGGCTGAAGCCCCCACAGCCACCTCCCTGGATCCGCCTATGGCTAGATCATCCATAGAGTATATTTACATAATTATCACCAGCGCTGCTCATTAACTTAGTGACCGCAATTATAACTATTATTATTTGCAAGTGTACTTATCTACACTGAGAAAAAAATACGGTAATTTTTACGGAAATTTCTAGTAAAAAATTACGGAGCTCTCTGGTAATGCGGGCATAAGTGACAGGCAAAGGAGAAAGTACGATGAGTACAGTAAAAATTACTCTATTGCTCCGTAAAATTTGACTGCACAGTAAAAATTACTCTGCGACTCCGTAAAAATTTCGACGCTGTACAAGAAAAATTCTACTCTCTTACCGTATTATTGATAAGGTTTTTTTTTTTTTATCTATTAATAAATAATTGAATTAAAATAATTTAAAAAGATATCGATAGAAGGGTAAGGATTAAAATCAAATTATTAATATTGAAAAACTGTTCTGTGGTTTTTTATTATTTGCGGAAAAACATGTTTCAATAAACATCAATACATATAAAAATCTTAATTGTTATATCTTAATTATTAGTTCTTTATCAATAATAAAATAATACGATTTTCATGAAACACAAATAACAATTCTTTGTTTTCAATGTAAAGTCCATTAAATAGTTTATTATATATAAAAAAAAAAAAAAAAAAATGATAACCCTCCTCGTACACATCACATACAAGGCACACACAACAATAAGTTAGTGACCTGTTTTCAGTAGAAGCTGTATTCAAAATGCCCTTGCTTTGGTGCGGACATCAGTTTACGCGTGCGAGAGTAGTTAGAAGCAGACAAGCACATAGTCTTCTAGCGTTACGTTGGTGCGATGCTTGTGTGTGAGAGATGCCGAAAGACAGGTTTCAAGTAGAAAATAGAGATAACAAATAGCGTCTACCCTCTACTTTTCCTATCAGCTTAGTAAAAATTACACTGTGCCTCCGTAAAAATTATTCTATCTCTAGTATAATTTAACAAAAATTAAGTAAATTTGACTGGTATCCACTTGAAATTTTACTAGCCCATCGAATTTTACGGAGCAGTATAGGAAAAATCCTTAAGCTGTACAGGAAAAATTTTCAAATGTATCGTAAAAAATAATGTTTGAAAAGCATTTTTTATATTTTTGCTTGATAATTTCCTACCGACTGGTCACGTGAGCCTGGTTTACCGGAGGCAGCTCCGTAATTTTTTTTGTAATTTTTTCTCAGTGTATGTTGTCGGTAAGACATAATTACATAGATCAATGCACAGTTATCGCTCATACTACTGCCCATCTTGACCAACAGATGTCTAATTTACTACACTGACAATTTTGGATTTTTAATTAATAATTATAACAGGGGAGTAAGAGTAATAAGTTAATAACCAGAATACCGATAATACATTTAAATACATAAATTAGTGAATAAATATCCTAGCACAAGATGTCAATAAAACAGAATTTTTTTAAGATCACTCACGCATTTCGTAGAAGTACAGTAGACTTTTGTGTGAAAACGATAATTCCTTTATAGTTAAAAATTCAGTAGAAATAATTTTTATATTTGCCTGCGCTTAACAGAACTAGTTTTATATTATAAATTTGTCTGAATCTAAAAAATATAATTTCTTAACACAAATTTTGCCGCCCCCCCCCAAAATTTGCCGCCCCAGACAAGTGACTGGTCTGCCTGTGCGTAAATCCGCTACTGGGAATAACACTTTAGAAATGACATGTAAATACCCCTGACGCAACATTCTACATAATCCAGTGCATTTCCTTGTAAAAAAATTATAATATTTTTCCCGATAATTCGCTTATATTCCGCTCTTTGCAATGGTGTGGTAACAAACTCATTTTTGCATCGCATGTATCGGGATGGATTACTCATTCTTGCAGACTTGAGGTTTCCATTCACCAAATTTCATAAAAATCGGACGTTTCGTTCGAGAGTTATTGCTGGAAGGTCACATATATGCATAGGTACCCAGTACATATATATTTCTTATTGTTAATAAAAAATCGTAATTTGTCGTAATTTCAAAAATATATTAACATATGTAAATATTGTAAGGCCGCCCTTGGTTCGGGTAATCTAGAAAGTCTAGATCCGTCACAGGTTGTGGGTGTTCTACGCCCACGCGATGTTCTCCTTACGTTTCGCCTCTGTAGGTCGCTATGGGTTCGGATGTTCCGGTGATACAAAGTGTACAATCGCGTGTATTGGTGAATTGATAAATAAAACACTCGCGTTGATTCAATCAGATAAATATAATTATTTATTTAAATATGCAAATTAATTAACAAAATTAACAATGATAATACAAATTCTACTTGTAACAATAACGAAATAATACAAATATAAAATATTAATTATATGCAGACCGTTTGTGAGGGAAAGGGGACCCGATTATCTCACGAAGTTGTTACTTGAGAAGTAAAAATGCGAATAATCCTACATTTGTTCAAGTTCGTCATAAAATTTCTTATTTTTGTTCCATGATCTTCTATTTGAGTTAAAAATATAATTTCTCATATAAGAGAGTGAGATACATAATTCCCTTAAGTACATAACATTATTTCTTAGAACTACCCCAGATGCAGTTCCTCTTGACCAACCAAATGTGTTGTTCAATCATCTTTGTTACATTTATCTATCTTCTCACTCTTACTAATAGAATATATTGTAATTCCCATTGCTAAGGTTTTTATAATATTGACATAACATGAATGTTTAAACTATTGTCTAATCTTTTTCAAAAGTGATACTTGTTGATTTTCTTGGTTTGATCTTCAAGATTTTCATTTATTGGGAAACTTCACATGGAAATTCTTTGATATTACCCAGCGCCTGCACATGCGGCGTTACAATATGCATGACTGATTTACAAAAAGTAATGGATAAAAGGCAGTCGTTGGAAAAAAACACCACAATTCTCAAGTTGTTCATAACAAAAATATGAAATTTTTGAACTGTTTTTAACAAAATAGAGTATAAATCCGATAGCGTTGCACAGCCCTCCCACCATCGTTACAAATATAATCACGAAGAAAATTTAAGGGGGTATTCTAGTCTAGAGGCACGATTTAGAGGTGATTTTACAGGCGTAATAAAAAAACAGTAAACATTTTTAATATCCATTTTTAACAGTTTTTGTTGATATTTGAAAAGTATAAAAATGTATAAAAAAAAATAATTCAAAATTGAAATCGATACAGACCGGCAAGGTGTCTCCTGGTTGACGTGATTACAACCCTCCTGGTGGTTTGAAACATAAAATTTTAGTTAATTCTTAGTAAACAAGGATGTAAAATTCGTTGGACATAGCGATTTGAAAAAAAAATTTCCACAAAATGGCGTCCATTTAAAAAAATCATTTTTTCGCCTCCTTTTTTCAACTTTGAAATTTTTTAAAAATGATAAAAAAGAAATTCCAAAAACCCTTACGTCGGACCAATTTTGATAGTATTAAGAAGGTCTGTACCAAATTTCAAGTAAATCGGTACATTAGAACTGGAGAAATCATGTCAGCCGTATCGAAAAAAGTAGTTTCGAGTAATTTATATTAAATATTTGAATTTAACAATGAAAAGATACACAGACACAGGGAAAAATTCACCATAACTCCAAAAATGATTCGAATTTCCGTAAATCCTTTTAGACTTATTCTTAAAGGTCTAAAATATATAAAAAAAAAAAATCGATTTTTTCGAATTCCTAAACTAGAATACCCCCTTAAACAGTGACTAGACTAGTAATGCTTTAAATTTCTCATTATACATGGAAGAAGGAAAGGTATATAATATTGTAAAGGAAGGAGCATTTCCCAAAATACTGATCAACATATTATGAATATTAAACGTGCTTATAATGAATGACGTCATTTTGTAAATAAACAGTAACGGTTTTAATGTAACTAAAACATTGTCATTGCTTTTAAAACAATATATTTAGTATGTTTTTCTTATAATTGTGATTTCTATATAAAAATATAAACAATTAATTAATTATTTTCAATATCTGTTCTATTTGATTCAAAAATCCACTCCTTAAGAATACTGTTCGATTATTTTATCACCTAATTTTTCGAATTCTTAATTGCCTACTAAATTATTGTAATTTTTAACGGTGCTGAAAGAATATTATAAATTTCTAAAACTGAAAACAAAAATTGCTCAAATTAATCGATTACATAGGCCTACGATGGTTTCCTCCTTTACGATTTGACAACTGACTTTGATAGATTTCAGGGCGCTGATTACAAAAAAAATATTCAAAAAATTCCAGCACGTCAGAATTTTTAGATATTAGGTATTAAAATTTTTGACTAAAATTACCTAGGGTGACTAAGTCAATAATAGATTATGCATGTTTATTTATGTCGTTAGTTTTTATAAGTACGGCCCCGTTAGCACCGTTTTGCGAGGTTTAGTTATCAATTAAAACTGAATAGAAAAAAATAAATTACCCTCAATAATGAGCTCATTAGCGGATGACCTTAAAATTCACCTTTTTTCCCCAAAATAAAGATATATCACTTAGTTAATTAGGTTTCATTTAATGAAACCATTGATGAGAATGTGTTCCTAAAAGCCAATTACAACTATGTAATGACTTTTTATTAGATAGCAAATAAATAAAAATGTATAACCTATTCTTGGTCGACCTAGGTAATTTTAGTCAAAAATTTTAATGCCAAATATCTAAAAATTCTGACGTGCTGGAATTTTTTGAATATTTTTTTCGTAATCAGCGCACCAAAATACCCTATGATCAGTCATCAAATCTAAAAGGGGGTGACAAAACTTAAAATTCGTAGGCCTGTGTTATTTACAATTTATAACTATTTTTGTAAAAAGATTACGTTTTAGTTTATAGTTTTGTACCACTAATAAGATAAATCTTCTTGATAAGGGTAGATAAAAACAAAAATAAAACTATACAGTTATTAAATTGTCATTTTATTAATAAATAAATAAATAGAAACAAAATACATAATCTTGAAGTTAAATTTTTATACGCTCATTAATTTTACATAAAAGACGCCATTGAAATGATATGTCAATATAACCTGTATTTTAATTTTTACATAATTTTATTTTTTACAATATTTATAAAATTTTTGTCGTTATTATCACATATTTTAAATAAAAATCGAATTACTTATTTACGTAGAGTAATTTCTTTTTCGGTATTTCTTTTACTTTGTGTAATGCCAAAATTGGTATTTTTCCGCTTATATTATGAACTTGTTTTTTAAATGAAAAATTTAGAAAAATTAACGAATTTTCGCTAGAAATGGTTGCATTTATTGATAAATACAATATTTACTTACCCAAATATTATATTTATGGAGTATTACGTTTACAAATATTTTTTTAAATTTAATTTTTTATAGGACCGATCTTATACACGATCTGGTCGCGTGTTTTAGTGTCTGTTTACTCTTTTGTTTTTTATTTTTTGTGGTACATTCAAAGGAATCTACGTATTCATTCTAACATATCATATTAGATTATATCTTGTCTCTCTCTTAAGAAGTAGTCTCCATCCATTTTCTTCTATATCAATGACATTATATCATTAATATAGCGGGGTGAATAATTTATAAAATGCCCTGTACACCGCATACAATATATAATCCATTATATTTTAAGTGTATCCCATACTTTATACAAATATGAGTTGTTATTATTATTATTATTATGAATATTATACAAAGCGAAAACGCTACTACATACACATATGAAGCAGCGAATACATTTAAGTAAAAGGGTCGTTCTCCCCGTTTTGTGTTGTGTTACGTTGTTTATTATTTTCATAGTGAAAACCACTATTACCGTGATCCCACGGGGGGTGGTGAAGGGAGATGAATGTAAGAGAAGCAAGAGGTATCTTGTACTATATGGTGAAGAATCGCGCGCGAACTGAACACAGAGGAGGCTGAACAACTTTGGCGCAAGAAAATGTGAGTTGTGTGTTAATTGTTTTGTGGAGTTATAACAAATAAACAATGCGCTGCACATGGCTACTCTGGTTGTGTACTGTTACTTTTGACAGACATAATTTTGTCATTACAGTGCGCAAAGAAAAAAGCGGAAAAGCGAAGAATTTTGTAATAACAATGCAGATGGTATAATTGTTAAAAAAAAAAAATTTTTAATATTTCATCTCAGAGAACCGCTCAATTGTAACCACTTCCACTGAGCTTGACTTGAGAAAAAATAGTATATTGTGCAATAAGTGCGGGAAATTGTCGGTTGCCCACGAAAGCGAAGTTGAGCGCACTCACTACGTTCGTGCGCTCATTCGCTTGAGTGGAGCAATCGACAATCCCACACGAGTTGCACATACTATTTTTTATTACAAATTTCATATACTTTTTTCTATTATTATCACTATTTTTGACATTTTTATTACTTTTTAAAATAATATTTTTGTGTTCGTCTTTTTTTCTGAATTAATTATCGTTTAAATTACTTTGTTGGTGGTTTCCATAGAAAAAATTATGAAATAGTTATTAAATGAAAAATTAAGAGGCGGTTTTGCGTGTTTTGATTAAATTTTGCGTGTTTTATTGTCAATTTGCGTGTGGAAAGTTACTTTTCACACGCAAAAAAGTATACGGGAAGAATACAGTGAGCAAACAGCTATTTTGCGTACAGAAATGTGTGCGCCAAGTTAGTACTTCTTCCGCATGAGTAATAAAAAGTTACTTTCCACACGCAAAAAAGTATGCGGGAAGAGTAGAGTGGGCAAACAGCTATTTTGCGTACAGAAATGTGTGCGCCAAGCTAGTACTTCTTCCGCATGAGTGATAAAAAGTTACTTTCCACACGCAAAAAAGTATGCGGGAAGAGTACAGTGTGCAAACAGCTATTTTGCGTAGAGAAATGTGTGCGCCAAGTTACTACTTCTCCCGCATGAGTAATAAAAAATATTTTTTCTACACCTGTTGAAAAACACACTCATTATATACCTATCTATTAATTGTTGAGAAAGTTAGGCATTATTCAAAGGTGTGGAGGAATGATCATTACTCAATACCTTTCGACCAATGAAATCACTGTATTAGCCATTATTCAGTGGGCTTGCGATTGTTTTGTGAATAGTATATTTATGTATAAGTTTTAATTTCATATATGTTGCGTAGTAACGTGTAAGTAAACAAAACAACTTGAATTTTATTTCGATCGTTTACATAGATACATATATAAACATTTAATGATGTTAGAGATAGATGAAAATTTTATTTTTCTTAATGTAAAATATATATTCAATTTTATTTAAATTAAAAAGGAAGGAAGTCGTAGAAAAATTATAGTATTCTACTCGCTAGCAATGGGTATTATTCACTCAGGTGCATTACGACATTCGTCTCGTAAACTCGGCTCGTATCGCAATTTCATCTTCGTGAGTAATAGTTATCATTACCAGCTCCTTGAATAATATACCTACTATTAATTTTAGTAGTGTCGTTAGGTTTATTAAAATTTTTCAGTTAAACTGAATTAGGGCCCATAACGTTAAACATGTTCAGTTGCTTAAAAATCGTAAACTTTGATAGCAAAAATGGAAAGTTTACATTCAAATTGTTCTAATTCAATCAATCGTTCTTATTCAAAACATTATCATATGGTTTGATTAGAGAGAAAAGGAACTTTTTAAATTTTATGACATTTTAAATTTTACTAAAATTTTCTTGACCCTGAGTTGGTCTAATGGTTAGTAACTCCGCTTCTTGTCTGGTAGATCGTGAGTTCGAAACCAAGCGGGGGAGATACGTCATCTACATTACCATACCTCATTATCTATCAATAATTCATACTTACATCAAAATCAATAGTACTTAAACTACAACGGTGCATATGACCTTAGCTATTGCGCACCTAATCAATAGAAAAAAAAAAAAATTAGAAATGACTCAATCAATCGTAAATAAATTTGAATGCAAATTACAGATTTTTGAAGTCGTTCTTTTCATTTTAACCAAAATCAACCATCTAGGGCCACCAGAAAAATAACTGTTTGCTGAATAAATCATATTTCTAAAAGAAGTTTTGTTATTTTATTCGCAAAAATGAAAATATCACATCGAAATTACCCTAATTCAACAAATCATCCTAATTTAAATCATTTCCGTGAAGTTAGATCCGATAAAAAAAAATTTGGCATTTAATGACGCCATCGAGGTAACTAAAATTTTTCAAAACCTTAAAATCGTAAATATGTAAAATAACAGAATGATAAAAATGGAGGCAAATTATAGAATTTCGAAGTCGCTCTTTTCATTTTAACCAATGAAAATAACGACATTGAATATTTTCTCTTCATACTTCTAAAAGTAATTTTGTTATTTTGACAGTAAACCTGAAAAGCACCTAAATTTGAAATAGTTGATAAACTGGCCGAACAGACTCCAACACCTCGTTTGTGGGACCTGAACCTGTGCTGGGAATCTCTACCCAGAGAATAAGATGCTGTGTCGGCAAATGAATGCAGGATCGACACGGCTGTCTTTGGGAAACTTATAGTGGAGCTAGGCAGGCTCATGATTTTATAACTGGTCCGTGCGAATCGCTCACTAGAGTGTATTTGTCGCTTGAAAGGGGACAACTCCGTAGTTTCCTGACGGGCCACAATACACTCAGGCGGCATCTGCAGGAACTGGGCTTATGCATAGACGCAGGAAATGTGGCAGGGAGGAGGAGTCCTACCACCATATCCTTTGCAGCTGTGACGCCTTGTCGCGGTTAAGGTATCGACATCTGGGTGGGGTTCAGTCACCTGACCCCAGAACATATCAAGGGAACTAATATGTAGTGCTTACAGTAGTATTTTAACTAAAAGAAAGTTTTTTAAGGGGAATTCTGAGGTAAGGGGATTACAAATATTTTAAATGTTAACCAAGGCAACACTGACAAATAAATGAAAGAGAGATAATTATATATCTTTTATATTCAATAAAAAGAGATAAATTGTAACTAAGAGGAATTTATGCTCTTTCTTTTAGTTAAAATTCTACTGTACTTTCCTTTATTAAGGGACGTGACTTCATTTGAGTCTTCCCTCTTAGTTTTAAGGGGGCACAAAGGGTTCAACAAAGTGGCCTACGTGCAGTGGACCCCCCATGGGGCTCAGACCTAACTCATTCATTCATTCATTCATTCATTCAACACCCAAATTATCTTAATTTAACCAATCATCTTGATAAGGTCTAATTTGAAAAAAAATAATTTTTTTAACTTGATGACATCATCAAGGTTATTAGGTTACTAAATTTCCTAGCAGTTAAATTCTTATAAAATTCTAAAATGTAAACGTTAGATTTAAAACACTCATATATTTTCAATCCATTGCAGTAACATTTACGTATACTTAGATAATATAATAATACCATCGGTAATTATCTTATACTATATATATATATATATATATATATATATATATATATATATATATATATATATATATATATATATATATATATATATTTATATGTATATATACATGATATATTGATATATATATATATATATATATATATATATATATATATATATATATATATATATATATAAGAACACAACCTCTTATAAAAAAACCTTTTCGAAAATAAACTTTCAAGATAGACATATCTTTGAATATTAAATCTGAACACAAAAACCAGGAAGCAAGAAGTGCGGCATGAGGAGCGGGGCTGTTACAGATATAGATAGTGTAAGTATATATACTTATGTTTGTGTAGTTTATTTCATTCACTTTAGTTCGCCGTGAGCATAGTTTCTTTAACTTTTCGAGATTATATACTTACATGTTCACTAAAACCTGTTTTTATGCGGAAAACAAGGATAAGATAAAAAGTCCCACAAAAAAATATTCTAAAACTTCATAAGTAGCTGGCAACACATTGCTAGAAATTTTTTATGCATTAAAAAAGGTTTGTAAAACAATATAGCTCAAAACCTCACGGTATCACACTAAAAATTGCTTTTCAAAATAAGATGCAGTAATGTATTTACTGTATCTTCCGGCGTATAACGCGCACCCAAAAATTTTCAACATTTTTTTAGTTTTTTATAGGTATGTTCGTCGTATAACGCGCACGCCAACTTTGAAAATAAATTTTTATTTTTGAACTTTAATTGAAATTTAAATTGAATGGAAACTAAAAATGAAATTTTTTTAAATGAAACGTTCTCTGGTAACGAAAATTATTGTAATAGGGTACTTGACTGAAGTTACAAAAATATTCTAAAAGCATTGTTTTTCCATATCAGTTAAGTAATTTTTTTATTTTCGACAGATTCTGTAAAAAATTATCAAAAAAAAAAGATAACCCTACAATTTTAAATAAGAAAAAGGCGGGAAAAACACCTCACTATAGTGACAGCTTGAAGCAACTAAACGTCAATGTCAATATTTATAACCTCAAAACTTTGATTATATTCATAAAATGTCAAAGTAAGAGCAAGAAAACACAATATCATCTCTCCGATGAAAATTATAAAATTCGACATATCTAGCTACAAAATGTTACGTCATATTAAATAATGGCGCGTTTTCACTGATTTGAATATTTGTTGAAAAATGGCGATTTTCAAAATAAAATTTCTAAATAGTTATCAAATTTTTTTATGTTTCATCATTAAAATTGGACATATGCAATGATAATGCATATAATTATTTAACATTTAACACAAATTTTAAATACAGTCAAGTACCGTATTTCTTACTGGTTCTTTATGTACTTTTAAACATTTTATTTTATATAGGTACTATTTTTGTGTTTTTGTATATATATTTTTATTCTATCTTTTTAAATTTGTATTATTGTTAATCTAACCCACTTACTATTGATAGAAGAATATATAATATTAAAATGAAAATCGTCATAATTGTTACAGAACTCAGTTTTATATCCGGCGTATAACGGGCAGCACGAAATTTCGGCAATATTTTGGTGTTCAATCTTCAATGTGCACGTTATAACGCCGGAAAATATGGTACTTATGTAATGTGATGATGAAATACGTTTAGATAGTCATTAAGCAACCTTACCACAAATTAATCTTTAAATTTGTTACTTTATCTTACTTTTTTCCTATATACCGCACAAAAAACGATTTCAGTGTATAGTAGGTAAGTTTGATATCGTATATAAAGGTAGGTACTTGACCTAGAACAAACCTAGTATAAGT
Source organism: Brachynemurus nebulosus (assembly GCA_035578155.1). Taxonomy (NCBI): domain Eukaryota; kingdom Metazoa; phylum Arthropoda; class Insecta; order Neuroptera; family Myrmeleontidae; genus Brachynemurus; species Brachynemurus nebulosus. Next base: position 1,702,381 of record JAPWDM010000003.1, read on the forward strand.
CGTATACATGTAGAAAGTAGGTATACGTTCCGCATTTGAAGTGTACTCTACATTTTCTTTACGCTTTTGTAGAAACCGAGAAAAGATAATAAAGTTTACAGAGTATAGGTATATGTATGATGTTTTTGTATAGTTCCTCCCCTCTCCCCCCCCCCCGCCGCATAAATATGAGAATTTAAATGAAAATGTATAATTTTTAACAATGCCGTTGAATGCAAATTAATTCTAATTAGGATTTATATGTTTCTATCAAAGATTATCGAAGAATTGTATGAAGTAATTATTCTATAGAATGCTTATTGAAAAATGAAACACTATTAAAGCTTACCAAAAAGTTACAAGAAGCTTTGAATAATGCCAAATTTGTTCAGGAGAGGAAAAAAAAAAGTGTGGAAATTATTCCTCCATTCTAGTCCCGATCTTCATATTATGACCCACTTGACGTTAGATCCGACTAGTCGTGCAGGTCTACAAAGGTTTTATAAAAAAAAATGGTAACAAAACAGTATCAGAATCAGTGCTAGCTTATTGTAACACAATTTTTTTTCTAGTTAATTAAATCCACCAACAGTTGAGTAATTATTTCTATTTCAAACTAACGCAAAGATAATTCCACATTACCGTTCTACTTAGAAAAATTCTCGATTATTCGAGATTAACACATATCTGGAGATGCAAGATATAAATTCAGTTATAGTGATAATTAGTAACTTTATATAATTTTAAATAAGCATTAAACCATTACTATATAACAAAATTAAATTAAAACTGATGAGGTAGAAACTTCGGAGAAAATTAAATCGTAAGTCTGCAACTACGTCACAGGATTTCCTAATTTCGTACGAAAAAAATATTTTCACAAAGTTCCTAATCGGATTTTCTCTGTAACACCACAGTTTCTAATTTTTGTGTATTTAGTACTACAGGATCTTTAAAATTTGCATAGCAAGGTTCTTATTAATTTAGAATTATAATATGGTTTCCATAATTGTCACACTTAGATGATATCGCATAAATAAATTATAGTGGTTCGCAATATCTTTTAAGGTACCATTAATACCTTTATGATTAATACCATTATTTAACAATACAAAAATATTTTCCTTTATTCATTTTTATTTATTTTTTATTTTATAATTATTATAATTTTTTGAAAAAAGTGTATTTAAAAAAAAGGCGGATATTGATGCCCACGATTGCGGTGGCAGTTTTCATTTGAACAAAAAAAATCAATTAGATTATCAAACCGCTAAGTACCTACGGAAGTTTTTTTTTTTTTGAAATCTTCCTATTTTTTCACACGAAAAACTGTAAAAACTTTTGTACGTTTTATTCAAACCGCCACCATTTTCTCAAATTTCAAAAAAAATAAAACCTCCATTGGAACATAGCAGATTACCTACCGATTGATAATCTATTTATTTTTTTTTTCTCAGATGAAAAGTGCGGCCGCTATCGTGGGCACCAATATTCGCCCCTTTTTAAAGACACTTTTTTCAAAAAATTACAATAATTATAAAAAATAAATAAATAAAAATCAATAAAAAAAATATTTTTGTATTGTTAAATAGTGGTATTAATCGTAAAAAAAAATTTATCTCCATTCACCCATCCTATCTATCCAAAAAAAAAAAAAAAAAAAAAAATTGCGAAAATTGACTATTTTTCGGCCGATCACACTGTGATGGTACCTTAAGGATTGTTTTTATAGTTACATAATGTTACATTAGAATGCTATGATTATAAAAATTTTTAAACAGAGTTTTAATTAGAAATAAAATAAAGTAAAAAAAAATGTTTTTTAAGAAAAAGTTTTTATTTAAAAATGGGCTAAAAAAATGAAATAACTACTAAGTGAAGTTTGAAGCAATATGCAACATAATTTATAAAAGCTTGATGCGTTATCATTAATTATTTCTATTTTGGATATAAGTGTAGCTATTTTACTTTTCAGTACTTACCAAACTTAATTAAACGCCTCAAGCTTTTATAAATTATGTTGCATATTGCTTCAAACTTCACTCAGTAGTTATTTCATTTTTTTAGCTCATTTTTAAATAAAAGCTTTTTCTTAAAAAACATTTTTTAAACATTATTTATTTTCTACTCTTTAGTCTGATTACAATTAATTTAAAAAAAATAAAGAAATAATTTTTTTACTTATATTTTAATCGGTTAATTTACCTTAATCAAACATAACTATGGAAACCAAATATTGCAATGGAAAATCAATGGACAATATTTGACAATTTAAAATGTTAAAAAGTTGCATAGGACAAAAAATCAACAATTTTAGTTTGGAGCAATTTAGAGAAAAACTAATTATACAATATTGCATTATCATCAAGGTTAGACACGTATGCAAAATTTGAAACCTCTAGCTCAATTAGAACCTGTCTAAATTTTGATTCCAAAATTTGATCTTAACCAACATACTAATATAGCAAGTTAAATAAAAGCTTTTAAAAACATCTGACCAAATTTCTATACCAAAAGTAGCAAGGTTACAGCAGTTCTATACCAAAGGTAGTAAGGTTACAGCGATTCTGTACCAAAAGTAGTAAAGTTACAGCGATTCTTTACCAAAGGTAGTAAGGTTATAGCGATTTTATACCAAACGTAGTAAGATCACAGCAGTTCTGTACCAAAAGTAGTAAGGTTACAGCGATTCCGTACCAAAACTTGTAAGACTAGTAATTTTACGTTTAAATGCAAGAAACCGCGCACCACGGCAAAATCAACCAGTGGTAATAAAAATCTGATCGATTAGTAACTGCTTGTTTATTTTCAAATTATATTAATCACATTAATATGACAGTTATCAAAGTCATGTTGTAATTTAAAATTGCATATTTTTTTATAAAATAATTTACAGTGCATTGACCTAGTTTGTCATTCATTTCCTGTACGGATAGTTGGCGCCACATGTCTTCTATAGTAATAATAATAATAATAATATTATTATTATATATAGAACGAAGGGAAAATTTTGAATCTGATAAATCATTAAGGTTTACTGAAATAGATGTAGTTTGTTTGTGTTGCAACATATATAATAGATTTACTCTCTGCTGTAAAAATATTACTCAGGGACGCTCTTTCTATCACTGTTTACAAAAGGTTTTTCTCGTTTGATCAGTTTCATGAACTAAATCCTTTCAAATTATAGGTTGTTTTTCATTTTAGTGAATTTCCGAATAGAAAATTAAACTGTTACAGCCGGTGTCATGATGAGACTTGATGTGTAAGCGCTACTCTCGTTTTTACAAAATTTGATAAAAATATTGAAAGTCCAAAGTTTGAATTTTTTACCCAAATTTGAATTTTTGGAAAATTTTGTTACATTATCGTAAAGAACGGAAAAAAATCGTCTAAACGAAAGAGAAACGTTTAAACAAATTCGAACACAATAATGAAAATAGTTTACGAATAAAAATTTACTCTCGACAAAGTATTATGAAAATTAAATTTTTAACTAAAATACTTATACCTCTGTTCTATGTGATAGAAAACTTTTCCATTGAAAGCATGTCCTAAAAATTCTTTTTCCCCTAAAATCTGTCAAATTTTATTGGCCCAAACTTTTTTTTTAATACAAAAATTTTTCTGTAACATATTTACTTGAACATATTAAATTTGTGAATAGCACACATTTGTGTATGTAATATAATTTTATATTCAATTCTGGTACAATAGAATCCAGTCTGAAGAGGTCCCGATGGTAAACCTGATTATAATGCATATGTGTGGTAAATATCTATATGTACATATATATCTACCTTTTCCATGTATTACTAAATGGCTAATTAATTAAATTAAGTTCCACATTGAACAAAACTTATAAAATTTTCAGTATACAACAAGCAATAAATCAGGCACGTTTACAAAGGGGGGGGGGGTCAGTGGCTGACTCTGTAATTTTCAAGGGGGAGTCATGATCCCCCGATAATTAAAAATAAACGCTACTTAGATATTATTTAATTTTTGGCATCACAACGGAAAATTTCGAATTGTTGGGCCCATGGAGCACTAGAGATAAAATACATATCTCCTATACTACTGGAACCAGTGTAATCACTTGAGATAGAAAATATGTTGTATACATGCACGGTGTTTACTTTGTATTTGTGCTGTAAACTCTGTTAGTGTGAGTGGTGATAGCCGTCACGTGACCTTGGTTCGCATACATGTGTGTGATGTGTGTGATACCACAACGCTACTTGTGCCGGTTCAACAATCAAATTTATTGTTGTTTGACTGACTTACACTGAGCGACGGGTACTGAGCAACTGACAGTAAGCATCCTAAGATGCACATACTTGCACATAAGTGATTGCAGAAAAGAGATAGGTATATTCGTTCTATTTGTTCTGTGGTTGGGCCGGTTGACTTTTTTTTTGCTCATCACGTGAATTTTAAAGAGATATCGATAATTTTTGGTACGCGTGATCCACATAAGGAAATATTGTCGGTCAATTGAGTTATTGGTTTCTCGCTTTTTTTTCCCTCCTCGACTTTATTTCAGAGAGAAAACTCGTAACAAAAATTCTTTCAACTCTTTCATTTCCCGCGTGACTCCCTCAAGGAGCTTGGTTGTATACGTCCCTGCAATAAATACGTACTTTGTATAAAACAGAAGTACATAACTTGTAGTAATAGTGTATGTTGACCGGATTATGTTCAAATAACTTTTGTATTCAAGTAACGTTTTATACGATTATTTAAATAAACTTTTGAGGTTAGATCTGACATACACAGACGCTGTATAACACACATTCATACATATGTGGAGATTTTAAATAAAACTTTCAGGTGACCAAACCGATTAGGTAAAAGTTGTTGGTGATGTTGAAGTTTTGGTAATTTTAAAATGATTGCAACCAAATATAAGGGTGACAGTAAATGCTCTTTAAAAATAAAAAAATGTTCGTACTTGCAAGTTGTTTTCAAATATGGATTTAACAAAAGTTCTTTCACTCATTGCTTACAATATTTTTGATTAAAAAATCTTTCCTCTAAACATTGAGGAGAGAATCGACTAGAGAGAATGCTGTGTATTAAAAATACATTAAGAAATTGAAGCAAAAAAATTGACTAATGTGAGCAAAAAAATTGACTGATGGAATTACTTTAATGGCGGTAATTTAATGGTTTATCTAATATTTATAAACAAGTCTCCGTGGGCTCTACAAGTTGGGCTTACTAAAGTGGAGTCATGCTTCAAAATTTAATTCCTGTGGTATCTCTAAGAAACATATATTAATATGTCCGATTCAGTGCTCAGTGCCTCTAAATTGGTTATTGAACATACCTTGTTACTAAATCACTGGTATGTCGAAGTATGTCGAAATAAACAATGTTCATGATTTTTTCAGAATAATAAAAACGCCGTGAGCAGCGGGGCCCCATCACGGTAGTCGAATTTTCCCCTTCATCTTCGGTATTGAATGTCTACAAGCGAAATGTGATTGAAAGTCTACAACCGAATTGTCATTTTGTTGGTTTCAAAACTGGTGATGAGTGTTCGGCTGATCGAGGCTTTAAAAAAAGGTTTTAAGTATTTAAGGGCTGTATCTCAGTAAATTTCAATTTTGTGCCGAAAACAGGTAGCAGAAAAAAAGCCAACACAATTCGTACGAGGACATTCCTGCCCATGTTTATCCGCTAATTGCCTTTATGTTTTAGTTTTAAAAATTAAAAAAGGACCTTAAATAGTAAACTGGAAGGCCTTTATAAAGATATTTTTTCTTTCCAAAAAAATCCAAAATTTCTATTTTATAAATACTAAAAATCCAAAATTCCTAATTTATAAATAAACAGTGACTTCAATAACATTTTTAAATTACTTAATATGTATGTATTTCATTTGTCATAAAAGTAAGTTCACTTTTTTTTAAATTTTTTAAAATTACTATTCGCCTACTTGTATTTAGAATAAACATAATGCTTTTAAAACACATTTAACAATAGCATTCAATTCCGATGTAAAAATGGGAGAAGCGGGGGGAAAAGTGATGCGGACTGCCTACAAGGTACTAGCTGGATACTAACTGAATACACGTACAAAATTTCAGCCCTCTAGGTTTCCTTATGGAGTCTCTAGACGTGTTAGAAAATAAAGGAAATATTGGCGTAAAAATTAAGGAAATATTGGCGTAAAAATCGTGGGGGTAAGGGTTAAAAGTTGAAACCTCCAAAAAACAGTGTCTGGCTATTAGCTTAACCTGTACACCAAATTTCAGCCCTCTAGGTTTATTTGGGGAGATTTTGACCCGAACGAAACTGTTAAAAAACAAGAAAAATCATGTTCTTTTGGGTATAAAAATGGTGGGGGTAGGGGTTAAAAGTCGAGACCCCCAAAAGGCACCCTCTTGATACTAACTCAATCCCAATACAAAATTTCAGCCCTCTAGGTTTATTCGCGTGACCTGTGCGAGTGGTACAAACTTCGAAAACGTCGAAAATGCATGAAATTGTAGCTTAAAAATGAGGTGGGTGGAGGTAAAATATTAAAACCTCCAAAAAGCACAACCTAGGTACGAACTTTATCAACACACCAAATTTCAACCCTCTACGTTAATTCTGGGGGGCTGGGGGCCTGTTAGATCCAGCGAAAATCGTTTTTCCCCCCTCTACTCCCACCATATCATCCTAGGAAGCTGAATTTTGGATATGTTGTAGATAATTGACCGAAACATTATTTAAAACCGGTTTGGAAAAGTTTTATTGCTTTTCCGCCCCCCACCACCCCCTTAAAGGTCGGGTCAGAAAAAAAATTTGCCCAAAATTTGACCCCACTTTGATAGTATGAGGTGCCTCGAAAATGAGCCCCATTTACCAAATTTCATCTCTTAACTTCCATAGGGGGGCCCTACACAAATTAAAAGGTGGCGGGAAAATATATATATATATATATATATATATATATATATATATATATATATATATATATATATATATATATATATCAGACATTTTTTTTTCTACATATTCGTGTTCTACGGGTCCGAAAACGGATAGCGCCCCTACTCTCGCCTCTCGCAGCTCTTATCGTATAGACTGTATAAGTCTAATTTTTCGGAGAAAATTCGACTAAAAATGTATCCGTATTTCAAGCTTTTTTTGACACTCCACATATTTTATATACTTATCAGTGGTGTTCAACCTTCTTTACTATGCTAGTTATTTTTCTCAAATTCCTTCGGAAAATGTGGTTTAATTTTCACAATTAATTTTTCTGTTGCTTTTGCAATTCCAGTTCTGCGAAAAATGAAAAAATTCAGTATCGGAAACTTATGAGCAGCTTCAAATTTCAAATTTCAAATTTCTAACATCAAAATTACCGTCTTGAAACTTCAAAAAAAACTGGTATGCGTGATGACGTCATAAAGTACAATTTTTTCAAGTTTGATTAATAGCTGAAAAAAAGAAATGAATTTAATCCTTTGTTGAACTTTGGATAAATTGCGTACGAAATTTTAATTTTTCTTATAAAAATAGCCATATTCGTTCAAAAATGTTTTAGAATGTTTTAGAATGTTCCCAGATATTCGAAAATGTCCTAGAACTTTACGAGATGCGAAACCAAGGTAGCTCTGGCTTGCATAACGTAAAAACTGTGCTAAATTTGATTCTATCCGTAGCTTTAATTGGTTTAAATATGTGATTCAGAAAACGTCTGCGAAAGACACATCTAGAAATTTGTTGGTTTGTAAGTTTGTGATGAATTAAGTTCAATAAAGTAAATTCCATCCCAGTTTTTTTTCTATCATCCTTGAAGCTTCATCAGTAAGCAATAATCTTATAAAGAAACATTCATATAAAACAATGCCATAACATCCCTTTAGGATATACCTACAGATAAGTCAATGAACTTATTATATGTCAAACGGAAACAAGTTGATGTATGTCTTTTATAATCAAATTCTGGAAATTCGAATCGTCGAACAATCAATCAAATAATTTGCTCATTCACCCCCCCCCCCTGTGACGTATACTTGTACGTTCGTATTGTTGTTTTGCTAATTACATATTTAATTAATTTAATATTAGAGAAAAAAAGTTGAATAAAAAAATTTGTTTTTCATTTTTTGTTTTGTTCTACTTTTGTTTTTAATTATATGTTTCGTATTTGTTTTCACTGTTTTGTTAATTGGAAAATAATTGATTTGGATATATCAGTTGTTTATATATACGGAAATACATATTATGTTGTTGGTATATCCTTGACAAGGATAATTTTATTTCGAACTTGACAGTAAATTTCATTTGTAGTACCTAATCTCAGTTATAATGACGGTTTTGGGTATAGCACCTTAGTAGGTTTCTTTCTAGGCAGTGTTCGGACCTTACGCAATTTAATAAACAGTATCATTTTTTAAAGAGAATTTTTGAAAATAGAATCAAATAATCAATCTATTAACAAATTTGGGATTAATTTTCATATTAAATAAGAGTAAGAAATATTTTCTCCCAAAAATTGTGAAAAACTGTAGTTACTGACTACGAACTCCTGACATAATCTATGTTTAACACGCACTTAGCGATCTTTTTACTGTGCGAACTATTTTGCTATTCCAATTTAGTTTAACTCAACATCTGATATAACACAACTTCAGGGGACTAATTTTCGAAGACTTAAAGATTTTTAAATTGCGAATAACTTTTTTGCTTATTTAAAAATTCATATTATGTTATTTTTAATACCAAAGCGCACAAATTAGCTCTTGCTAAAATAACCCTATGAAATTTTTTAGAAAACATTTTTTTAAATTTATTGTTTAATTTTATCGGACTTTTACAGATTAAATAATTTTAATGAAAAATTATTTCCCAAATATGATTTTCCTGTTGGCTTTTGGTTCTGATTTTATCAAAAATGAAAAAAGCAGGTGTCAAAAATCCATAATATAGCTTCAATTTCCATGTTTCAATTACCAAAATGAGGGTTTTTTGAGCTTTTAAAAATTTTGGTGTAGGTACGTAATGATAATAAAAATGAATTAAGTTAGACCTATTTATAAAATTAGGTAAGTTTAAGTTTGAAAATTCATTTTTGCTGTCAAAATAATTAAATTCGTTAATTCGAAAAATGTGCCTATTTTTCGGATGTAGTGATGACCAAAATTAGTCTTGGTCTTGAATTTTTTGCAAGACCAAGACTATGTATAACAAGAGCAAGACCAAGACCAAGACTATAAGTATGGCTGCAAGACCAATACCAAGACTCAAGTGAGCAAGACCAAGACAATAGCAAGAAAAAAGCAAGACTCTTGCTAAATTATTTAAATAGTTTAAAAGTATAATTAATACCGTAAAGAGAGAAAATTCTGATTTTAGAAGAAAAAAATTCGCTAATAAAAAAATGCAAGAAAGTGCAAGATTCTTTAGCAATAATAAGACCAAGACCAATACTAAGACTGCATTTTGCAAGACCAAGACCAAGACTCAAACTGCTCTAGCAAGACCAAGACCAAAACCAAGACTGGCAAGTCTTGGTCTTGGTCTTGCATTTGCTCATCACTATTCAGATGTAATTTACAAGAGATTAATCAAAATTTACTCTGCGATAAACCAATCGACCAAGCAGCGTTAATCAAAGCTGTAATAATTTCAACTGGTAACGATAATATTAACGTTGGTTTCAGAAATAACAACCATACCTTCTGAATATTTGGCAAAACGGTATAAATACAAAAATTGTTACTAAGTTTATCTTTTGTTTACTTTCACTTAATTCTCAGACGTATAATTATCCTTGTCAAAAATATATACTTCAATATTTTTTCAGTATTTCGGGTTCATTTTCATCAATAAATTTAATTGAATTTTTAAATGGAATTGAAAAAAATGTTTCTACTCTTTCCATTCTTTGTTTTGTTAATTATTTCGTGTTTATCGTTTTGTTTTTATGTTCATATTTACTCCACTGCTTAATGTTGTAATTAACAGTACATAAAATATTAAGTTAAATATGAAGTTTATTAAATGCAAATTTATTCCAATTCTTTTGTATAGTCAAATAAATACCTACTATTCCCATAAATACAATATAAACACTATACCCAAAGAAATAAATACAACTGATGAGCAACAAAAACAAAATAAATACTTTTGCACTTTTACCCTGGCCCCCTACTAAATACTCGGGCTTGATTACAAGGCCCGGTCATTAAAAATGTTGGCAAAATTGATTGTAAATCTAGTAAACTATACCGCACCTATTCTGACATCTGTTTTCACCAAAGTACAACACTAGAGTCCTCCATGAAAAGATTTATGAAGAATAAAATGCTAAGAGAAAATTTAATGTTAAATTAGTTCAAAAAATATGAAAATATTCCAGATGAATTATCCTTTTGTGTTTGAACAAAGCTGTGAGTGTAAAATTTTTTTCGAAAGATCGTAAATACTTCATAAAATTTATAAATATTCTGTGCCCAAATATGTTGAAATAACCAATCAAAATTTTGTTATAAAAGTAATACAGTAGAACCTTTGATTACTGACACCTCTCCTAACTGGACCCCTCCTATAATCGGACAAATTTTTGATGGCGGTGTCATGCTATACTAAAACCAATCAGCGCTCTCTTAAGCGGATCCCCTGGTAATCGGACACGGACACAATATTTTTTAACGAAGACATTAGTATATTATTGTTTACATTAACCGAACGCAAGTACGTCTAGTACGTATGTATACCTATATGGGTTAGGTATAATTGTTCATGTTTTAACTTGTTGACAATGATTTTAATGTGACTTTAACTTATTAACTTGAATTAAACTATAAAAAAAATTTTGAATTAAAAAATTAGTTATGAATACAACATTAACTATTTATTTGCTACTATTTACTCTGTTACTCCTTGTTAAGCGGACGTCTCTGTTAGCCGGACAAATTTTTGTGTGATACTGCTGTCCGGTTAATAGAGGTTCTACTATAGTTTATTAATTTTTGTTATTTACTTCAAGGATTTCCCGGTTTTTCGACAAAATAGCCAACAGATTTATAGCCACCAATCAAATATTACGAAATATTTTAAAAACTCAAGCATATATGATTGACTAGTTAATTTACAAGTTAACTGCAGTGGAAGCACTGGGAAAACCAGCGTTATATTGATGACTTAATGAACCTTTTTTTATAAAAGCTATTTTATTATCTCTGAAACGAAAAACTCTTACTAATAGTTCTAATCACATTAAAATTTTAATTTGAAGATCTCATACACAAACGTTGAGCTTATCGAACACGTTTTAATTTTAGAAACAATAAATATCCGTCGCTTTTTGTATCGTTTGCTAAGATAAATAAAAATAAAATGAGTTTTGATCTTTGTATTAAGGTAGTTGGTCGATAAAACAATTTTTTTAAAGGATTTTAACGAAACTTCTCTAGATATTTATTTAATTCAATATCGATTATACTAGCCTATTCCGATTAAAATTGACTACCTAAATTTTGAGAAAAACGATTTCAAAGTTTTGTAATTTCAACACGGGCTCTTATGGGAAAACTCTATTTTTTTGAAAAAAATGAACATTTCAAAGGAAATTGATAAAAATTTAATGTTATAAAATTCAAAGTTACAAACCATATTTAATAAAAAATAAAAATTATTCACCTCGCCGTTTTTGAAACATAATTTATAAACATAATTTTACAACGTATTTATAACGATTTTTCAACAACGCTTTTATATTGCTACAACATAAACGCGCGGAAATTAAAAAAAAAAGTAGTATACAAATATAATAACTGAAGAATGTGAATACATTATTTAATTTTTGATAATTGAAAATTTTTTCGCTGAGATATTCCTTTGTACTTGACTATCTCAAAGCAACTACGTTAATATAAAATAAAGCAAACATTTACTTTTTTGTTAACCAGTAAATTTTTATTAATTTACAGTTCTCCAACTATATTACACGTGATTCATTTACATTAAGAAGAAGCATTTAATATCTCTGACACGAATAATGCATGCTATTTACTTATGTGGTAGTATAATAGTATTTTACAGTATAAGTTCGGTAAGTTGCTTTTACTGATCGAGAAAATGTTGCAAAAACGAGACCCGCAGAGTCGAGTTTTTGCAATTTTCGAGATCAATAAAGGCACTTAATGCATCGTGTATTGTATAATATTTTTTGCACGATCGATTTAAAATATTAAAGGATAAAAATATAGTAAATAAAACATAAAATTCGGATAATATAGGTGAAATTTATATTTCTATGTTATGACATAGAATGCCATGAATAAATATTATAAATATTGATGGAAACTTATAATACGAATCTTTGTAGTGACAACTGACAAATATATATGAGTAAATAAAAAATTAATGTTAATATTTAATTGGCGTGAATATTTTATTGAATTTTCTATTAAAAAAATTGAGGATAATGTTTGTTCAACTACAATATTAGTGAGAATAATGAAATTGATGAGGCATTTTAATACTGGCTGCTTTATACTGAAATTTTAAAATGAAAGGAAGATTATGAAAACACACAGAAAATTTTAATGATTGAACCAACCTTTTAAAATGTCAATAAAATATGAAGACTAATGGCAACAATAATAATAATGTGCAAGCTAGTGAAAATTCTCATATTAATCGATTTATTTTCCTAATTGTTTAAAATTGTACTTTTAATTTCAATTAAATAAATGATTACAATCATTTTTGAGCTAACTTTACTTACCACACTCCTATTCACTTACCACACATCTACTTATTTCACTTACCGCACTGTTATCTTTTGGTTTCCATGAACATAAACAAACGTTCGGGAAATGTAAATTACCAGCATTGTCAACAGCATAGGTAAATGCATGAAAATACACGATCGTGCAAAAAAATCATTAAAATTAACAATTTGTTAATGTACATTTGACACTAATATTTAAAATTCATCAGTAATTTAAACTAATATTTAAAATTCATCAGATTTAAAGTCTACAAGCGATTTGTCATTTTGGTGGTTTCAAAACTGATGATGAGTGTCCGGCTGATCGGGGCTTTAAAAAAAGGTTTTAAGTTTTTAAGGGCTGAATCCCAGTAAATTTTAATTTTGTGCCGATAGCAGTTAACACAAAAAAAGCCAACACAATTCGTACGAGGGCATTCCTACCCATGCTTATCCGTCAATTGCCTTTGTGTTTTATTTTTAAATATTAAAAAAAGGACCTTAAATAGTAAACTGGAAGGCCTTTATGAAGATATTTTTTCTTTCCCAAAAAATCCAAAATTCCTATTTTATAAATAAAAATCCAAAATTCGTACTTTATAAATAAACAGTGACTTTAATAACATTTTTAAATTACTTAATATTTATGTATTGCATTTGTTATAAAAGTAAGTTCATTTTTTTTTTTTAAATTTTTAAAATTACTATGGCAGCTATTAGATTGTTATAGATATATGTCAAAGATCTTTGATCAAATCTATGATCAAATATTAAGAAGTATCTTTAACTATGGTTACAGAAATTTATATTATAAAAGTTGACTTATTACACTATAATATTTCTGTGATTAAATAAAACTTTGACATATATCTATGACATTGTAATAACGGCCTATACGCCTACTTGTATTTAGAATAAAACACATTTATCAATACCATGGAATTCCGATGTAAAAATAGGAGAAGTGGGGGGAAGTAATGTGGAATCCCTAAAAGGCACTAGCTGGATAGTAACTCAATATACTACAAAATTTCAGGCCTCTAGGTTTCCTTAGAGTCTCTAGACGTGTTAGAAAAAAAGGCAAAAAAATCAAAGAAATATTGGCATAAGTATCGTGGGGGTAAGGGTTAAAAGTTAAAACTTCCAAAAAGCAGTGGCTGGCAAATTTTATGTACAGGTTAAGTTAATAACTTAACCTGTACATAAAATTTCAGCCCTCTAGATTTATTTGGGGAGATTTTGACCCGAACGAAGCTGTTAAAAACAAGAAAAAGTTAAAAGTTGAAACCCCCAACAAGTTGGGGGTTTCAACTTTTAACCCTTACCACCACCATTTTTATACCAAAAAGGACATAAACAAGTTATGTCCTTTTTGGTATAAAAATGGTGGTGGTAAGGGTTAAAAGTTGAAACCCCCAAAAGGCACCCCTTTCATACAAACTCAATCCGAATACAAAGTTTCAGCCCTCTAGGTTTATTTTGGTGACCTGTGCGAGTGGAACAAACTTCGAAAATGTCGAAAAAGCATGAAATTGTAGCTTAAAAATGGTGGGGGTGGGAGTAAAATTTTAAAACCTCTAAAAAAACAGACCCTAGGTACGAACTCTATCAACATACCAAATTTCAACCCTCTAAGTGAATTCTGGGGGGATGTGAGCGCGTTAGATCCATCCAAAATCCTTTTTTCCCTCTCTACTCCCTCCAAATCATCCCAGGAGGCTGAATTTTGAATTTTTTTCCAACCGGTTTGGAAAAGTTTCATTGCTTTGTTGCCCCCCACCAACCCCTTAAAAGTTGGGTCGGATCCAAAATTTGCCCAAAATTTGACCCCACTTTTCTAGTATTGTTATGCATCGGAATGGGCCCCACCTACGAAATTTCAGCTCCCCCCGTCCATAGGGGGGCACTACACATATCAAAAGGTAGCGGGAATATATATATATATATATATATATATATATATATATATATATATATATATATATATATATATATATATATATATATATATATATATAGATGTATATATACGAGACATTTTTTTCTTCATAATCGTGTTCTACGGGTCCAAAAACGGCTAACGCCCCTAGTCTCGCCTCTCGTCGTTCTTATCGTATAGGCTGTATAAGTCTAATTTTTTAAGGAAAAATTCGACTAAAAACATATCTAACTGGATCGGCTGTGATTCGAACACAGAATTTTTTGATAATCAGCCAAACATCTTACCAACTAGGCTACCAATGCTCGTTTAATATACTGATTTTTATTCTCTATCTGTTACACATAATTTTTCGATCAAAAATAAAACATTTTTCTTATTTGGTTTACAACAAAGATAACTACAATTTTATTCAAAAGCTGGTTGGTGAAAAATAAACATCTGCCTTACAATGATAAAAAATGTATAAAAAGAAAAAATAATATAAAACAAATAGAAGAATGAAAATTATTTATTTATTTATATTTTGTGTTATTTTTGCAGTACCTATATTTGTTAATAATAATTTTTATTTTTGTTTTTATGGTTTATTTCAATATATTTTATGATTCAGTTATACACATGTACAGGTTGTTTTTAGGGCTCCATACCTTAAAAGGAAAAATGGAATTTTTTTATAAGATCACACTGGTGTCCGTCCGTACGTCTGTCACAGAGGCTTTTCTCGAAAATTGTGTAACGTGGGGATTTGAAATTTGGCATAGAGTTAGGTCTTGATGACGCGCACATATATCGTCAGTCAACAATTAGAAAAAGTTTTTGTAGGATTAAAATTGAAGGGGGGAGCAGTTTGGTCCAAAAACATTTTTTTAATTAATATATCGTGTGAGGTATCATTTAAAAGAGCTATCTCCAAGGATTCCAAAGATATTTTTTTTTTGTAATATTTGGTCCAGTGGTTTTAGTGATATTGTTTCTTTGATTTTTTTTATTTCGGCCAACTTTGTGTTAAATTCCGTGAAAATTTTACTTTTATAAACGTAGCACAAAAGCACAAAATAAAAAAAATAAAAAAGAACCTTCTTGTGCGATATCTAATCAGACAAAAAGAAAGGATCGCCCAGACCACTACCCGCACTGGTTGTATTTAAGGGTAGTGTGGCGACCAGGCTTCACTGCCTGTCTATGTAGGCAATCACTTTTACACTAGCGTCCAGACACTACCTATAGCGAGTTTAACTATTTTAATACCGACAGCGGCGCCATCCCAACGGTTCTCGTGTGTACTAATTATGTTTCATCCATAGGACGAGAGGCGTGCGGACATCGGTTACTCGGTTAGGGTGCGTTTTGAGTAGCGCCACTCAAGTATGGAAGAGAGTGGGGGTTTCAAGCGTTTTTCGTCGCTTGGGTACTCGGTGAAGGCTTAGGTCGTGGTTATATAGGAAGCTTGCACGCGCGTGTAATACAAGCGCGAGTAAGCGCGTACACGCACCTGTAAGCACGAGCACGTGCTTGTAAGCTCGAGCATGCGCGTGTAAATTTGCTTCTTTTAATTTACACGCGCGTGCAAGCGTTTATGTACAGTGGTTATATAGAATCCTTGATATTTTTCATAAGGTGAACAAACAAGTTAGGAGACTTTACATATAAATAAGACCGACCATTAAATTAAGGAAGATTCAAAAACTTTTATAATACTTATTGTAACTACAACGGCTAATATTTCTAATAAATATAGCTAACAACTATTTATATTTTTTACCGAAAGCGTCTTAAAAATTATCGGTGAGAAATCGTATATAGGTACCCATTTAAAATAAACCGACTACTGTAATATAAAGGTAAAAATTTAATTTCATTAAAAATGTGACCCGTCCTATTTTGCATATAGAATGAATAGGAACAAATCAAAAGGGCCGGAATTCCTTTATATATAAATAAGACCGACAATTAAAATAAGAAAAATCCAAAAACTTTTATAACATTACAATTTATAATGGATACAATGGATACTAATTCGGTTAGAAAGAATAGGTTTGGTGTAAGCATTTAGAATACGAATTTTCACAAATTAAATCTCTGAAATTTTAATTTTTAATTAAAATTATTGTTAAAAATGTATTTATTTATTGTTGGTACTTATCATTAAAAAAAATGCATTTATTATGAATAGTGCTAAAAATGTTAAAATCTGACAAAATAAAAACATTTACTCGCGCCTGCACGCGCGTGCAAAAATCTACAAGCGCGTGTAAGAGCGAGTAGAAGCTTGCAAGCGCGAGTAAACGCGTGTAAAGAAATGACTACATAACCACTGAATACAAATTCAATGTAACAATATATACGAGCGTGCACGCGCTTGTGTTACACGCCCGTGCAAGCTTCCTATATAACCACGACCTTATGGTCTCGACAATCGGTTTTTATTTAGCAGTGATTTTTAGCCTTGGTGAAAGGCGGACGATTCAATCGGGTTTTAAGTGAGGAACAAGCAAGTCGTTTTAAGCTTGTTTTCTCGTTCTAAGATGTGTCGTACTCGATTCAATTTAACTTTCTTTTCTATTTTTCATTACGTTTTTACGTATTTTTATTTTAAATATTACGATAGACACATCAGATTTTACTATATTTTTTACGTATTCTTGTATAACGTTTTGTGTGGTCTCGCAGTTACAAATATCATGTACAATTCATACAATAAATATTAATGGAAATCATCAGTTAATAAATGTGCTCTATGGTCGTACGAAATGTGTTTATTTTCAACTTTCCCGGATCCACTTTACCCTCTGTCCAAATAAATAAGAATTGGCAGGTATGAACACTTCGAAGATTCCACATCATCATCGAAAACTGTACACGCGGTGGTTTGGGGCTCCGTAGCAAAAATCTATAAGTCAAATAATAATGATAATAATAGTACATACATATATGAAAGTTTAATAGACATTATACACCACGCTTACACCATTCGGCCCCCCATCGCGTTACGGTAGGTACTACTTAACCCAAGTAGATGTTGGTTTCTGACAAAAAAAATTTTTTAAGTGTTTTGGTTAATTTGTTATAGTGGTGAGCAAATGCAAGACCAAGACCAAGACTTGGCAGTCTTGGTCTTGGTCTTGCTAGAGCAGTTTGAGTCTTGATCTTGGTCTTGGTCTTGCAAAATGCAGTCTTGGTCTTGGTCTTAGTCTTGGTATTGCTAAAAAATCTTGCACTTTCTTGCATTTTTTTATTAGCGAATTTTTTCCTTCTAAAATCAGAATTTTCTCTTTTTACGGTATTAATTTTACTTTCAAACTATTTAAATAGTTTTGCAAGAGTCTTGCTTCTTTCTTGCTTTTGTCTTGGTCTTGCTCACTTGAGTCTTGGTATTGGTCTTGCAACCATACTTATAGTCTTGATCTTGGTCTTGCTCTTGGTATACATAGTCTCGGCCTTGGTCTTGGTCTTGCAAAAAATGCAAGACCAAGACTAATTTTGCTCATCACTAATTTGTTACGTTTCTTCTCTTATGTCCATATAGTATAGTATAATCATTGCGGGCTATGATCCGAACGCTCATACTGATCAAACCGGAGCTCACTAAAAGTCTATTAATGTCGGTTTCTTGTTCAAAACCGATTATCTATGTAAATTTATTTGTTTTGTCTGGGTTCTTGATCACATTTGTGCCAAATTTCTTTTATTTCAAAGTGTATCCGACCACAAAACTCAGGATGATCAGACAGCAGATAAAAATATGCTAATTTCCGTTCAATATTGAATAGAAACTAAAAATAAAATTATAACAATAGATTATTATACTTTTATGTATAGTTATGTATATACATCACTACCGACATAACCATCCTTCCGGTAAATTTGATTGATTACCCGACACACAAATAAATACACAGGATATTATCAAACATGTTACCAACGAGCGGTTAGGTTGGCCAACGGTAACTGGTGTCATTAACAGATGGAAAAAACAGATAAATTAGAGATATAGGACAAATGAAATAATGTCAGGATAATGCCCAAAAAATGTCCTTAGGTGCAGCCTATCTCATTTTTAATAGTCCACCCGCTCTTTTCCTGGGTATTCTTCTTTGCTTTCAATGAATTATGATTAATGTAATTTGATGAACAAAGACAACAGCAGTAAACGTGAATATCATCCTATTCACTTGTTTCATTCGAATGGAAAACTAAAACAAAAGAATTCGGATGGATAGTTGCAGTGAGGTGAAGAGTGCGGCGGGGATGTGTGTCACAAAGTTATTTGTAGGTGGAACTGTGATGAAAAGTTAAATTTTCTTTATGGGTTGGTGTTTTGTGTTTTGTATTTTTTTCTCATTTTTCTCTTTTTTCAAAGTTATATTTAAATGAATATTTATGTCAGTGTGTGTTATAGAGTAACAATTTAGTCGTTAGCGTTTAATTTGTACTTTTAATTCTTTTGAAAAATTAAAATTTATTATTTGGTTGCTTTTTAATTTTCTTTATGTCCCTTTTGTTTCTGAATAAATGTCTTTAGGGTAAGTGGTTGATTTTTGTTAACAAATTTTTAACCCACTCACGAGTAACATGTACTTATTTGACTTTTTGAGTACGTATTATGTTGTTTTGAGAAAAATTTTCGAAAAGCTTTTTTTTTTAAAACATTGACACATCCAGTTTACAATATTTATAAAAAATTCCTAGCTAGTCCCTTAAAACTCCTATTTCAAAGGGTTATTAAAATCAATGAATTGATTTTGTTTTTGCGATTTCTTCAGATTTCAAAACGTGTTTTTCGCGATGATGACTCACGAAAATAAAACTCTAAGCAATTTGACAAAATGTACATGTTTTAAGGTTATTCTGAACTTAAGAAACGTGGTGAATTAAATAATTCCCTAACTTTAACGTCGATTTTTGCAAAAATAGATCGATTGTAAAATCTAGCTTTCTAAAACTTTGCTTTCAATAACTGATTGTGTTATAGCATCTTTTGTTTGTTTAACTACAAATAACTCTTAAAATAATGAACGTAGCAACGCTTTTATTTTAAAAAAAAATTAAGGTTAAAAAGGTAAGTAGGCTCTAAAAATTCAAATTCTTTTAAACGAACAATTGCCGAATGACTAATTTTAACTAAAATGACTATTTTTAAATAAGATAAAACCTTATGAAAAAAACCAAAATTTTTCAAAATTTTTAGCGTTTCTTTGATATTTTTCACAAGTACAAAATATTATTTTTCACTTTACAAATACCATTTTTAGTCGAATTTTTCAACTGAAAAAATTAGACTTATACAGTCTGTACGATAAGAACGGGACGAGGCAAGCGTAGGAACATATATATTCCCGTTACCTTTTGACACGTGTAGGGCCCCCTATGGACGGGAGGAGCTGAAATTTGGTAAGTGGGGCTCATTCGGATGCACAACAATATTATCAAAGTGTGGTCAAATTTTGGGCCAATTTTTAGATCCAACCCAAGTTTTAAAAAGGTGGTGGGGGCCAACAAAACAAAAAAACTTTTCCAAACCGGTTGGAAATAATGTTTCGGTCAATTATCTACAACATATCCAAAATTCTGCCTCCTAGTGTGAGTTGGAGAGAGCAGAGGGGGAAAAAGTGTTTTGGCTTGATCTAACACGCCCAAAGCCCCCCAGAATGAACGCAGAGGATTGAAATTTGGTATGTTGATAGAGTCCGTACCTCGTCTGCTTCTTGGAAGTTTTAATATTTTACCCCCACCCCCACCATTTTTAAGCTACAATTTCATACCTTTTTGACGTTTTCTACGTACCACTCGCAAAGGTCACTCAAATAAACCTAGAGGGCTGAAATTTTGTATTCAGATTGAGTTAGTATCAAAGGGGTGCCTATTGGGGGTCTTAACATTTAACCTTTACCCCCACCATTTTTATACCAAAAAGGACATGATTTTTCTTGCATTTTAACAGTTTTGTTCGGGTCAAAATCTAACCAAGTAACCTAGAGGGCTGAAATTTTGTGTACAGGTTAAGTTAATAGCCAGCCACTGCTTTTGGGAAGTATTAAATTTTAACCCTTACCCCACGATTTTTACTCCAATATATCCTTGATTTTTTGCTCTTTTTCTAACACGCCTGGAGATTCTCTGAGTAAACCTAGAGGACTAAAATTTTGTATCTGTATTCAGTTAATATCGATGGTGTGCCCTTTAGGGATTCCACTTTACTTTGCCCCCAACTTTTCCCACTTTTACATCGGAATTCAATTGTATTGTTAAATGTGTTTTAAATGCTTCATTTTTATTCTAATACAAGTAGGCGTATAGTAATTTCAAAAATTAAAAAAAAAAACGCCGTGCGCAGAGGAACCCCACCACGGAAGTCGAATTTTTCCCTTCATATTCGGTACTGAATGTCTACAAGTGAAATGTGATTGAAAGTCTATAAGCGATTTGTCATTTTGGTGGTTTCAAAACTGATGATGCGCGTCCCGCTGATCGGGGCTTTAAAAAAAGGTTTTAAGTTTTTAAGGGCTGAATCTCAGTAAATTTCAATTTTGTGCCGATAGCAGTTAACAGGAAAAAAGCCAACAGAGTTCCTGCGAGGGCATTCCTACCCATGCTTATCCGCCAATTGCCTTTGTGTTTTATTTTTAAATATTTAAAAAAGGACCTTAAATAGTAAACTGGAAGGCCTTTATGAAGATATTTTTTCTTTCCAAAAAAATCTAAAATTTCTATTTTATAAATAAAAAAACGCCGTGAGTAGCGGAGCCCCATCACGGAAGTCGAATTTTTCTTCCATCTTGGGTATTGAGTGTCTACAAGCGAAATATAATTGATAGTCCACAAGCGATTTGTAATTTTGGTGGTTTCAAAACTGATGATGAGTGTCCGGTTGATCGGGGCTTTAAAAAAAGGTTTTAAGTTTTTAAGGGCTGAATCTCAGTAAATTTCAATTTTGTGCCGATAGCAGTTAACAGGGAAAAAGCCAACACAATTCGTACGAGGGCATTTCTATCCATGCTTATCCGCCAATTGCCTTTGTGTTTTATTTTTAAATATTAAAAAAGGAACTTAAATAGTAAACTGGAAGGCTTTTATGAAGTTATTTTTTCTTTCCAAAAAAATCCAAAATTTTTATTTTATAAATAATAAAAATCCAAAATTCCTAATTTATAAATAAACAGTGACTTTAATAACATTTTCAAATTACTTAATATGTATGTATTTCATTTGTTAAAAAATTGTATTCACTTTTTTTTTAATTTTTTAAAATTACTATTCGCCTACTTGTATTTAGAATAAAAGTAATGCATTTAAAACACATTTAACAATAGCATTCAATTCCGATGTAAAAATGGAAGAAGTGGGGGGAAAAGTAATGTGGACTCCCTAAAAGGTACTAGCTGGATACTAACTGAATACACGTACAAAATTTCAGCCCTCTAGGTTTCCTTAGAGAGTCTCTAGACGTGTTAGAAAACAAGCAAAAAAATTAAGGAAATATTGGCGTAAAAATCGTGGGGGTAAGGGTTAAAAGTTGAAACCCCCAAAAAACAGTGTCTGGCTGTTAGCTTAACCTGTACACAAAATTTCAGCCCTCTAGGTTTAATTGGGGAGATTTTGACCCGAACGAAACTGTTAAAAAACAAGAAAAATCATGTTCTTTTGGGTATAAAAATGGTGGCGGTAGGGTTTGAAAATGTCGAGACTCCCAAAAGGCACCCCCTTGATACTAACTCAATCCGACTACAAAATTTCAGCCCTCTAGGTTTATTTGGGTGACCTGTGCGAGTGGTACAAACTTCGAAAACGTCGAAAATGCATGAAATTGTAGCTTAAAAATGAGGGGGGCGGGGGGTAAAATATTAAAACCTCCAAAAAGCACAACCTAGGTACGAACTTTATCGACACACCAAATTTCAACCCTCTACGTTAATTCTGGGGTGCTGGGGGCCTGTTAGATCCAGCGAAAATCGTTTTTCCCCCCTCTACTCCCACCAAATCATCCTAGGAAGTTGAATTTTGGATATGTTGTAGATAATTGACCGAAACATTATTTAAAACCGGTTTGGAAAAGTTTTATTGCTTTTCCGCCCCCACCACCCCCAGTATGAGGTGCCTCGAAAATGAGCCTTATTTACCAAATTTCATCTCTTAACTTCCATATGGGGGCCCTACACAAATTGAAAGGTGGCGGGAATATATATATATATATATATATATATATATATATATATATATATATATATATATATATATATATGTATATATTTATATATATATATATAAATATATACATATATATATATATATATATATATATATATATATATATATATATTCCCGCCACCTTTTAATTTGTGTAGGGCCCCCCTATGGAAGTTAAGAGATGAAATTTGGTAAATGGGGCTCATTTTCGAGGCACCTCATACTGGGGGTGGTGGGGGCGGAATTTTCTCCGAAAAATTAGACTTATACAGTCTATACGATAAGAGCTGCGAGAGGCGAGAGTAGGGGCGCTATCCGTTTTCGGACCCGTAGAACACGAATATGTACAAAAAAATGATTGACATATATATATATATATATATATATATATATATATATATATATATATATATATATATATATATATATATATATATATATATATATATATATATATAAATATATACATATATATATATATATATATATATATATATATATATATATATATATATATATATATATGTCAGACATTTTTTTGTACATATTCGTGTTCTACGGGTCCGAAAACGGATAGCGCCCCTACTCTCGCCTCTCGCAGCTCTTATCGTATAGACTGTATAAGTCTAATTTTTCGGAGAAAATTCGACTAAAAATCCAAAATTCCTACTTTATAAATAAGCAGCATGACTTTAATGATATTTTTAAATTACCTAATATTTATGTATTGCATTTGTTATAAAAGTTCATTTTTTTAAATTTTTAAAATTACTTCACGCCTACTGGTATTAGAATAAAATTAAAGCATTTAAAACACATTTAACAATACCATAGGTGGTGAGGACACCTATAGCAGCTACCCTTGGCATCCGTGAGGGATATTTATCCCCCATTGGTGTCAAGGAGGCTAAGGGTTCCAGGGGTAGTTTATGCGCAATACAGTAATCCTCGGATTCCATTAGCCTCTGACTACCCAAGATCGGCACCTTTCCTTCTCGAGGTACCACTGTTTTCACAAAAGATGCCGGATCAAAATTTTCGACGAGGACGAACGTCGTAGGATCGACAGAGGTTTCCACCGTATGTGAGAAATACCATCGTCTGCTAAATGTTTGTAATTCTCGCCCTGATGTCTGGCTGTAGCGTCGAATGTGTTTAGTATCCATATGTGTGTGAATACCGAAATCGTGATTTGACTTCGGATTAGTCGAATTGGTGATATCTGAGTGTGATTTTTTTTTGTATCTTGTCTTCCTGATTGTGATAGTTTGCACTTTTGTTTTTAATTTTTTGCCCTTTGTTTTTTTTTTATCTCTGTGTTCACTGGACGGTGCACCCCAGTGAACACAACCGTGATAATTCGTCTGTGATATTGCGTTGATTTTTTGTCCCTGTGACTTTGACGGGTGGGAATGCGGTACTCGACGCACTCGTTCGCGTCACCCAGGCGTATGAGTCGATATCTGCCCAAACGGTTTGAGCGAGCTCGCTTACTAAGGAGATGTCGTCTTCCCTCATACGGATGCGAGCTTGAGCGTCCTGGGACTGCTTTTGCCCCGTCGGAGTCATAGGGATATGAGTCTGATATACTGTGATACTCTGTGGCATTGTCCCGTTCTCTGTAGCCTCGACTCGGACGAACGTGGCCTAGTCATCGTACCGGTCTCCCGTATAGGTTGACCCCGACACCTGACAGAACGGCACATGTACCCAGTAATCAGTTATCTGACAGAACAGTACATGTTGCTCAGTAATCAGATGTCACTGTCCCTACACGTGTGAGTTCCTAGGTGTTGACGAAGCCATTTCGGAATTGTCGAGACTATGGGGAGCGGAATCGTGTCACGGAGCAAGAAATTTTGAAAACTGTGATATTGTTGTTTTTGTTTTTTAATAAGATTGATTTTAATTTGTTTTATTTTAACGATGTACCACTGAGGGCCTTTTCCACCCGAGGTGGTACATCAATTGTTGTTCTTATCTGTGATATTTTGTCGTGCCGCTGTAGGCTCGCTGTTGTGATCCTTCAGCGGTATCGTTTTTAACTACTTATTGCGGCACTGGTCGGCCTGTGGCTCCCCAGTGACGTAATAAGATTTCGCTTTTCCTGTGATATTTCTAGTCAGTATTTTCCACTCCGAGGCCCTTTACACCTCGGAGATTCATCGTTGGATTTCAGACCTTGGTGACCGGACGCTCTGGCTAGCCCTTAGCGTACCGCCACCAAGGACTGTTCGTACTTTTTAGGCCCTGGGATGGCAGGGCTCATCGTTGAATTTTAATATGTGTATGTTGTCCATTGTCTATTGCATTTATGTGTTCCTGTCTTTATGTGTTGTTTTTATCTTTACTGAGTTTTGGCGGCGCATGCCCTTAGTAGGCGATGCCGCCGGGTGCTGCTGACCGCGCCATCCACCGGCAGCAGTACCCCAATTGTAATTAAAAAAAAAAAAAAAAGAAACAATACCATACAATTCCGATTTTAAAATGGGTGAAGTGGGGGGAGGGGGAGTAAGTAACGTGGCATTCCTAAAAGGCACTAGCTGAATACTAACTCAATACACGTACAAAATTTCAGCCCTCTAGGTTTCCTTCGAGAGTCTCTAGACGTGTTAGTTAAAAAAAAAAATATCAAGGAAATATTGGCGTAAAAATCGTGGAGGTAAGGGTTAAAAGTTGAAACCTTCAAAAAGCAGTGACTGGCTATTAACTTAACCTGTACACAAAATTTCAGCTCTCTAGGTTCATTTGGGGAGATTTTGACCCGAACGAAACTCAAAAAACAAGGAAAATCATGTTCTTTTTGGTATAAAAATGGTGGGGGTAAGTGTTAAAAGTTGAGACTCCCAAAAGGCGTCCCCTTGCTACTAACTCAATCCGAATAAAAAAAAAATTTCTGCCCTCTAAGTTTATTTGGGATTCTACATTACCTTGCCCCTCACTTTTACCATCTTAACATCGGAATTCAATGGCGTTGTTATATATGATTGAATGTTATTTATATTGAAAACAATACAACAAGCAGACTAAATTGAAAGAAACAAATGAAATATATGCCATTTATCACAAATGCAATACATGTAAGTAATTTAAAAAATGTTATTGATGTAATTTTTCATTTTATTTATGAAATAGAGATTTTGGATTTTTTGGAAAGAAAAAATATTTTCATAAAGGCCTTCTCCATTTTACTATTTAAGGTTCTTTTTAATATTTAAAAATAAAACACAAAGGCGATTGACGGATAAGCATGGGTAGGAATGCCCTCGTACGAATTTTGTTGGCTTTTTTCCTGCTAACTGCAATCGGCCAAAATTGAAATTTACTGAGATTCAGCCTTTAAAAACGCAAACCGGGTAAAGAAAATCTAAGCGGACCACACTGATTTTACTACCTGCCGTCGTGTCATTTTCAACATTGAAGATTGTTTTACGATAATTTAAGGGTCCATCTATTGTTATGCGAACTACCCAACTAGTATGGTTATGATGTCACGCTCTGATTATTTGAGGAACATTTTGAAAAATAAATATTACAGTTGTATGCAATTATAACTGTACAGTTACTAACAAGTCAAGGTCCCGAGGCCGGACCTATCGATTTCGATGAAACTTAAATATATTGTCGAACACTAAAAACTAAGGGACACGTATTTTTTTTTATCTGCGGAAAAACGGTTTGAAGGGGTGAAATCGCCCTCCAAAAATTGGGGTAAAAATTTAATTTTTCAAATAACTCGAAAACAGTAAGAGATAGAGCAAAAGTTTAAATTGGCGATATTGCTCTTTTTTAAAGAGCTATCTATTGATATGCAATTGGTTCATATTACATCAACAGGGGTGGTTGGGGGTTAAAATTTGGGGGTTAATTTTGCAAAAAGGGGGTGAAAAATAAACAGTATAAAAATTTTGTTTACAGATTTGAAATCTACGACAAAAAATCTAATTGACCTATTTTTACTCAATGCCCTAATATTAAGTCTAGGGGTAGTTAACTAGGGGGTGACTATGTCGAATAGTCGTACAATTTGGGTATTTCAAGAAGTTCTTCTTCATGGAAAATAGCTTAAGACAATTAGAATAACGTAGAAATGAAATTCCCGAATTCAAAATTGAGTTTGAGCAACAATGGAGAGGGGGTGAGTCACCCTCTTAAATTACATACTAGTTTATATACACTAATTTTTGCTATTAACACACTGATAGTGGGTAAAATAATGTCACAATAAATGGTTCTGAAGTTGGACTATCATATGTAAGGTCTTTATTAGGTTTGTTTTTTAATGGATATTATAGATTTCCTTATCGAAAATTATCGATACCGAAAATTACATAACCTAACCTAAAATAACGAAACCTAATAAAAACCTTACATACGATAGTCTAACTTCAGAACCATCTATTGTGACATTATTACCCCCTGTCAGTGTGTTAATTGCAAAAATTAATGTATGTAAACTAGTATGTAATTTAAGAGGGTGACTCACCCCCTCTCCAATGTTACTCAAACTCAATTTTGAATTCAAGAATTTCATTTCTACGTTATTCTAATTATCTTAAGCTATTTTCCATGAAGAAGAACTTCTTGAAATACCCAAATAGTACGATTATTCGACATAGTCACCCTCTAGTTAACTACCCCTAGACTTAATATTAGGATATTGAGCAAAAACAGGTCAATTAGATTTTTTGACGTAGATTTCAAATCTGTAAACAAAATTTTTATATTGTTTATTTTTCACCCCCTTTTTGCAAAATTAACCGCCAAATTTTAACCCCCAAACACCCCTGTTGATGTAATTTGAACAAATTGCATATCAATAGATAGCTCTTTAAAAGAGAGTAATATCGCCAATTTAAACTTTTGCTCTATCTCTTACTGTTTGCGAGATATTTGAAAAATTAAATTTTTACCCCAATTTTTGGAGGGCGATTTCACCCCTTCAAACCGTTTATCCGCAGATAAAAAAAAATACGTGTCCCTTAGTTTTTAGTGTTATACAACATATTTAAGTTTCATCAAAATCGATAGGTCCGGCCTCGGGACCTTTACTTGTAAGTAACTACATAAGTAATATGTGGGTAATAATTATTAAAAGTTAATTTAATAGTCCAAGCAAATTACTGATTAAAACCTTGTTTTTTGCCAAAATTAGTACCTGGAAGGGAAAATATGGAAAAGATAGGAAAAAATCCGTAGAATTCGATGAACTATTTTTAAACAGCTGAATCATGTGGGAAGTTCTTCAAAATGGCGACCAAAGAAGGCAAAAAACAGTTTTTTGCATTTTTTAAAAAGACTGAATTTCGTACAAAAAAATGTTTCGTGTAAAAGTTGTAGAACTATTTAATATCAACAGCATGAGACTTTCATGAAAATTAGTGCATAAACAAATTAGTTATCGCCAAAAAACCGCCAAAAATCGCGATTTTTTCAATTGCTTATATTTTACAGGAACAAAAATATTTTTTTATGAAACTTGGCAAAAGTATAGTTCCTGGCAAGTAGAATAGGAACGTTTTTGAAAAATTGCAAAACATTTGGTAATTTTTGCAAAAATCAATTTTTTTGAAAAAAAGACGTTTTCGCAGAATTTGATTTAACCAGGTTCTGGACCACCTGCAGACACGTTTACGAGCTTAAAATTTTCTTAAAGATTTGTAGTAACGTATGCAATAAGTGCACGCGTTATTAAGTTACTCAAAGTATACAAAATAAATGACCGAAAGATTAATGATTTTTATGAATCCAGCAAACTTCGATTATTTTTTTTTTTTTTGAAATTTTATTTTTAGTCGAATTTTCTCCGAAAAATTAGACTTATACAGTCTATACGATAAGAGCTGCGAGAGGCGAGAATAGGGGCGCTATCCGTTTTCGAACCCGTAGAACACGAATATGTAGAAAAAAAATGTCATATATATATATATATATATATATATATATATATATATATATATATATATTCCCGCCACCTTTTAATTTGTGTAGGGCCCCCCTATGGAGGTTAAGAGATGAAATTTGGTAAATGGGGCTCATTTTCGAGGCACCTCATACTATCAAAGTGAGGCCAAATTTTGGGCAAATTTTTTTTCTGACCCGACCTTTAAGGGGGTGGTGGGGGCGAAAAAACTTTTCCAAACCGGTTTTAAATAATGTTTCGGCCAATTATCTACAACATATCCAAAATTCAGCTTCCTAGGATGATTTGGTGGGAGTAAAGGGGGGAAAAACGATTTTCGCTGGATCTAACAGGCCCCCAGCCCCCCAGAATTAACGTAGAGAGTTGAAATTTGGTGTGTTGATAAAGTTCGTACCTAGGTTGCGCTTTTTGGAGGTTTTAACATTTTACCCCCACCGCCCTCATTTTTAAGCTATAATTTCATGCATTTTCGAACTTTTTTAGAAGTTTGTACCACTCGCACAGGTCACCCAAATAAACCTAGAGGTCTGAAATTTTGTATTCGGATTGAGCTAGTATCAAGGGGGTGCCTTTTGGGAGTCTCGAC
Source organism: Brachynemurus nebulosus (assembly GCA_035578155.1). Taxonomy (NCBI): domain Eukaryota; kingdom Metazoa; phylum Arthropoda; class Insecta; order Neuroptera; family Myrmeleontidae; genus Brachynemurus; species Brachynemurus nebulosus. The sequence goes on from JAPWDM010000003.1 coordinate 1,731,719, forward strand.
TTTCAAACCCTACCACCACCATTTTTATACCCAAAATAACATGATTTTTCTTGTTTTTTAACAGTTTCGTTCGGGTCAAAATCTCCCCAAATAAACCTAGAGGGCTGAAATTTTGTGTACAGGTTAAGCTAATAGCCAGACACTGTTTTTTGGGGGTTTCAACTTTTAACCCTTACCCCCACGATTTTTACGCCAATATTTCCTTAATTTTTTTGCTTGTTTTCTAACACGTCTAGAGACTCTCTAAAGAAACTTAGAGGGCTGAAATTTTGTACCAGTTAGTATCCAGCTAGTACCTTTTAGGGAGTCCACATTACTTTTCCCCCCACTTCTTCCATTTTTACATCGGAATTGGATGCTATTGTTAAATGTGTTTTAAATGCATTACTTTTATTCTAAATACTAGTAGGCGAATAGTAATTTTAAAAAATTTAAAAAAAAAGTGAATACAATTTTTTAACAAAAGAAATACATACATATTAAGTAATTTGATAATGTTATTAAAGTCACTGTTTATTTATAAATTAGGAATTTTGGATTTTTATTATTTATAAAATAGAAATTTTGGATTTTTTTGGAAAGAAAAAATATCTTCATAAAAGCCTTCCAGTTTACTATTTAAGTTCCTTTTTTAATATTTAAAAATAAAACACAAAGGCAATTGGCGGATAAGCATGGATAGAAATGCCCTCGTACGAATTGTGTTGGCTTTTTCCCTGTTAACTGCTATCGGCACAAAATTGAAATTTACTGAGATTCAGCCCTTAAAAACTTAAAACCTTTTTTTAAAGCCCCGATCAACCGGACACTCATCATCAGTTTTGAAACCACCAAAATTACAAATCGCTTGTGGACTTTCAATTATATTTCGCTTGTAGACACTCAATACCGAAGATGAAAGGAAAAATTCGACTTCCGTGATGGGGCTCCGCTGCTCACGGCGTTTTTTTGATTATGTTTTTAAAAATCATTAGGTTAGAGCTGTAAATAGGTTGAAAAGTATTACTTATGATTCTCCAGCCCCATTTTTTGAGATAAAGTTATTTTCAAAGGTTAAAGTGAAAAACTTCGTAGGTATTTTTTTTAGTTTTAAGGTTTTGTTCTTAAGGGCTTCACGTTTATGCTAGGCATCAGCCCACAAAACCTCGTAAGCGATAGTCCATATTTATGGCTTCGAGAGACATATCAAATAGGTAATAATAAAAGTGGTACCAAGAGAAGTTTTTTTCGAGTGCCGGGAAATTTAAAAAATACACTTACCAAGATTTTAAACTTGAACTGTCGATTTTCAAGCCAGATTCTTTGTTGTTCCAATAAATATGTAATCTGTGAATTTTAAAACATTCGATACAAGTATACACGTATATGTATAGTACGTAGGTATATGTTGCTTTCATACATCCAATTTATCAAATGTTATCCGTGTTTCATTTACACTTTCCAGGCCAGATTCTTTATTGTCCCAATAAAAAATCTGGCCTGCAAATGAACTTTATCTTAACAAAATAAGGCTGGAAATAGAAATTTGCTGGATTAGTGCCTAGCACTATTCTGAAACTCTTAAGAGTAAAAACTCAAAACTGGAAAAAATTGACTTATGAGGTTTTTCACTTTAGCCATCGAAAATAACTTTATCTCAAAAAATGGGGCTGGAGAATCATAAGTAATACTTTTCAACCTATTTACAGCTCTAACCTAATGACTTTTAAAAACATAATCAAAAAAATAAAATTTCAAAATATGAAAAATAATCGAAGTTTGCTGGATTCATAAAAATCATTAATCTTTCGGTCATTTATTTTGTATACTTTGAGTAACTTAATAACGCGCGCACTTATTGCATACGTTACTACAAATCTTTAAGAAAATTTTAAGCTCGTAAACGTGTCTGCAGGTGGTCCAGAACCTGGTTAAATCAAATTCTGCGAAAACGTCTTTTTTTCAAAAAAATTGATTTTTGCAAAAATTACCAAATGTTTTGCAATTTTTCAAAAACGTTCCTATTCTACTTGCCAGGAACTATACTTTCGCCAAGTTTCATAAAAAAATATTTTTGTTCCTGTAAAGTATAAGCAATCGAAAAAATCGCGATTTTTGGCGGTTTTTTGGCGATAACTAATTTGTTTATGCACTAATTTTCATGAAATTGGTCTCATGCTGTTGATATTAAATAGTTCTACAACTTTTGTACGAAACATTTTTTTGTACGAAATTCAGTCTTTTTAAAAAATGCAAAAAACTGTTTTTGGACTTCTTTGGTCGCCATTTTGAGGAACTTCCCACATGATTCAGCTGTTTAAAAATAGTTCATCGAATTCTACGGATTTTTTCCTACCTTTTCCATATCTTCCCTTCCAGGTACTAATCTTGGCACGTAAAAATTTAATTTGCTTGGACTATAAATATTTTATTAAATTACATTTTAACACACAAAAATTATGTACCAACTACAATATAGTTAAGAAAAGTAAATTATGCAATTTTTAGGAAGTCTTCTGTATAATTTGATAAAGTTTTTCTCTAGTCGCTTAAGATATAATTATGACAGATTATTAAATTCGTTAATAAAAACCTATTCATTTACCAAAAGCGACCGAAAAAAGGCATTGTCTTGTACTAATTCTATAACTTAAATAGATTTCGTCATTTTTATTACATTTTTATTTATATATCTATTTATTTATTTTACATTCAATTTTTTTTTTTACATTAAATTCTTGATGTGTAATTAAATTTTTGATGTTTTTAGCGAATTTCCAGAATTAGAAATTCAGTTATTACAGTAGGTGTCATAACGCGACCTAAACCAGAGACGATAATAGAAATATGTTTTCAGGTCCCCAGAATCCGAAAATGATATTCACTAAAATTTATATATATATATATATATACTCCTCAAAACAAAATAAGGGCAACTTGAAAGTTTGTATTTTAAAACTGATGTATGTCGATCCACGTCAAAATAACTTTTCTAAATGACTGTTGTTATGATATTAAGTGGTTGAGTAAATTATAACAGTTAGGTTCAAGTGATATTATTGTTGAGGGGAAATTTTAAACGTTTTTTTGTCTCGGACAGCGTCAAGTGGTTAATTTTACATTTGATTTGTTCAAATTTGATTTTAAATCAGTTTGCGCTAGATTATTGATTGCTGAGGTTGTTTTTTGAAGTTTGGCGTGTTATTCAATCATTTATTTTTACAATGCCGAGAATTCGACACCATATGGACGAAGCTACTGCTACCAGAGCCGTAACGATGATTGAGGGTGGTCAATCTCAACGTTCCGTGGCTCTGCAGTTGGGTTGTTCACGAAGGGCTATTCAAAATGTTTGGAATCGGTATCAGTAGACCAGTAATGTAACCCGGCGCCGTGGCTCAGGAAGAGTTCGTGCTACCACTGCCCGTGAAGGCCATTACATTCGACTGTGTGCACGACGTGAGTCGACTGTTACCGCAGGTACTCTGCAAAATCGCTTACATCGATCTACTGGTACTGTTGTCAGTAATCAGACCATACGAAATCGTTTGCATGAAGACCAACAACGTTCAAGAAGACCAGTAATCCGTACCAAACTGACCGGAGCGCATCGTGCAAACCGTTTAAGATTTGCACGTGAACACCTTGAATGGGGCTTGGAGGAATGGCGTCACGTACTCTTCACGGATGAGTGCAAGGTGAAGTTTTTTAGCGATGATCGACGTGTAAGAGTGTGGAGAAGAAGTGGAGAAAGGTTTTCTGAGCGTCACATTCACGAACGCGACAGATTTAGCGGTCCTAATGTCATGGTCTGGGATGGAATTAGTTTGCAAGGCAAAACTGAGCTTGTTTCCCTGAACGAGGGTACTGTAACGGCTCGAAGTTACATCGAACAGGTTGTCAGACCCCATGTGATCCCCTTTGCACAACGAGCGGCCGACGGATTTATCCTGATGCAGGATAATGCCCGAGCGCATACCGCTCGAGCGACGACAACTGTCCTTAGGGAGGCTAATATACAGGTTTTACCGTGGCCTGCAAATAGCCCTGACTTGAACCCAATAGAACATCTTTGGGATCAATTAAAACGGCGAGTCAGAACAGCCGGAGAGGATGTGCACACCCAACAATAACTGATTGATGTCTTGAGAAGATGTTGGGAGGAGATTCCTGATGAAACCGTTAGGCATCTTATTGAAAGCATGCCGAGGAGACTTCAAGAATGTGTTTTAAAAAGGGGAGGGCATACTCGATATTAAATCACCGAAAAGTTGCATAATGTGTGCTTTTACTCAAAGCGTGAACGTTTGTTGATGACTGTAAAAATGACTATAAAAATGATAAAATCCTAAAAAAATGTAATTATGGATTAATTTTTTATTTGATCTTATTAAAATTAATTTTATTTAGTAAAAAATTAGTTCCTTAATTAAATGTAAGCATACCTTATACTGTAACTTATATAAAAATAAACTTATGCAGCAAAACATGACTGGCCCTTATTTTGTTTTGAGTAGTATATATATATATATATATATATATATATATATATATATATATATATATATATATATATATATATATATATATATATATATATATATATATATATATACAGATATATATAGTGTAAACTCCATATCACGAAATTGAAGGGACCGGGTATTTTATTACGTTATAAAGAGTTTTCGTTATATGGAGAGTAAGAGAAAACAATATAATTTTACGAATACAACTTACGAATTTAGTAAGTGGTTTTAATTTTGACTGAATTAAATGACACTTTTTCGTGAATACACAAACTTTTTCTTTTACTCGCCATGTTTACAGTTAAAAAGTTTGAAAGCAACTAAGAATATGATAACGTAAAGACAGCAGTAAGACAATAGTACGGAAGTACTGTAGGTAGAAGAATCCCTTTGTACGTACGAAATAGTTACGACTCTGTATCACTATTATGTTTGAAGGCCAGTGAAATAAAATTTTATTGGGGTTTAAATAAGGACGTATTTTTCGCTATTGAGAGTGGCTGTTACGTTGTAAAGAGTGTTTCAATATACGAATGATAATGTAAACCAAATGAACCTTAGCAATTTCTACGTTTTAAGGAGTTTTTCGTTAAATAGAAGTTCGCTATACAGAGTTTATACTATATATATATATATATATATATATATATATATATATATATATATATATATATATATATATATATGTGTGTGTGTGTGTGTGTGTGTGTGAACACGATAACTCTCGAACGGAGCATTTAATTTTTATGAAATTTGGTGAAAAGTTTCGAAATTCAAAACTCTTGGACGAGTTCGTTAGCCAGACACGTCGGATGCCCAGAAGTAGGTTTTTCGGGTATTTTTTGTCAGCAAAATGAGTTTTTTGCTAGAAATATGCAACTTTTCAAATTTTTTTTACACTAGTTGAAAGGACGAGGCAAATTACGTAAAAAATATTTTTAAACCATTCCTCTAGGTTAATTACTTTTTGAGAAAAACTAGGAAATATGTCGTTTCTCAATTTCACTCTCACTCACAGTCTTTTTTTTTCTGTCTCACTTGATCGAAATTATCCAGTTTTTTTTCTTTCTTTTTTAATTTTAAATCAAAAAGTAATAATTTGAAGTTTTACATGCAAAATTTCTAATGCAAATGGCTAAAATTCTAAAGTAAATAAATTTTGTTGACAAACGTTGCTACGCAATTTAAATATTTTATAGTCCATGCGTATAATAATAAGGTTAATTTCTTCAAAGTATACTTGATTCATATAATATTATATCATATAGTATAAACAATGTTTTAAAAATTTGTTTTTATTTTTATTTGATATTAAATTTATAACTTGAAATAATCTGAAATTGCAAAAAATAGTATATACTCCACGGGACTAAAGTGTTTATTTTGATCCTTCCTGTGAATTGTTGCCCTCGGGCCATACAGGCCCTCTGGCAACAACTTCACACTCAGGATTAAAACTCACTTTGGCCCCTAACATTCTATTAGATGTTGATATAAAAAAAAATTAAATATGTTTAGTACTTGCTAGAGTTACAGGTTTTATGGGTGGTTTTTTTTTTTTTTAGTAGAATACCTTTTTATAGGTATATGTGGTGAGTAGGGTTGCCACCGTTTTTTAAGAAAAAAAAGTAATTTTAAAATATTGTGCAAAAAAACAAAGTATAATTAACTAAGAAAAAGTACGCGTTCCCACTTTTTAGGAATTTGTAGTATAAGAAAATCCTTATAAATTCGCATTTATCAGCTTACTCCCACTTGACCACTTTTAACGAGTCAGAGTCAGATCTTACGCAATTTAATAAACAGTGTCGTTTTGATTTTTTTAAATTCATTTAAGATATTTATTGTTAGTGATATTTGAATTATTTTCTTAACTAATAAGTTAAATTCTGTAGACTGATGATTTTGTAGATAAAAAAAATAATTCTAAGTGACGTCTGTATTAGACAAAAGTCTGAAAAGCGGACGTAGAATCTCACTGTTATTAATTTTTATGTCTTGTAATCTTGAAAAATTATTTTTTGAATTAAAATAAGTTAATAGGAGGAAATTCTCTATGTTATGCAGATGCTGCGACGGGGGTATTTTATATTAAATTCCTGATATGTGAAATGCAAACACTTGCAGGTTAAAAAATATAATATAGGGGTATAAAAACACCAAAACACCAGGAGGCCAAGTCCTGAAAATGTGATAAATATATCACAATTTCTCTGTTGTTATTTTTATCACATTTGTAATTTCACATACCACATGTGAAAACAAAGAAAAGCAAGTCTTGAAATTATTGTGTGTTGTTGTGAAAATATACTTAATAGATTGAGAGCAGGCTACATAAAAAAGCTTGTTATCGCTACATGGCTAATTTCTTTTGTAAAACGATCCTTTTTTATAGCCAAGTTCAAATAATCTACCAACGCAATCCCGTGGCTTAACGCAGGAACGGCCGCTTAAATAGTTAAATTTCGATATTAAAAATTTTATAAGATACATGTGTTATAACTATGGAAACAGTTTTTATTTTCAAATTATTATTATTAATATTTTCAATTTATTCTTAGAAAACTGATTTTTCTATGGAAATATTTCTTTTATAGACGCCTACTATTTATTTTTATTAAAATTGCATTTTCATTGTATTTTATTAATTCATTATAATTTTTTTCAATTTTATTCCTCAGTTTTTTCGGTTGAAAAAATAACTTACTCATACTCGATCCATAGGTTTATTTTTGTGGCCATGGATGCTTACGAATCCTCGGTTTTTGTAGCTTAAACAATAAATAACCTTAATAAAACCTTAATAACCTTAATAACAACATAACTATAAAAAATCAGAAATATCATAAAACTAGAAAATATAAATATAGGAAATCAGAAATATCAGAAATATAAATATAATAAAATAAACGATTAGGAAAAAATATTTTTCTTCGTTAAAAATACCTAAATAAATATAAAAATAATAATAAATAACCAATAAATACAAAAAAAAAAAATAAAAAAAATAAAATAGAAGTAGAAATTTATAAATATGAAAAAAAATAAAAACAGCAATAAAATAGAAATAAAAATATATATGAAAGACAATAAAATAAAATGAAACAAAGTAGAAATATATAAAAATAAAAAAACAACAATAAAAATGAAAATAAATATAATAGTATAAGTATAATTTATAAAAATATGTAAATGTAAAATAAAAACAACAGTAAAAATAAAAATAAAATAAAATTACCATTTAAGTTTACCAAAAGTTTACCAAAAGTAAAACTACCATTACCAGAACAAACCAGATCTTCTCTTGATTTCAAACCGCCAAAAACAGTTTAACCTCAAAAACTCAATAAACGTCACTTGGATGATAGCAGTGAGTTGTAAACAAATGTCTCACTGCTATCATCGCTTAAACCTGTTTTTAAAGCCCCTATCAGCCGGACACTCATCATCAGTTTAGAAACCACCAAAATGATAAATCGCTTGTAGACTTTAAATCACATTTCGCTTGCAGACATTTAATATCGAAGATGAAGGGAAAAATTCGACTTCCGTGATGGAGCCCCGCTGTTTATGGTGTTATTTTATTTTATTTATAAAATAGAAATTTTGGATTTTTTTGGAAAGAAAAAATATTTTCATAAAGGCCTTCCAGTTCTTTATAAAACACAAGCGGCAATTGGTGGAGAAGCATGGGTAGGAGTACCCTCGTACGAATTGTGTTGGTTTTTTCCTGCTAACTGCTATCGGCATAAAATTGAAGTTTACTGATTCAGCCCTTAAAATCTTAAAAAAAATTTTTAAAGACCTGATCAGCCGGACACTCATCATCAGTTTTGAAGCCACCAAAATGACGAATCGCTTGTTGACCTTAAATCATATTTAGATATTTTGAAGATACCAAAGATGAAGGGCAAAATTCGACTCCCGTGATGGGGCCGCGCTCCTCGCGGCGTTTTTTTTTTTTATAAATACAATCAAACGACGAAAATTGTTCGTCAGTAGCTATATAAGTCGAAACATATCACAATAATTTATTTTATTTTTGATAAAGCTGTATTTTATAACAAGCTTTAAGTACCTATTTGTAAAAAAGTAAAAAAAAATACAAAAAACAAAAAATGAAAATACTAAAATGAGTGAGAAATTGAAATAGCATTTTTCCTTTTCGTTTAACTTATAAATTAATTTTTTTTTAAATTTGATAATTGAATTGCAATGCTCGGTTCTTTTTTCCAAGTACCATCCACTTAATATGCTCTTATTCAATATAATACACCGTCGCTGCATTACTGTGCTTCGTATACGTACGTATCCCTTATATAAATATGAAATGTAATATTGTTAGATATTTTCCATAGTTTTCCATATTATATTCTACAACTGGACGGAGGAATTTTACAACTACAGAGACGATTGGAGGATTGTAGCGTAACTAGCGTAGCTAGAGGTAACTGGAACTGTATGTAAATATAAAAATGAAATAATCTACTTTAATTTAATTGAATTAAAAGTGAATGGAGTTCCTCAAAACTTTATTTTGTAAATGATTTTTATTCTTCTGTTAATCTCATTCTATTGTGCATAAGTATATGGATAGTCTTAAAATGAATAAACGTTAAATTGATTTTTGTTGTTTAGTAATGTACTCCGTAGTATACAGGGGTGGATCCAGCTCGCAATTTAGGAGGTGATCGCACGTTTTCTTAAAAGCTTCATTATGCTTTTTTGTAATTGGAAGTATAAAAAAATACGCTACCGATGGGGTGTGGCACACAGCTTCCTCGTACTCGTAAAAGATTTTAAAACAGTATTCTGCCAAATATATATACCGTGGAATTATATTTTTGCCTCAAAATTCATAAACAAATCTTGTAATTCAAAATACTTAAAGGCTAAATTATAAAATAATAGCAAAAATATTACTAGAGGAGACTAACCCCCAAAATACTTTAAAAATTTGAGCGAAGTGGGACTAGCAGTAAATAAGATATTGACATTTAATGGGATTTCATGGTAGCGCCGTGGATATTATTACTCCGAATGCAATGAAATTTGTAGACGACCATCTAGGAACCAAACCGCATAATTTTTGACAATTTCATAAAAAAATAATTGAATAGTTCAGAAGGTATGCCACTTGGTGCAATTTAGTATATTAATGGAATAACGTGGTAGCGGCGTAGTTACCGTAGTTAACAGAATAAAAATGTTAACCTGTTTTGAAAAACAAAGAAGTAACATAATATTTATGTAGAGCAAAAGAATGTTATAAGTACCTAAATTAGATTAGAATATATATCTACCAAAATATATATAATAAAAAGGATGAGAGTAGTTCTTATTATTAAACAAAACCGAGAAATTATAAGTTTTTTCAGTTATTGACGAATATAGTTTTATTAAACGTTTAAAAATAAAACAATTTTCTTACATTTTAAGGTTATTTTGTTACAGATTCAGTTACAAAAAACATGTAAACTTACTTACATATAAGATTGTATATTGTAGAATACAATCTCAAATAAATTTACATGATTTTTTTTAACTGAATCTGTAACAAAATTACCTTAAAATGTAAGAAAATTGTTTCATTTTTAAAAGTTTAATAAAACTATATTCGTCAATAACTGAAAAAACTTAGAGTTTTTCGGTTTTGTTTAATAATGAGAACTATTCTCATCTTTTTTATTATACTTATATATTTTCGTAGATATATATATGAACACATGTAAGAATTATTAACATTCAGCGATTAGATTCGATAGAGTGAACATCGACTCGCCTAGCTGAATATAATTTTGGAGTTTTTATATTCATAATCTTTTCTAAGTATTTTACTGTCGATATAATGGTGTATTTATATGTACCATTGTTTCACAGTGACATTTTTATATTATTTTTAGTCGAATTTTCTCCGAAAAATTAGACTTATACAGTCTATACGATAAGAGCTGCGAGAGGCGAGACCAGGGGCGCTATCCGTTTTCGGACCCGTAGAACACGATTATGTAAAAAAAAAAGATGTCTGATATATATAGATATATATATATATATATATATATATATATATATATATATATATATATATATATATATATATATATATATTTTCCCGCAACCTTTTAATATGTGTAGGGCCCCCCTATGGAAGTTAAGAGATGAAATTTGGTAAGTGGGGCTTATTCCGATGCACAACAATACTATCAAAGTGGGGTCAAATTTTGGGCAAATGTTTTTTTGGACCCGACCTTTAAGGGGGTGGTGGGGGGCGGAAAAGCAATAAAACTTTTCCAAACCGGTTTTAAATAATGTTTCGGTCAATTATCTACAACATATCCAAAATTCAGCTTCCTAGGATGATATGGTGGGAGTAGAGGGGGGAAAAACGATTTTCGCTGGATCTAACAGGCCCCCAGCCCCCCAGAATTAACGTAGAGGGTTGAAATTTGGTGTGTTGATAAAGTTCGTACCTAGGTTGTGCTTTTTGGAGGTTTTAATATTTTACCCCCACCGCCCTCATTTTTAAGCTACAATTTCATGCATTTTCGACGTTTTCGAAGTTTGTACCACTCGCACAGGTCACCCGAATAAACCTAGAGGGCTGAAATTTTGTATTCGGATTGAGTTAGTATCAAGGGGGTGCCTTTTGGGGGTCTCGACTTTTAACCCCTACCCCCACCATTTTTATACCCAAAAGAACATGATTTTTCTTGTTTTTTAACAGTTTCGTTCGGGTCAAAATCTCCCCAAATAAACCTAGAGGGCTGAAATTTGGTGTACAGGTTAAGCTAATAGCCAGACACTGTTTTTTGGAGGTTTCAACTTTTAACCCTTACCCCCACGATTTTTACGCCAATATTTCCTTAATTTTTTTGCTTGTTTTCTAACACGTCTAGAGACTCCATAAGGAAACCTAGAGGGCTGAAATTTTGTACGTGTATTCAGTTAGTATCCAGCTAGTACCTTGTAGGGAGTCCGCATCACTTTTCCCCCCACTTCTCCCATTTTTACATCGGAATTGAATGCTATTGTTAAATGTGTTTTAAAAGCATTATGTTTATTCTAAATACAAGTAGGCGAATAGTAATTTTAAAAAATTTAAAAAAAAGTGAACTTACTTTTATGACAAATGAAATACATACATATTAAGTAATTTAAAAATGTTATTAAAGTCACTGTTTATTTATAAATTAGGAATTTTGGATTTTTAGTATTTATAAAATAGAAATTTTGGATTTTTTTGGAAAGAAAAAATATCTTTATAAAGGCCTTCCAGTTTACTATTTAAGGTCCTTTTTTAATTTTTAAAACTAAAACATAAAGGCAACTAGCGGATAAACATGGGCAGGAATGTCCTCGTACGAATTGTGTTGGCTTTTTTTCTGCTACCTGTTTTCGGCACAAAATTGAAATTTACTGAGATACAGCCCTTAAATACTTAAAACCTTTTTTTAAAGCCTCGATCAGCCGAACACTCATCACCAGTTTTGAAACCAACAAAATGACAATTCGGTTGTAGACTTTCAATCACATTTCGCTTGTAGACATTCAATACCGAAGATGAAGGGGAAAATTCGACTACCGTGATGGGGCCCCGCTGCTCACGGCGTTTTATTTTTTCTAATCATTGTTCAAAATTTCTGTTTCAGGTATCCAGAAGTTGAAGAACAGTAATACTGTCTACAAGAGACAGATTTTATCAACGGAAACAAGTTGCGGTTTACGGCTGTAAGGATCAACAAGAAGGCCATCCGCTGGCGGCAGCCGGAAAGGAGAAAGAAGAGCTTCGGACAGGATAGAAACGGACCCATGCCATTCGGGATTTGAAATCCCAAAGAAGACGTCCAAAAGGCCGCCGTCGTCTCCTATCCCCGTCCCGTAACAGTGCAGGATTTTGCTAATGCGGACTGGAGCAAATTCAGGACTATGATAAACGAAGGTATCAATGTTCGAAAGGATATTGAAACCATTCGTGATGTCGACACTATCCTGGAGGAGCTGCAGCACGAAATTAGTGAAGCCAGTAAGCGTTGTATCCCGACCAAACGTGTCCCCAGCGAATACACCTATAACCCGACCAGACTGTACTAGCGGACACGACAGATACAATTCAAGAATTTATAGACGGACCTAACCAGACAGATACATGGCAAAATACGCGTTGAACGCGGACGACTATTTAACGACTACGTTGAACAGCGGATTGACTCCAACCAGGACTTTTGGCAGCTAATTCGCTCGTTCAAACCACGTGACGCGACAATACCAGCACTTAACAAAGACAATTTGTTAGTTACAGATTCTTCGGAGAAAATCCAAATTATCGTGGAATCGTTCCAGGAGGCGCACCGCATCGGAGAACAACTGCCACATCCACGTGAAAGCGCGGCGTATTGCACGAGCAGCAGCCGAAGTCGGGAGTGCGTCTGCCCTGCCGGTTACTATAAAACCCACAACTGTGGGGGAGATCAGTAAACACATTAGGAAAGCAAGAAATCGTAAGGCCCCCGGCGCCGACAGCATCTCCAACCGGCACCTGAAAAAGCTGCCGAAGAAAGCCCTTCTTCAGATGAAACACATCTTCAACAGTTGTTTACAACTTAGTTACTTCCCGCAACAGTGGAAAGTGGCAAAAGTTGTTCCTCTTCCCAAACCGGGAAAACTACCCAACCTCCCCACCAGCTACCGACCTATCAGCCTGCTTCCTTCGATCAGCAAACTCCTTGAAAAAGTCATCCACACCCGCCTTCTATCACACATAGAAGAACATGAACTAATTCCAAATGATCAATTTGGTTTCAGATCCGGTCACTCAACGACGCACCAGCTCGGTAGGATTACCGATCACATCACCCGCGGACTACGCAAGAAGCTGAACACGACGCTGGTATCTCTGGATATCGAGAAAGCTTTCGACAATGTATGGCACGCCAACCTCATCGCCAAGCTGCAGTCCTATGATGTACCAATGTATATCACCAAGATTATCCAGAACTACCTCACAAACCGGAGCTTTTATGTCGAAAGCGGCAACGCCAAGTCCAGCGTCCTCCAGATACCAGCTGGCGTGTCCCAAGGTTCGATTCTTGGGTCAGTCCTGTTCAGCTTATACATCAGCGATATTCCCAAGATGCCACCCAAGGTCCGGATCGCCCTGTACGCTGATGATACTGCTGTCTTGACCTCGTCAACGAGAGTGAACCAGTCGACTGCTGAGAGGCGGATTGAAAAGGCGCTCACCACTCTCCAGGACTACTTCCAAGAAAACCGCATCAATGTCAACTCCAACAAGACCGAAGCGGTCATCTTCATCCACTCCAGGCTGCTTCCACGTTCCCAACTTCGATGCGGTGACTCCCGAATCACTACGTCACCCGTCATCAAGTATCTCGGTCTGTACCTTGACCGTAAACTCACGTTCAAGACAGCTGTACCACGACAACGAATCGCCGGCGAATGTGCTGTTGCCCGACTGCGGCCCCTACTCATCTCCAATGTCATCCCGACGGCGAAGAAGATACAGCTGTACAAGACGTGCATCCGGCCCATCGTCACATACGCCGCACCTGTGTGGTGCACTGTTTCATCTGGCAACATTGCCAAATTGCAACATTGCCAAGTTGCAACTGTTCCAGAACAGGATACTTCGTCTTATCCTGGACGCCCCGCGACGTACCCCGGTACGTCAACTACATCAAGAATCAGGCGTTGAACCTGTTCTTAACTACATTATGTCACTAACTTCACGTCACCTGGCCAGATGCCGTCTTCACCACAACGACCGAATTGCTGACATGTTCCTGCCTTCAAAGACACTGTCCAAGCGGAGCAAGAAGTTCATCCTGCCGATGGATATCTCCCTACCGTGACTGCCCTCGGCCCCGGGGGGCGGTCAAATGTGTACGTGCGGACGCAGTAAGTGAAGAGAAAGTGTCTGCGTAAGTGTTTTTAGGTTAAGTTTTTATTTTATTTTATTTTTAATTATTCATGTTTAAAGGTTTTTTGAAAATTTTCCTTTGTATCGAGTCACTATTAATTAAGTTTTTTAATGTATTGTAATTATTTAGTATTGTACATGTTAGGTTAGGGTTAAGCACTAGTTGTAGGTACCTGGATTTAAGTCACGTATTATATTTACATAAAAATCTTTGTAAAATATTGTACCGTTGTTCGAAAAAATATATTCTATTCTATTCTATTCTAAGAATTGTAACAAAGAACTGACTTACTTTGGGTTCTTTGAGTCTCATTTATAATCTGATATACATACGTCTAATAAGTATATGAACAAAATTGTTATAATTTTTGACGACTTTCAAATATCTTAAGCTTCAGTGGAATTAAAATATTGAATAAAAAAGTTTAATATCTAACTCTGATAAATCTGAAAAATTAACACAAAATGTCTGTCCTCTTGTGCGTTAAATAATCATTGACACAAATCTTGTGTATAGATTTAACACATATACTTTGTGTTAAGATAACACAAAAAATCGAGTGGACCGTTCTGGACATTGAAATGTGTTAATTATAACACAAATTTTTTCACTGTGAAAAGAAGACTCTTTTCTAGTGGTTCTCTATTTTCCAAAATTTAGTAAAAATAAAAGGAATGGTTTCGAAAACTTCTCCTTCCAGTTTCATCATTCAATCATTCTATTTATGGTTTTTAAGGAATTTAAAAATTTTTGTAAGCTTGATGACATCACCAAGTTAAAAAATTTCCTCTTTGGAAAAAAAAAACATATTGAAGGGATTTGAGTTAGGATGTTGCTGGTCGTCCGCTAAACAGATGAATAAGTTGCTAGTCGTCCGTTAAACGGATGAATAAAATAACTTAGTCGTTCGCTATACGGATGAATAAAATAACTTAGCCGTCCGTATTGACTTTTTGCGTAAGTATTGATTTTTAATAATGTTATTAGTTCTTAAATAAATGAAAGTAATTTAGAATCATTTTTCAAAAATCGAATTGAAAAACTAGGTGGTGAGATTGGTTTCGGTTAGGTTAGTTTAGTTAGATTTGACAATATACCTCAATTTTTGATATAAAAACTAGGTGATCAGGTTGCTTTTGGTTAGGCTAGGGTATTCGGGCAAAGGGTAACCTTAACTAACCTAACCACCTAGTTTTTTTCAGCAAAGTCGAAGTATATTGTCAAAAATAACTAACTGACCCAACCTTAACTATCTTTACCACCTAGTTTTTATATCAAAGTCGAAGTATATTGCCAAAACTAACCTAACCTTCGGGCAAAGTGTAACCTTAACTAACCTCTCTACCTAGTTTTATACCAAAGTCGAAGTATATTGTCAAAACTAACCTAACCTTCGAGCAAAGGGTAACCTTAACTAACCTCACCACCTAGTTTTCATATCAAAAATCGAAGTATATTTTCAAAATTAACTAAACTAACCTAACCAAAACCAACCTTACCACCTAGTTTTTCAATTCGATTTTTTAAATATGATTCTAAATTACTTTCATTTATTTAAGAACTAATAACATTATTAAAAATCAATACCGTAACTTGGGGTAAGATTGGCCCATTTTTTGCGTTTTTTTACGTAAACTGCCTTACATTTCTCATATATATTTAGGTAACTTCCTCTTACTATTAGCTATTGAACTCTGCATATTTCAAAGTATACATTGACTAGTTATTAGAACTCAGAACTTATTTAATTTCTATTTTAAGATCTTCTGAAAATTTGGGACAATCTTGCCTTTACTTGGGGTAACATTGTCCCAAATACAAAATGTCAGAGTAATTAATGCCAAATATTATTTGGGACAATGTTCGACATTTTTAATTGTGGTTGTACGTAAGTAGATAGTGTACAATATGTTAGGGACAGGGCCCGCTCCAAGGGCGGGCAACCCGGGCATTTGGCCGGGGCGGCAAATTTTAAGGGCGGTAATTTTGTAAATTTTTTTCATTTAATTCCTGATTTTTCATTTAATAAATATTTCATAATTATTTCTATAGAAACCACCAACAAAATAATTTAAACTTTTTTTTTAATTCAAAAAAAAAAGACAAACACTCAATATTATTTTAAAAAGGAATAAAAAATAGTAATAATAATGGAAAAAAGTATGTGAAATGCGTAATAAAAAATAGTATATGCAACTCGTGCAGAATTGTCGATTGCCCACTTGAGCGAATGAGCCCACTCACTACGATCGTGCGCTCAACTTCGCTCTCGTGGGCAATCGACAATTTCCCGCACTTATTGCATAATAGACTGTTTTTTAATGGAAATTTAAAAAAAACAGGGTGGGCCAATCTTGCCCCAATACTTACCCCAGCTTACAAAATCACATTTTACTATATATTTTATGAAAGCTTTTATACACTTACCAATCAAAAATCTTAAGTAGTTCTGGATGTGTAAGCAAAAGTTGGTTTGCATCAAAACATTCACAAGAAGTAACGGTGAAGTTGGAGCAGCACTGAGCAGTGGCAAAAGATGGAATTAAATCAATCTTAGCATTCGAGTATAGTCAGTGCTGCTACCTGTCATTTACCACAAGAACCAAGTTGATAGCTGTATTTGCTAACTAATAGTAAATAAAACTGTCTTTTTCCAAGACTTGGGCCAATTTTACCCTTAAGGGCCAATCTTACCCCAAAATACGGTACTTACGCGAAAAGTCAATACTTTACGGACGACTAAGTTATTTTATTCATCCGTTTAGCGGACGACTAAGTTATTTTATTCGTCCGTTTAGCGGAGGACTAGACGCTTCATAATTTAAATGTAGACTTTTCATTTTTTCTATCAGAAGGACCCAATTCCTTTTATAAATGTGAGTGATCAAACAGAAATCTTTTCTCTGTGGCTGACGCCATATAAAATAACCGTGGATATTTTCTCCAGGATTTTGAATTGGACTGAAGGATCAAAGTGCTTGGCTGCTCGCCCGTAAAAAATCAGATTCTTCATATTTCTATTTATAGTAATTTACCTTATCTTTTGGTGCCCAAATAATTTCTTTCCTTCAAAACTATTTTCGAAATCCGCTTGCAATAAAGTAGGATAAAGATATACTTTATTTGACATTTACAAGTTTTGAAAATTCTGATAATATATTCTCACAGATCCCTACACGAAGTCATATTTTACAAGATACGATGTATATAAACTTGTTTGTACTAGTGTGCATATATATCATTGTATGTATCAACGCAAAGCTCTGGATAAATGTTTACTAAAAGGTTGTTGGGTGTTAACCTTGAGTGATATAATATTACATAAGCGACATGTTCATATCATGCATAGGTATACATACATATAAGGTGTTTGACAAAAAAATGCATATTATAGAACAGAATGGAAAGTTAAATACATCAGAAGTTTTCCAAATCGATAGTATTGACAGTAACTTAACTCCACCGGGGCTTAGGCTAGTGGTATATGGATCTAACTGAAATACAACTTTGGTTGAAATTCATCAAAAACAGCCACTATTTTTGATAGAAAAAAATGTATTAAAAAGATAGTTTCTTTTCAGAGGAGTTCACTTTCCAAAGAAATATTTTTAGACGGGGGTCGCACAACCCAAAAAACAAGAACGTAATTACAAACCAATATTAAACATTGAATTAACGGTTTTGTTACCATATGGTTACACTAATTTTAAATGGTTTTAAATCGATTTATTTATATTTGTAACCGCTTTGTTCTTGGTCACCATTTACACATTTTAAAGATAATACACATATATTTTGCCATCTGGTATTATATTTTAAACCTTTTTTTCTCAAATTTCTAAATATACCATCGGTTCTTCCTCTAAAAAAGTTGATATAAAAATAGTCAGTTTAGGGAGATTATATTTTTTTTTATTTTAAATTAAGAATATTAACACATTCTTTTTATAGTTTAGCAAAACATTTCTCCATAAAACACATCTTCTTAGTCCACTTTTGGAGCATGCATTTCTGAAACCCACACGAGCACATTTATGTGAATTCATAGCATGCTCGCATTTTGTAGATCCTCACTTAGTACTATTCGTTATTGAATAGCGAACCACAAAAAAGTTTATGGAGGATTGTTAACTACCAGATGCAATATTTTTAATTCTTAGATCTTACTGAAATGTTTATATGAAACATTCGGTATAAGCACTGACGATAGAGAAATAGTAAGTATAAATATTCCTAGTAGAAAAAGAACACTTTTAGGATTTTTAAATACATATTAGATGCAAATATGCTGATCTTTACGGCTAAGCTAACTTTGATGAAACATATTTGAATGGAAATTTTTTGTTGATGTGGCCTTATAAGTAAATATTTAGTGCACGCATTTTTTTTTATTAAGAAATTTTGAATACATACACGAGAGTCTTAACTCTGCGTATCCAATTTTCATATTCAAATCCTCTAATACTCTTTTTGTATCTGCTGCCCTCCCGTTTGTGTTTCTAAGATGAAATATATTTTTTTATGAAAGAAAAAATTTAAAATAAAAGCAAATAAGGTTGTTCATCTTTTTTTCAGACTTTCTCTTGCCCTCCCCGTGCTCTCCCGTAAAACATTTTACGCCACTAATATATAAATGAAAAATGATATTTCGTTTTTGTAAAATGATGAATGTAAAATTTTTTGTCATTTCCAAAAAAGATAATTCATAACAAGTAAGTTTGGTGATATCATTAATTTATTTCAATTTTTTTTAGTTTGACAGATATATTTTAATATATACGGAACGACATCTTGCATTGTAAAAGTTTGATTTAAGTACTTAAAAAATCGTACGACGTATAAGCAAACTTAATACAGTTTTAATTGTGACATAAATGAATAGAACGTTACAGATTTTGTGACATGATAGAAACAAATGATTTTAACTTGACTTTACAATTATAACGATTGAAAAACTAGATGTATATTTTGAACTAAGGGGAGCGAGGGGTAATGAGAGCTAGGGGGTAAAAGTACACTCTTCTAATGCTTGTATTCGCTAGTACGCAACTCAAACTTCTTCAATACTTGTCGGCTAAGCTTGTCTCATGCGCATTTTCCGGTAGTTGTACGTATTCAGTTGTTAAGAGAATTTTTGTTTTTTGTGCTCGGTGCTAATAACAAAATAATTTTAACGATGTCAAAGTAACAACTCAATTATCTATTTATTACAATTAATTATCACTAATTAAAAAGCTGAGTTTGTCTATTTCTTATGGTAATTGTCAGAATTGTGATAACAAATGAATAAATATTAAAATCGATAACCATGTTTCACAAAATGGTGGATTTTGGGGGAAATGAAAGCCTATGTGGTTCTTATCTGAAAAAGATTGAATGCAAGGCTTTTTTGCATAGATAGTTATGGGTATCGTTGCAAAAGCGGTAGAAACTGGACACACGCGAAATGTTTTGACTCCGATAGCGTAGCTGATTGTACTTGTGTTCTTTACCCAGGTTTTTAGAATCCAAACCCTTAGAATTCTTAAAATAATTATTTTATAATATTCAATATTTTTGGGATAATACAATAATGTAATTTTTTTTAAAATAAGAGTTCTCAAAATTTGACCAATTTTCAAAGGAGATGAAGGATTAACAATATATAATATACAGGGTGTCAGAGAAATAAGTATCATCCTTTTGAGGGGTGACTCATAGCACCCTGTAGACACTAAAACCGCAGGAATTTTTTTCGGAATTAACAGTTGCGTCACCCCTCAAAAGGATAGAGTTATTTCCCTTACACCCTATATATATATATATATATATATATATATATATATATATATATATATATATATATATACATATATATACAGGGTGTAAGAGAAATAACTCTTATCCTTTTGAGAGGTGACGCGACTGTTAATTCCGAAAAAATTCCTACGGTTTTAGTGTCTACAGGGTGCTATGAGTCACCCCTCAAAAGGTTGATACTTATTTCTCTGACACGCTGTATATAACAATAACTATTGTTAATCCTTCATCTTTTCTGAAATTTAGTCAAATATTTGGGAACTTTAGTTTTAAAAAATTCTATATTATGGTATTAACCCAAACACTATTGAGTATTATAAATATGAATTATTTACCTAAAAAATTTCAAATCAACAAAGAAAAACTTTTACATGGAAGATTGTTGAATTATTGTTAATCCTTCATCTTCTTTGAATGTTGGTCAAATATTTGGGAACTTTTGTTTTAAAAAATTTTACTTAATTCTTTTATTTTGATAATTTAACTCATGTGTACCAAGTCCCATAAGAATATTGTAGTTTTTTCACTTTTACCATGGAAAAAAGTTAGGGCAAACTTTTACAGCGATAAGAATCGTACAAAACATTTCATTGGTCATTTCACTGTAGATAAACACGATAAAAAAATTTTACTGGCTTCAGAACCATGGTAACAATATATTAAATAATAATATGAATTATACTAATTCATTTTATTCGTTAAATTATCTTTCCGTATTACACTTGCGTTTTATATTTTTTCTGAATAAATTTGTGTTTTCTACAACTCAAATTTCTTGCCTAACACCAATTTAACTCGAAGAATTTTCAACCCAAAAACGCTTCAGCTCCGCTGTCGCGTTTTTGTTAGTTGACAATTCTTCTCGTTAAATTGCTAGGTAACAAATTTTCATTAGACAAACCCAAATTTATTCGAAAAAATACAAACCTCTCGTGTGATAATAAGTGATTATCAAGTTGAATTTTATTGTTAAAATATCTTCATTTGCTGTATTTTTACACTTATTTTGTTTTTGATGACTCATTTTGTATTTACAATTTTTATATAAATTTAATATAAATTTTTGGCGCCCGTTTCCCAACCTGTGGGGCAATGGAAGCGGAAGATAGTCTTCAAGAAAAAGAAATTTGCAACCAGAAAAATATTGTATAGCTGACTACAATTCAGCTTATTTGTTGGTCAAATAGGCAAGCTATGCGTTTCAGTTTAAAAAATAAATAAATATTGTTAGAAAGCTTCGAGATATTTTTGTGTTTTTTCTTATTTGATGGATAATCGTAAAGACGGACGGACGGACAGAATCCTAAAAGCAACATTTTTAGTTGATTATTTTATTCACGTTTGATTGATAAAACCTTTATTTCGATACGAATAGTACACTAGCATAGTGCCATGAACAGTATATTATTCTGTTTGTACATTCACAAATACCATAAGGCCCGATCTACACTATAGTGGCGATATCGGTACGCTCCCGCTTCGATATAATCTTATTTTGCTCACATTACAGTGCTGATACCATGCTGTGCCTATTCATTCTCCATTCACATTATAATGCTGTTTTCGGTACGCTCCCAGTTCGATAAGAAACATCTTTTCATAACAACTGAATGTAAGCGAAGCGGAGTGGAATCAAAAAAGTGTTTATACTATAGGTACAAATCGTAACAAGTCTGATATCGCTCCGATAAAATATTATATTACCTGAGTGGTATTGGTATTGGAGCGGTACTGGAGCGGGACTGGACCGCGACTGATATCAGCGCGATGATGTGAATACACTCATTGTTTCTTGTGTAAGAATATTTTATCGAATCGGAAGCATAGCGATATCGTACCGAAAGCGGAACGATAATGTGGATCGGGGCTAAGTACTCTGTCTATATTATTATAAGTCACGGCTTCTAAAACTGTGGGTCGCGACCTCATTTGGGGTCGCTTAGCGAAATCTTGGGGTTATAAAAATTTTTTATATGTATATAGTGTATATTATTAGGGTGTGCCAAAAAAAAAAAATCGCTCTCCGCTCAAAATATCGTAAGATACGTCTAAACAAACATCCTCACCAAAGCGCAGCTCAAAATTCCAATTTTTAGAGGTATTTTTAGAGGTGCATCATCGAACCTAAAGTTTTCCCATTTAAATAACACAGGAAAAACGATTTTTTGCATTATTTACTCCTGCTAACTATGAAGAAATTTTTTTCCATAAAATGAATAAAAGCACCGTATTAAGCATTAAATTTTGGACAAAAAATTTCATTGAGTCAAATTTCTATGACCAATATTTCACTTTCTACAAAGCCTTAAAATTTAAATTTCTTAAAATTTTCCTTTTTTTTACATTTTTAAGCTAAACTATTAAAGATAGGACAAAATGTTAAACGACAATTTTGTAGTCCAATTGAAGCTTTACAAAAAAGTTCCTTACAAATTTTTCGTGTTACAAATAGTTGCAAAGTTACAGACCCTCAAAGTTACAGACCCAAAAATAGAAATTCAGCCATTACAGCCGGTGTCATGAAAAAATCTGAACCTGGGATTATGACAGAAATTTCGGTCATTCTCGGTTTCTCGAGGCCTCAAAACAAATTTCTACCATAGTCCCGGATTCAGGTCTTTCATGACACCCGCTGTAATAGCTGAATTTCCTCTTCGCTAAATAAATAAGTAAAATAAACTTTGAGGGTCTGTAACTTTGTAACTATTTGTAATACGCAAAGTTTGTAAGGAATTTTTTTGTAAAGCGTCAATTGGACTACAAAATTGTTATTTAACATTTTGTCCTATCTTTAATAGTTTAGCTTAAAAATGTAAAAATAAAAAAAGGAAAATTTCAAGATTTTTAAATTTTAAGGCTCTGTAGAAAGTGAAATATTGGTGATAGAAATTTGACTCAATGAAATTTTTTGTCCAAAATTTAATGCTTAATAAGGTGCTTTGATTCATTTTATGGAAAAAAAATTGTTTTCATAGTTTTCAGGAGTAAATAATATAAAAAATCGTTTTGCCTGTGTTATTTAAATGGGAAAACTTTAGGTTCGATGATGCACCTCTAAACTTTGGAATTTTGAGCACCGCTTTGGTGAGGATGTTTGTTTAGACGTATTCTACGATATTTTGCGCGGAGAGCAAGACAAAGACAATTTTTTTTTAGCACACCCTAGACTGTATATATTGTTACCTAATCAATAGATCCTTACAAAATACTTAAATATATCTCTATTTGGGGTCGCGAATGAAAAAAGTTTAAGAAGCCCTGTTATAGGTGGTAGGTACATGGATTGAAAGCTATCTATAATATAGTCATTTGTAGTTGAACGTACGTACGGAATGTACGTTTTTATCGAGCAAAAAAAGAGTATAGCGCGGTGTTAGTACATTTTTACAAATATAATTTTATATTGGAATATAATTAGCACGTTAACTTTGTTACATTCACAAGTGTACCGTAGAGTATAATATTATAAATGTATACTTACGAGAAAAATTAGTTTCAATATTCAAATAAATTAGATTTCCAAAAAAAATTGTGATTCAACATTACATGAATATATTCTATAGATAGGACTTTGTGGTACGAGTCACGGTTTAAACGAACGTGCGAAGCCAATTAAAAAAAATGCGGAAAATCAATAATAATAAGTTATTTTACAATCGAAATTAAGATTAAATACCATCAGGTTAGAACTAGAATCCGTAAGAAATCAAATTGTGTCTCTGTTTAATAAATCGACTGAAGTAGGTATCAATAATTTTTGTTGCCATTTTTAAAAGTTAATTATTTATTGTCTATTTGCCAGAAAATAATTAATGTCAGGATGTAGACTTGTCAATTAAATGGATACTAAATTTGATTTCCGTTGTTTTAATTTTAAAATTTATTTGGATTTTCATAGGTTTGTTGAATTTTTGAAATTGTTTGTTGAATAGTCTGACAAACAAAGAAATTAATTGATAAATAGTACTAATGCATATAAAGTGAAATTATTTTTGCCTAATGTATCATTGTAGGAATGTGCTTAAAAAATGTGTTTAAGATGTAGGGTAAATGGTATAGGTATTGGACAGTTAAGAAAAATTTTCAAAACAAAGTACAGAAAAAGTACCCGTTGTAGCTTTATTTTTAACGAAAAAATTCATAAATCAAGTAAGACCTGTCTACTTTAATGTACCAGATAAAACTTTCATATTACATATTGGTAAGTCTCTGAAAAAAAAAATATTAAAGTTGTGCGTGTAGAAAAATACAGTTATTGGACAAAAATTTCATTTATTAATTTCTGGCGTATTTCCACAATCCACAAGTTCTGTAGATACTAGAAGGTTCTGTTTAACTAAAAAATCAGGAAGTTTCAGGAAGAAATCAGGAAGAGAGTGTCTTGTCCAATAACTGTCAGCGTCCAATAACTATACCGTTTACTCTATATAAAATTTATATATTACCTATGTATAAAATTTAAGATAACATACAGTTTAAACACAAAATGATTGTAATCATTAGATGAAGAAACTCTGTTACGAGTACGAGGAAGCTGTGTGCCACCCCTTATTAGCAGTGTATTTTAAATTTTAATAGTTTAGTAGTTTTTTATTTTTAATAAAAATTGAATCTAATACTTGAAATTTACAACGAACACAAAAAGGCTAAGGATTGATCCAGTAATATAAGTAGATAAATAGGTTTTCATCAATCTTTTAATTTTTTAGTAACTTTTCCAGTTTTACAATTAAAAATTTTATTTAAATTTTTTGTAAGTTAAAATAATTCTGTTTTAATAAAATTTTGTTTGTAACTGTACTTTTGTTTATTGCAAATAACAAACCAACGCAAACTCTATAACAAAATAATATATCGAATTGGTAATCGAACAGGTCGAGGATGTTGAAATGGGAAAAATGTTATAAAATTTTCGTTTAATGTACTCTATAAATATGTAAGCAATTTCAAAATACCTAAAACAATTTTGTTTTTATTGGTATCTAAATGTTTATGTAAAAGTTTCATTTTTTGTAACAAGTTAATTTTGATAATTTAAACAAAAAGTGAAAATCAATAAAATCGTAGGTCAAACTGCCTAATAGAACTTTTAGGGATCCGAAAATTTTTTTAATTTTTAAGCTTCGTTTGCGAAATATAGAACTTCAAAATTTATTTTAATTTCAAATATTATCAAGCGCTTTCGAAACATTACTAAGTATGGCGAACTTTTGTTCATATTTAAATATACGTTAGTATTCAAATGCTCATTTAACGTTCAGCTAACCTAACAACTAACCAAGCTCGTTACCTCCTAGGCCACCGCTTCTTGTTACCTTCCGTTTCTAGTTTAGAAAAACCGTTTCTTGTCACCTTCCTAAATCGTAAGCTGTGTTTTACAAATAGCTGTGCAAATTTTGTACTTTACATACGGCTGTGAATAAAGAAACATAGTTAACTACACTTTTATTAATCTTTATATTTTAATAATCTATACTGTACTAAAATCTGTATAAAATTTTTACCTATAGCAACTGAAGATTGCTATGTTTACTTTTAATACATTTCAAGTTCCACATAATTTTAATATGCTGTATTCGTACCAAATTTATTCGCGGCTAACGTTCGTTAGCCAGTCCGACTAACGAACACATCCAAGATTTTCGGACTTTTAATGTTTCCACCAATTTTCATAAAAACAGCAGAATATTTTCTTCGAGAGTTATTCTGTGGAAATGATAAATTTTGGTACAGCAGAACTTCTGAGAGTGTGAACTTCCCAGAGTGTGACTTCACACATACATACTCACGAGATAACAAATACAATACGTAGTTATTTGCATATGTGTATGTAAGTTTGATGTAAATAACAAAAAACAGTGGCGGCTTTAATAATTAAAATTAAAAATATTTTAAAACAAAATAAAATCTTTTTAAACTTTATTTACAGTGGACATGTAATGGCACGTATTCCGACTTAGTAGGGACGTCAGCAACTTAGTGGAGTTCTCCTCTCACAGATATGTTATCGTTTATCTGTGTTGGTGAAAATTTATGTACCAAGCCAAAGTTAGGGCCATAGGTACTATTGTCATAAAATTTTAAAATTTTATTGCATATATATAAGCACATATTATTCTGCATACGTAAGATGCAAAATGCAAATGCAAATTGAGTAACGTAAAATTCTAGAATATTCTAATCGTCAACTAGCAGAAATGTCAAAAAACAGACTTCACTATAGAATTAATCACTAAAAATTCGATTAAGCAGCACAGTTTGGCAAAAATTCTAGAATGTTCTATTTGTCAACTAGCAAAGATATCGAAAAATCAATTACAGCATTTAATTGGTCATTGAAAAAGAGGCCAAATAACATAACTGGACAACTGTTCTGGAATATTCTATTGGTCAGCTAGCAAAGATATCCAAAACAGTCGTCGCCATTGAATTAGTTACCTAAAAAGAAACCAAATAGCTTATTGGGAAATATTCTAGAATATTCTATTTGTTAACTAACAAAGATATTGAAAAATCGATTGCACCATTTAATTGTCTAACCAAAATTAAACTAATATAAACTAAGTGTCCCATTTTGGCAAACATTCTAGAATGATCTGTTTAGCCAGAATAGAATATTCTAGAACATTTATCAAAATGTGATGTTTCGTCTTTTTTCGGATGACCAATTAAATGGTGCAACCGGTTTTTCAATATCTTTATTAGTTGACGAATAGAACATTCTAGAATTTTTGTCAAATTGCGCTGCTTAATTTAATTTTTAGTAACTAGTTCAACAGTAAAGTCTGTTATTTGATATCTCTGCTAGTTGACGAGTAGAATATTCTAGAATTGTTGTCAGCTCTCACTATTTGGCGTCTCCTACGCTGACGAATTCGATGATGAAGTTGGTTTTTCGACATTTTTGCTAGTTTTCTAAAAGTCGTCACTTATATTCATTAATATAACATTCAATTTCGTTTATTTTTACTAAGTGAAATATCGTTATTTTCGATATCGATAATTTTCGATAATGAAAACCACGTTTTAATAGTCGCAATGTGTTCGGAATACTCATAATTTGCTTCGCTTAAGCCTTCAAAAATTTCGTTATTTTTGAGCTACGACGCACCGTTTAGGAGATATTTACGATTAAAGTTTTCGATAGCGAAAGTTAACGAAAAGTAGTTTTTAAAATAATTGTTCTGTTACTGACCAGATCAGTGGGACTAAAAGAGTCTAAATTAACTAGTTATAACCAATTTATGACAAGTTACGCGGTATCGATAATTTTCGATAGCGAAAAGTAGGTTTTGACAGTCGCAATACGTTCGAAATACCCACAACTTGCTTCGCTTAAGCCTTCAAAAATTTCGTTATTTTTTCGCTGCGACGCACCGTTTACGAGATATTTACGATTGAAAGTTTGCAGTTACGAAAATTAGCGAAAACTAATTTTTTGAAAAATTTTCTATTGCTGACTAACTCAATGACACTAATGCAGCCTAAAGTAACCAATTATAATTAATTGATTGAACATAACTCGGTATCGATAATTTTCGATAAAGAAAAATAGGTTTTGACAGTCGCAATGTGTTTGGAATACCCACAACTTGCTTCGCTTAAGCCTTCAAAAATTTCGTTATTTTTTCGTTACGACGCTCCGTTTACGAGATATTCACGACCAAAGTTTCCGATAATTACAAGTATTTATCATTTAAAAGCAAACATAATAAAGTCATTTACATTAATCATTTAGGTAATCCAAATTCGGAAGTACTTGTATTGTGGTATATTCACATATTGACATATTAGTAAGCTTTTTTAAAAAGCTACATAGCATACTTGTGCTTTATTTTATCTGTCTCTCACCGTTTTTGGGATACATATTTGAAAAATTCAATTTTTACCCTAATTTTTAAAGAGCGATTTCATTCTTTTCCGCAGGTATAAAAAATACGTGTCGTTTATTTCTTACTGTTCTACAACATATTCGTTTCAATAGCGAGTAAATCATTCGACTACAAAGTTAAGTTAACCAATAGTAAACTAAAGTAATGCAAACACAAATTCTAATTAAATGACATTTTTATAATATAGATTTTTGTGAGCCGCCAATGTGTGTCTCGATAAGTGTGACTTTCATGTGTGTGTCCGAACTTTGTCACACTTTAAGAAGTTCTGGTGTAATTGCTAGTTTCGGGTATTAATAAAATAAAACACTTTACTTTGCAAACGAGTGTTTTATTTTATTAATAGCAAATATGGAATACCATAAAGTAACGTTCAAATCTATTAAATTTATTTTCGAGTTCTAGGGACCTCAGAACAAATTTCTATCACAATCCCGGCCTCAATCTAATAATAGCTGACTTTGGAAATTCACTGAAACTATGTAAGTTTCTTAAAATGTGAAATATATGAACTATATATTCTAGCTTATTAAACGCCTCAATTCCTTTTAATCTTCAAGGGAATAAGGAAAAAAGTACTAACGGTCAATCCAAAGCAACCAACGGTCCTCTACAACTATTTTATTGAAACTATGAAATCGATTATTTAATATTTCGTTTCCTTAAGAGGTATGTAATGTTTGTGTTATTATTTTTAGTTTTTCACTTAAATCCCAAAGGTACCTTCGTGTTAAAATCAAAAATATGGTTTCCAAAAAAAAAATCCAACCTCCGTGTGGTGGCTTCCTACGTCGTTTGGAAATAATAAAATTTTTCTCACCAATGTACCATAATAATTCTTATTGCTTCGCTACATCCATAAAACATTTTTATTTCAATCATAAAACGGTTTTGTTTGCCGGTTCCTTTTTTATATTAGTCCTTTTTTGTTTAAACAAGCCCATATAGGGCGAAATATTTTATAATATTTATTATTTTACCTTTTTTTTGCTGGAAGAAATAAAGATATTTCTCTTGTTTCAAGTTATGAATAATGGTACCAAATACCCATAAACATATAAGTATACATATGATGGGTGTAGAATATAATATATTAGGAAATAAAGGAAAATTTTTATATCTTTTTGACATATTTTCCCGAAAATAATATGTCGTATAAGTAATGTTTTATTTGCTATATTTTTTTCATAATTTAATCCTTCATGATCATTTATGTACGAAACAGATGGTGGTTCTGCGTGAATTATATGAATAAAGCAAATTTTTATACGGACCAAACGTGACCACGGATCTTTACGCTCGTTAACGTTCGTTTTGGGTCATGCCTATTACACGAGAGTGGAAATTTTTAAAAATTATCGTGTGCATGGATATTGGGAAATTGCCGTATCGACTTTACTTACTTTATGCATATCATACACCAGAAATTAATTTTACTTGTAAAACTTCCCCCAGTTTAATTTCCTGATCGCATTACGGCCTTTCGTCATTTCGTATTATCATTCTTCACACCCTTCGTATTTCCCCGGCAACGCTCACTTGCATTACAATTATCACCTGATCAAAAACTTTTGTTTCTTCCGTTCCTGCTTGCACAATTTAATTTATCTCTGTGCGTTTGTTGTACGCATGACACGTACAATAGATAAATTACAATCATACAGAAAAAAAAATGATGAAGAATAAGGTCGGGGCGCGGTACGCGGGTGCTCCCCCGAAAAATATTTTCTCTAAATAAAAAAATATGGTTTTATTTCATTATATTAAAAGTCATCCGGCGCAACTGCTGGATGATGCGTCGCCTTTTATTTTTGTTTGTGTTATATAGAAAGTGAGAGGGAATATTTGAAAATTTTCTCTTTTTTTCCTGTAATTTATAATGCTTTTAATATTCAGTCTATTATCATAAATCATCACTTGCTTTTCCATCTAACGAAAGGCATGAGTACGTGGGTGGGTGGGGGAAAGAAAATTTATTGTTATGAGAATTTATTCATTTTAAAATTGATTGAATTTTGAACTTTATTTAAAAAAAAAATCCGAATTTTATTATTTTGAAACTGTAAGTATATAAAATGTCTGAAACTGTAAAATTTATAATAGATTTTGAAATTGTAATTTTGATTTATCTTAGATGCGAATGAAAATAGTTTAAAGAGGATTGATTGTTACCAACGGGTCAAACTAGAATGTCTACCAAACTGTGCCCACTGTAATCAATAGGTAACGTAACACAGCACACATACAACGAAAACACACGATGTATGGACACGAATATACCAATGTGTTAGTAATATATTTTGATGATGATATATGCAGTACGCATACATATACTATATACTATCATGGCCGATCTATGTTACTACCAGTCAAGCAAGATATCCCTTTATTTTGAGAAATTTTTTATTCAATATAATTTTTACACTTAAATACGACACACTTCATATTTCTTTCTGTTTAAATTTCACGAGTTGACTAAAAAAATATGATTTTTATTTTGACGTGAACACGACGGCAGTCAGTAACAGACTAACTCAGTCGTGGTGTAAATTGCTACTTACTGCAACTTTAAGATTTCACTTTTTTATACGTAGGCTTGATCTGTCTCATCTGTGATTGTTACGGAAAAATCGGTCAAGGGCGTATTCAACTCGTATAATTAGGGTTCCGTACAATGAATAGGGCCGCGGAGAGAAATGACGGGTCCCGGAAATAAAGTACATTTCTTAAAAAATTCTCCTCACAAAAATTATTGACGAACTAAAAAAAGCTCGTTTTACTTTTTCCCGGGTCCCCTTTTCCAGCCCGGGCCCTGGGGCTACAACCTCGATTACTCCACTCTCTCGTCGGGTCTGATAATGAGCAATCAATAGACCAAGTAAGACTTTTTTATTTATGTATAGTTAAATCTTACCCGAAAAAAAGCATGAATTGTCCTACATTGTACGTTACAAACGTTGTCTTTTACTATGTTTCTCCTGGTTACTACTTATTTTTTTTTTCTGCAACTATTACACTGTCGAAAAAAACCCGTAGTTTTCCGATAATCCATAGAAATCAATATTTACTAACGTCAAAATTAAAATTTTCGCTTTAAAACTTAGGAGATTGGGAAGAGGTGAAGTACAATCATTCCTAGACCATTTTGATTTGTGTCATTAAAACCACTAGACTAAAAGTTATAATTTTTTTTTTTTATAGAATCCTAGTGATAATACATAATTATTTATTCTTTCAAATGATACCTACAAGAACTATAATTAAAATTAAAGAATTGCTTTTAAACATTTCCCTAATACTAAGAATACCCCTGTCGCAGCATTCTGCATAACATAGCGAATTTCCGTTTATAAAAATTCGTTTTTCTCGGAAATCAGTTTACATAGAATGATGGTTTAAAAACCTTTTTTATATAATTTTCTTTCCTCTTTCTATTGGTGTAAAAAAAGTCGGGAAAACTTT
The DNA here is from genome assembly GCA_035578155.1 of Brachynemurus nebulosus. Taxonomy (NCBI): domain Eukaryota; kingdom Metazoa; phylum Arthropoda; class Insecta; order Neuroptera; family Myrmeleontidae; genus Brachynemurus; species Brachynemurus nebulosus. The sequence goes on from JAPWDM010000003.1 coordinate 1,763,318, forward strand.
TGAATAAATGGAAATTTTGGCAAAAAACTATATATATATATATATATATATATATATATATATATATATATATATATATATATATATATATATATATAAATTTTAGTGAATATTATTTTCGGTTTCTAGGGACCTCAAAACAAATTTCTGTCATAGTCGTGGGCTCAAGTCGCGTTATGACAGTGGCTGTAATAGCTAAATTCCATTCTGGAAATTCGCTAAAAGGGTCAACATTTATTTAAATCACACGGTAGATCAAGTGGTCGGAAAACGACATTTCATATTACACGAACTAATGTTATTCAAAATAATGACGGAAATGTTTCCCGGCTACTATATTCAAAGTTAAAGAATTGCTGTTACAGGTCCGCACAAAATTATACGCGATTTTACCGGTCCGTGATTGAAAAGTTTGAGAAACGCTAAGCTAAGGTCATATGTATCATTTGGCATGGTACTATTGACCCTAGAACGACAAACTGCGGTAGATATCTACCCCAGGTAAACTTTTAACTACGTTTTTAAATTAGTCAGTGACAACATCGACTGGATACCTATACCATAATTTAGTTCAAGGTTCTAACAGTAAGGTGAGGTCGGAAAACCCTTCAATTTCTTGTCTACTGTGACGGAGTGAAGACGTGAAACTAGTGTGAGGTTGATATCTACCCTGGTAGTTTGCCTCAGTGTTTTGTATACGTAAGTTATTTTTATTTTTCTTGCTAAAATAATTTCGATTCACTTATAGTAATCTAATTTTGCAATGAAGCATTAGATATATAATTTTCGGTGATGATTTTCACATTTTAAATACCCATACACTGGGAATAGCAAAAAAATTGATACGCGTTGTTTTTTTTTTGACAGATGATGACGACCTGCGAGAATTATAGAATACTATATTGCAGCGATTGTAGCACCTTTGAATAAGTTAAATTCTCTTTTTTTTACATTTTGCATGACAGAAACTGAAATAAATTCTTAAATTAAAATCCAACATTTCATGCATTTTTATTTGATTTTTCCACATATCAAATTCCCACTTTTTTTTTTTTGATTTTCAAAACCCTAAGTAAATAAACTTTTTTGGCAAACCATCATGATGTCATTTTTTTCTTAAAGTCTTTTGTGTCCTCTTTAAAATCCCGTCTGAAATTTGAAAATCGGTTCATTAGAAAAATAGTTATTAATTATTGTTTACATTAAATGACAATTTGACAGTTTTTGAACATTTTTAGCTATTTAAATCGATTTTTCACCGATTAAACTTTGATTAAATTGAATTTGCTCTTCACCGTTCTCTTCAGCATGAAAAAACGAAAAAATTCGTGTACTTTTAAGTGAAATTACTGCTGTCAGAACGATTTTACGACTGAAAATCCCGTGGGGTAAATATATACTCCGGCTTGTAGTTTAACAGTAGAAAAAATAGGTGTGTCGTTCTAGGGTTAAATTTGAGGTTGGTAAGATGCTTAGTGATAATTAAAATGAAGTATTGTAATATATTATATGATGACGTATATCTCCCAGTAGGTATCGAACTCACAACCTACAAAGAGAAGAATGGAGTCACGCTGCTAACCACTGAACCAATTCAGGACTTAAATATATCTGCATTAATCAAATTACAAACTTATTCTGTAATTTATTATAATATTTTCTCAAAATATATCTACATAACTACATATCTCAGAAATATCAGTAAAACTTTATATGAATTTAAATTGGGAAAATTTTCATTTTATTAAAAACTTTTAGAAGTGTTTATCGCAACCAAAAAAAAAAAAAATACAGATTATGTACAAGTGTATACCACGAAAAATTGTAAACATAAAAAACTTTTTTAAATACAAATAAAACTTTCTATAAACTACCTATCTTACCTGTAAAGCTGTAAGTACTACAGAAGTTAAGTAACAAAGAATCATTTAAAAGTAGTAAATTTTTAATGATATAATCTTAATCCTAACTAATATTATACAGCTAAACATACTATTTTTCACCACCAAAAAACATTTAAAGTCAGACAGTTAAATTACAACGAAAATGTTTATCATTTGTGCTCTTTGTCTACAACGTGTTCAACACCTATGCGAAATGTTTTTATTACTCAGTCTGTATACTTTAATAATACATATATGATCCAAGTTGATGTAAAGTCAACGCTGGCTGTGATAATTTATAATTAATATCTCCAACACAAAACTCTAATTAAGATTTCAAACTCGAAATTTACGTATGCATTTAATATATATTTATATAGAAATACATATTGTATACGCTAGTAAGTATTTATACAGTTTGAGTTTTTTGACACTTTACATTTTTAATTACAATTAAAACGTTGATTTATTCAAAAATATTGTTTAAAGACGTTCGAGCGCGTCCACAAAACACTACAGAATGATGTTCTGTAGCTACCACAAAACACTAAACCTGTATGTTATGCATACAGAGTAGAGATGTGCCAAACTCGTGAATTCACGCGTAACCCGGTGGGTCACGCGTGACCCATCGTGATTGTGAACAATTTTTTATGATCGTGCGTGAATGGGCGTGATCGTGACATTTAATTTCTTGCCGTGAATAATTCGTGAGTCACGAAAAGTTAAAGACCATGAATAAAAAAATTTGAAAAAGACTTTTTTTTTCAGTTTTAGAGAGTATTAAATAAATCAATTTGATATTTTAACTACAAAAAAAAACTTTTGTATTAGGTACTTTTTATGAATAGGTACAAGTAGGTAGAAATCCAATAACCCTTTGTACTAACAAATTCCAGTTTTTTACCGAGATACTTGGAGTGTATACAAAATGATTTACAATTTAGAAATGTCCAACAGTGTTTATGATGTTGCTCTGATTATTTCTTCCGTTTTTAAACAATTCCTTAAATTTTTAATAAATTTCTAAAATTGGCCCGTCTCTCACGATGTGTGTATATTCGGTCTCAGTCAATGGATATAGATGAAAATATTACAAGGTCAGTTTTACAGTTTTGAATAGTATGATCTATCATTCTATGAAGGAATACTAAAGAACATATGGGTTAATTTTAAGGAAATATTATCTTTTTCAACATTTTAAGTTGTTTATTGTCATTATTTTTATTTTTAATTTTATTATTTATGTATGTATTTATAGATACTAAAAAAATATATTGCCACAATTTTGTTAAAAAACTACATATATATTTGGTTTGTTTGTGCGAAATATCATATTTATATACAAATACAGTACAATAAGACCAAAAATTAAAAAAATAAATCACCAAATGGAAAATTTTGAAAATTTTCTCACTTTCCAGAAAAAAATTAAATAGTATGTAACTTGCATCAGTATTAATCTCACTGAATCGTACTAACCGTATTTCTGATTTTATCGTGAGGACATAATTTTAACTGACTGTTACAACGATAGTGATTTTCATTCAAAATTCCAACGATTAGATTTAAAAGTTTTTATGTTTAATTCGTAAGCGTGCGTGAGTGTGAAAGCATTAAATTTTTTTCTTCGTGATCGTGCGTGAGTGTGAAAAGAAATAAATTTTCTCGTTCGTGATTGGGCGTGAGTACAAAACCTAATTCGTGACTGTGCGTGATCGTGAGTACATTTTTACTCACGAGCACATCTCTAATACAGAGCTTGTGTATACATACCACCTATGTACTAATCTATGACATCAATGCATACATAGTTGTTGATTGAAATTTAGTAGTCTGATTTGACCTTGTATGTATATTAGGTACGTTTACACATCAAAATCTACCCGAATATTAATTTCAATAATTAATATTTCATTCTAACGTTCGTCAACACGATTTTTTTTTGTGTAATTATATAAGTTACATATTTCAAAGAATATTTTTAAACAATTTTTATTATGGTATTTACTCTTATAATATACTTACTATAATTTTTAAAATGAAAAAATGCTGTTTAGAATATTTTTTCCTAATAGCTCTGTGTTAAAAATTTGATTTTTAATCGTCAATTACTTTAAGAAATGATCTATGAAAGCCTTAAAATCTTTGAGGGAAGATAGCTATGTAATTGAACTTGTCAATTCTCTAAAATTAAAATTTTTATCTACTATTAGGTTTGACTCACGAACATCCTTAAAGAAGAATTGTAGATACCAATAAGGGAAATCGATTGCTGTAGTCAGGAGCCTTATACAGTCGCCACTATGAAACTGTACACTACCAAAATGTTACAGCCAACCCACTCGTGTACGACAAACGCTGCATGTCAGTACACATAGAATGTTTGTTTTGTTATTGTCGTAGTACAGATATATGCAGTAAACCAGTCACTGGCGCCTACATATTTTTTGCTTATTAAAATTCATAAAACTGAATTAACAAAAAACAAAAATGTAACGTTCATACTATTGAAGATCGGTTGAAAATTATTAATACCCCTGCCGCAGCATCCTGCATAACATAGCGAATTTCCATTTACAAAAGAACGTTTTTCTCGGAAACTAGTTGACATAGAGTAATTGTAAATAAAAATCACATAAAGGTTTTTTTTTTATTTATAATTACTTTATATCAACTAGTTTTCGAGAAAAACGTACTTTTGTAAATGGAAATTCGCTATGTTATGCAGGATGCTGCGACAGGGGTATTTCTTTTAAATATTGAAGTATTAACACAAAGAGTACTTGGCTCCCTTTTTGCTGATATCTTCAGATATCTGTTTTTGTCGGTATATGTACACGGGTATACGATATATATACAATATAATTATACATATTGTGTCGAATATGTACTTAGACTGTGACTCAATTCACACTTTATACGAGAAAACGATCACAGTCTAATAACATAGTTTTTCTCGGAAACTAGTTGACATAGAAAAAAAGTTCTCAACGTTCTCACCAAATTTCATAAACCTAGGACATTTCGTTCGAGAGTTATTGTGCTGATACATAAATACATATATATATATATATATATATATATATATATATATATATATATATATATATATATATAATTTTAGTGAATATTATTTTCGGTTTCTAGGGACCTCAAAACAAATTTCTGCCGTAGTGCCGGGCTCAAGTCGCGTCATGAGATCTACTGTAATAGCTGAATTTCCATTCTGGAAATTCGCTAAAAAAATAAATAGAAAATGGTGTGTCTCACTGACAAATGTAATGTTAGCCGCATGACTTCCACTACCAGCCAGACTAATTAAAATTAAAAATATATTAATTTTATTATTTTTTAATTTTATTTGTTTACTTAATGTACATTTGCTTTATTAATTTTATTAAGGGGGGTTGGTAAATATTATTTAAATGGATTTGCTTACAGCAAAGTTATCTTATGAGACAATTTACACCTAAAATTCGGTTGTATATACAAGAGGAATCGAATGTAATATTAATGAATATAAGAAGCGACTTTTAAAAAACTCACAAAGATATCGAATAATCAATTTCACCATCGCTTTCGCCAGCGTAAAAGACGTCAAATAGCGGAAGCTGACAACAATTCTAGAATATTCTACTCTTCAACTAGCAAAGATATAAAAAAAAGACTTCAATACTGAATTAGTCACTAAAAATTTGATTAAATAGTGCAATTTGACTAAAATTCTAGAATGTTCTATTCGTTAACTAACAAAGGTATCGAAAAATCGCTTGCACCATTTAAGTGGTCATCAAAAAAAAAAAAAATGAAATATCACATTTTGATAAATGTTCTAGAATATTTTTTTCGTCAATTAGCAAAGAAACCAGAAAACCGAATTCAGCATCACAATGGTCATGGTAAGGGACACCAAGGAGCAGAAGTTGGAAAATGTTCTACAGTATTTTTTCGCCAGCTAGCAACAATATCAAAAAAATTAATATTAGTTGCTGATTACCGAAGAAAATATTTGAGAATATTTGGTAACTTTGGCTGTCAATCCAATGACGAAATCGGCTTTTCGCTTTCCTTGCTGTTTAACGAATAGACAATTCTAGAATGTTTGTCAAAATAGTACATTTGGTTTACATTAGTTTAATTTTGATTGGACAATTAAGCGGTGTAATCAATTTTTCAATATTTTTGCTAGTTGACAGATAGAACATTCTAGAACATTTGCCAAAATGTGCTATTTGATCTCTTTTTTTGGTAGTCAATTCAATGGCGACGTCTTTTTTTGGATATCTTTGCTAGTTGACAAATAGAACATTCTAGAATTATTGTCAAACTGCGCTGCTTAATCCCATTTCTAGTGATCAATCCAATGGTGAAGTCTCCTTTTTGATATCTCCGCTAGTTGACCAACACGGACAAACGACAACATATCTGTGAGAGTAGAACCCCACTAAGTCGCTGACGTCACTACGAAACATCGGAGTACGTACCATTAGGGTGTCTACACAATCAATGAAATAAAGAATAAGAAATAAGGAATAAGAAGTATGCCATCTAGTGACGTTGAGTGGAACTTTAACGTAACTGCTCATAGATATAAATATGTAGGTACTTTTGTACGTCAAAATTCGTGATTTTTTTCACTTTAGTAACAAAAAAAGTCATCACGAACGTTATTTTTTCATGAATTTTGATGTACAAAAATACCAAAATACATATACTTATGGGCAGTTACGTTAAAGTTCCATTCAACGTCACTAGATGGCATACTTCTTAATCCTTATTTCTTATTCCCTATTTCATTGATTGTGTATGACCCATTAGATGTCCACTGTATTAATTAACTTCTTAAATGTATAATCAAAATTTTACTTTGGCGCCTATCTCACTATGAAACTGTTATTTTAGTCCATATTGTAACAATTTCATAGTTCCGACTGTAGCTCTTATGGTTTTCTAGCTGCAATGCAAATTTTTTTTTCTTTAAATGGCATATGTATTAATTTGTTGATAAAATTAATCTAATACGGTAACAGAAAACTCAAATTAAAAAAGAAAATTTACTTAAGTTTTATGTACAAGAAATAAACTACTAATGGCAAATTATAAACATGTTGGTAATTTAAATTTTAAAATATAGATGTCATACTCAAAGTTTTCTAATATTTAATATTTTTTGATTCAGGTTAATTCAGAGTCAAAGTATCGAAAAATTGCTAACAGAATATACAAATAAAAATAACTGTTCTTACCAGTAAGAAGCTTGTGCAAAATTCATTTAATTTAACCAAAACTGTATCTCTCACCGTTTGCGAGATCCATCCTGTGTATAAATGATATTATGACTATAATATATCATGCTTGTACTTATTTAACAGTTCATTTGATGTATTAAGAACAAAATTTCGTTATTTTCTAATTAAAATTTATTTAGAAATTTAATGTAATATTATTATCAACAAACGACAAACATATGTGATAATTACATTACATGGTTTAGTTTTACTAACAATAAATTTCACTTATAGCTTACAAAAATAAATTAGTATTGGAGTAAGGGCGGAAATTGTCGAATGAGTTGTTCGCTTTTCAAACGTAACTTTTATTTAATTTGTTTTCAGTGAAAAAGAAAAGGTATAAAAGCACACAAAAACAAAACAGGGAAATAATTTTGGATAGTGATTTTCAAATTCTATAAATATAAGAATCGAATAGAACACCAGAAGTTTAAAAATCGCTTTGTTTTCCATATGGATAAATTACTTTCAAATTACTCCATTGAGATCAGATTACTCTACTCCATTGCTCCACTTAATTACTGAATTAGTTATTTATAAAGAAAAAAATTTTTGCTGGTATTTCAATCATCAAAATCTCGCAAAATAATGATTTTTTTATACAATTTCTTTATGTCAATAAATTGCTCCCTATTTGTTCTATTTAATTTAAAAGCTAAACACTAATTTTTTTAATAATATTTATTAAAATATTTTGTTTATTTATAACAATATCGATTTGTCAGAATCGAATTATCCTTAAATGATATTATAAATGTATATCTGATTTATTTATTTATTTATTTATTTTTTTTTTTTTTTTTGATTAAGATTGGGGTACTGCTGCCGGTGGATGGCGCGGTCAGCAGCACCCGGTGGCATCGCCTACCAAGGGCATGCGCCGCCACAAACTATAAAGATAAAAACATACACAAAACAGACAGGAACACATAAATGCGATAGACAAGGGACAAAACATACACATGATAAAATCCATCGATGGGCCCTGCCATCTCAGGGCTTTAAAAGAGTGGACAGTCCTTGGTGACGGTACGATAAGTACTAGACAGAGCGTCCGGTCACCAAGGCCTGGAAGCCATCGCTGGAACTCCCTCCGAGGTGTAAAGGGCCCCGGAGTGGAGAAAACCGACTAGAAACACACACAGAGACTAGAAAAGTATCACAATGTTATCACAGATAATACTTATTACGTCACTGGGAGGCCATAGGCCGACCAGTGACGCAATAAGGAGTTAAAACAATACCGCTGTAGAGCCATAACAACAGGCCTACAGCGGCATAACAAAATATCACAGAAAAAAGAAACAAATGATGTGCCACCTCGGGTGTAAAGAGCCCTCGGTGGTACATCGCTAAAAAACAATAACAAAAACGAACAACACGTATGAATAACAAAACAGTACCACTAAGGGTGTAAAGGCCCTTAGTGGCATAACAAAAGACTAAAAGTACCCTGCCAGACCAGCTGGAACAGAGTATAGTTAATAAATAAGACATACACAAAAGCATTTTTAACACATAAATTAAAACCAGAGCTGAAATAAAATTTTAAACTATCGGGGGAGAATCAAGAGACGACTTTGATAAAATATGAGATGTAAAGCCCCTACAGTCTCTGAAGAAGGTTCGAATTTCTGAGAAATTCAATCATCCTTCTTTCAGAGACAGCATCATAACTAAGAGCGTTGGCTACACTATTGGGGAGCTGCAACCTCTGGCGCAATGGCTCAAAGGTTACACATTCCTCAACTATATGCCTCACGGTCAGCGCCGTCCCGCAGGCGGCGCACCTTGGCTGATCCTCACCGGCCAGAAGATGACGATGTGTTAACGCCGTGTGGCCCAAGCGTAAACGCGTCAGGGCCACACTCTCTCGCCGGCTCAGATTTACAGGTGCCGGAGTTCGTCGGACCTCAGGTTTCACCTGTCTGAGCTTAGCCGTGAGGTTGTTCCACTCACGTTGCCATTTCTGATCGATCGCGGATCGTATGCTCACTCTCAGATCCTCTGGGCGAATGGGAATATCCTGTGGCTCACCGACTTCAGCTGCATGACGTGCTGCCTGGTCGGCGAGTTCATTGCCAGGTATCCCCACATGTCCCGGTATCCAGAAGAAGGTGATAGACTTCTGGCGGAGCATGTAGAGATACGTCAGGATGTTCTGCACCAGTGGATCGATGGTATGAGAGTGGCAGATCGCTTGCAACGCGCTCAACGAGTCGGAACAAATGAGGAATGCGCAACAAATGAGGTCTTCGGATGTTTGACAGATCGCAGGGCTTGCAAAATCGCAAATAATTCCGCAGTATACACAGTGGCCTGGGGAGGAAGTGTCCAAGCGTGAGGATCGTCACGAATGACGATGGCACTTCCCACACCCGTAGCTGTTTTGGAACCATCTGTGTATATGCAGAGAGAGTCAAGTTCGCTAATGATCTCGTAGAAGCGGGATCGATATTCGAATGAACTGGTCTCCTCCTTGTTGAGACCAGTCAGGTCGAAACGACACCTTACGTTAGGGATCAGCCAAGGGGGCACTTCCATAGGACGTTTGGGAAGCACCCTGGCGAACTGTAAGTTGAGACTCTCTAATAACTCCTGCGTTCGAACGGCCACTGGTCGACTTATGGTGGGACGTCGACCATAGAGCCCCTGTAAACGGTATCTGAATAGAGTCGGGTGATTAATATGCGTAGGTGTTGCATATACCCCCGCCGGATAATTGAGCAAGAGACGCTCACGTCTCAGTCGCAGCGGAGGAAGACCCGACTCTACGCAGAGGCTCATAGAAGGACTCGTTCGAAATGCTCCCGTAGCCAGTCGTATGCCTGCATGGTGAACAGGATCTAGGAGTAGAAGCGCAGACGCCCGGGCGGAGGAGTAAGCAATGCTGCCGTAATCAATCCTAGTCAGAACCAGCGATTGATACAGGCGAAGCAACGACTCCCGGCCCGCACCCCACGATGCACCTGCCAAGCACTTAAGCATGTTTATTGTCCTGCGACAACTCGCAGCTAAGGCTTGGAGGTGTGGGCGCCACGTAAGTTGTTTATCAAATATGAGTCCTCGAAACCTGACGCTATCAACGCACTGAAGGTTGGATCCCTTTAAAGTGAGGATAGGATCCGGATGTGCGTTGCGCTTTCTGCAGAAGTGTACCACCGATGTCTTTTGAGGTGAAAATCGAAAACCAAGAGCTTCTGCAGAAGTCACCACTTCGTTGATGCCTTGTTGCAGCCGTTGTTGAATATCCTCGATAGAGTCGGCTGCATAAAAAATGGTGAGGTCATCAACGTACAAGCAACGACGAATTGGGGCTGAAGCTGCAATATGACTGACTGCGATGGAAAACAAGGTGACACTAATAGTGGAGCCTTGAGGAACACCATTCTCCTGGGAGTGGGCCTCAGACTCAGTGTCACCTACCCGGACACGAAAAGAACGGTCAGTCAGAAAACTTTTTACGAACTGAGGGAGGTTACCTCTTAAACCCCAGTCGTGCAGCTTCTTGAGAATGCCATACCTCCAGGTCATATCATAAGCTTTCTCCAAATCGAAAAACACAGCCACAAGGTGTTTTCGTTGGAGGAAGGCGTCTTGAATGGCATTCTCGAGACGAACAAGATGGTCCGTAGTCGAATGGTATCGGCGGAACCCACATTGATGTTTAGGAATGAGACTGTGGGATTCCAGCCACCAGACGAGACGGTTGTTCACCATTTTTTCCAATACCTTGCTGAAACAGCAAGTCAAGGATATTGGACGGTAGTTAGTTAGTTGCGATGAATCTTTACCCTCTTTTAGCAGCGGAATGATGGTAGCTTCCCGCCACTGCGGAGGGTAAACGCCTTGCCTGAAAATTTCGTTGTAAAGATCCAGTAACCTACACTTACCAGGATAAGGCAGGTTCCGGATCATGGCGTAGGGGATCTCATCAGGTCCAGGGGAGGTGTCCCCAGATCCCCGAAGCGCCTGCAGTAGTTCTTGCATAGAAAACGGTTGGTTATACTGGAGGGATTCATCTGAGAAAAAATCAAGATCGTTTTGTTCGTGTTCGATCTTGATCCGCAGGAAGTCCGGGTCATAATTCTGGGAGCCACTGACGCGCTCAAAGTGCTTAGCTAAGCAATTAGCTATTTGCGCGCGTTCAGTGATGTTCCGACCGTCGACGACGAGGAGGGAGGGCATTGGTGAACGGGAGGATTTCCCTGTAATGGCCCTCACTCTTCTCCATACCTCTGAAGTTGTTGTTGAGGTATTAACGGCCGAAACATATTGCTCCCATGATAGCCTCTTTTGCTCTTTAACTGTTCTTTTACATCGTGCTTGAGCACGCTTGTAGGCTATCACATTTTCCTGCGTGGGGCGACGTCTGATTTCGTTGTACGCCCGCTTTTTCTCTGCAACTGCTACACTCACGACTTCATTCCACCATGGTAAGCGACGTTTAGGTGGAATGTTGGACGACTTCGGTATACTAGAGTATGCTGCTTCAAAGACACTGGAGGACATTTGCTCCACATCATCTTCTACGTCTCCAGTCAGCTCGGGTGTACGAAATGAATCAGCGTACATTTCCCAGTCAGCTTGACGGAGACGCCATCTCGGCGAAGACGAATGTGGAGTCATCGGCGTGGTACTATTCAATATAATAGGGATGTGGTCACTCCCGTATGAGTGTGACGCCAGCGTCCACTCAAAACGGTGTGCCATGACCGGTGAGCCAAGTGATAAGTCGATAGCCGACAGCTCACCGGTTCTTGCATTAATAAAAGTACCTTCACCGGAATTCAACAAGACCGTTTCAGACTCATCTAGAAAACGTTCGATGAGTCTTCCACGGGCGTCTCTTGTGCTACAGCCCTACATAGGGCTGTGAGCATTAAAATCTCCTAGTAACAAGTATGGACGTGGTAACTGTAATGTAAGCTCGGTCAAATCTTCGACGTTCCAGTCGAAATCTGGTAGGTAGACCGAGCATACTGTAAACTGGGGCGGTTTTAAGAATTGTATTGCAATAGCTTGTAGGGGGGTGTTTAACGGGTGGTCCCGGAATGGGACGCCATCTTTTATTATGATGGCAACACCCCCCCTCGCCCTGATGTCTGGCTGTACGTCGTGCCGGCGGACTTGATGATATTTGGTGTTAAATTGTTCCGCCGGCTTCAAATGTGTCTCTTGTAAGCACACGCACATAGGCGTATGCTCAGCCAGAAGCATCTGCAATTCACAGTAATGGTGCTTAACACCATTACAGTTCCACTGTACGATAGCCATTCTTGTTACTAATCGGGTTGCTCCCTAGGAAGTGTGGCTACTTCCCAGGTTTCCCCTTGGGCCAGCCTTTTTTTCTTTTAATTACTTTCACCTCGGCATCAGAGTTATCGGACTCTGTAGCCGAGGTGTTGGTATAAGCGTCGGACGTCGGGCGCTTAGTACCCGTACGTACCGACGCAGTCGTACTTTCCGAGTCGCTCATCGGTGTTTGGATAGAGCGACTCGGGAGGGGGGTGACCGGGCGTTCGGGTGTGCCCGGTCGAGACGGTGCCGTTCGCCGTTGTGGCAGTGGCACCGTCGATTGTGGAGGCAGCATGGTTTCTGCCTCCGAGGTGGTTGTGGAGGGTCCCTTTTTAGGGGACCTCGGTTTTGCCACCTCTTTCTCCCCCTCACTGCGACGTCTTCGAGGCGGTGATTTCTTGGGTGACGATTTCTTCTATGTGGAAGACGTCACAGTTCTGACAATAGGTCCCTGAGGGGTGGTTGTTAACACCCTCTTGGCTTCAGGGGCCTTGGCTGGCACAGCAGCGGCTACTGTGGGTGTAGTTACAACAGGTACACCCACTGAGCGTAATAAGCTCTCTTGCAATTTTTGCATTGTGTCTTGCATTATTTTCATGGATTCTCTTAGTTCGTGCATTTCATTTTTGGTAGCCGCTGAAGGGGCGGGGGCTGCAACAGCGCGTGCGTAACCATCCGGAGCGGAACGACGAGGTAGGTTACCCAAAAGCTTACGACGTGCCTCTGGGTAAGTAAGTCGCTCCATAGCTCTCAGCTCCTGGATGGCTGATTCTTCTTTAAACTTGGGGCAATTCCTTGACTTGGCGGAATGATTGCCCCCACAGTTCACACATTTTATCGGTTCGCCACAAGGTCGTCCTTCGTGCAGTGGCTTACCGCACACGCAGATCTGCTGCTCAACGTTACAACGTTGCGAAACGTGTCCGTACTTTTGACACCTGTAGCAGCGCATTGGCGCTGGGATGTACGGACGAACGTCCACTTTGTTGAACAGGCCAATTATCACTTGTTTCGGAAGACTTGTCTTATTAAAAGTTAACAAAATTAAGGGGGACTCCGGGTGTTTGTTCCCCCTATTGTATTTATGTCTTCTGGCCTCTATAACCCCCTGAGGAGACATCTCCGACACTATCTATTCAAGTGAGCAATACGCGAGTGACGGGTGCATTATGACACCTCTGGAGTAATTTAATACACCATGTGGTGTCACTTCAACCGCGTATTGCCCTAGATTCTTCATCATTAAGATCTTTTCTGACTGTGTCTTTGAGAATGCCTCCACGAGCAACCCTTTGCCCGATAGTTTGACAGCCTTGACATGGCCAATTTCATTTTTCACTAACCTGGCCAACAGGGAGGGACTGACTTTGCTAAAGTCGCACTCCGTTGGTTTCAAAACAATAAATTTCATAAACTCTTCTTGCATTCTTGGGGCGTCCAGAGGAATCAGACGCCCACGATTTTTCCCTTTTTGTTTTTTGAAGGGAGGAGGGCTACTCCCCGTGGCTTTCTCAGTAACCGCGCCAACGGATTGCGGTGGGGTTACACTGGATGTAGTAGCAGATTGGTTGGACGCTTCCGTGCTACTACTGCTCACACCGGGTGTTGTTGGTGGAGCCGGGTTCGCGTCCGGTTTGGAGAGCCCGGACTCGCCCTTTAAAATTAAGTTTGAATCTTCCATAAACTGTAGTACGAAAAATCCCCCACCCCGCTCCCCACCCTCCACGGAGCCTCATAAGGGACGTGGGACTCCCAAGCCAGGGATACGGGAATGAGGGGCCCTAGGGACGAAGCCCATTGCCCCAGTGACACGCACGACCCCGGGGCGCTCGAATTTATTGCGGCCGGTGCATAACCGCAGCCACGGTCTATGCCTGAAGCCAGGGCCAAAGTGACGTGTTGTTCCGCCGTACTCGCAAGTAACGGCTTCCCTAAGTCACCAGGATCCCCTTTTCCAGGCAACGCCGCTAAGCCACACACGAGCTAGTGTGGGTCCCGAAGATGACTTGAAGTTGGGACAACATTGAAAAAACGAAAACAAAACAAAACCAAAAACAAAAAAAGGAAACAAAAGATAAAAGAAAACCTGAAACAAAAAGAAATCAAAGTAACGAAAACAAAAAACAATAAAAACGAAAAGAAATAAAAAACAAGGTTAAAAAATGAACGATCGAGGATTTCTCCTCTAGATCCGGCATCTTTTGTGAAAACGGTGGTACCTCGAGAAGGAACGGTGCCGATCTTGGGTAGTCAGAGGCTAATGGAATCCGAAGATTACTGTATTGCGCATAAACTACCCTGGAACCCTTAGCCTCCTTCACACCAATGGGGGATAAATATCCCTCACGGGTGCCAAGAGCAGCTGCTATAGGTGTCCTCACCACCTATCTGATTTATTACATTTTTAATAGTACATAACCTAATTATGAATATTTATATATTTTAATATATTTTAATTATTATTCAGAAATATTAATATTTAACTTTAAAATTAGATTGAGCAAATTGGGAGCAATTTATTGACATATAGAAACTGTATAAAAAACAATATTTGACTGAAATACTGAAAAAATAGTATATTGTACAATAAGTGGGAAAAGAGGTTTATTTCTCACGAAAATGAGTTTGTTGAATGAGAGCCCGCAGGGCGAGTGCAACAATTCGTATGAGTGGGAAATAAGCTTTTCCCGCGTATTTTACACTATACTTTATCTACCAGCACATTTTTTTTCGTAAAATTTAACACAAATAATTAAAATAAAATTTAAATAATTAGTAAAAATTTTTTTAAATTTATAATGTCAGTGCTAAGATGTTCAAATTTTTGCCAAAGCATACTTTGAAACTATGGAAACAATAATAAATAATCAACATACATATATGTATATTTTTAGTATTATTTCTATATATTATATATTAAACTAACGGAACAGCCTACTTTTTTATTATATTAAGGCCTGGGAAATAATTTCCCACTGTATTTCCGTACAGTGTGGGCAATTGTTAATTTTTACATATAGTTAGCCGTGCACAAAATGTTACTTTTAATAGTAGGACTAGAAAAAATGTTTTTTGCTTATAAATAACTATTTAAATAATTGACTTTCTGGTGGAGAAATTATTGATCTCAGTGGAGCCATTTGGGAGCAATTAAGCCATATGAAAAACAAAGATATTTTTCAAATCATATCTTCACAGTTCGAGTAATTCGACATTACCAATAATAAAATAGAAGTCTGTAATCCGTATGCAAAAAAAATAATTCAATACCTAACTTATTTTTCTCCAATTCGATTAGCTGAACTGGAGAAATGGTTGGATTTTTTTTCTAATACTGAAAGAATTTTTAAAAAGATCAAATAAAACGTTATTAAAAAAATTTAAACAACATAATTTCAGAACACTTTAACTAGATGAAAAATTTAAAATTTTTCACTCAAAAAAACACTTCTCTAAATTAGTTTATTAACTGACGCTTTTAAAGTTGGACTTAATACCAATTCATAACATACCTACATTACGGCTGTTGCATATTTTCCTGCAATTTCTCTTTTAAATGTAAATTTTTCCTTTTTCCTTATTTTGTATTCACATACATCAGTACGTAATTATGTATATAAAGAGAAAAATTCTTTTATTGGCATAAAAAAGCAATATTTCGAGCCAACTGTGAACATATAAAACTTTTATTTAATAAAAGCAGATTTACTAAATAAAATAATCCGTAAGTAGTAGTCAAGATTTTCACATTTATATTAGGGTGAATGCGGGAGAGATGCCGCACATTTTGAAAACACTTAATAATTCTTAAAGTATGCATTTAATTGATTTGAAATTTGGTACACAATAAATGTAAACATTGTTCTTTAAAATTATTTATAAATACTGTTAAATTGTTAAACTGCATAGTTCATATTAAAAATTTTGCATTTTACACACATCTCTATCCATGATGCATACCATAATTATGTAACCATTTTTGGCACTTTATACATCTTAACCAGTCAACTTTTTTTTCTTTCTGAGTACCTTTCAAAACATTCAATACACAGGCAATCATCATTATTTTCGTTATCTTCACTAATATGAGGGCTCTTCCTGATCCATTAATGGATCTTTTATATTTACGTGGCATAATTTACAGTCCAAAAAAAAAATTGCATAATTAAGGTATAAGGTAACGGGCCTAGTTTCTGACCTTTTAAGAGAGATGGCTGAGGTTAAACGACAGTAATAAATATAAGTTTCAACTTAAGAGACAATTAATAATTTTATCAACTAGTTTATGGCTTTCAAAATAAAGTCATACAAGTAAAATAATTATTTGAATTGAATTAATAATTTAAATTAATGTTTTAAAAATTGACAAAAAGGACCCAGTTTCTGACCTTCAAAATTTCTCATGTGACAGTTTCTGACCCTGACAGTGGCCTAGTTTCTGATCCTTAAATTTAAAAATACAGTTTTTTTTTAAAATTTAATTTATAAATAATTTTTTATTGATAAAAATGAATGTTTAATTATATACGTTATGAAAAATAACAAAAACTAATCGAAGATAACTATAAATAACAAAATAACTAACAAAAACTGGTTAGAATTTAATTGGGCCATACCACTTTAGAAGTGAGCCTAGTAATTGACCCTCATATTTCAATAATAAAATTATAAAAACCATTCTAAGGTATTTTATAAATATTTTAAAATAAATTTTAAACAAATATTAACCTGCTCATATATTTTTAATTAAGTTTTCATACTTACATGATGAATATTGCACAGATCAAAATGAGTACTTTGTAACATAAACTGTTAGGAAACTACCAAAAAAATAGTTTTTACACACATTTTAAACTTAAAAATTTTTTTTTATTTAGTTAATATATTCTAAACTTTTTAAATTGCTGTTCATTAGACACACAATAGATTACTTTAAATTAAGAATTTATTTTTTTTCTTATTTAAAATATAGATTTTTTATTAATTTATAACAAAGTTGAAAAGTTCAGAAACTGGGCCAGGGTCAATTACCGGGTCTTTTACCTTATAAGTCTCTGTGTTTAACATGTAATATGATGCGGCATCTATACCAAATTTAAATGCGGCATCTCTCCTTTTTGTTGGGATAGATGCCGCATGTTGCTAAAGCAAGCATAGTGCGGAATTCTAACCTAAAATTTTATACAGTACTTTTAAAATATACTTAATAACAAAACTCATTTTCATTAAAACAATGAAATATACATTCTTTAATTCTAATGAATTAAATACTTTATAAAATATTATGTTAAAAAACTTACTTTTCAATAATAAAAACGCTGTCAGCAGCGGAGCCCCATCACGGAAGTCGAATTTTTCCTTTCATCTTCGGTATTGAGTGTCTACAAGCGAAATATAATTGAAAGTCCACAAGCGATTTGTAATTTTGGTGGTTTCAAAACTGATGATGAGTGTCCGGTTGATCGGGGCTTTAAAAAAAGATTTTAAGTTTTTAAGGGCTGAATCTCAGTAAATTTCAATTTTGTGCCGATAGCAGTTAACAGGGAAAAAGCCAACACAATTCGTACGAGGACATTTCTATCCATGCTTATCCGCCAATTGCCTTTGTATTTTATTTTTAAATATTAAAAAAGGAACTTAAATAGTAAACTGGAAGGCTTTTATGAAGATATTTTTTCTTTCCAAAAAAATCCAAAATTTCTATTTTATAAATAATAAAAATCCAAAATTCCTAATTTATAAATAAACAGTGACTTTAATAACATTTTCAAATTACTTAATATGTATGAATTTCATTTGTTAAAAAATTGTATTCACTTTTTTTTAAATTTTTTAAAATTACTATTCGCCTACTTGTATTTAGAATAAAAGTAATGCATTTAAAACACATTTAACAATAGCATTCAATTCCGATGTAAAAATGGAAGAAGTGGGGGGGAAAAGTAATGTGGACTCCCTAAAAGGTACTAGCTGGATACTAACTGAATACACGTACAAAATTTCAGCCCTCTAGGTTTCCTTAGAGAGTCTCTAGACGTGTTAGAAAACAAGCAAAAAAATTAAGGAAATATTGGCGTAAAAATCGTGGGGTAAGGGTTAAAAGTTGAAACCCCCAAAAAACAGTGTCTGGCTATTGGCTTAACCTGTACACAAAATTTCAGCGCTCTCAGTTTATTTGGGGAGATTTTGACCCGAACGAAACTGTTAAAAAACAAGAAAAATCATGTTCTTTTGGGTATAAAAATGGTGGCGGTAGGGTTTGAAAGTCGAAACTCCCCAAAGGCACCCCCTTGATACTAACTCAATCCGAATATAAAATTTCAGCCCTCTAGGTTTATTTGGGTGACCTGTGCGAGTGGTACAAACTTCGAAAACGTCGAAAATGCATGAAATTGTAGCTTAAAAATGAGGGGGGTGGGGGTAAAATATTAAAACCTCCAAAAAGCACAACCTAGGTACGAACTTTATCAACACACCAAATTTCAACCCTCTACGTTAATTCTGGGGAGCTGGGGCCCTGTTAGATCCAGCGAAAATCGTTTTTCCCCCCTCTACTCCCACCAAATCATCCTAGGAAGCTGAATTTTGGATATGTTGTAGATAATTGACCGAAACATTATTTCCAACCGGTTTGGAAAAGTTTTATTGCTTTTCCGCCCCCCACCACCCCCTTAAAGGTCGGGTCAGAAAAAAAATTTTGCCCAAAATTTGACCCCACTTTGATAGTATGAGGTGCCTCGAAAATGAGCCCCATTTACCAAATTTCATCTCTTAACTTCCATAGGGGGGCGCTACACAAATTAAAAGGTGGCGGGAATATATATATATATATATATATATATATATATATATATATATATATATATATATATATATATATATATATATATATATCAGACATTTTTTTTTCTTCATATTCGTGTTCTAAAAAGTTGATAATTACTAAACTGATGGACTAATCATAAATATTACCATATACAACTTAAGGGCAGGGTAAGGTATTAAAATAATTTTTTTTGAATTTTCTTTATTTTTTTAACTGAATGCATAATATCTCAAGAATATTGTCTCAAAATTTCAAGTTGATTGGAGCAAAATTGACGAAGTTATAAGCATTTTTGTTGTTACCTGGCAGATGTTTCGCTCTCTATATATCTGTCTCTCTCAGTTATATTATAGAAATTTCAATGGAAGTACTAACGTGTTTATACCTGTACTGTATATTTGGTCAGTGTAGGGTACAAAATTTAGTTTAGCAGTAAGTATTCTATATCAATTTTATACAAGAATTTTTAAGTGTTGAAAACTTTAAAGCGTTTTTCCCACAGCTCACCTTTTCAAAGTCGGTGCCCCTCATAACTTCAAAACTACAACACCGATCCATTTGCAATATTTAACACTATTTCTGTACATAATTTACGAGGTAACGCGGAATTTTATTTTACAATAACAAATTAGCCAATTTTTTTCGCAAAAATCGTGTTTTTCCGTTCTAAGTGATCCAAAAAAGTGAAAAATAGAAATTTCGTAAAACCCTTCCAGCGTTACCTGAAGAAAACTATTATCTAACGACTGAACTTTAATTTTTTTATTTCGGATGATCCAGCACCTAGTTATGAGGGGCACCGCAATTCTACTTTTTTCCGAGACACGTTCGAATAATTGCTGCCATAACTGTATTTTTTAATATTTCTTCGTGAAAATTTTATACAATATTCTTCGAATGTTATACATTAATCTACCACTGGTTTTAATAAAGAGATTTTAACTGTGTCGTCACAAAAAAATAACAAAAACATGCCTTTTTTGTACGAATTAACCTTACCCTCTCCTTAAATAAGTAACTTATTTTAAACATATAATCCATTAATAGCGCTATCTATCAATCAACGGACGAACTATGACTACTACGGCATCTCTCCCGCACTTACCCTATAAAAATCCGTACAGGTACAGTAAACTACAAAATGTACCGTCAACTTAAGTTTCATTATGTATACGTGTAGTAAATGCATTCTACGCTAACGAATGTTTTTAAAATGGATTGTATTGGTTATGCTAATGTGAACAAACGAAGCGAATGGATGATACCTAGACGTTGGTATGGTACTATACAACAGGTGAGTAGTTTCACAGTACTATTTAAAATGCTATTCATCAATGTTATTACGAATATACCTACTAATAGTAGAATTTCTTCCTTCATTTTGTGTGTATGTTTTTTTCTCACACCGTACTCAGGCGTCTATTTTTTTCTCTTTTAAACAATTACATACACTTATACACAAAATTATTCACAATTATTAATAATAATTAACAATTTTGTAACAATGGTAATCAGCGTCAAGGCTATAGTAAAAAATGGTGAGCCCCAGAAACAAACTACATTTTTTTGAAAATTTCGTCCAAAAAATAAAAAAAATAAGTGACGACCAAAAAAAAGCTCCTTTGAATTTTTTGACGGGTCCCCTACCGAACCCGGGCCCCGGGGCTGCAACCCCGGCGGCCCCGATCTCTCGTCGGACCCGATCAGCGTACAAAGTTGGCGCCTCATTGGTAAGCATTCTGGATATTTTAAAGAATTCAGAAAATAAACGGAAATCAGAATCTTATTACCATAAATCAGTGTTTTTCAACCTTTTTCATGGCGCGACCCCCTAGTATGGAAAAATATTTCGCGACCCTCCCAGTATAGAAAAATAATTTGCGACCTCTACCCTCGGCTATTTCTAACTTTTATCTTATTTTATGTCATAAATATCGAATCCGTTCATCGCTGTTGATTATTTTCAGTTAGGTGCCAATTAAATTCGTAAAGGACTTTCAACAGGCATATTTTTATATCGACATCGAAGTTGACGACTTATAGTAGCTTCTGAACACGCGCGTGACTTGTGTGAGCGAGACATAGCGCGACGTGATGAGCTCTGCATCAGGCAAGTAATGGATGACACTTTTGAATTCTTTGGATTGTGAATTCGTTTTAAATTGTGTTTAAATCTATTGAATTAACTTGTTGTTTGTTTAGTAATTGCTCAATCTTTTATTGTTTAATATCCAAAATTCTGTGCTCATTGTAATTATTGAAAATGGATAAGTTTCTAGAAAGACATGCACAACCGTCAACTTTTTAAATTCCAATGTGAGTAATGAAACAAAACCAAAGAAAAAGCGTCTATATGATGACGAATACTAAAAACTCGGATTTACTGTTATTGGAAATAAGCCGCAGTTACTTGTTTTGAACCGTCACATTAACGTAACCTTTAATTAACCTGTCTGTATTCAATATTAAATATTTAACTAGAGTGGTTTTATTGTTAAAATAAATGCGACCCCCTTAAATAGGCTTCGCGACCCCCCAGGGAGTCGCGACCCACAGGTTGAAAAACACTGCCATAAATAATAAACATATAGGTTTTCCTGAAAATGTAGTTTTGATGTGACGGTTCATATAGCTTTCTGTGCGATAGTAGTTATTGAAACTTTGTATGTGAACATCATTTTTTATTAGGAAAAGAATTACAGCTCCGTTAGATGGAACCTTTACGGAGATACAGCTTGAAATGTGTCATTGGTGAAGCCTTTTTGCAATATGACCACGAACATTTTCAACATTTCCAAGTTATTTATCAAACTTTTAATTAATTATTTAACTTTTGTTAAAACAGGATTTTTAGGTAATTTCTGAATGTAAACTTGAAGCTTTATAACAATTTAAATTTACCTTTCTTCTTGTTTTTTACTAGCTTTAAAAATGTCCCCAAAAATGCTAAAAAAATTATGGTTTTAAATTTAGCCAAAAAACTAATTTATTGCTGTCAAGTGAGTAAAAATTCTACATTATTGGTGAAGCCTGCATATACAAAAACGCCGTAAGCAGCGGGGCCCCATCACGGAAGTCGAATTTTTCTCTTCATCTTCGGTATTGAATGTCTACAAGCGAAATGTAATTGAAAGTCTACAAGCGATTTGTCATTTTGGTGGTTTCAAAACTGGTGATGAGTGTCCGGCTGATCGGGGCTTTAAAAAAAGGTTTTAAGTTTTTAAGGGCTGAATCTCAGTAAATTTTAATTTTGTGCCGATAGCAGTTAACAGGAAAAAAGCCAACACAATTCGTACGAGGGCATTCCTACCCATGCTTATCGCCAATTGCCTTTGTGTTTTATTTTTTAATATTAAAAAAGGAACTTAAATAGTAAACTGAAAGGCCTTTATGAAGATATTTTTTCTTTCCAAAAAAATCAAAAATTTCTATTTTATAAATAATAAAAATCCTACATTATAAATAAACAGTCTTTATTAACATTTTTAAATTACTTAATATTAGTGTATTTCATTTGTTATAAAAGTAAGTTCATTTTTTTTTTAATTTTTTAAAATACTATTCGCCTACTTGTATTAGAATCAGAATAATGCATTTAAAACACATTTAAAATACCATTGAATTCCGATGTAAAAATGGGAGAAGTGGGGGGAAAAGTAATGTGGAATACCTAAAAGCCACTAGATGGATACTAACTCAATACACGTATAAAATTTCAGCCTTCTAGGTTTCCTTAGAGGGTCTCTAGACGTGTTAGAAAAAACGCAAAAAAATCAAGGAAATATTGGCGTAAAAATCGTGGGGATAAGGGTTAAAAGTTGAAAGCTCCAAAAAGCAGTGGCTGGCGATTAACTTAACCAGTACACAAAATTTCAGCCCTCTAGGTTTATTTGGGGAGATTTGACCCGAACGAAACTGTTAACAAACAAGAAAAATCATGTTCTTTTTGCTATAAAAATGGTGGGGGTAAGGGTTAAAAGCTGAGACCACCAAAAAGCTCCCCCTTGATACTAACTCAATCCGAATACAAAATTTCAGCCCTCTAGGTTTATTTGGGTGACTTGTGCGGGTGGTACAATCTTCGAAAACGTCGAAAAAGCGTGAAATTGTAGCTTAAAAATGGTGGGGGTGGGGGTAAAATATTAAAACTTCCAAAAAGCACAACCTAGGTACAAACTTTATCAACACATCAAATTTCAACCTTCTACGTTACTTCTGGGGGGCTGCGGCCGTGGTAGACCCAGCCAAAATACTTTTTTCACCCTCTACTCCCCCAAATCATCCTAGGAAGCTGAATTTTTGATATGTGGTAGAAAATTGACCGAAACATCATTTCCAACCGGTTTGGAAAAGTTCTGTTGTTTTGTTGCCCTCCACCGCCCCCTTAAATGTTTGGTCGGATCCAAAATTTGCCCAAAATTTTTTCCCCACTTTGACAGTATTGTTGTGCATCGGAATGAGCCCTACTTACAAAATTTCAGCTCTTAACTTCCATAAGGGGGCCCCACACATGTCAAAAGGTAGCGCCAAAAGTTCTCGGCCTATCATGATTAAACTTATTTAAAGGTGACGTAATTTATATTCACAGAAAGTATTAAGTCTCTAGTAATCATAAACGCAGTGGGCGAGTTTACATATGTTTTATTTATTCTGTTGTAAAAGTGTAAACTCAATATGTCGACCGTTTCAAAAATTGAATATCGTGTAGTCATAAAATTTCTAACAGAAGAAAAACAAACTCCAGAAGAAATTAAGGACAGATTGGATGGTGTATACGGTAAAGCCGTGCCAAAGGTTTCGTTTGCGGTACGAGGCCCTCAACGACGATGACCGTTCTGGACGTCCGGCAGATTCGATCACTTCCGAAAACATCGCCATTGTAGAATCGCTACAAAGAATTTACTTATTATTATAAAGGCATAGAGATGCTTACCCCACCTTACAATAAGTGTATTGAAATAGAGGGCGGTTATATAGAAAAATAAATTCTTTTCACTGTTCTCTCTGCATTTTTTAATACTCAGGCCGAGAACATTTGACGCACCCTACGTGACGCTAGATAACGGTGACGTAATACGGGGAACTTCGAGTGTTACATATCATGGGATATATAGGGTGTAACACAAATAACTCTCGTCCTTTTGTGGGGTGACTCATAGCACCCTGTAGACACTAAAACCGCAGAAATTTTTTCGGAATTAACAGTCGCGTCACCCCTAAAAAGGATAAGAGTTATTTCCCTTACACCCTATATATATATATATATATATATATATATATATATATATATATATATATATATATATATATATATATATATATATATACAGCAGAACTTCTGAGAGTGTGAACTTCCCAGAGTGTGACTTCACACATACATACTCACGAGATAACAAATATAATACGTAGTTATTTGCATATGTGTATGTAAGTTTGATGTAAATAACAAAAAACAGTGGCGGCTTTAATAATTAAAATTAAAAATATTTTAAAACAAAATAAAATCTTTTTAAATTTTATTTACAGTGGACATGTAATGGTACGTATTCCGACTTAGTAGTGACGTCAGCGACTTAGCGGGGTTCTCCTCTCACAGATATGTTATCGTTTATCTGTGTTGGTGAAAATTTATGTACCAAGCCAAAGTTAGGACCATAGGTACTATTGTTTTAAAATTTTAAAATTTTATTGCATATATATAAGCACATATTATTCTGCATACGTAAGATGCAAAATGCAAATGCAAATTGAGTAACGTAAAATTCTAGAATATTCTAATCGTCAACTAGCAGAAATGTCAAAAAACAGACTTCACTATTGAATTAATCGCTAAAAATTCGATTAAGCACCAGAGTTTGGCAAAAATTCTAGAATGTTCTATTTGTCAACTAGCAAAGATATCGAAAAATCAATTACAGCATTTAATTGGTCATTTAAAAAGAGGCCGAATAGCATAACTTGACAACTGTTCTGGAATATTCTATTGGTCAGCTAGCAAAGATATCCAAAACAGTCGTCGCCATTGAATTAGTTACCTAAAAAGAAACCAAATAGCTTATTGGGAAATATTCTAGAATATTCTATTTGTTAACTAACAAAGATATTGAAAAATCGATTGCACCATTTAATTGTCTAACCAAAATTAAACTAATATAAACTAAGTGTCCCATTTTGGCAAACATTCTAGAATGATCTGTTTAGCCAGAATAGAATATTCTAGAACATTTATCAAAATGTGATCTTTCGTCTTTTTTCGGATGACCAATTAAATGGTGCAACCGGTTTTTCAATATCTTTGTTAGTTGACGAATAGAACATTCTAGAATTTTTGTCAAATTGCGCTGCTTAATTTAATTTTTAGTAACTAGTTCAACAATGAAGTCTGTTTTTCGATATCTCTGCTAGTTGACGAGTAGAATATTCTAGAATTTTTGCCAGCTCTCACTATTTGGCGTCTCCTACGCTGACGAATTCGATGATGAAGTTGATTTTTCGACATCTTTGCTAGTTTTCTAAAAGTCGTCACTTATATTCATTAATATAACATTCAATTTCGTTTATTTTTACTAAGTGAAATATCGTTATTTTCGATATCGATAATTTTCGATAGTGAAAACCACGTTTTAATAGTCGCAATGTATTCGGAATACCCACAACTTGCTTCGCTTAAGCCTTCAACAATTTCGTTATTTTTGAGCCACGACGCACCGTTTAGGAGATATTTACGATTAAAGTTTTCGATAGCGAAAGTTAACGAAAAGTAGTTTTTAAAATAATTGTTCTGTTACTGACCAGATCAGTGGGACTAAAAGAGCCTAAATTAACTAGTTATAACCAATTTATGACAAGTTACGCGGTATCGATAATTTTCGATAGCGAAAAGTAGGTTTTGACAGTCGCAATACGTTCGGAATACCCAAAACTTGCTTCGCTTAAGCCTTCAAAAATTTCGTTATTTTTTCGCTATGACGCACCGTTTACAAGATATTTACGACTGAAAGTTTACAATTACGAAAAGTAACGAAATACAACTTTTGGAAAAAATTTTCTATTACTGACTAACTCAATGACACTAATGAAGCCTAAAGTCACGAATTATAACCAATTTATGGTACGTAACTCGGTATCGATAATTTTCGATAACGAAAAGTAAGTTTCGACAGTCGTAATATGTTCGGAATACCCAAAACTTGCTTCGCTTAAGCCTTCAAAAATTTCGTTATTTTTTCGCTGCGACGCACCGTTTACGAGATATTTACGATTGAAAATTTGCAGTTACGAAAATTAGCGAAAACTAATTTTTTGAAAAATTTTCTATTGCTGACTAACTCAATGACACTAATGCAGCCTAAAGTAACCAATTATAATTAATTTATGGAACATAACTCGGTATCGATAATTTTCGATAACGAAAAATAGGTTTTGACAGTCGCAATGTGTTTGGAATACCCACAACTTGCTTCGCTTAAGCCTTCAAAAATTTCGTTATTTTTTCGCTACGACGCTCCGTTTACGAGATATTTACGATCAAAGTTTTCGATAATTACAAGTATTTATCATTTAAAAGCAAACATAATAGTCATTTACATTAATCATTTAGGTAATCCAAATTCGGAAGTACTTGTATTGTGGTAATATTCACATATTGACATATTAGTAAGCTTTTTTAAAAAGCAACATAGCATACTTGTGCTTTATTTTATCTGTCTGTCACCGTTTTTGGGATACATATTTGAAAAATTCAATTTTTACCCTAATTTTTAAAGAGCGATTTCACTCTTTCCAACCGTTTTTCCACTGGTATAAAAAATACGTGTCGCTTATTTCTTACTGTTCTACAACATATTCGTTTCAATAGCGAGTAAATCAGTCGATTACAAAGTTAAGTTAACTAATAGTAAACTAAAGTAATGCAAACACAAATTCTAATTAAATGACATTTTTATAATATAGATTTTTGCGAGCCGCCAATGTGTGTCTCGATAAGTGTGACTTTCATGTGTGTGTCCGGACTATGTCACACTTTAAGAAGTTCTGGTGTATATGTGTGTATTTATATACAGGGTGTAAGGGAAATAACTCTTACCCTTTTGAGGGGTGACGCGACTGTTAATTCTGAAAAAATTCCTGCGGTTTTAGTGCCTACAGGGTGCTATGAGTCACCCCACAAAAGGACAAGAGTTATTTGTTTTACAGCCTGTATATAGACCAGAATGGCACACAAGATCTCGAACTAAAATCCCGAATTCCTCAAATAAAAAGAGCGATAAATGCCTTAAATTCTATCCTGTGGAGTAATACTATCACCAGAAATCGAAAACCGCAAATATACAATTCTATGATAAAACGCATACTAACATATGGTTCAGAGGTCTGGCAATTAACGGAAAGTACCAAGCATAGGCTTATGGTGACCGAGATGGACTTTCTGAGGCGAGCAGCAAAAGTATCCAGACTTGACATGGTTCGAAACCAAAGAATAAGGGAGTTAATGGGGGTAGCAAATGAGAAGAATATGATAGAAACTGTAGAAACAAAACAGTTGATTTGGTATGGGCATATACAAAGAATGGGGGAACATCGTTTGCCCAATTTAACATCTGAATGGACACCCACAGAAAGGCGCAAGAGAGGCCGACCTCGAAAAAGTTGGAGTGAAGGGGTCGAAGACACGATGAGATGTCGGAGACTGGTCGCGGATCAGTGGCAACATTGAGAGGTGTGGAAAGTGGGAGTTAGAATTAGACTTATACAGCCCATACGATAAGAACGGCGAGAGGCGTGAGTAGAGGCTCTATCCGTTTTCGGACCCGTAGAACACGATTCTGTAGAAAAAAAATGTATGATATATATATATATATATATATACGTGAAAGTAAACAAAGTAGTTTGTATTTTGTTTTCATCGTTTGTACATATATAAACATTTAATGAAATTAGAGAATAGAGATAGATTAAAAATTGTATTCTTTTGATTTAAAAATATTCAATTTTATTAAATTTAAATCAAAAAGGAAAAAAGTCGTAGAAAAAATATCGTATTCTACTCGCTTGCAATGGCTATTACTCACTCAGATGCATTTCGACACTCGCCTCGTAAACTCGGACCGTGTCGCAATTTCACCTTCGTGAGTAATAGTTATCATTACCAGCTCGTTGAATAATAAACTACATATAATTTTTTTTACGAAAATTAGGATTTTGACAAAAACTGTAAGAGATATGTATCAAAACCCACCTTTACGCTTCTTGGCTCGAATTACAGTATTTCTACATTAAATACAATGTGCTCTATGATTTGAACATTTCAAAACGAGTGATCATTTTTGTAAATAACTATATACATATAACAAACCAATATGATATATATTATTATACCTCCGTATTACTATTTGAAATATTACTATTTTGGTTTAGTTTGTTGTTTTGTCAATGAGTTCGTTTTCTTCGACGAGAGGTCACCCTTAATGGCTTTTATTTTGACAAGATATATGATATGTATTATGTATTATGAAGTTATATTTCTTAATATTAAATTTCGATAAAATAATCTTCGGTGCTACACATTATCAAAATGTTTTAATCCCTATTTCCCAAAAATAAAACACATATAACCACGAACAGCTTTTAAATTTATTACCGAAAGTTATATAAAATTATTTTCATCCGAATTTTAAAATCAATTTATGGTAGTTTTCAAGCCTATAAAATACATTTGTTTCCTTCTAACAAGTAATGGTCCCGAGGCCGCGCCTATCGATTTTGATGAAACTTAAATATGTTGAAGAACATTAAAAACTAAGCGACACGTATTTTTTTTTATCTGCGGAAAAACGGTTTGAAGGGGTGAAATCGCCCTTCACAAATTGGGGTAAAAATTTTATTTTTCAAATATCTCGAGAGCAATAAGAGATAGAGCAAAAGTTTAAATAAACAATATCACTTTTTTTTAAAGTGCTATCTATTGATATGCACGTAGAAATGAAATTCTGGAATTCAGAATTCAGTTTGGGTAACATTGGTGAGGGGGTGAGTCAGCATCTTAAATTATATAGGTACTAGTTTTCATACACTTATTTTCACTATTAACACACTGACAGTGGGTAATAATGTCACAATAACGACCGATTTACATTAACGCTCTGTTCTTGCTCCGATATCACTACGCTCCCGATTCGATATAATCTTGTTGTGTTCACATTACAGTGCTAATATCATGCTGGTACCTATTCCTTCTCTATTCACATTATAATGCTGCTCTGGGTACACTCCCAGTTCGGTCTCAGTTCGATACAAATATCTTTTCATAACAACTGAATCCAAGTGGAGTAGAGTGGAATCAAAAAAGTGCTTACACTATAGGTACTAGCCATAACAACTCTGATATCGCTCCGATAAAAAATTACCTGAGTGGTATTGATATTGGAGTGACATTGGAACGGGAGCGAACCGCGACTGATATCGGACCGATATCAGAGCGATGATGTGAATACACTCATGTTTATTGTGTAAGAATATTTTATCGAACCTGGAGCGGAGTGATATCGGAGTGAGAGCAGAGCGTTAATGTAAATCGGGCCTAACAAGGAAAGGGCAAGAAGTCGAAAACTCAAAAAAATCTGAAACTTTGTCAGTATGTAGAGAGTGGCTACCTAATAACATAAAAAATATCAGTTGCTGCTAAAAAACGTTTTTAATGGGTGAAACACCCCCTCAAAGTTGGAACTCAAAAATTTACAAATCGATGTAATTTTGTTTATAGGTACCTTAAAAAGTTCTAGTAATAAATATAACATTATTTTTTGCATTTACACATTTTCAAGGGTTGAAACCACCCCTTCATATGTGTACTTAAAAATTTAAAAATTGATGATATTTTGTTTATATACACTATATACAGCTCTAGTAATAAATATAACATTATTATTTGCATATACAAATCTTTAGGAGCTTAAACCACCCCTTCATGTGTGTACTTATTTATAATTTTATGATATGTTGTTTTTACACATTAATACAAAATTCTAATAATAAATATAACATTATTTTTTGCGTACACACATTTTTAAGGGGTGAAACCACCCTTTCAATTGTGTGTTTAGCAAATTTAAAATTGACGAGATTTTATTTATATATAGATACTATTAAAAATTTTAGTAATAAATATAATACTTATTATTTTTTATACCTACACATTTTTAAGAGGGTGAAACCACCCCTCCAGCTGTCGACTTGAAAATTTAAAAATTCCGAGATTTTATTCACATAATATATCACATAAAAATGGATTCATAATTTTTTCTTTTTTTTTTTTGCTTCCATGCATTATACATCATATACAAATACAAGTATCCTTTCAAATATCCTTTCCAAATTAGAAAAAAAATTGACGAAATTTTGTTTACATGTACTACACAGTAGTCTAGTACACTATTTAAAAGCTATTTGTATTGCTAATTTTACACATTATTTAATATATTTATTGTAAGATTGATGTGTTTGTTGTATATGTAAACAAAATTTTGTCAGTTTTGAAATTTTTAATTTACAACTTGGAGGAGGTGTTTCACTGTAGGACTGTGTGAAAGAATATATTTATAATATATTTATCGTTAGGTCTCTATGTAAACACAATATCACCAATTTTTCAATTTTTAGGTACGCACTTGAAGGAGTAGTTTGAAAATTTGTGGATGCAAAAAATAATGTTATATTTGTTACTAAAGCTCTGTATAGTATATGTAAACAAAATATTATAAATTTATAAATTTTTAAGTACACATATGAAGGGGTATCTTCAACCCCTAAAAATTTATAGATTCAAAAAATAATGTTATACTTATTATTAGAGCTCTATATAGTATATATAAACAAAATATCAGCAATTTTTAAATTTTTAAGTACACATATGAAGGGGTGGTTTAAACCCCTAAAAATTGGTAGATGCAAAAAATAATGTTATACATATTATTAGAGCTCTGTATAGTATATATAAACAAAATATCACAGTTGAGGGGTGGTTTCAACCGTTAAAAATGTGCAATTGCAAAAAATAATGTTATATTTGTTACGAGAACTTTTAAGGTACGTATAAACAAAATTTCGTCGATTTTTAAATTTTTGTGTTCCAACTTTGAGGGGATGGTTCACCCCTTAAAAACGTTTTTTAGCAGCTACTGATATTTTTTATGTTATTAGGTAGCCACCCTCTATATACTGATAAAGTTTCAGATTTTTTTGAATTTTCGACTTGCCCTTTCCTTGTAAGTGATTCTGAAGTTGGACTCTCGTATGTAAGGTTGTTATTAGGTTTGTTTTTAATGGGCATTGTAGTTTTCGTTATAGAAAATTATCGATATCGAAAATAACGATATTTTCAAAATGAATGGGAACTTAATAGAAACCTTACATACGATAGTCCAACTTCAGAACCACTTATTGTGACATTATTACCCACTGTCAGTGTGTTAATAGTAAAAATGAGTGTATGTAAAATAGTATGTAATTTAAGAGGGTGACTCACCCCCTCACCAATGTTACCCAAACTGAATTCTAAATCCGAAAATTTCATTTCTACGTTATTCTAATTGTCTTAAATTATTTTCTATGAAGAACTTCTTAAACTACCCAAATAGTACGATTTTTCGACACAGTCACCCCTTAGTTAACTATCCCTAGACTTAATATTAGGACATTGTGCAAAAAGAGGTCAATTAGATTTTTTAACGTAGATTTCAAATCTGTAAGCAAAAATTGTATATTGTTTTATTTCACCCCCTTTTTGCAAAATTTACTGACAAATTTTCACCCCCAACCACCCCTGTTGATGTAATTTGAACAAATTGCATATCAATAGATATTTCTTTAAAAAAGAGCAATACCGCCAATTTAAACTTTTGCTCTATCTCTTACTGCTTTCGAGATATTTGAAAAATTAAATTTTTACGCCAATTTTTGAAGGGCGATTTCACCCCTTCAAACGGATTTTCCGCCGATAAAAAGATACGTGTCACTTAATTTTTTGTGTTCTACAACATATTTAAGTTTCATCAAAATCAATTGGTCTGGCCTCGGGACTTTTATTTGTAAGAATACACCGTAGGCAGTCCTAAAAAAGAAAAGCATTTTAAGGCCGCATTACAAGGCGCTTATTTCGGTGCTGGATTCTAAGTTAGCTGCTGCCCTAGAAACTATGATAGCTCCTCCGCGACGTTGGCTACACTCAGTTGCGTAGCGTGCCTTGGAGGGGCCCTGTATCAAAATTAGTTGGGGGGCCCAAATGAAGGGTAAAGATTTCTCACAAAAGAAACAAAAATGCTTGCATTAATTTAAATTAAATATTTACTGATTATAAGTTATCGCTTCCTCCTAGAAATTGAGCCTAGCCAAACAATTCAAGTTAAATATACACTTTTCTTGCCTCTTTTCCGGCAAATTGATTTATTAAATCATCTATAGCTGAAGGCGGTTTCAGTTTTTCTAAAATTTCTGCCTCTATAGACAATAGTGACAAGTCTGATAGCCGTTCCTGCCCCATCGAAGTCTCATTTTTGAAGTTACCCATGTTGCCAACTTTTGGGTGCACGCTTAGCCCGGAAAAAAAAGGGGTCGCTTTTTTGACTTTTGTCATTTCTGAAGTGAAAACTCTATTATAGGCACGTATGACAGTTTTTTTTTATATGTTTTTTTCCCGGGAATCACGAGATTAAGTGAGATTGTGGATAACATTTTACTAATTTTTGCTTACACACGTTAGGGGCCCCCGCATCATTGATACGGCTGATATGGCAGTAACTACGCCCCTGGCTACACTCCACGTAACAAAAACAACTTTTTCATTGGTTAACGGTCAAATAGAGTCCAATATAGAAAAACAAGTACGAAAAATGGAACAAGTTCTAGGTTTGACGTTAGTGACGTCATTTTCTAACACTACAGCAACAGCAACAGGCAGACAATATCTTATCGTATGATTCTCCTAGAAAGCCACCTAAAATTAAAAAACCAAACCATAAAAAAAATCGTTGT
Source organism: Brachynemurus nebulosus (assembly GCA_035578155.1). Taxonomy (NCBI): domain Eukaryota; kingdom Metazoa; phylum Arthropoda; class Insecta; order Neuroptera; family Myrmeleontidae; genus Brachynemurus; species Brachynemurus nebulosus. The sequence goes on from JAPWDM010000003.1 coordinate 1,796,647, forward strand.
GTTTCATTCATATTTCAAATCGAAAAATGTAATTATCTAACTTTACAATACTATTTACTTGTATTTTACTCTTTAATCTATACATAATAATTTATTCATTTCCAACTTGAATGAGAGAAAAGTGTTTGGTGATAGGGGAGTGAAGGGGCGAGGGATTGTGGGAATGAAAGTATGGGAAAATGGGAAAAGACAACAACAATATGTAGCGAATATACCTTCTACTTTTCAAGGCTATACTACTCGTATGTGCCAACATGAAACATAAATAAACACAATTACACGTATTTTTCTTACCTTCCATACAAATACATGTAGGTATGTCTGCAATAAATATGATATATGTATGTACACTCATGGAGCTCGTGGACGTACGTATACTACCATAGCGTGAGCGTGAGTGTAAGTGAGTACATGTTTGATAGAGAGTAAAGCGTAAGAGTTTATTATATACGTATGAATGATATACAAGGTGTAAAATAAGTAACGACTGAATTATTGTTGATTGTGCGAGGTAAACAGAAATATCTTGGCAAATATATAAAATATATAATCAAATAAAAAAGTTTTAAGAACCCACGACGAAAAAGCTCAAAAAGTTTCAAATAAAAATTCTTGGAATTCTGTATTTCAAATTTTATTATAATTTTCATCCGTCATATGTGACATGTCTTGTCATGTTCACGAATGCCGCGCAAAACGGAACACCAAGAAAGGTTTGTCTCTTTCTATGTTACTATAAGAGAAGCGTATATAGGCTGTTCAAAATGTACACAATAAAGGTAACAAAAGTGTGATAAAAATAAAAAATAAAATAAAAAAAGTTTTGTACATACCAAGCCCGTAATAATAAGTGCACATATAACAATATCATTTTTTTAAAGTTAAAAATATTTTTAAATATTCATGTTATGATATCGTTTCTGAGAAAAAACATCGTGAAAAACGCACATATTCTGTTCAAAACTAAATATGTATTTAATTATCTAATATATTAATTTATAATTTTGTATAAAAAATAGATAAACATATGAAAATTTGAAGATTTGAAAATAATACGTACATATGTGACTAGAAGCCTATCAATTAATGTTTAAATAAATCAGAATATACATATAGCATATCTTACATGAGCATACATAAATTATGTACGTATTTCTTTTATTTAAAAGGTTGTATTATAATGATATCATTTTTGTAAGTAAAAATTTTGAATTGAAATATCTAAAGGAACATACTGTATACACTACATTTTAGCAAAAAAAAAAAAAAAAAAAAACTTGTGATAAGGCAAACAAATAACGTTCCATCTCTTTCTCTATATTCAGTTTGTGAAGTAACCTTATTGCGAAGCAAACGTGTATTTTGAAGTATAATGTCCATAAAGCTAGCCGGTCCAAAACAAAATCCCAAAAAACTACTCGATAAAAAATAGATGTGCTACTAAAAACTTAGGTGTTCTTACCGTTTTCGAGAAAACGCGAAACACAAAAGGGATGGTTAGGTTTACGTAAGCCTAGCCGTTACATACATTTTTTAAACCTAGTCGTTTAAAAGAAACTTCAGTTGAATAATTACGATTTATATTTACATGATAATCTAAATTTATAAAATGTTATCACCTTCATAAGATCATTATTATTAGTGCGGGTGGGGACGCTGGGAACGCCAAGAAAATTTTTGGCATTTTTCTATTCTGTTACATAACAAATTATATAGTATTTAACAAACAATGGAAGAGCGGTGTATAACGTTATTAACGTCATACACAGCGCTTCCATGGTTTAAAATATTTTTTAAGATTTTTCTTAAAATTGTCATTTTACAAAATTTTTATCAGCATGGTCGAAAAACACCTAATTTACACCTAATTCTCTATACTTTAAATTACCGAAAACACTCTATGTTACCTATGGGACGGCTAGATTTACGTAAACCTAGCCGTCCCTTTTGTTTTTTGCGTTTTTTCGAAAACGGTAAGAACACCTAACTTTTCAGTAGCACATCTAATTTACACCTAAAAGGTTTATCCAAGCTGGTTAAGAAGTTAACAACAATCTCACAGTTCCCAGCTTTCAAACCGGATTTTTAAGATTTTTAATTTTATTTTTATCCTGGAAAACCTAGAATATCCTAGAACCGGTTGGACTAACTTTCATCAAACCTGGCTAGAAACCATCTCGGAATTACCAGCTCTCAAATTCAAAAAAAAATGCTTTAAAATTGGTTAAACCGTCTTGGAGATAAATGGTAACACACAGATAATCTGACATTGTCAAATATTGTCAGATTTTAGACTGATATTTCATTTATTGCAAAAATTTTTTTTCAACATCGCATTCTCTAATCATTTTTAAACTTCACATGCATGGCGAAATTTTAAATTGTTCTCAATAATAAGTTTCCTAATCAAGATGAAAGTTCTAAAATCGATCCAATTTCGTTGATTTCAGCTGATTTAATAAAAAAAATGGACAAATTATTTTGGATTAAAAATATAAATTAAATTTTTGATATAAATAATGTTATTTTTTACCACACCTATATAATTATTGTAAATATATAAAATCGACTTATGTATTCATGGAGGTCCTTGGAAACCCTTCTCGTATCGTAACTACATATTTTCATTTTTTTTTTCAATACAGAGTATAATTTAAAGTTTAACTTTTTACTCTCTCAATTTTCTGCTTAATTAAGAAAATCTTGTGTAAAAACATCTTCGAGACCACATAGTAACAAATATAGTATGTATGTTTTAGAAAAACCATCTTGTACTAAAATATAATTAAAATATTAATAGTCACGAAATATATTCTACTATAGTACATCCCTCTAATTCAATTACTAAATACTGTGTAGTAGGTAATATTGTAGTACGCTGAAAATAGTAACCCCAATATGTATATATTTTCCTAAAATAACATACACACACATGTAGCAGCCAGCTAGTGTTTTCCGTACGTGTTTGTTGAGCTTTTTACCATCTACTCCGGCAAAATGTTGAGTAGTTGTGTATTTGAGTCACATGTTATTCAACATGTTCACATAACAGTAAGTATACATACATATTTGTTGAGTTCAATTTCAAATATCCAGTTTGTCCATACTACTGATATACAGCCGACTCTCGTTAATTCGAAACTCGAGGGACTCTTAAAATATTATGAATTATCTAGTGTTTGAAATATCAGATGGTTCAAATGGTTTAAAATCAATCAAAATGTACAATCAATCAAAATGTACTTACAATCTTTCTGTCTCTTTCTCTCTGCAACTTTGAATTGTCGAGTGTTTGACGCCGATGAGTTCTAATTAGCGCGTCGTTTTGTTACGTAGCCATGATTTTTTCGTTCGAATTATCAAGTGCATAAAAATGTATTGATTTAATTCGAAATATAAAGAGATTTTGTAGGAAACTCGTGATAACTTTGAATTATAGAGAGGTTCGAATTATTCCAGGTTTGAATTAACGAGAGTCGACTGTATGTAGTTTGCCATGAAGCTACAAAACAATGTTAAGAATATTTTCACTCTTCAAATATCTCAAAAATGTTATAGAATGAAAGCTTATGTTCACATTAAAATGAAAAGATTTTCAAACATTGTGTTAATTTAATTCAGTTCCATCAGCAGGGCAGCAGTGGCCCAAGGGATTGAAATTCGGAAGTAAAATTCACGATGAGGCGATGGATAGTTAAGAAAAGAGATATTACATATCAAGAATTATTTACATCTACTTAATAAATTCCTAACACTGACTGACTGACTGACTGACAGACAACGCACAGCCTAAACCGTTGAGTTTAGAAGGATGAAATTTTGCACAGGAGTTTCTTATATAATGTAGGTGAGCACTAAGAAAGGATTTTTGAAAATTCGTCCCCGAAGTGGGTTTAATAGGGAATGAAATTTTGTATGTAAATTCGTTATTTTTGAAGTTAGTGGTATATAAAAATGTTACTATGGCTATTAAAATAAATAATATTTTACCTATTTAATAAATATTTAACTTTGGCTGACAGACAACGCACAACCTAAACTGTTGGGTTTAGAAGGACGAAATTAAGCACAGGAATTATGAAAATTGGCGTTTAAGCTTCTATTTATAAATAAAATTCAGTTGTGTTAACGTTTTTGAAAATTTATTGTCTAATGGTTGAAACAAAAAATGAAAGTTCATATGGGAAGTTCGTCATTTTTGAAGTTAGAAACGTGGATATTGATTTAGGCTTTTGCAAAACATTTAAAGTGAGCAGAAAGTGAGTACCTAATAAAAAGATGTTGTCGATGGGAAATCCCATCGGGCATACGGCTATATTTACATATTATTTACATATACCTATACACATATACAATTAATGTGTTACATATTAAGAATTTGGTACCAAAAATTAAGTCTGTGTCAAAAGTTGGCTACAAAATCATTATGCGCACCTCTCTGATGATGAAATTAAAAGCTAATTGGTGGTAAAAATATGCATTATACAAATTATATATTTGTTACTAAATTTCTATCGTCAATTAGACGTATACGTACATATTTTAACTGACACAGTTTCTAAATTTATCGCCAGAGGCACGCATGAGAATCTTTGTGTCGCCAATAAAAAATCATTTGTTGTTGCCTATTTTCGAAATATTGACCTTGAAAATGGTCATTAAAAGTAGTCTTCTTTTAACTGTTATATGAATAATATATGTTTTGCAAAGCAGGAACTAAAATAGGTACATACTTTAGTCCCTCATAATAGGGAGTAAAGGGTCACATTTAAGCCCAAGGGAAATATAGTTTAACATAAATAACATTGCTAGGTAATGAATCACTTATTTGAAATAATAAACAAATTCAAATTGGTAGGTAAAGACAAACGATTATATTGTATTGTCGAATTTGATTGATTTATCCACAGTATACTTGATGGAATATTATCTCACATAATTTAAATGCTAATTTAATACTTTTTTCTTAATATTTAAAAGCTTTTGTTTAACTTGCTATGTTAAAACCTATGTTGGTTTAGATCAAATCTTGGAATCAAAATTTAGACAGGTTCTAATTGAGCTAGAGGTTTCAAATTTTGCATACGTTTCTAACCTTGATGACAATACAATATTGTATAATTAGTTTTTCCCTAAATTGCCCCAAACCAAAATTGTTGCTTTTTATTCCTATGCAACTTTTCGACATTGCGAATTGTCAAATATTGTCCATTGATTTTACATTGCAATTTTTTGTTTCCATAGTTATGTCTGATTAGGGTAAATTAACGGATTAAAATATAGGTAAAAAAATTACTTCTTTATTTTTTTTTTAAATTAATTGTAATCAGACTAAAGAGTAGAAAATAAAATAAAGAACAAAAAATGTTTTTTAAGAAAAAGCTTTTATTTAAAAATGGGCTAAAAAAATGAAATAACTACTGAGTGAAGTTTGAAGCAATATGCAACATAATTTATAAAAGCCTGTCAAAATTATAATAAAATAAAGTAAAAAAAATGTTTTTTAAGAAAAAGCTTTTTTTTTTAAAATGGGCTAAAAAAATGAAATAACTACTGAGTGAAGTTCGAAGCAATATGCGACATAATTTATAAAAGCGTTTAATCAAGTTTGGTAGGTACTGAAAAGTAAAATAGCTACACTTATATCCAAAACAGAAATAATTAATGATAACGCTTCAAGCTTTTATAAATTATGTTGCATATTGCTTCGAACTTCACTCAGTAGTTATTTCATTTTTTTAGCCCATTTTAAAAAAAAAAAAAGCTTTTTCTTAAAAAACATTTTTTTTTACTTTATTTTATTATAATTTTAAACTATCCGAAATTGTAAAAAGTAATATATAGTATATCACGGAACTAAAGTGAATTATTGCCAGAGACAATTTCACACTCGAGATGAAAAGTCGCACTTTAGTCCCTTGGTGTATAATATACTATTATTACTTTAAATAATTTTTAATAATTATTGAATTTTTAAACTCAAAAATACTTCTCATATATTAAAAATACTAATTTCTAAGCTTTTAAAATTTTTTCCAAATGAAAAGTTTCTATAGGTTTCTTCGATGCAAATTTGTCTAATATACTTTGAAGCAAGGATTTTTGGCTACAAAAACACATTAAAACATAATTTAGCCTAAACGCTGAAGGGTAAAAACACCTCTTAAATTCGGGGCAACAATATCGAAAAATGAATAAAAAAATTTCCCTCGTATCTAATACCTTATATCTTTAAACACTTGGAAATTTTTGAATTTAATCTCCCAGATATCTCCGTTTATTTTAGATGGTACATCGAAAATGTGGAGTTTCGTACATATATGTAGGTAGGTATACGTATAATGAAAGAAGAAAATTCTACTACGATATACATACGTACCTACCTACATACATGCTCGACAATTCTAACTCTATTCCTGGCGTATTTATGTAGTAGATGGATATCATCCTTACGTACAAGAGGGCATTATACGTCCAATAATAAACTCAGATACAGTATCTTCGCATTACTATACCCGTTCGACATAGTAATACTGGCACAGTAAACACAGTAAACTATGCTATCTATATGTAGATATGTAAACGGTGCAAAGCCAAACAATTCCATATTTTCTTATCTGTGGCGTCTTGTTAGAAAAAAAAAATCACTTGATGGACTAAAACAGTCTGTTCAACATCTTTATGAAAAATTACCTTTTTAACCCACAAAGATCAAGAGAAAATATTCAGATTTAAAAATACAATATTCAAGCTCGATCCTAGTCTCTTGACCGCCATTGTTCTACTCTTATATTTATCCTAATGTTTATTACTTATTTTAAATTAAATTACTCTTGGAACATCTACGATTCAAACCAGCAGCATCTGTGTATACACAACATATACCGCACCATTATCAACTGCGCCATAGAACCATCAATGGTGTTTAACCATAAATACAGTGGACATTCTGAATATTTCCGCTCTCAATAGTTCCGCTTCCCCAGTTTGAGACTCGAGTGTTACCCCCACTTTACCACCTATTATAATATTTATTTCATAAGAGCTAAAATGTTTTGATTATATTAAATGAAAGAAAAATTACCTAAATTAAATAAATATAGTAAGACAACTTAAATTTAAGACAACTAAATATAGTAAGACAACTAAATTAAGACTAACTAATCAGCATTGTTTATACTGTTCCACTGCTTCACTGATACGTACCAATTAGTGTACTCATTATGTAAACAGATAGATATAAATTATTATGTGACATACATCTATGTTAAGCATGTAGGTAAAAAAATTAAATTATAAAAGTATATTTAGAGATGCGAGCGTAGTCTTGCAGAATTTTATGTGGAGATACATATTTGATCAGTAAAAGAAAAATGTTACACAATAGTCAATAATTTTTAATTAATAATTACAATTAGATTTTTAAAAATAAATAAAAAAGAAACAAAATAAACTTGCTAACTGCGTACATAAATAGATAATTATAATGAAAATGAAATACCATTAAGTAATTATACATACCTAACTGTAAGTCCAATACCATAGACAGGTACTTTATACTCATATAGTACACCAGCGAAGTGGCCGAGCGTGCTTAAGCACTAACTGGCACTTGCGACTGGTAGGTCGAGGGTTCAAATCCCGCGGCCGGCTATGCTTGTGAAGGTTTTCTGCAGTTTCCCTTCACAATTCCAGATGAATATCGGCATAGTTCCTTAAGAAGACGGCTGCAGATGCATACCTACCATATCCTAGCCCTCACACCACTTTCCTTGTCCTCCATCCACATCATAATTGTATAATGTGAGGAATATTGTAAATGTTAAAATAACAAAATAAAAATACAAATAATGATGTGGGTGGCGTCTGTTATAGATTAAAATGTCTAAAAAACGGACGTTAAACACATTATTTTTATTTTTTTTACTCATATGGTACAATTATGCATATCAGCATATCTATACATATGTTAAACGTAAACCACTAGAGTTTCGTTACATGGTTACATAAATATTAGTTTAAATTTTTAAGTTACATTATAATTTTTAGACCCCCGTACTTGTTTTGACGCTCCTGGAAAAATTTTCAACTTTGACACAATCATAAATTTTTGAACTACAATTTCTGAATCTAGACGTAAAAAAATTTACGTACCTTGCTAGCGAGCAAGTGGAGTTCGGTGGGGGAACAACAATTCCTGGAAAAGCTATTCCCCTCGTTTCATTTTGCGGAACTATTGAGAAGGATCACTGTATATTATACTGTAATTACAAATATTTTTTATTACGTTAACACTAGTTGTATACTAGATACAGTAACTACCAATCTTTTGTCGTCAACATATTATATTATAGTGTCAGTTAATAAATTGTTACTCTTTTAGTTATCACAGCTAATTTTTTTTTTTTTTTTTTTTTTTTTTTTTTTGTTTGAATGACTTTATTTTATAGTACCACTTATCTGAAGTATAGGTAAAATTTATAGGTCAGTTCAATCATATATTCCAAAATTCTGTGCAAAATCAATTATTTATAGCACTTGACCCTGCTCGCCCAATAACTATAAAATAACTATCTTCACGGGAAATTACCGTGTTACACGAAGCAAGCAAAGGACAGAAATTAACTGTCCTAGAAGCAATAGAAATAAATAAACATAACCTCGATCGCCTTTTAAATGACTACACCGATATTTACAGTTCAACTTTATTTTCACTATTATAATTTATTTAAAGTAAACCTTTAAAATTGTATTTTGCTCTAATATTGTCTTTTTGTCAATTTCAATTTCATTCCTTTGTCAAATATTTGTTTGCCTTTTGTCACATGTAATATACTCTTGTTTTTTTTTTCGGATTCTCCCACTACCCCCGCCCCTTCCACTTCCACATCATATCAATAACCCCCTTCATAGAGTATAGGTAGATAAAATTAGTATATAAGGCATGTATCGAATGTAATTTTTATTCTGTTTGAAAATGAACTAACGGTTCGAAACAATGTTGTCACAGTTTCAAAAATAAAAGTGGTATTTTGCAAAGTAAAGTATTTGTTTATTATTTACATATATGGAATACCATAAAGTAACGCTCAAATCTATTAATATCTTCATATTTTATTAGTATGGCTAATTATCGCACCGTAAGAACTTAGTATAGGTACTAGAGATGAGCTAAATGGTTATTTTCTAATAACTGTTATTGCAATAACAGTTACTGAAAAATAACTGTTATTTATAACAGTTATTATAATAACTGGTATGGTATTTGGATATTTTAACATATTGTAAGATATTCGATATGCGTATAAACGGTTCTGTTAGTGAAATATGCACAGATCTATAATACTGACGGATACTAAATAATCTGCAATATCTGTTCAAATACTTGTCTATACAAGGATTTAGACTTTATATACACAATTTTAACAATTTTATGGATACAAAATTACAAATACAAATAGATAACTGTACAATAGACAATAGTTCATTTTTAAGGGTTTTTTAAATGTGCTACAATAGAAAATGTGTAACTTGCCTGGGGCGTTATTATTTTGAAATTCTCCGTAGGTGGTTAAAATAAATTACTGTGATCCTTGCTTTCGAATATATTAATATTGACCTATGTTATCGATATTTCCAAAGGAGTTATTTAAGTAACCAGTTACTGGGTATTCCAATTATTCACAATAACTGTTATCTTTCTATACTAGTTACAAAATAACAGTTATCGATATATCGATCATCTCTAATAGGTACCTATACCAGCAGTTTTAAAATTTTTTCCTATTTTAGGCCCTTCCAGGCATCAAGGCCCCGGGAAATTATTTTAACGTTACTCTCATCTTTCACAGAGATCTCAACAGTACTTGAGTAAAAATTGTTTAATTTCTTCGGCTTTTTAACTTGCGCCCTATTTGTGACTGACGGACAAATGACCATATGTCCATTTAAATTTGATATTCTGAAATTTTGTACAAAATCAGTTCCTTATGTGCTTCGCTTCGCTCGCTCAACTACTCTAAAGTATTAGGTATTCATATTTTAATATTTTCAAGTCATATTTATATTTTTATAGCATGTCTAATTTTCATAAAATTTTATCAAAATCAGTCAAGTTGTTTAATTCGATAGCGCTGGAGGATTGATTCCAACTTCACCTTAATTTCAGATCAGATATTCTGAAATTCTTCGCTATATTCGTATTTCAATAGCATGTCTAATTTTCATACCTTGAAATCTTTTCGTAGATAGATCTTCATACTGACAATTTTAAGAGCACTGTAATTTGTGAGACATTTTGAGATTCCAGGGCTCTGGAGAATACTTCTGAATTCACATTAATTTATTTCGGAGTCTCAATAATATTTGAGAAAAATTTGGATAAAATCCGTCTGATCGTTTATTTGAAGGTTTTTTTAAGTCCGTAAAAACCTACGAGGGAATAGCCTCATGTCCATTTTCTTCAGAATCTCAGTATTATTCGAGAAAAATTTGGTCAAGATTCGTCCAGCCATTAATATTGTGTTTCTTTGGAGAGCCAAAAATTTGATATCGATACGTCCAGTCGTTTACGTTAGGCTTTCTTGGGAGTTCTTAGGTCCTACAGGATTTAAGTTTAATCGATTTTTTTTTTTTTTTTTTTTTTTTGATTCGTATAACAATTTTACCTACAGTCTTGTTAGATCATTTTTTTTTGATACCTGCTACCGTTTTCTCGAAACTACTGAGGACAGATAAATAAAGTCCATATTTCATTTTTAATATCAGGATGACCAAGCCCAACTCGATGGAAATTTCATCTGTATGGAATTTTCTAAGAACAGCAAACGTGACAATTGATGATAACTGGACAGTCCAGTTATTTATTTCTTTATAGGATACAAATAGTATTTTCCACAGTAAATAAGTAATTTCAAGGTAGTTATATGCAAAAATATTATTGGTGGTATCTATAGAAATATTTATTAATACTTACAAAAATTCCAAAATTATTTTTTTTCAAATACTTAGCAACTCTTTAAAATTTATATGATTTTTTTATAAATCGTCCATAGATTTCTGTATACTGTAATAAAAAATTAATATCTTATATATATATATATATATATATATATATATATATATATATATATATATATATATATATATATATATATAGATGCACTATAAAAAAAGTTGTTATTAGAGAGCAATTATTTCAAGTTAACAAATTTCTTCTTAGTAACAGCAATTACTGAGGATGGTTTAAAAATCGAAAGTCGGCTTGTATCATATTCGTAACCATAAGGATTTTCTAAAATAATTTTTTTTTGACCCCGAGCTGGTCTAGTGGTTAGCAACTTCGCTCTTGACTGATAAGATCGTGAGTTCGGAACCGGCCAGGGGAGATACATCATCATCAAACTACCATACCGCACCAATGATCTATGTATAAGCAATATAGTACAACATGTACCAAACGATGCATATCACCTTAGTTGTGGCGCGTCTAAACAATAGAAAAAAAATTATTTTTTTATTATTTAAACTTTAGCAAAAGGAATCTAGTTATTCAATTAAGTCTTGATTTTCGGTGTGTTTTCGATGTAACCTCATCAGTTGATTGTTATACTTATATTAAATTAACGTAGTTGCTCTTAGATGGTCAGATACAAAGGTATATTTCAGCGAAAAAATTTTCTTTTATCAAAAATTAATTAATGTATTAATATTCTTCAGTTATTATATTTGTATACCACTTGTTTTTTTTTAATATCCGCGCGCTTATGTTGTAGAAATATATAGCAAAATCACTGTTGAAAAAGCGTTCTAAAAACGTTGTAAAATGATGTTTATAAATTATATTTCAAAAACGGCGTAGTGAATAATTTTTATTTCTTATTAAATATGGTTTGTAACTTTGTATTTTATAACATATTAAGGGGAGGTTTACTCGAGAGTCCTTAAAAATTATTTATTTTTCTAGAATTTTTTTCTCAAGAACGGAAGTAAATATCAATTTCAAAAATGTGCACATATTTATTAAGTATTAAACTACACAAAAAAAATTTTTCAAGGAAAAATATAAAAAAAGTGTCCATTTTACAGATAGTGCAGTGTGACGATCCGAAAATCCAATGTCTTGTTGGTGGACATCCTGGCGCCGGTAATAAACCACCGAAATCCAAAAACAAAAAATATTTATAAAATATGTGAAGAGTACCGGCACCTCTACCTATAATATCAACAAATTGCTGAAAGAAAAAAAAATAGCGAATGTTTGAACTTTTGATTACGATTTTTATCTTATTTTTCACTCTTTAAAGTAAATTTAAAAATAAAAAAGATATTGAAAGTGTATCGAACTTAGGTAGAGGTACCGAAGAATTTAATTATCTTTAAAATAAAAAATTAAAAAAAAGGATCCATCGAATAGTTTTTGAGTTATCTTGTCCACCAGTTCCAAAAATGTAGTCCGAGATATTATAAAATATATATAAATAAACGTATTTTCAAAATTTTATATTTAATACTCCTTATTGCGTTAACTACGTTTTTTGAATTTTTTTTTATAGAAAGCTGGATTCGGTTAATGTGTAAGTAATCTTGTATTTAAATTATTTTCAGTAAAATCAATTTGGGAACATATTCTACACATAATTTGTTATCAATTTCGGCCAAAAAAATCTATTTTTTTTATCAAATCTCAAGTAAACCTTCCCTTAAATTACTTTCAGCAAAATCACTATGGGAACATATTCTACACATAATTAGCTACCAATTTCTGCAAAAAAAATCGATTTTTTTTTTAACGACTCTCAAGTAAACCTCGCCTTAAATTTTTATCAAATTCCTTCGACACGTTTTCTATTTATTCAAAAAAATAGAATTTTCGCATAAGAAACCGTGTTAAAATTACAAAATTTTGAAATCGTTTTTCTCAAAATTAGGGTAGTCAATTTTAATCGGAATAGGCTCGTATTGCTGGTATTGAATTAAATAAATATCTAGAGAAGTTTCGTTAAAATCCTTTGAAAAAATCGTTTTATCGACCAACTAGCTTAAGAAAATTCACAATAAAATACTTAATATAACTATCATTTTAGCCTGTAGGAAGTTCAATAATATTCAAATTGAAACCATGTCAAACATAAAATTAACTTTTTTTTCTAAATCGTTCATTTTATTTCGAATATTTCTAAAAATAGAAGTTTTAGTTCCCTCCAAAACCATTAACTTTCATGCAAATCTCTATAATATATAATTTTAAAACTTTTCGTTACGGTTTCAAAATTTATCTCACAGTGATATTTTAATATTTTAAAAGGATTTTATTTAACACACATTACATAATATTTCACTGCGAATGGTATATACAAACAGCCAGGTTTGTACAAAATTCATTTAGAATTTATAAACAAAACTTGTTGGATACATAATCTAATCACAGAACGAAAAATATAGGTACAACCAACAAGCATACACCGGGTTGCCAGGTTGCTTAGGTAAATAGATTGTTGGTGCATAGATGCATAAATATATGGAACAAGAAATAAATTTAATAAAAAACATAACATGATTAACTTTATTATATTTACAATATGTAGCTACATATATAGTAAAAGTTGTTCTTGAATTTAAGTCGCCACTGTACGTATACACACGTGATATATTACTTTATATACATTTAAATGGGTGTACAGAGTGTAAAAGAAAGTATAGAGTATGTGGAAAAATTTAATCGAATTGTATTTATTCGATTAAAAGATACCTATATAATAATGTTTTAATTCACACTAATTTATCTGTATAATTTCCACTCAAAAATTCGCATTAATTGGTGGTTAATAATCGTGCCAACAAGAATAGACACTAAGGCGTGGTAATAGGAGTCAGTCCATTTCGCCCCTCCCTCCCCCCCCCTTTGATTATGAATATAATCAAAGTTTTGAGGTTATAAATATTGACATTGACATTTAGTTGCTTCAAACTGTGACGTCACTATAGTGAGGTGTTTCTCTCGTCTTTTTCTCATTTAAAATTGTAGGGTTATTTTTTTGATGATTTTTTTACAGAATCTGTCGAAAATAAAAAAATCACTTAACTGACATGGAAAAACAATGCTTTTAGAATATTTTTGTAACTTCAGTCAAGTACCGTATTGTAAGTTTTTCAAGTCATCCTTTTCATTTTTATTAAAATTCAATACTTAGAACCACGAGAAGAAAAGACTTTAACCAAAATAGTCATATTTTAAAAAAAAAATTTCATCATTTTGATAATAATACCCCTGTCGCAGTATCCTGCATAACATAGCGAGTTTTCGTTTACAAAAATTATTTTTTCTCGAAAACTCCCTCACATGGGATAATGATCCTACAACGTTACTCGACGTACTTTATGTATTTTTATTTACTTTTTACAATAGTATATAAAAAACTTTCAAAAAAGATGTTAAATTTTAACAAATTTTACCAAAAAAAAATTTTTTGAGGATTTTGGCATCGGTAAAAACTACGACTTTTTGGACTCCCAACGTAACCAAATAATCAAAAATAGGATGTTTCGTTCGAGCGAACACCTGCTATGGTGAAATAACTAAATTTTCTATTCAGAAATTAGCTAAAATAGTTCATAAGACACATGTCCATATTTGACAGATATCGGCCTTACCTTCAATGACTTAGACTGATCCATTTTAAAATGCGTTTCTGCGCATCTCTCAGTTCATTTTCTCCCGGGTATAACTCAGTGGCTAGATAAATCATACTAAATCAGTGTTTTCACTTTGTCTGGTATATTGGATTACATCCTATAATCTACATGTTAAGTAACTACGTGTAAAAATAGACAAATTCATTTGTGCCGGTACAAATACGTATGTGAAAGTATATATCATCTATGGATGGTAGGTACAATATATTATGTAGAAGTAAGGTATATTGTCATATTCAGTGCAAACATACATTTTCAGCTGTTCTCATATTTGCTTACCGAATGAATCATTGAATCAACAACATTTTGACGAAAACATACCCGCTTTTCCAGATTATCTACATGCTGTAAAAAAGAAAATTGTAAAAATTTTGTTTTACAAACAGCACTTCAACAAGCCTTAGTATCAGAACCAAAGATGTTGCCTTCCGTAATAATATGAATTTTGAGTCGCAACCGTATAGCCATGAGACGTGAAGACCCTTTTTTGAAAAATAACAATAACAAGTAAGGTTCAACAACAGTTCCAAACACATGATCAAATTTCAATCAAAGATTAAGCGAATAATTGTTTTCTTTCTATTTAGAAAGAAAATAAATAAATATATATATATATATATATATATATATATATATATATATATATATATATATATATATATATATTAAAATTTAAATTTAAATAGCCGATTAAAACACCAATAAAACTGAAAACAAGAATTTTTTATTCGGCCAGATTTATACCAAACAGAATAAATAGTAACCAAACAGAAACTGAGGTTGGTTGCAACAAAATTTTCACTCTTTTTGTTCCTGGTTAAAATCGTATTTTTCATTTGCTTGTGTATTGTTTTAATTTTTAACACAAAACATAAACAAATGTCAGAAAAAAGCAAGATTTAAAAAAAAATTGAAGTCCTGTTTCTATTGACGCAAGTTCTCATTTAAGGCGTTAGGCCACTGTAGAAGCCGAAAAAATAGGCTTTTTTGGGGAATTTTTTTCAGAAAAACTACAAAATAAATTGAGATTACAAATAACGGTGTTTATTATACATATCAGTGACTGTATATACAGTAATTTTTTTGAAACGATTAATTTCAAAATGGCGGCTGTGCATTGTTTTTGCGATTTCCGTATCTGCCAAGATCCACGGCCGGAAAAACAGCTCCTGTAATTTTTGAATTATAATGAGCCAGTAATTTTTTTTTCGATTATATATAATAACAGCTATAGAAGTACACAGGATTTTTGCGATATATTGATTTTTGGCCAAATGGCGCACTTCTAAAGTGAAAAGTGAAAAATTTCCTAAAAAATCGTCAGATAATTGTTAATAACAAATGAACTATGCATTATAAAAAAAATCCGGTGTACTTCTATAGACAATATATTTTTCAAGATATATTCAAAATTTCAAGTAAATCGGTTGAAAATTGTCTAAGTTATGTTTCCAGAAAGTTTGAAAAATGCAATTTTGAGATAAAAGCGTTTAAAGTTTTGAGTAGTAGAAAATCATGAATAATTTTCGTTACTGTTTTGTGTGTAACCGCCGATCAATTGAGCCCAAATAGCCGAAAATACTGTAATAAAGTTTATGATACAATAATCAAACGATTAACATTTTTCACTTTCATCAATTCACTTAGATATCACAAAACAAGCTCGCTGCGGACCAGGAGGCTTGTACTAAAATTCGAAAACCGAGTATCTAGAGATT
The DNA here is from genome assembly GCA_035578155.1 of Brachynemurus nebulosus. Lineage (NCBI taxonomy): Eukaryota > Metazoa > Arthropoda > Insecta > Neuroptera > Myrmeleontidae > Brachynemurus > Brachynemurus nebulosus. Next base: position 1,813,059 of record JAPWDM010000003.1, read on the forward strand.
TTTCCCAGCCATAATCTTTTGGGATATCATTTTGGAGGTCATTGGGAGCCATTAAAAATAATTAAAAAATACGATTTTTTTAAATTCTAGAGTGGCCTAACCGTTTAACTGTGGATTAAATGTTGTATTATATCGATAGTATTGTATAATAGGGCTCTCATAAACGAAATCGATGCTTCAATTTTGATACGCCCAGTAAAAATTTTTATTTTTTTCATTTAGAAAAAAAGCTAGTGCAATCGTAAGCACATGAAATACAAATAAAGTGGGCCGTTAAATTTTTATTGTAAAAGCTTACTTCACTTACACAACGATATTTATCCTTGTGATATAATTTACAGTGTATATATATACTTACACATATAAATATATAAATGTTGTAAAATATAGGAAAATTCATTTTTAAATGCAGTTAGTGAACGTACAGTTGATAAAATCAGAAAAAATTGGATTTTTCCGTTTAAATATTATTATTTATTACTAGCCAGTTATTTATTTTATTCCATTTTTCGAAAAATTAAATTAAAATACGACAATCTCGATTTTAATAAAAACTTCTACCTATTACATCGGTGAAAAATGTTGCTATAACCCGTAATAAATTTTTTAAATATACTACTAACTAGTGCCAGGATAATTTTTTTTTTTTATTCGTTTGTGCAGAAACTGGATAAAGCTATCTCTTAAGGGAAGATTCGCTAAAAAAAAAGAAAAAAATCGATTTTTTTCTTCCTAATTATGTTTCTTAAGGTGTTAGAAATATTCTCATGAAATTTTATTTTAAAAAAATGCAAAATCAAAAAGTTATGGACATTTTAGTGCACGCAATTTTCAATTTAAAAAAAAAAAAAAGAAAAAACTTTCTTCTCGGAAGTACGTTTTTTGACATGATTCTTCATGTATCTCAAAAAGTATTTGAGGTATCGACATAACTCAAAGAAAATATTATTCCTGGATATCGTCATTTTGGCGGGAACTAGGATCTTTTAGTTCCGTAATATATTTTCAAAATGGCGGCTGTTTATAATCGAGAAATGGCGGTAATTTTTGAAAATTTATTTTCAAAATGTAACTTCTCGCTGATTTTTTATTTTTTTATTTCTTAAATCTTAGTTAGTGTCATAACTGTATATGTGTATTTTCAGAAAATTCTTGATTTTTTTTATTTTGGTTCACTGGGGATTTCAAAACGCGAGGAACTATCAAGGTGAAAAAATTTTGCAGTGTCGACTTCAAAGCCATTTATACTCAGCTCATTTTTGAATTTAAAAAAAAAAAATTGTAATCTCAAGACATGTAGAAACAATGTTGTATATTTAGTTTTTTAATAAAATTTTTATTTTTATAAAAAAATAATAAAAAAGGTCGAATTTTGATGTTTTTTTGGCGAATCTCCCCTTAAGATAGCTGCGAAAATTACTCCAGAATACATTTTCGTACATTTTACTTTATTTGCAAAATTCAAGTGGGTGACTAGAAATTATCAAAAGAATCACAAGTCTTCATATTATTTTAAATTAATTTATTATTAGTTATTACTAGTAGTTTATGATAAACGCAAATACAACAGTCGTTAAACTATAGACTATTAAACATAACAATTACAAGAAATTGTTGGGTTTTCTCCATTTCACCTTGTATTCTTCTTATACAGTCCGTTTTGTATGTTATTTTTAATCGCTTGAGTCGACTAATAAATTTTTGATAATTTGGTAAATTTGATTCAATGGTAAACTTATTTTCAAGATATTTAAATATTTACTATGGCTTTAAATTTTACGTTTTCGTCAGAATTCGTACGAACTGAATTCCAATTATTTCTGATGCGAGGAACCTATTAAAAAAAATTGTGCATTTAAGTCTAAAAATATACAAAAAATATTAGTGGGCCCATAACCTGAAATCGTTTGAAAACAAAACGTATATACGGTATATACAATTTTCAAATTACGAAGGGTTTTTAAAAATAAGTTCAGTAAAATCTGATTCTAACTAACCCACCATCGCACAGTATTCGATATGACCCATCTAACGGGACAAAAGGTATTTTTACAAAGTAAAACAGATGTTTAAACTAATATGTAAAGTAAAAGCTCCCTAATCTTAACAAACATGTCCACGACCATTCTCTAGTCTTGACATTCCCACTATTTACTACTCCTATGCGCACTGAATGCGCAACATACGCAGTATAAGTCTAAAAAAAAGAGATAGGTAGAGAAGGAAACCAAACTTACGTTTATGTACTAATAATGTAGAGGTAAGTGGGGTAAAGTGGGAAATGGCACTTTTCGGGTAAACTTTCAAAGTACAGATGTCATGCGCTACTGACATCTGTTAGTAATGACCACAAACTAATCTTTATGGTATACTCGCACATGCATATGTGTTCATATGCTCTTTGAGACTTGTCAAAGTTTTGAATCGAATCGTAAATTTCACTTCCCATCGTTTCAATATCATTTTTTTCACTCGTTTTAGAGATAAAGAGATTGTAAGTACACTCAAAGTATTCTTTATAGTCTTAATTTTGACAATGCATAAGCGTTTCGTGTAATTTATGCATGGTAAAAAAATGACGCTTACATTTTTGCAAAATGTGGTGTTGGGCTAAAGTGGGAAATTTTGCATGGAGTAAAGTGGGAAATGTCAAAAATCACTATTGAGGCGTCGTTTTGCATTCAAATGTTGTCGACTCATTGTTTATGATTTAAAAGAGTGTTGTGAATGTATTTATGTCCCTCTAACCTCAAAATTTCGACTTCATCTCGGTTTTTTCGGTTACCGGAATATAAAATATCGTACGCATGGCGTGAAAACAATATTTTTTAACAATTCGCAAATCTAAATCAAGTTGCAAGAAGCAGCTGAAAAACTTTTGGAAAATAAACGCATCGAAGCTCGAAAATCAATTGAGTCATTTTTGCATTTTTTTTTTCAGCAAAAATTGTTTTTTTTTCTACATTTACTATGTATTCTGTATTCTTTGAACCTTTTTTGCTTTGAAATATAGATATAATAACTTTGCTACAAGATTTGCTTTGAGTTTGTACAGTTTTTTAAAGTTTCCCACTTTACCTCACGATTTTCAATTTTGGCCATTTTGAACATGGGCGGTCAAAGCTCGGTAACTCAAAAGAAAATCAATATTTTTAGTTGGTAGCTTAGGCAAAAGATAGTTTATTGAATTCTCTTTACTATAGAAATTTTAAACATGGAAAAATAATCACTTTTGTTCAATCAACGGAGCTCCAAAAAAAACTTTTCCACTTTACCCCACTTACCTCTATAATAAGTACCTGTTCATATACTTAACCCAAAAATTATTTAATATCATAGAAAACTGTTTCATAATGTCGAATTCTTTATTAATTTCAAGTTATAAGAATTAATTTATCTAAAATGTAAAATTACTTTTGTTTAGATAACATTAAATTTAAGTTAGGTATTATGCAATTGTGTTTTTCATATAAGAAGTATATACGTATTTACAACACGTGCTAAATGTACTTATACAAACAAAATAATTTTCTATTATGTTAAAAAATTTTTAACTAGGAATGCAAAAAAAAAAAAAAAATAATAATAATAAACTGATTTACTAATATGTATTTATTACACACATACATTTATAACTGATTATGAAGGTTATTTATCTATATTAGTAATTATTACATAATTTTCTTTTTCGTAATGATGAATCACAGATATTTTGAATTATAAGAAATTTTAATTTGATTATTCGGTATTATTTATCTTATTTTCACAATATTTGTAAAGGTTTTTTTGCATCAAGAAAGAAAATTATTTTTCTGGTGTACATAATTGGTTACGGAAGAGTCATGGTTGGAAAAGATATTGTCAAGAGTAGAGAAATTATCCAGTCAAGATTAGACACAGCATGTTTACGCAGCGCAAGTTTAGGGAGCTTCTACTGTATTTGTGTAGCTGAATGTTAGTGTTCAGGATTGAACGTTGAATTCACGTGGTTTTGTATTGAACAAGACACAACACTGTTTATAATTTTAATAACATTTATTGATTTAAGAAATGAAACTGTATATTTCACGAATATATATAAATTAGGTTGATCTACAGAATAACAACACAAAACCCAAATATGTTATATAAGGACTATAAATTGTACTAAATCCGTTGGAGGCTAGTAGGCAAGACGTCTGCCTTAACGCGTGGTCGGATCCATACTCAACCAAAATTGAAACAAAGGACACTGAGTCCGTTATGCGCGCATGCGCAGTGATACGATATCACATTAACATTCAAACAATTAATTCTTAAGCCGCTGCTACACGATGCTACGAACACCTTCCAACATTCGACGTTGGATGGTTCATAGCATCGTGTAGCCGTTTTTCGAACCTACGAGTGTCCAATGTCGAGCGTCAAACGTTCGCATTTGGTCGTGTCCCGTTCGATGTCGGTATTTTTGCACCGAGTCAAAGGGGTGCTTCGAACGTTTGAAGGTCAATGTTGGTTGCGTTGGTTGGTTCGACTCAGCAGCTGCACGACTCGTTCATGTGAAGAGAGACAACATCAGTGTATAACATTAGAGATAACATCAGACAGATAACAGCGTCGTCCACTGAGTACCAACACATCATCATTCGTATTGGATCAAACATTCGATTCACCGTGTAGCAGATACATTCGTCGCACCAACTATCGAACTTAATTGCCTCAAACGTTCGATCGAATGTTGGAAGGAACGTTCGTAGCATCGTGTAGAACCCGCTTTATTCGAAAGGAATTAAATAGAAAAAGGAATAATATTTCGTTTTACGAAACAGTTAGGTACACTTATTATGACAACGAGAAACACCACCCGTACATACCCGTGCATGTGAGCAATAGTACTAACTAAACGTTGGTTTTGACGCAGTCATCAGTGTGATTGAGACTTTTGACGAATGAGGTGTTGTTATCAGGGATGGCAGTTTTTCAAAAATAACCGGTTTTCGGTTATTTCGGTTTTTTTATGCTCGGTTTAACCGGACGGTTTAAATCGGTCAAAATAACCGGTTTTCGATTTTTTTTTATTTTAGGAAAAACAACAATATTATCAGAAAATTTTTATTTTTACATTTGCACTCATTTTAAATGAAATGAATACCGTCAATACAGATAAAAATTTAAAAGTAAATTAACAAAACTAACACAAACTCTAAACAAAATAGTAATATTGTACAATAAGTGGGAAAAGAGGCTTATTTCTCACGAATATGAGTTTGTTGCGCGAGCCCGCAGGGCGAGTGCAACAATTCGTATGAGTGAGGAATAAGCATTTCCCACGTATTTTACACTATACTTTTTCTACGAGTACATTTTTTTTCGTAAAATTTAACATAAATAATTAAAATAAAATTTAAATAAGTAGTAAAATTTTTTTAAATTTATAATGTCAGTCCCAAGATGTTCAAATTTTTGCCAAAGCATACTTTGAACTATGGGAACAATAATAAATAATCAACATACATATATGTATATTTTTAGTATTATTTCTATATATTATATATTAAACTAACGGAACAGCCTACTTTTTTATTATATTAAGGCGTGGGAAATAATTTCCCACTGCATTTCCGCACAGTGTGGGCAATTGTTAATTTTTACATATAGTTAGCCGTGCACAAAATGTTACTTTTATTAGTAGGAGTAGAAAAAATAATGTTTTTCACTGATTATTACACGGTAAATTTGTACTTGTCTAACGAAAATTTGTTACCTAGCAATTTAACGAAAAGATTCTTTAACTATAAAAACCCGTCAGCAAAGCTGGAAACAAATTAGGTTAGGTAACAACACTTAGGCTACAAATTTGAATCTTGGAAAAGAAAATAATTATTTTTAAAAAAATTACATATCTTAATTACTGACTATTTATTTTTACAGGTAATGTATTTCTAATGTATTTATTTTTACAGGTCGTCGAATAATCAGAGAAGAGCTTTTTGACATATGGAGTTCAACAAAGCCCATAAATAGTTTATCGTGTTTGATTAAATAAGTGAATGAATGTATAATTCTTTATTTCTGTATTTTATAACTCAAGTGTCCATAAAAAAAGCAATAAATAAAACTTCAGTCAAATATAATAGTTGTTTATTTTTATCCCGCTAAATTAGCTATATCGAATACTGTGCATCGCGTCTTTCTTTTTCTGTTTCATCAAATTTTATTGAATTTCCTATTGAAAGAACAAATATTCCAACAAAAATGAGAATCTGACCTTCCAATCAATCGTTTCAACCCACACATCATTTATTTTCTTACCCAGTTAGAAAACCTACACATAAATTTTAACTTGCTTCTTTTGTCAGATTGTTTCAATAAATTAGGGTACAAAAAGGTAAAAATATATAATTTATAATAATTAGTAAAAAAAAGTTTCCAAAAAAAACGAATTATTCCTACGATTCATTTAAAACAATTCAACATTTTGTGTGTGTGTGTTTTTTAAACACTGGCCGAACATTGAGTTAATTAGGTGTAATTAATTGGGGAAAAAGGGTAAGTTAATTTGATGAAAGAAAAATCAGATATGTAGGTACATACTATTTGTCTGTAATTAAAAATACCACCGTTTCAAAATTTTCAACCAAATTAGTGTTGCGTAAAAAATTTTATTTAAAAATACGAAAAGAGATTAAATATTAACAAGGGACAAAAATTTATTTAAATTATATTTTACCGTTACAACAAAAAATCGGGGCCGTAAGTCAGATAGGTACAATAGTCATTATAAAAATGATTCCTAATATTAAATGTTTGTTACATATTTTGTTAAATTAGATAAAGGATGATGTAAGTGGCATCCATTATAGATTAAAAGCGAACGTCAATGTGTAGATTTTAAATGCCCCTCTCAAGAACACCGTTTTATTGTACCATAGCAGCGGTCGTGCTCCCTCTGTCAAGCAGTTTCATTCTGAGCAAGATTTTGTATTATTCTATCTGAATAATGCTACTAGTATATTCGCCACAATATGGTCTCTAGAAAATAGAAATTAAACAATTTCATGTACTTTTTAATCACCAACATTATTCAGAAGGAGTAAAATGAAATGTGACAGTGAAGAACTGGAAGCTAGAAAGTAGAAATATATCTTTTCCAAAAATTCCCCTCCCCAACTGGATAAATTTGGCATTATTGAGAACTTTCATTGTAAATATATTTTGTCCTTAAACTTAAAATTACTTGAAACCACGCCTGACGAGAGGGTGGGTGAATTTTAGCCCGCAGTACTGGATATGGAAAGGGGGCCCGAAACGATTGGTAAGGTTTAGAGAGTAGGTAAGAGGAAAGTTTGTAAAATTTTCTATCAACTGTCGCAATTATCCGGGATAAGACATAGCCTATATCCTTCTCTGTTTCCCCAATGATCTCTATGAAAAATTTCAAATCGATTGGTTAAGTCATTGCGGCGTGAAAACGAAACAAACAAACAAACAAATATTCACATTTATAACATCAGCAAAATATATTTACTAGACCATTTACTTTGAAAATCACTCTACTTGCGTACAGTGTATGACACCTAATGGTAGAAGAATATATAATGTTTTTACATTCCATAATATATTATACATATATACATATTATATCAACCTAATATCAGGGTACATATATTTTGTTATACCTACTATAATACGTTGGGAAAGGAAGTATAAATTTCGCGGGTAACATGATAAATGCTAGTCATAAAGTGATTTCATTTGTTTCCGTCTAATTTGACACATATTGTGTACTAACCTTTCAAGACAACGTATTTGTATACTGTAGTCTGTAGTCAATAGTCTATATAAATATTAGTGAATCTCCGAATAGAGAATCCAGCTGTTACAGCCACTGACGGGGTGAGACTTGAGTCTAGAATTTTAATTCGTTAGCCAGTCAGATTTTTGTTCAAAAACAATTTCCCAGATTTTAGCACCACCAAAAAAGGGGAATAATTGCATAAAATAGGTTTTAAACCATTTTTCTATGTAAACCGGTTTACGATTCTAAAATTCAAATGTTTTTCGAAATTTTTATTACAGTATAGTAAAGACCGGGAAAAATTACATAGGATAGCTCTTTGAACCATTAATCTATGTAAATAAATTTTCAGGAAAAATAAAAAATAAACGGATTTTAGTTTGTGTACATTTTGTTTATACAGGTTTATTATACAGTGTGTAAGAAAAATAAATTTTTCAAAATATGTCCTGATTGAGTTTTTGTCCCGTTCCACACTATAGTCTCGCTCTCAATCTGCTCTCGGTTCACTCTCGGATAATGTAGATACTTTTTTGAACCCACATATCAAGATTTTATCGGATCAAAACTAGACTGAAAACGTATTGAGAGCGGCATTATAGTGTGGGCCAGACTTTATTTTGAAAATTTTTGTTTGTTAAAAACTTACTAATTTTATTTTTTGAACTGAAATACACACCTATGCCACGTGACTGTAAGTTATTAAAAGTAAGTCCTAGTAAATTCGCTATATTATGTAGGATGCTGCGACAAGGGTTTCATTATACTTCGTGTTATATAGAAAAATGATTATATACATTATTGGTTAGTGATGGGAGAACACGAAAAGATTTATAAGAACCATTTTTTTTTCAGCCAAGTAGGTACATATAAATTTATTTAGTTTTCTTATGATAATCATTTGAGAAAAAAACTTGTAGAAAATTTTTGGATAGGAGTTTGTAAGTGAAATTTTATAGCAAGGTTTATAACGAAATTCAAAGTAATGCCTTAATGATTACAGCTTACAGATATTACCAAGTAGTTTAATGTTTTATCCAAGCACAGTATCTTATGTCATATATCATATTACAGTCGAATTGCGTTATGAGTCCGCTCGTTATGAGTCCGCCGATTTATATTTCTATTGTAAAAATTCCCCCTCTATAACCAAAAAAAAAAAAAATTCATTTCAGTCTCTCGTTATGAAACCGGAACATTGGTGTTGATGTTTAATGAAAACGATACTATTCAGTTAAATCACTATATTGAGCCGTACTGTGGGCTGAATTATACATAACTAGCTGTGGCCCGTGGTTTCACCCACGTAAAATTATCTTAATTATTGGTCAAATGATTAGATCAATTTTAAATTAGATATTCGGAAATTCTCTACTTCAATTATTTATAATGCCTGGCTACGCTCGTCAAACGACTCTAAAGTAACAATCTTCACATTTCAATAGCATGGCTAATTTCCGCACCTTTATGTACTTAGATACCCGTATCAATAGGTAGGTTTAGGACTATGTATTTCCATTTTAGGCCTTGTTTGGGGCACCAAGACCGTAGGGGACAATTTTAATATCACAATTAATTTGGGTCTTATTTGATGGCCTTGACGGACAATTCTGACCTCCAGGTTCATTCAAATTTGATATTCTAAAATTCTGGGCATAATTCTCGCCTAATAACCCTAAATTAACCATACTCATATTTCTATAGCATATTTAATTTTCATAAAATATTGTCAAAATCCAACCGTTTAATCTTAATCCTATTAGATAGTGCTGGGGGTTAATTTTGAACTCACTTTACATTTAAATTAGATATTCTAAATTTTTTTATAAAATCAGTTTCTTCTAGTGTTCCGTTCCGCTCGTCCAATGATCTTAAAATAGATATATTCATATTTATAGTGTACAGTGGAAACTCGATATTTCGTCACTCTGTAAATCATCATATTCTATAACAATTCGTCGCTCCTAAAAAAATGTACGTAGTGTAGTTGGTTTTCTACTTAACTTTTGAAATTTAAATAGAAAAAAATTAAAATGTATCGTACCTAGTTGTAAAAATTCCATTAAACAACGAATTACTCAAAATAAAGGGATATCTTTCTTTAAATAAGTAAAAATATTTAATTAATTTTTCTCTTTGTTTTTCATTTTCAGACATATTTCATAATTCGTCTATTTCTGTAATTTATCACCTCCCCGGCCCCGAGCATGATGCATTGTCGAGTTTCTACTGTAGGTATTTAATTTTCATGCCTTGAGATTTTCCGTAGATACTCCAGCCATTAATTTATTGCGTCTTGTATTACTCCAGAATCCTAGGCAATAATTTTAATCTCACTTAATTTTTTCAAAATATCAATGTTTAAGTAAAATTTAGTCAAGATTCGCCGTCTTTTTTAGACCATTTTTGGGTCCCCAGCACCCTAGGGGGTCATTTCAACTTCACATTAGTTTATTTCATGGCCTCGGTAATGTTTGAGCAAAATTTGGTCAAGATCCATCCATTCTAGAGAGCTTTCATTTTTTAGGATCTCAGTATTATTTAAGCAAAATCTGGTAGAGTCCAACCGTTTACTTTCCAAAGTCCAGCCGTTTACTTTAGAAGTCTTTATTAGAACATAAGGTATCACGTATCCACCAGTGAACCAATTTTTGAAAGTTGCTTATTCTTATTTCAGAAATATAGATACCTAACTTTAACAGTTTGTGACTTTTCTGTAGACAACCATACTTATTTAGATTTTTAGGAGTGGAGTACCGTTGGTCATTTAATTTTGCGTAATTTTTATTGCTTCAGACTCCTGGGGATCAATTTTAAACTAACGTTTATTTACTCCGAGATTTTAAAAGGGTTTGTGTATTTTGTACAGTAAATAAGTAATTTCATAGTAGTCATAGGTAAAAATAATATTATATGGTATCTATAGAAATACTTATTAATACTTATAGAAATTCCAATTTTTTTTTCTCCAAATGCTTAGCAACTATCTAAAATTTTTATGATTTTTTGATAAATTGGCCACAGACTGCTGTGTACAGCAATAGAAAATTAATTTTTTACAGTTTTTCGTAAATTTCGACGGTTAGACAAAAAATTTTGCAAAACCCTTTCTTAACGAGCGCCTACGACCCAATAGGCACCTACATGCCAAATTTAAAGTTTGTAGGTATTGTAGTTTTGGAGAATTTGTGATGAGTGAGTGAGTGGTATTTCTCTTTTATATATATATAGATAATAAAGTTTTTCTCCTTGGACCCACAAAAGTATAAAATATAACATATTCGCTAGACCGGTTTCGGCTACTCTTGTAGCCCTCTTCAGTAGCATAAAATATAAAAAACACTATAAATATAATAAATATAAAAAATTAGAATAATAAGCCAGAAATGAAATAAAGTAAAGGATTAGGAAAAAATATTTTCCTTCGTTAAAAATATATACATATAAAAAGATAATAATAATAATAAGCAACTAGCTGGGCTAAAATCCAACCTTCACGTCCCCGTTCGTGCCCGGCGGGCAACTGTTAGCTTCGGCTAGCAGGCTGACGAGGCTCTTGTACCGTGTTTCGACAAGGATGATCGTGTAGAGGGGACGATGTCGTATCCCCTGAGTCAGTGTTATGCCTGCGTCAGCTTGAGTTTCATTAATAGTACCTTCACCGGAATTCAACGCGTCGCCAGTGCTGCATACTCTAGTGGGCGTGATCTTCGGAGTCCGACGATACTGTTCGGATGTGTCGAAAAGGTGATATTGCGTCTGTGATTTATGTAAAAATTGTGATCTGTGTCTGTGATAGTTGTTATGCCACCTTGGGTTCTCATGCCTGCGGTGGTACTTTTTAATTGTTACTGTGATGTTTCCCTGGCCTTGTTCTTGTCATTTCGATGTGTAGGAATGCGGCTCCCGACGCACTCGTTCTCATCGGCCACACGTACGAGTCGACGTCTGCCCGAACAGCTTGAGCGAGCTCGCCCAGTAAGGAGACGTCGTCGTCCCTCGTACGGATGCATTCGTGGGCGTTGATATGGCGGTTTCCGCCCCGTCGAAGTGATTCGAACACAGGTCAGATGTTGGCTTTGTGATACTCTGTGGCATTGTCCCGTTCTCTGTAGCCTCGACTCGGACGAACGTGGCCTAGTCATCGTACCGGTCTCCCGTGTAGGTTGACCCCGACATCTGACAGAACGGCACATGTACCCAGTAATCAGCTATCTGACAGAACAGTACATGTTGCTCAGTAATCAGATGTCACTGTCCCTACACGTGTGAGTTCCTAAGTGTTGACGAAGCCATTTCGAAATTGTCGAGACTATGGGGAGCGGAATCGTGTCACAGAGCAAGAAATATTGTCAAACTTGTGATATTGTTGTTTTTGTTTTTTAATAAGGTTGTTTTTAATATGTTTTGTTTTAACGATGTACCACTGAGGGCGTTTTCCACCCGAGGTGGTACATCACTTGATTTTATTTATCTGTGATATTTTGTTATGCCGCTGTGGGCCTGTTGTTATGGTTCTATAGCGGTATTGTTTTAACTCCTTATTGCTTCACTGGTCGGCCTGCGGCCTCCCAGTGACGCAATAAGTTTTATCTGTGATACTTACCGTGATACTGATCTGTGATATTTATTTGTGTATTGTCTAGTCAGGTTCCTCCACCCCGAGGCCCTTTACGCCTCGGGGGGCGTCGCAGCGATGGTCTTCAGGCCTTGGTGACCGGACGCTCTGTCTAGTACTTATCGTACCGCCACCAAGGACTGTCCACTCTTTTTAAGCCCTGGGATGGCGGGGCTCATCGTTGGATTTTATCATGTTTATGTTTGTCCGTTGTCTAATGCATTTATGTATTCCTGTCTTTATGTGTCGTTTTTATTTTTACTGTTTATGGCGGCGCATGCCCTCCGATGGCGATGCCGCCGGGTGCTGCTGACCGCGCCATCCACCGGCAGCAGTACCCCAATATTAATTAAAAAAAAAAAAAAAAAAAATAAGCAACTATTAAATATAAAAATAAATTAGAAATATTGTATATAAATATAAAAACAAAAATAAAATTAAAAACAACGTTAAAATAGAAGTAAAAATATATAAAACCAACATAAAAAATAAAAATGGAATAGAAGTAAAAATATATAAAAATAAAAACAACAATAAAAATAAAAATAAATATAAAAGTAAAAATATATAAATATAAAAATAAAAACAAGGATAAAAATAAAAATAAGATGAAAATACCATATTCAGAACAAACCAGATCTCCTCTTGATTTTAATCCGCCAAAAACAGTTTAACCTCAGAAACACAATATTTGCATAAACATCACTTCGATGATAGTAGCGAGTTTTAAACAGATGTCAAATATTCTGAAATAGATATTTGACGATTTATACGATTTCTCGTCAAAATTCTCGTGTTCTGATTGGTTCTGGTATTTAGACCAGTCACAGGATGGGTGAGTTTCATTGAGTGAAACTTCCTAGCACACTAGGAAGCTAGGAATATTTATATATTTTTAATATTTATATATTTCTAATTTATTTTTATATTTAATGGTTGTTTATTATTATTATTTTTTTTATATGTATATAATTTTAACGAAGGAAAATATTTTTTCCTAATCCTTTACTTTATTTTATTTCTGGTTTGTTATATTTCTGATTTTTTATATTTATATTTCTAGATTTACTATATTTCTGATTTTTATATTTATTATATTTATGGTTCCTTTTTATATTTTATGCTACTGAAGAGGGCTACAAAAGTAGTCGAGACCGGTCTAGCGAATATCTTATATTTTATATTTTTTTGTGGGTCTTTCAGGGGAAAAACTTTATTATTATGGATACTATACGGGTATACTTTGTTAATACAAATTGATAGTTAGTACAATCTGCCAAATAAAGTTTGTAACATCACTTGCGCCACGAACGAACAGAACTTATTTTGTCCAACTACATTTACATTATATAAACAAACCTATAAAAAATATCTTTTTTCTTCATGGCAAAAATTATAAACAATTATTTAAAGGAGCGTAGTTCTGTAAAATTTTAAGAGGATATATTTCATAAATAGACAACAGACATCAATAAATTAAATATATTATCTAATATTTTGAATTATTTTGAATTACTCCAATTACATAGAAACATACATTTTAAGCAATAATTTAAATAATAAAAAGCTTGTAGACATTTGTTAATGTATTTTTTTGTACATAGTACATATACATCCACACACACAGGTATAGTATTCATCGACGATACCGCTGGTTAGGTGCATGTCGCTGGCCCGGCCATGTCGGAAATTCGATATCAAAACTATACCACGATTTAGTACCTAATTTGTACTAATTTGTACCGCCAGTTTCAGAATTTGTACTCATAAGGTGGCGGAGCTATTAAGGGGGTCCCAAATCCGGGCCAACGACATGCCAGCCCGGCCATGTCGGAAATTTGATATAAAAACTATACCACGATTTAGTACCTATTTTGTACTAATTTGTACTCCACTTTCAGAATTTGTACTCATAAGATGGCGGAGATATTAAGGGGGTCCCAAATCCGGGCCAGCCCGGCCATGACGAAATTTTGATATAAAAAGTATACCACGATTTAGTACCTAATTTGTACTAATTTGTACTCCAGTTTCAGAATTTGTACCCTTAAGATGGCAGGGATATTAAGGGGGTCCCAAAACCAGGCCAGTACAATGCCAGCCCGGCCCTGTCGGAAATTTGATATAAAAACTATACCACGATTTAGTACCTATTTTGTACTAATTTGTACTCCACTTTCAGAATTTGTACTCATAAGATGGCGGAGATATTAAGGGGGTCCCAAATCCGGGCCAGCCCGGCCCTGTCGGAAATTTGATACAAAAACTATACAACGATTTAGTACCTACTTTGTAATATGTTGTACTCCAGTTTCAGAATTTGTACCCCTAAGACGGCACAGATATTAAGGGAATCCCAAAACCAGTCCAGTACAGTGCCAGCCCGGCCTTGGCGGAAGTTTGATATAAAAACTATACCACGATTTATTATCTATTTTGTACTATATTACGCTCCATTTTCAGAATTTGTACCCCTAAGATGGCAGAGATATTAAGGGGGTCTCAAAACCAGTCCAGTACAATGCCAGTCCGGCCCTGTCGGTAATTTGATAAAGAAACTATACCAGGATTTAGTACCTATTTTGTACTATATTGTACTCCATTTTCAAAATTTGTGCGCTTAAGATGGCAGAGATATTAAGGGGATCCCAAAACTAGGCCAGTAGAATGCCAGCCCGGCCCTGTCGGAAATTTGATACAAAAACTATAGTATGATTTAGTACCTACTTTGTACTATGTTGTACTCCAGTTTTAGAATTTGTTCCCCTAAGATGGCAGAGATATTAAGGGTGTCCTAAAACCAGTCCAATACACTGCCAGTCCGGCCCTGTCGGAAATTTGGTACAAAAACTATACCAGGATTTAGTACCTATTTTGTACTATATTGTACTCCATTTTCAAAATTTGCACCCTTAAGATGGCAGAGATATTAAGGGGAGTCCAGCTTCAGAATTTGTACCTGTTAGATGGCAGGGATATTAAGGGTTACGTACACAGGGACAGTGTCATGCCAGTCAGTTTTGGAAATTTGCTAAAATTGAAGACAATAAATGGATCGGTCAAGAAACGGGGAAACCCAGAGGAAAGGTAAATAAACACACGTGTACCGGAAGCGAGAGGAAAATCACGATCTTTGATGTTGAACGAGTTTCAGGTAAGCAAATACGGGGCGGGGAGGCCAGACAATGAATATTACGAAATATTTTTTTTTTATTTCTAAATTTTTGTTGATAAAGGTGGATAATATCTTTTTTCTTGGTACTTGATTTAAAATTAACTGTTGCGTCGGGGCCGGACTGGCACTGTACTGGACTGGTTTTGGGACCCTCTTAATATCTCTGATATCTTAGGAGTATAAATTCTGAAACTCGAGTACGAATTAGTACAAATTAGGTACTAAATCGCGGTATAGTTTTTATGTCAAATTTTCGACAGGGCCGGGCTGGCCTGTACTGGACCGGTTTTGGGACCCCCTTAATATCTCTACCATCTTAGGGGTAAAAATTCTGAAACTCGAGTAAAATATAGTACAAAATTGGTAATAAATCGTGGTATAGTTTTTATATCAAATTTCCGACAGGGCCGGGCTGGCATTGTACTGGACTGGCTTTGGGACCATCTTAATATCTCTGCCATCTTAGGGGTACAAATTCTGGAAATGGAGTACAATATAGTACAAAATAAGCACTAAATCCTGTTATAGTTTTTGTATCAAATTACCGACAGGGCCGGACTGGTATTGTACTGGAATGGTTTTGGGACCCCCTTAATATCTCTACCATCTTAGGGGTACAAATTCTGAAACTCGAGTAAAATATAGTACAAAATTGGTAATAAATCGTGGTATAGTTTTTATATTAAACTTCCGACAGAGCCGGGCTGGCATTGTACTGGACTGGTTTTGAGACCCTCTTAATATCTCTGCCATCTCAGAGGTACAAATTCTAAAACTAGAGTACTACATAGTACAAAGTAGGTACTAAGTCGTACTATAGTTTTTGTATCAAATTTCCGACAGGGCCGGGCTGGCATTGTACTGGACTGGCTTTGGGACCATCTTAATATCTCTGCCATCTTAGGGGTAGAAATTCTGGAAATGGAGTACAATATAGTACAAAATAAGCACTAAATCCTGTTATAGTTTTTGTATCAAATTACCGACAGGGTCGGACTGGCATTGTACTGGAATGGTTTTGGGACCCCCTTAATATCTCTACCATCTTAGGGGTACAAATTCTGAAACTCGAGTAAAATATAGTACAAAATTGGTAATAAATCGTGGTATAGTTTTTATATTAAACTTCCGACAGGGCCGGGCTGGCACTGTACTGGACTGGTTTTGAGACCCTCTTAATATCTCTGCCATCTCAGAGGTACAAATTCTAAAACTAGAGTACTACATAGTACAAAGTAGGTACTAAGTCGTACTATAGTTTTTGTATCAAATTTCCGACAGGGCCGGGCTGGCATTGTACTGGACTGGCTTTGGGACCATCTTAATATCTCTGCCATCTTAGGGGTACAAATTCTGAAACTGGAGTACAACATAGTACAAAGTAGGTACTAACTCGTTGTATAGTTTTTGTATCAAATTTCCGACAGGGCCGGGCTGGCATTGTACTGGCCTTGTTTTAAGACCCCCTTAATATCTCTGTCATCTTAGGGGTACAAATTCTGAAAATCGAGTACAATATAGTACAAAATAGGTACTAAATCGTGGTATAGTGTTTATATCAAATTTCCCACAGGGCCGGGCTGGCATTGTACTGGACTGGTTTCGGGACCGCCTTAATATCTCCACCATCTTAGGGGCACAAATTCTGAAACTGGAGTGCAACATAGTACAAAATAAGTACTAAATCGTAGTATAGTTTTTGTATCAAATTTCCGACAGGGCAGGCTAGCATTGTACTGGCCTGGTTTTAGGACCCCCTTAATATTCCTGCCATCTTAAGGGTAAAAATTCTGAAACTGGAGTACAAATTAGTACAAATTAGGTACTAAATCGTAGTATACTTTTTATATCAAAATTTCGTCATGGCCGGGCTGGCCCGGATTTGGGACCCCCTTAATATCTTCGCCATCTTATGAGTACAAATTCTGAAAGTGGAGTACAAATTAGTACAAAATAGGTACTAAATCTTGGTATAGTTTTTATATCAAATTTCCGACATGGCCGGGCTGGCATGTCGCTGGCCCGGATTTGGGACCCCCCTAATATCTCTGCCACCTTATGAGTACAAATTCTGAAACTGGGGGTACAAATTAGTACAAATTAGGTACTAAATCGTGGTATAGTTTTTGTATCGAATTTCCGACATGGCCGGGCCAGCGACATGCACCTCCGCTGGTTGTGTATGGAATGAAGTGATGCAAGAGAAGTGATGGCAAGGGACCATACTAGTAACCAAATTACACTGTTCCACTTGTCGCCAGTGGGTGACGTAAAATTTCCCCACTCTGTTGGTGTAGATACACACTGTTTGCAGTGGTATTGGTTTAATGGTTGCGTCTGTGTGCGTATTCACAAACACTACTACAACACACGTATTACCAGAGAGAGAAATGTGTGCTGTTCAACTAACAATGTCTAACAATGTAATACAATGCACTGTGTGTTCGGTGACGGACAGCGACTGACTACATGACTAAAGCCACTAAAGCTGTGACAGGCCTACAAAGAACTCCAAGCAAGCTACACTTCGTTAATATTAGTTGGCTTCTAGTGTTCTATGAGTAATGGTGACAAGATGATATGGACTGCGCCCTGTGTGTATTTAACTGGTGTGTTGGAGAACCCACATGTGTGTGTGTGTATGTGTGTATATGATTGTGTTTGAATGTATTATTCAACAACTCTAAAAGAAAGTTACTTATGTACATAGATAATAAAATTTTGAAAAAAATATGGCTGGTTAAAAAAGATGACAAGGATAATGAAGCAGCTTGTACAGTGGGAATTCAATTTATTTATCTCTCTCACACAAAAATGTGTCAAACTAAGTCGGATTTACATAGCTAAAAGAAACTTCATAATACAAAAAGTTAAATGAATGTATATAATTTTTAAAACTATTGATTTGTATTATAAATTAACATTTCTAGATCGTATTTTGTATTGCCATATTCTATTTTGAATTGAAAAGTAATATTTATAAATGTTGCTGCAAAGGGCAGTTTCGTACTGAAAATAATTTATTTGTATGTTTTTAGGTGTCAATCCCATTTCCCAAATCGCAAGATTTTTAAAAAGCACCTGAATAGTGCGCGAAAGAGATTATTGCTTCTTGTCGAGCATTCAAACACAAGCACACCAAAGAACTTTAGCTTTCGCAGAAATAGGTATAAAAAATTTTGAATATGAGTAACCAAATGTACACATGGCTAAATTACCAATTAAATTAGTACTGAAAAATATATGAATCATTATCGGAAAGTAAAAATTTACATTTTCATGATGTAAATCAACATAAAAATTAAAAAATATAAAACGTATTTTCAATCAATAATAATGCAATATAATCTACCCCATTTTTTTCTTCCTTATATGGCTTGGATACCACACATATTTCGAAAAAACGCAAAAACACGTGTCCCCTATTTTTTGGTGCTGTTTCTATTTATGATGGCAAAAATTTGATACATTGAACCATTCAGGCTGTACAAGAAAATTTACCCCCATTTTCACTCCTCCAGCCCCTCTTATTAACCCGGCTCTGGTTTAACCTATACAGGTGAATAGCTCTTTCAAAGAGTAACATTTCGTCAATTTAAAGTTTTCCTTTATCTCTTATAGTTTTCGAGATATCTTAAGAAATACGATTTGAACCCCCAAATTTAGGGACTGGTTTCACCCCCTAAACGTGGAAGATAGCCGATAACAAAAGTACGGGTCACTTATTTTTGCCTGTTCTACACACCAGCGAAGTTTCATCAAAATCCCGAATTTCACTCTGGGTGCATTTCCTTGTAAGCACAAGTAGGGGTACAGGGATTCTTAGAATTATATTCTCCTACAGCTCCGTAATTGGACTCATAACGCGATTCGAATGTATTTCAAATCATTAAAATAATATTTGAATAATTTCAGTATTGTTGATTAGGTTTCTATAGCGATTATATGAAATTTCGGAATGCCGAATATTAAAAAGGGTAAATATATTGTTATTGTTATTATTTTTAGGTATTTTTTTCAAAAAATGTTACAGTAATATCGATCAGCTCGGTGCCGCGACTAAATAACTGTGGACAAAATAACCGCGACAAAATAATGGTGGACAAAATAACCGCACAACAAGATAACCTTAGACAAAATAACTGTGAACAAAATAACCGAACAATAAAATAACTGTACGACACAATAACCGAACAACAAAATAAACATCGTTAATTATAAGGTTAGTTTTGACAATATACTTCGATTTTTGATATAAAAACTAGGTGGTGAGGTTAGTTAAGGTTAGGTTAGTTTTAACAATATACTTCGATTTTTGATATAACAAGGGGTCAAGTCGAGCGCGTAGAGGGAACAAGGGGTCAAACGAGCGCGTAGAGGGAATAAGGAGTCAAGTCCACAACTTTTGTGTACTGTTGCTGACTTGGCTTACAGCTGTTTCTCAAATAAACAACACAATGTTTATAACGTTTCTTTAAGTTTTATTGATCTCCTGAAAAAATTGATTACAGTGACTTAACCCCTTTTTCTCCCTGGCCCTTCATATGCAGTTCGCATACTATATACTATGATGGCCACCGTAAGTTACCACCAGTCAACAATTAAAAATAAATTTATTTATTTTAAGAAAGATATCCCTTTATTTTGAGAAATTCTTTATTCAATAGAGACACACTTCATATTTTTTTTCTGTTTAAATTTCACGAGTTGATTAAAAAAACATGATTTTTATTTTGACGTGAACACCACGGCAGTCAGTAACAGACTAAAACAGTAATGGTGTAAATTGCTAGTTACTGCAACTTTAAGATTTCACTTTTTTATACGTAGGCTTGATCTGTCTCATCTGTGACTGGAAGGAATACAACTATCTCTTTTCTGCAATCACTTATGGGTATTTATGTGCATTTTGCAGAACTATGTTGTCATTCACTTAGTAGCTACCAATGGGTGTGTTTCAATCGTTGTCATATTGTTGCCGTCATGTTCACACGGTATACGTGCATGATGCGTGCTACATGCATGTTATGTATATGCGTATGCAAGACACCCATACACACAACCATCCATCGCACTAACACATACAATTTCGCGTACACATATATAGCCAGTGATGGGCGTTTACGTGTAAACAGTCGGTGTTTACGTTTACCTTGTAAAGAGATGTAAACAGAGTAAACAACCGTAAAGTAAAGTCAACACGGTAAACACGTAAAGAGTCATAAATTACACGTAATTTAAATTTAAAACTTTAAAAATAAAGTAAAAAATGGCAGTTCCCAAAAGGAATATATATATATATATATATATATATATATATATATATATATATATATATATATATATATATATATATATATATATATATATACAGAATTAAATTTTCAATTAAAAAAAGAAGGGAGAAAATATAGTGCTTTGTGTTTAATTTGTAAAAAAAACTTTGTCCAATGTGGCCATCCAAAGATTAAAAGTGCATAGGTTAGAAAAAAATCTGATATTAAAATTTTCATTTTTCAGTTCATATTTTGTTCAATTGAATTTTGAATTTGTTAATAAATACGAAGTTGTGAAAAATAAATATGAAGTTATAAAACACATTTTTGGGTTTTGCTTATTAAGTAATGTAATTCTTTTATTATTACAATTTACAATTTAATTTTTAACCTGTTTACGTTGTTTGCGCTGTTTACATATTTACATCCAAAAAATATGTTGTAAACAGAAGTCGTGTTTACGTGTAAACTATGCTTGTAAACACTGTAAGCAGTTTACGCGCCCATCACTGTATATAACATATTGGTGGGATATTTTCTATCCTTTGTCGTTACTCTGGTTTCAGTAGTATAGAGATACTAGCGTTCGTTCTGTGATATTCTGTGGGAAAAACTATTAAAACTTTACACTGTTGCCGTACTTTACACATCATATTGTGCATTGTTTTAAATACATTAAAAATATTTTAGATTATAAAAAGTATTGGAAACAATCAAATTTGAAATATCATTATTAATAACTGTATTTCTTTTAACAAAAAAAAAAACATAATTTCATAAGTTTTAACGGCATAAGTTTCATTTATTTAAAGTTGGCAACCATTACGGTATCCTATGTATTTAACATAGGACAATATAGCCAACCTAACCTTCCCCCTCCACTTTCTTAAAAACCTTAAATGGAATATTATTAATTATTAATTTGTTTTTGAACGAACCGATATTAATTCTGTTTAAACGTATTTCATCAAACCCGTGAAGAGTTTGACTGCAAATCCATTTTTTTTACACTGTAGAAATTCTGTTTAATTAGGTAAGTATTGTTACATTCTCGCATTAATTTTTAATAAAAATATTTCAATTTAATTAAATTTCTTCAAAACGTTAATTTTAATATACAGTAAAATGTGTCCCATTTTACTGTAATCCGAGTTATCCGCACATACGGTGTTTCTTTGCCTAGTTATACTATGGCCGTGTTCCATTAAGGACACACAACGACACTGTGTAACACAATGCATTTGTTTTTTTACAAAAAACTAATTTTTTTAAATTTTATGCTAGACTAACCTTTTAATTGCATTTAAAAGCATTTAAAATGTTAGTATTGCAATAAAATTTTTTAAAAAAGTAGTTTTTTTTGTGAAACATCAAATGCACTAGTAAGTGTTGTTTGGGATTTCTAAATGGAACACGATCGATATGTATAAGTAATATTTTTTTTTTCATTACGTTGCACAGTCTGCATGTTAATAATAATGACAAGCGAGATAGATTATATATACAATTGATCTATATTAGAAGGATAAAAGATACAATGTACAAGGCGACTGCACAATTCATAAAGATAATATGCAACAAAAAATAAACAAGAGCACAATATATTTGTTTGTAAAAAAAAAAAAAATAGCTTTCTTTTATGAAAACGCAAAATTGCTGTAGTCATTTCTTTATGTATTTTTCACATATAATGGTGAAAGTGTTAATTTATGATTTTTGGCTGGTTTTTTTATTTTTTAAGCACAGTGAAAATACATCCCCCTCTTGCATTTATTAGTACATGCATGTGCAACTCATTAATTATTTTTTATATTTTATTATTATTATTACCGATTGCCACCTCTCTCAAATTTTTGATAACAGACCTGTGTTATAATATCACCGAAGGAAGGATGTCATCCTTCGGTGACATAAAAACTAGGTAGTGAGGTTGGTTAAGGTTACCCTTTGCCCGAAGGTTAGGCTAGTTTTGACAACATACATATTTCGAAAGTTATTTAAGGTTAGGTTAGTTCAGTTAATTTTGACAATATACTTCGACTTTGCTGAAAAAACTAGGTGGTGAGGTTAGTTAAGGTTATCGTTTGCCCGAAGTTTAGGTTAGTTTAGCTAGTTTTAATAATATATTTAGATTTCGATATAAAAACTAATTTGCTTTTATCTTTGTAATTTAGATTTAACAAAATAATAAATAAATAAACTTTAAGGTTATTTTGTCTAAGGTTATTTTGTCGTGCGGTTATTTTGTCATTCGGTTATTTTGTCCACGGTTATTTTGTCCACGGTTATTTTGTCCACGGTTATTTTGTAGCGGTTATTTTGTCAGCGGTTATTTTGTCGCCGAACCGATCAGCTCATCTTCTTTGTTACGACTAGATATAACAACTGATAACATCTTAACTTTAATTTTTGTCTTGAATTCTTGAATTTTTATTTTTTTTTTTATAAATTTTTTTGGTACATTCTCTGATTATATTGAAACTTATGGGGGACCATACATGGACTAACCCCTAAATACTCTCAAAATTTGAGCCAAGTAGGACCAGTAGCAAGTAAGATATTGGCAATTAATGAAATTTGACGGTAGCACCGTAGCTATCATTACTTCGATTGCGATGAAATTCATAGCGGACCATCTAAGAACCAAATAACATAATTTCTGAAAATTGCATCAAAAAGAATCAAATAGTTCAAAAATTTTCATTTTCATTTTGGGAGGAAACAATTTTTTATATTTCAAAAGTGATCTCATTGCTTCCATTACTTTAGTAGTTGCGGAAGCAAAATAAATTTTTTTTAGTCTGAAAAAACTCCAAAATTCACGACTCTAAAACTATATATAAAATGAGAAAAGAAAATTCAAGAATATTTTTTCATCAAATATAAATAAAATTCTAATAATTTTTTATGGATGTGATGTCGCAGCAACAAAT
Organism: Brachynemurus nebulosus; assembly: GCA_035578155.1. Classification (NCBI taxonomy): domain Eukaryota; kingdom Metazoa; phylum Arthropoda; class Insecta; order Neuroptera; family Myrmeleontidae; genus Brachynemurus; species Brachynemurus nebulosus. The sequence continues at coordinate 1,836,838 of JAPWDM010000003.1, forward strand.
ATACAATTTATTTAAATATATGTCTGTATGACTCCGGATGTGCATATATGTTTTATGTATCTCTCTAACTAGAAAATGAAATTTGTAATTTTACATTCAGTGAACGTTTTTTACAACAAACTCAACTGCCGCGCGTTATTTCATACATTTTCCAGTCATTTTTTTTTACTATGTACGTTTTCCTTCAAACATATAACATATATTCGAAGTACCTTACAATTTACATACGATAGTACGTTACGTTAAGGTGACGACTGACGAGATATGAGTAGGTACTCGACGGCGTGTGTAACGGTAGTCATTACTACGTGTCATAGAATAAAATTTTAATTTACAGACACAAAGATCCAAATAAGAGAGTAAACAAAGCTCTTCTCACAATGGATGACTTAAGACGTAAAACGTAAAGAGTGTTACCATCTAACGATCCTACATTACCTTATGTATAATAGTACCTTAACTTAACCACTCATAATAGTAATTTAATATTAATCCCGTTCTACACTATAGTGCCGTTCTTGCTACGCTCTCTGTTCAATAAAATTTTCACAAAAAAGTATTCACACTGTCATGTCGACACAAATCAAAACGAGTTTGATCTGGCTCCGATAAAATATTCTCCGTGATGTATCGATTTTAAACTGCCATTACAACCGTACTTGAATCATAACGATGTATACCTACACTCATTTATTTTCTGTAAGAATATTTTATCGAACCGAGAGCGTACCGAGAACAGTCCTATAATATGGAACGAGCCTTAATAGTGTTCAAAAACACTGTTACAAGTGGTTAAATTAGGGAAGTACACAAAATTTCATTCAAAATCAGACTAAATTGCATTACTTTCTATGTTTCACGTCATACATCATCCATTGTGGGAACATTCTTACAAGCAGTGATAGTCAAGTACACAGAAGATGAACTAAGTTCAGTTTGAACCCACTCTTTCAGTTGGGGAGAGTCACCCAAGGCTCTAAGTTTCATTAACGTAAAAAAGTCGAAATGTTTTCCGCTAACTTTAGATATTGGTAGATTGGGTTTTTAAGCCATAATTTACATAATTAAAATGTTAAAATTTAAAAAAAAAACTTTATGGAACTATTTTCGGCTATAGTTAGGCCCGATTTACATTAACGCTCCGCTCTCACTCCGATATCATTACGCTCCCAATTCGATATAATCTTGTTGTGTTCACATTACAATGCTGATATCATGCTGGTACCTATTCGTTCTCTATTCACATTATAATGCCACTCTGGGTACACTCCCAGTTCGGTCTCAGTTCGATACAAATATCTTTTCATAACAACTGAATGCAAGCGGAGTGGAGTGGAATCAAAAAAGTGTTTACACTGTAGGTACAAGCCATAACAAGTCTGATATCGCTCCGATAAAATATTACCTGAGTGATATTAATATTGGAGTGACATTGGCGCGAGAGAGAACCGTGACTGATATCGGACCGATATCAGAGCGATGATGTCAATACACTCATTGTTTATTCTGTAAGAATATTTTATCGAACCTGGAGCGGAGTGATATCAGAGTGAGAGCAGAGCGTTAATGTAAATCGGGCCTTATTCATTATTACTATAGGTTTTTTCATTTTTGATATAGATATACAAGACCGTGGAGAAGAATAACAAATACAATTTTTAAAAATTTTTCTTCAAAAATACAGTCAACGAACAAAAAAGAAGAAATAAAAACACTTTTACCCGGATACCTTACCACTGCTTCTGGACCCGAGCTCCAGGACTACAGCTCCGGCTGCGGCCCTCTCTCTCGTCGGGCTTGCATTCGTCAAAAATAATACAAGTTCTTTCCCTGGTTACTTTCAACGGTTGCCACAATTTCTCAACACTTTAATTTTCTTACAGTCTGTGCTTTCTGCTAAATCATTTGATTCTGGTGTCACGTCACATGCGAATGGTTCAACATCAATCGCTTATATCTATCCACCGCTGCGCCAAATAAATTTTAACCGATAAGCGAATGAATTATTTAAAAAGCGATTGCCTTAAATATACATATAGCAGTTGGATAGAAAAAATTTTTTTATATCGCATCGTTAAATAGAGATAAAACTTATTATATTTTTTTTATATTATTTACACACACATAAAAAATTGTTGGTATTACCCCCGTACCTCCCGCGTAAATGTGCGTGTACTCACACTTACGCGTAATGCGCGTTAGACGCACCATACTCGTATTTTATATAAAATAATTTAAAAATTGTTACTTACAGTCTGTGAGTGTCTAATAAAAAACAAGAAATGTTCATTTCAAAATTACCCGCCATCAAATTATGGCGCCATTGACATCTTTATGTACCTATATGTGATATCAAGTGATATATAAAGCGTACGTAAAGCACCACAAAGCTCTTTTTTCAATTTGAGAAATTTTATTAGTTTCGTTTTATGGCAGTCAGTAGAATAGCTGAGCGGGTTCTGTGACACCGTAAAACTAAGCAACTTGAACCCTTTTGCCAATGATTGAAATCGTGTGATTTTACGGTACTACACATTCCGAACTGATGAGTCATCAAACTGTATCGATGTGCAAACCTTGACCTTTGACCCGGCACGTACTGAGTACATGTATTTAAAATTTGTTGTTGACATTTGACCCCAACACTCGCTTATACTGTTAGCCTTGAAATTCCTAAGAGGTGAGTCAATACCAGCGACCAAATTAATTTATGTTAACCCATTATGCATCATCACAATTTACTTATAACAATTTCATTTTGTGTTAACCCATTACCAGCCAAACCTAACGCATGCGCAGACTGAATTTAAGTACACGACGCATGCGCAGACTGAATTTTAGGCCACAATTTGATAGATGGGGTACACTACCGCGTCAAAAATGTGGGGTTACCCTAACTCGGGGGGTGGCCCCAAATTTTTGACGCCGTACTGTACTTAAATTTTTGGTACACTGCCGTGTCAAAAGTGCGGGCCCCCCTGACCAAAAAGGTATCCGATCACTTTTTTAAGCGTACTGTACGTGCAAACCTTGGCCCCAACACGCGCTTGCCTTAAGTACGTCATCTTAAACGAACTATCACGTCAAAAAATGTGGGGAATACCCTAACTCGGGGGTGGCCCCAAATTTTTGACGCCGTACTGTACTTAAGTTTTTGGTACACTACCGTGTCAAAAGTGCGGGCCCCCCTGACCAAAAAGGTATCCGACCACTTTTTGAAGCGTACTGTACGTGCAAACCTTGACCCCAACACGCGCTTGCCTTAATTGCGTCATTTTAAACGAAAGGTACATTACCAAGTCAAAAATGTGGGGAATACCCTAACCCAAGGGGTGGCCGCTAAATTTTGTGGGGGCACTCTACCAAGCGCTAGCCGCAATCATGACTTCAGACTCCAGATTTCAGACTTCGGGGTCCAGACTCCAAATTTCAGACCGCTACTGTACTGCCGGAAATTTTGGTGTCAATTGTACTTGAGGTTTTTTTTTTGTATATGAGTCAAGTCTTTATAAGATTAATTTGTTTATTTAATAAAAACTCGTGACTTTATACGGCTTGTGTTTGTTTATTTAAGATTTTTTAGCTGACTTAGGATGATGTAATTTCATAATATGTTTGCATCATAGTCAGAGAGGATTTTTATTTAAAAGCAAGTCTCAACTTGTCAGTTCCAGGAATTTTTATCAGTTTTAAAATAAACAAAGAACCAATATCTAAATGTTTGTTTTAGCTGAATGTTTATTTTAGCAGACCTTGAAATCAGATTGTAAAACCTCATTTAAAAATTTGAGTATTTCCAGCATAATTTATAAATCAAATGAAAATTATCTTAATATCTACACACCTGTATATTATGTATACACCCCTGTATAGTAAAAGAATAAATCGCTATTTAATTTTAATTTTATAAATTCTAGTAAATGATTGTAGTCTTTATGTCAACAAAATCTAACTAAAATAATTTATCACTTTTATCAGCATTGGGAAAATATTTGCTTAATTAGCAAAAAAATAATATGTTTGCAAATAAATTCGTATATATTACTGTACAATAAATACTTGGATTATTTCTTAATATGTATACTATAGTTTAACTATGTTGTTTAATGTAAAAATTATAACAGCATTAAGATTTGCTAAATTTTTTTATAAAATAGTAGTTTTGAGGTAAAAAATTTATAGAATATCATCTTAAAACTTACATCACAAATACATAATATAATTATAATATACAAATGCATGTGTACGGGTGTATTCTTATACAGGGTGTATCATGAAATATGCTTTTCAATTAGAATAATAAATAAGATTTTTTTTCAATACTTTTATAGGTTAACGAAAGAAACTTTTTGCTGTAAAAAAATAGGGGAATGCAGGGTAACAATTAAATAAAACGCACATATTTTTTTTTTTTAAATTTTATTTATAGAATAAATGTATACAAAAAATTAAATTGCTTAAATCTATATATTACTTAAAATCTATTTATTTTCCATATAAAAATTTTTTAAAAGAATACAATTTTCTAATGAACAAATTTTATCTGAATGAAGCATACAGCGTCTTGAATAATATTCATCTCGCAGAATAGAAATCTTCGGTACATCGAATATTTCTTCCAAATTCAAAATCCACGGCTGGTTTTCGGTACCATCAAACAAACTTGATATCCATTTCTTCTTTTCACCGCCCTTGACGTATATAACATCATACTTCTTTAATATAGGTTTTAATATGGTATGAAGTTTTTTGTACGGAATAAATCCATACGACCAAGGTATTCCATGCCAATTTCGGTAAAGCCAACTGGCTACTCGTTGATATTTCTTCGGCAACTCGTTGAAATCAAACGGTGCGTCGAATATAAGATGTAATATATCATCTGAATTTTCTGCAGCAACACCAACTTCTTTAAAATAAAATTCGTTGTTAGCTCCTTGATAGCCTTGTATGTCAAGAAACGCCATTTTTTACCGCCGCCGTAGAACTGAAATTATTCACACAATCCACAACTTTATATAGAATAATTAAAAGTGGTGGGGATAGTTAGTTAATTTGTGGAATGTATTCGAAAATGGCTATTAATAGCTATTGCTAGTTTACCATCAAATTACAAACTGTTAATAATATTTAGCATATTTGTGAGTACCAAGTTCTTTTCACTTTAAGACCTAGTGATTTAAGGAATGCTAAATTTTCGGGTGAAATGTGTTGTTGCTTAAAAGTTTTACGTTTAATGATCTTAGGTTTCGAAAACCCTTTGCTATGTTGGCTAGCGGTGGACTGCGCTGAATTGTAAATTAACATGGTTCCAAAATGTAATTGTTTTACCACGAAAGTATAATTTTCAACGAAAGAGATGTTAACTCTTTGACAACCACCGGTAAATAGATAATATTTTATGTAAGTTCAACTATTTTATACCCTTCAACCATGATAAGGTGTATAAGCTGGAGTATAACTCAGCAAATTATATAGCGGTGGTGACGTAACACACAAATGCGGTGGTTGTATTGCGGTTGTGGCGGTGGCGGTGTTTGTGTGGCGGTTGTGTGGTGGTGGCGGTGGTGTTTGTGTGGCGGTGGCGGTGGTGTTTGTGTGGCGGTGGTATTTGTATGGTGGTTCCGGTGGTTGTGTGGTGGTTGTGGGGGTGGCGGGGTAGCAGCGGTGTTTGCGGCTGACGTGAACAACTTTATCATTAATTCAATCGAAGCAGCAATTTACTGTAGACAATAAATCGGTGGTGACATCTCGCGGTGTTTGTTGAACGCAATATCTAAATTAATCAATCTGGTGACGTTCCTGTTCCCTGCTCTTATAATGGAAGATTATTAAATATCGATTTTAGATAAAATATTGGAAAATTTCGGTTACAAAATACTATAAATACAACTGAATTATTAACCGGATATCATTTGTTGGTTAAGTTCCAGAAGGTAAACAACAACAGCAACATGCCGATTTGTGGTATTTGTAAATTTCAACCGTCACAGTGTAAGTGTGCCTTCTACGAGTACTGTGATAGGTGTCGAAATGAAAAACGAATTTGCATGTGTTGTAAACGATGTATGATGCCATTTCCAAACTGTGTTTGCAATTATATAAACTGTACCACATGTAAAAGCCGCTGCAATTGCAAATAATTTAGTAAAATCAATCATCTGATTGCCACATAATACATATTGACCAATTCCACGGTTGCTCAAACCAACGTAAACATTTATTTATAACGCAATGACCAGCGATGTAATGAGGCATAATGGATATTTTGTGTAACAGTGGAATTGGTCAATATCGATTAAATATCGATTTTTTATAAAATATTGGATTATTTGGTTTCAGTCAAAATACTATAAATACAACTGAATTATTAACCGGATGTCATTTGTTGGTTAAGTTCCAGAAAGTAAACAAAAACAACATGCCTATTTGTGGTATTTGTAAATTTCAACCACCACAGTGTAAGTGTTCCTTCCCCGAGTATTGTGATAGGTGTCGAAACGAAAAACGAATTTGCATGTGTTGTAAACGATGTATGATGCCATTTCCAAACTGTGTTTGCAATTATGTAAACTGTCCCACATGTAAAAGCCGCTGCAATTGCGAATAATTTAGTAAAATCAATCACCTGATTGCCACATCATAAGTATTGACCAATTCCACGGTTGTTAAAACAAACATTAGCATTTATTTAGTAATGAGGTATAACGTATATTTTGAGTAACAGTGGAATTGACCAATACCTATTAATCAGTATTAAAGTTTTTGTTGAATACTCAAAATATACATTATACCTCATTACTAAATAAATGTTAATGTTTATTTGATATTTTCCATTGGTTGTGGTGTATAAACACTGATCATATGAAGGTGTGGTTGCTTTAGAGTAACTTAATTTAGGCCAGCGGTTGCGGTGTAACTTGCAGATGCTCAAGTGTTCCTTCCAAAACGATTCGCGGATTTGGATGAGCAGACCATTCAATGTTTACGTACAGGACAATATTTTATTACATATAAAGGAACTGATTCTAGTGGTTTTTTACATAATGTGGAATTTAGTAAATAGCTATCACATGTATGAAGTTAGATGTAAGATTAAGGTAACTGTCAGATATGAAAATGAATTGATTTACTTTTTAATTTTAATATTGTAAACGTATATTTCATTAAAAAATAAATTATTTTACGTATAAATTCTTATATTGTTCTTATTTTACAACACACTAGAACCTCCCAAATTATATCTTGAATTATGATAAGACTCTCAGTAGGTATGGACGCAGTTGGCAACGCAATGTAATTGCCTATATTCAGGAGCAAGTATTTTAATGTTGTTGTTGAGTCACCTGACACTTGCATATAGCTTTTCATTCATTTTTCTGATCTAAGTTCCAAACCGAAAGAGCGTAATGGGGGCAAAATGTGTAAGCCGGATGTCAACAGCTACTTCATGGAGTAAAATGAGCAACTCAGATGTGGTGGTGGTGGTGGTGGTGGTGGTGGCGGTGGTGGTGGTGGCGGTGGTGGTGGCGGTGGTGGTGGTGGTGGTGGTGGTGGTGGAGTATATAAGCAATCGCTAACACAATTCTGAATTAATCTTGTAAGACTAGTTGAGCTTTACACATCTATTATAATGTTCGAGTGTACGCGGTGCTATAAAAGCTTCTCACGGAAAGATTCTCTTTCACGTCATATAAGAAATACACATATGCGGGAATTTTCACCAAAAAGGTTTGAAAATAGTTACTCTCTTGATCCGCTAAAAAGACAAACATTAGACACGGCTGATGACTTATCTAGTTATGATACCGGGAGGAATGATGTTGACGATGAATTTCCAAACAATAAAGTTGAAGAAAGGGTCAATCCACTTGAACAAAGAATTAAAGCTGCGTCAAAAGCAATTCAAACTAAATTTAATAATTTAAGAAATCAAAATAGTGTTTACACACCCAGCGATGAGTCTAATAACAGGGTTTTAACCACTTTTAATAATTTAAGAAATCAAAATAATGTTTACACACCCAGCGATGAGTCTAATAACAGGGTTTTAACCACTTCTGATAGTGGAACTGTTATCATTCCCAAGTTAACTACAGCTTTGCAAACCCTTTTGGATATTTTATTAATCAAAGAAACTCAAAATAAAGGTGAGGATTCTAATGAACGAATAGCAATAAAACGCCCAGTCAATTCAACGGACCAAGAGCTACTTGCTAAGCGTATCAAATACAACGACTCGGAAAATGCTAATGGGCAATCGAAAAAAATAAAATACTGGCATAATCCTAATACTTTAATAGATGAATTACGACGTTTATACGAGACTTCAGAGACTGGTGAAAAAATACTCAATATTATTCGGAATTTAGAGGAAAATAAAAACATATTGTTTAACGTTGGCGATAGTGAAGCTTTAATCGAAGAGTTAGATGCTTTAAGAGAAACTACTGTCGGTCAAGAAATATTCTCTATACTTCGTCAACTTCAAAAGGCTGATGTTATTGAGCCACTAGGTGATTATCTGGATGAAACTGATAAAGAAGATGCTAGCGATTATGATGATGATTAGTTTAGATATTGCGTTCAACAAACACCGCGAGATGTCACCACCGATTTATTGTCTACAGTAAATTGCTGCTTCGATTGAATTAATGATAAAGTTGTTCACGTCAGCCGCAAACACCGCTGCTACCCCGCCACCCCCACAACCACCACACAACCACCGGAACCACCATACAAATACCACCGCCACACAAACACCACCGCCACCACCACACAACCGCCACACAAACACCGCCACCGCCACAACCGCAATACAACCACCGCATTTGTGTGTTACGTCACCACCGCTATATAATTTGCTGAGTTATACTCCAGCTTATACACCTTATCATGGTTGAAGGGTATAAAATAGTTGAACTTACATAAAATATTATCTATTTACCGGTGGTTGTCAAAGAGTTAACATCTCTTTCGTTGAAAATTATACTTTCGTGGTAAAACAATTACATTTTGGAACCATGTTAATTTACAATTCAGCGCAGTCCACCGCTAGCCAACATAGCAAAGGGTTTTCGAAACCTAAGATCATTAAACGTAAAACTTTTAAGCAACAACACATTTCACCCGAAAATTTAGCATTCCTTAAATCACTAGGTCTTAAAGTGAAAAGAACTTGGTACTCACAAATATGCTAAATATTATTAACAGTTTGTAATTTGATGGTAAACTAGCAATAGCTATTAATAGCCATTTTCGAATACATTCCACAAATTAACTAACTATCCCCACCACTTTTAATTATTCTATATAAAGTTGTGGATTGTGTGAATAATTTCAGTTCTACGGCGGCGGTAAAAAATGGCGTTTCTTGACATACAAGGCTATCAAGGAGCTAACAACGAATTTTATTTTAAAGAAGTTGGTGTTGCTGCAGAAAATTCAGATGATATATTACATCTTATATTCGACGCACCGTTTGATTTCAACGAGTTGCCGAAGAAATATCAACGAGTAGCCAGTTGGCTTTACCGAAATTGGCATGGAATACCTTGGTCGTATGGATTTATTCCGTACAAAAAACTTCATACCATATTAAAACCTATATTAAAGAAGTATGATGTTATATACGTCAAGGGCGGTGAAAAGAAGAAATGGATATCAAGTTTGTTTGATGGTACCGAAAACCAGCCGTGGATTTTGAATTTGGAAGAAATATTCGATGTACCGAAGATTTCTATTCTGCGAGATGAATATTATTCAAGACGCTGTATGCTTCATTCAGATAAAATTTGTTCATTAGAAAATTGTATTCTTTTAAAAAATTTTTATATGGAAAATAAATAGATTTTAAGTAATATATAGATTTAAGCAATTTAATTTTTTGTATACATTTATTCTATAAATAAAATTTAAAAAAAAAAAATATGTGCGTTTTATTTAATTGTTACCCTGCATTCCCCTATTTTTTTACAGCAAAAAGTTTCTTTCGTTAACCTATAAAAGTATTGAAAAAAAATCTTATTTATTATTCTAATTGAAAAGCATATTTCATGATACACCCTGTATAAGAATACACCCGTACACATGCATTTGTATATTATAATTATATTATGTATTTGTGATGTAAGTTTTAAGATGATATTCTATAAATTTTTTACCTCAAAACTACTATTTTATAAAAAAATTTAGCAAATCTTAATGCTGTTATAATTTTTACATTAAACAACATAGTTAAACTATAGTATACATATTAAGAAATAATCCAAGTATTTATTGTACAGTAATATATACGAATTTATTTGCAAACATATTATTTTTTTGCTAATTAAGCAAATATTTTCCCAATGCTGATAAAAGTGATAAATTATTTTAGTTAGATTTTGTTGACATAAAGACTACAATCATTTACTAGAATTTATAAAATTAAAATTAAATAGCGATTTATTCTTTTACTATACAGGGGTGTATACATAATATACAGGTGTGTAGATATTAAGATAATTTTCATTTGATTTATAAATTATGCTGGAAATACTCAAATTTTTAAATGAGGTTTTACAATCTGATTTCAAGGTCTGCTAAAATAAACATTCAGCTAAAACAAACATTTAGATATTGGTTCTTTGTTTATTTTAAAACTGATAAAAATTCCTGGAACTGACAAGTTGAGACTTGCTTTTAAATAAAAATCCTCTCTGACTATGATGCAAACATATTATGAAATTACATCATCCTAAGTCAGCTAAAAAATCTTAAATAAACAAACACAAGCCGTATAAAGTCACGAGTTTTTATTAAATAAACAAATTAATCTTATAAAGACTTGACTCATATACAAAAAAAAAACCTCAAGTACAATTGACACCAAAATTTCCGGCAGTACAGTAGCGGTCTGAAATTTGGAGTCTGGACCCCGAAGTCTGAAATCTGGAGTCTGAAGTCATGATTGCGGCTAGCGCTTGGTAGAGTGCCCCCACAAAATTTAGCGGCCACCCCTTGGGTTAGGGTATTCCCCACATTTTTGACTTGGTAATGTACCTTTCGTTTAAAATGACGCAATTAAGGCAAGCGCGTGTTGGGGTCAAGGTTTGCACGTACAGTACGCTTCAAAAAGTGGTCGGATACCTTTTTGGTCAGGGGGGCCCGCACTTTTGACACGGTAGTGTACCAAAAACTTAAGTACAGTACGGCGTCAAAAATTTGGGGCCACCCCCGAGTTAGGGTATTCCCCACATTTTTTGACGTGATAGTTCGTTTAAGATGACGTACTTAAGGCAAGCGCGTGTTGGGGCCAAGGTTTGCACGTACAGTACGCTTAAAAAAGTGATCGGATACCTTTTTGGTCAGGGGGGCCCGCACTTTTGACACGGCAGTGTACCAAAAATTTAAGTACAGTACGGCGTCAAAAATTTGGGGCCACCCCCCGAGTTAGGGTAACCCCACATTTTTGACGCGGTAGTGTACCCCATCTATCAAATTGTGGCCTAAAATTCAGTCTGCGCATGCGTCGTGTACTTAAATTCAGTCTGCGCATGCGTTAGGTTTGGCTGGTAATGGGTTAACACAAAATGAAATTGTTATAAGTAAATTGTGATGATGCATAATGGGTTAACATAAATTAATTTGGTCGCTGGTATTGACTCACCTCTTAGGAATTTCAAGGCTAACAGTATAAGCGAGTGTTGGGGTCAAATGTCAACAACAAATTTTAAATACATGTACTCAGTACGTGCCGGGTCAAAGGTCAAGGTTTGCACATCGATACAGTTTGATGACTCATCAGTTCGGAATGTGTAGTACCGTAAAATCACACGATTTCAATCATTGGCAAAAGGGTTCAAGTTGCTTAGTTTTACGGTGTCACAGAACCCGCTCAGCTATTCTACTGCAGTCATTTGAATTATGGTAATTTATCTAGTGTAAACTTTTCATTTTTGTTTTCAAAATGATGAAATTCTTACAAGGAAAGATTGCCAGGTGTCCGCCTCCGATTTCAATGCCGCTGAAATATGTTATTCTACGTCGAAATCTAAGAGACGCGTATGTTTCTTTATCGGCGGAAAAATGGTTTGAAAGGGTGAAATCGTCGGGTGAAATTGGGGTAAAAATTTAATTTTTCAAATATCTCGAAAACAGTAAGAGATAGAGCAAAAGTTTAAATTGGCGATATTTCTCTTTTTTAAAGAGCTATCTATTGATGTGCAATTTGTTCAAATTACATCAAGAGGGGTGGTTGGGGGTTAAAATTTGGGGGTTAATTTTGCGAAAAGGGGATGAAGAAAGAACAATATGAAAATTTTTTTTACAGATTTGAAATCTACGTCAAAAAATCTAATTGACCTCATTTTTCTCAATGTCCTAATATTAAGTGTAGGGGTAGTTAACTAGGGGGTGACTGTGTCGAATAGTCATACTATTTGGGTATTTCAAGAATTTCTTCTTCATGGAGAATAGTTTAAGACAATTAGAATAACGTAGAAATGAAATTCTCGAATTCAAAATTCAGTTTGAGCAACATTAAAGAGGGGGTGTGTCATCCTCGTAAATTACATACTAGTTTACATACACTCATTTTTACTATTAACATCCTGACTGGCTAATAATGTCATAATAAGTGGTTCTGAAGTTGAGCTATCATATGTAAGGTTGTTATTAGGATTGTTTTTAAATGGATATTATAGTTTTCGTTATCGAAAATTATGGCTATCGAAAATAACTATATTTTCCAAATGAATGGAAACTTAATAAAAACCTTACATACGATAGTCCAACTTCAGAGCCACTTATTGTGACATTATTACCGGACGTTTTTCGGATCAAACAACATCGTGCTTTGTATATGCAGGCAGATACACAGATAATATCTGTGAGTTGTATATATATATATATATATATATATATATATATATATATATATATATATATATATATATATATATATATATATGTTTTATCAAAATATCTATTCGTTTTTATTCATATTAATCACATCAAGTGCAATATACCTGCATACACAAAACATGAATGCTGTTTGATCCGAAAAATGTCCGATACCTAATTATTACCCACTGTCAGTGTGTTAATAGTAAAAATGAATGTATGTTAATTAATATGTAATTTAAGAGGGTTACTCACCCCCACTCTAATGTTACTCAAACTGAATTTTGAATTCCAGAATTTCATTTCTGTTATTCTACTTGTCTTAAACTATTTTCCATGAAGAAGAACTTCTTGAAATACCCAAATAGTATGACAATTCGACACAGTCACCCCCTAGTTAACTACCTCTAGACTTAATATTAGGACATTGAGAAAAAACAGGTCAATTAGATTTTTTGACGTAGATTTCAAATCTATAAACAAAATTTTCATATTGTTTATTTTTCATCCCCTTTTCGCAAAATTAACCCCCAACCACCCCTGTTGATGTAATTTGAACAAATTGCATATCAATAGATAGCTCCTTAAAAAAGAGAAATATCGCCAATTTAAACTTTTGCTCTATCTCTTACTATTTTCGAGATATTTGAAAAATTAAATTTTACCCCAATTTTTGAAGGGCGATTTCATCCTTTCAAACCGTTTTTTCGCCAATAAAGAAAAATACGTGTCTCTTAGATTTCGACGTAGAATAACATATTTCAACGGCATTGAAATCGGAGGCGGACACCTGGCAACCTTTCCTTGTTAGTAGTCGTTTTTCTAGAGGTCCTTACATGTTTAATTTTGGTAAAAATTAAAAGAATGTCTTCGAGAACCTACGACTCCTTCCCAATTTCATCATTCGGTCATTTATTTTACGGATGTTATACTTCGGTCATTAGAAAATGTTATCAAACTAAATGACGTCACCAAATTAAAAAAATTTCCAGTTTTATGAAAGTTATTTTGGTGTGAACTTTCGATTTTGGCTGTCAAAGTGACGAAATTCCTTTTGTAAAAATGAATAATTCTACGAAAGTTTTTTTTCTAGAAATTCTACATAGGCACCTAATTAATTTTGATAAAAATAAAAAGAACGACGTCGAAAATCTATAATTTACTTCTAGTTTCATCATTCTAGTATTTTATTTATCGTTTATAAGGGATAGAAAAATATTAGTAAACCTAATGCCGTCAGCAGATTGAAAAATAACTATTTTTTTTTAAACCAAGTTTAATTAGAAATGATTTGAATTACAGTGATCGATTGAATTAAGGTAATACTTTGTTTTAATACTTTGTAATAATCATTTTTGCTTTCAAAATGACGAAATTCCTTTTAGAAATATGATCCGATAGAAATAGTTCCATATGTGCTAAATTTTCCTAACAATGAAAATTCACTTCCAATTTCATCATTTATGGTTTTTTAATATGACTCTTGTACCATTTACACTGAAAAACCGTATATTAATTAATACAATATCTCTCATTACGTCATTACTAACACAAAAAAGTGATTATAAAATTATTAACAACACGTCTATTTATAATACTTTCAAAAACCAAATAATCTCCGAATGTTTTTTTTTTATTGAAAAATTTTTATTAATTATTTTTTAATGTTTATAAAAAAAAGGTTCAATAAAAATTATATCTTGTTTAATTTATAATTAATTATTAATAAATTTTTTAATTAAACCTATCGTTATTGGATCATATTGTTGGCTCAAAAATTAATGATTACAAGCGCCTATACATTTTCGACGCTCTAACATATATAATTAATAAATAATATCAAATTTCATGATAGTAGATAATAATGATGTCCCATTTGAGCGCGCTGCTCTTATTTTGTTCTTTTTTTGTTATATTCTTTTTTTCCTTTTTCTTTTATTTATATTTTTTATACACGCACTGCAGATTATTGCCATCTAGTGGTATATTGTTTGATCATCATAAATGAAACATTTAATAATATTTAAGTGTATGTTAGCGGAATATTGCGGCATTTTCTTGATATTTCTTTTGCGAAAATACAAAAAAATGTACCGTATGAATATTGAAGCATTGTAAAAAAGGGCAAAATTTAGATGTACATCTGTGAAATGCTTGCATTTTTTTTTAAAATGCTACTGTTAGACCAGTGGCGTAGCGTGCCTTAGAGGGGCCCTATATCAAAATTAGTTGGGGGCCCAAGCGAAGGGGGAAGTTTTTTCACAAAAGAAACAAAAATGCTTGCGTTAAATTAAAATAAATATATATTGATTATAAGTTATCGCTTCCTCCTAGAAATTGAGATAGCCAAACAATTCAAATTAAATATACACTTTTCTTGCCTTTTCCTCGGCAAATTGATTTATTAAATCGTCTATAGCTGAAGACGGTTTCAGTTTTTCTAAAATTTCTGCCTCTATAGACGATAGTGACAAGTCTGATAGCCGTTCCTGCCCCATCGAACTATCGAAGTCCTTAGGTAATTTTTTATCAGTTTTAATTTTGAAAAACTTCTTTCAGCTGTTGCGGTTGTAACTAGAAGGGTCAAGAATAGAAAACATGCTGTTATTACCTTCGGGAAACTGGATGCAAGACTATTGAATTTTATCAGCAATAATTCCATGAGTTCCTTAATGGAATGAATTTTTTGAATTTCAGATTTTAATCATGTTTTCAGAGCAATTAATTGTTCATAAATATTAACTGAGATGTCTTTACTGTATTTAGCCGACAGTTTTCCGGAAGCATTTTTTATCACTTCGCTTGAAGAAGATAGGAGTTTCTCCCGTTGTAATACTTCGAACATATTACTCCGGTCACAGAGGCTCTGAAATCTTTGTTTAGTTTGAGAAATTAATTTATCTGGGTGGTTCTACTTTTTTGTTGTCCTAGCCATAAAAAAATAGGGAAAGCTACATTTCATGTGACTAAAATGTAGGAAAATTATCATAGATTCGGAATCTGAAGCCCAGCAGATTATTATATTTCTTATTAAAGTCAATATTTTTTTACGGATTAACTACTGAATTCAGACGGAATTCTTCGTGATGAAGGATACGTGTGACGAAGGAGATAATTTTCCAGCAAGATTGTTACTAATCGTGGATAACAATAATTTAGCTCAAAAACTTTGGCTTATCGTAAAGGTTATATAACTGTAAATCTTGCAAAAACTATTTGAAATTCATTAAAAATCGTAGTAGTTCCAAGCAATACCTAATGAGGACATGCGACAATAAATGTTTGACACCATTTTTTATAAAAAAGTTAAATTTAAAGTAAAATGTAGGTAAGTCATTTAAACAGGACTTATTAATTTTATTTAAATAAAATAAATCACAGTTTCTTCATTCTGTATACAGTTTTAACCTTCGTTATTGTAGGGATAACCTTAATTTTTGAAAGACTTTAAAAATAGAACCACCCATCTAAACAGCAATATTATACATTGACTTTGAAGTATGATTCCGGGTCTGAAATTCTCTCATCTTATGATAACTCATCAATGCTTACACACGTTAGGGGCCCCTGTAGCCCGGGGGCCCCGTATTATTGATACGGCTGATACGTCGGTAGCTACGCCCCTGTGTTAGACACTAAACTTAATAGGGCATAAATAAATTTATACATATCAGTTGGATAAAATTCGAAATTTTTGGTCGGAAGAAGTAGTTTCGAGAAAAACTTAAAATTTAAAATTTACGCAAGTGCAATAATGAAAGAGATAAAGCCAATAAAACGGAAATTTTTTAAATTCATAACTGATGAATCATGGTTAAATTTAAGTGAAATACATTATATATATACGAACTATATAGATGTATACATACCTGCGAAGTTCACATAGTCGATCATTATGCGTCGATTATTTAATTGTTATAGCTCAATTAAATTGCTATGACTTCGTAAATATTGGCAATTTTAAAATTTCGTTTTGAGGACATACTCTTAAAACTCAAAAAATCAAATTTCATATTTCTAAACCAAAATACCGTTTTAATATCAAATTTCCATTAACAGAACTTTTCCACGAAACACTCTATACTTTAAATTAGTATAATGTTCACAACAGCGTGGCATATGTATGTATAGCAACAGAAACTTTGCCGAAATGTAAAGTTATTTATTTTATTAGATCAACAAAAATAAATGAAAACATACAAAATAAACTAAATAAATAGAAATAAACGTATACAACGGAAATTTATTCCGATAAATTTCAGAACAGGATAACGACGATCCTTTCATTGGGCCTAGGGTTAATTAACATTATTTTACGTGAGGGGTATCAAAAATCAAAGGGTTGGGAAATTCATTTGTATTTATAAGAAAGTTATTATGATACTAATTAATTAATTTTATCTACACAATTATATGGGAATGAAATTGGTCATATGTTACAGACAGAAAAAGTAAGAAAAGGTTACTTTATGAGTCTTATGGCATATTTTCATTTAAATGTGTAATGTATCAGTTTCAATAACATTATTTTGAAGGGTGTATGCGTATTATCAAACACTTCTATCTCCCGAAATCAACTATTAATGCAACATTTTGAAAAGCAAAGATCTTGTTCTATCAAATGATTTAGAGTTCCCTAGCGATAACTACGGAACCCTTACGCTCCTTTCGCATTATACGGTTTTTGCCGTACGGCAAAAAACCGTACGGTCGCATTTTTTTAGTGGAGTTAAGAATTAACATTTAGTGGAGTTAAGAGTTACATTACACGGTCACGGCAAAATGCCGTTGCCGTGCCGTGTAGCAGCCGTCTCTTGCCACTGGACTTGACGGTTGCCGTACGGCGTTTTTAGCTCAGTTGTGTATGTCATTAAATGGATTCTTTCACAGCAGACGGTTTTTTAACGTACGGCATTAACAATATTTTGTTGAATTTCATGTTAATTATTAATTTTATTTGTGAAATGGATGAAACTAATGTTGCATGTCATAACCAGTATTTTAATAAATTGTATATAATTTCGAAATTGTGTGTTTTGATGTTAAGTTCGCCAAGAAATTAATCAAAAGAGTCTGTAAACATCCGCAAATAGTTGAAAAACTTATTTTCGTCATTTTTCAGATCTTCAAAGAGTGCGCAAATAAATAATCCTACTTTCTATTTCCTCTGATTTATAGAATTAACTTTAATCACACTTGTTACTTGTATAATGTTGCAAATCAAATGAAGATATTCAGTTTACAAAGGCAAAAAACCGTGCAATGTGAAAGCAACAATATCACGGCAAAAAGTCGTACGGTTTTTTTTCCCGTACAGCGAAAACCGTACAATGCGAAAGCAGTGTTACAGTTTTGTCTAATTTGTCTATCTGTCATATTTTCGTAAGAAATCGATCCCGTATCTTAAACAATTTAAATGAGTCTCATATCTTAAACAATTTAAGAGAGGGATTATTCAAATATTTATTATGATTGGAATTTACCTTATTGTTAGAAAAATGAAATACGTTGACCAGTTTTGAAAATTCTAATTTCCATCGATAATTGACTATCAGAATATAACCCTATTAATTTTCACGATAATCGCTCGAGTAGTTTAATATAGTTATATCTAAAAAAAAAAAAAATGAAACAAGTCGAAACAGTTATGTTGTATTCTCTTGTTATCATACATACTTACAACCGATTCTCTTTTCCTTAGGTAATTCATAACAGCGCTACCGTAATATTACAGATATTTCTAGTGTTTGTTGAAATTAGTTACCTATGTTGATGTATATTTTTGGCTTTACCAACGATTTTTTTATATATTTGGCAAATATATCTCTTTTTGCACAACAATATAGTTTTAGACGTCAAAAGCATTCCGATTTCAATGCTCTAACTGATAACAAGTTTATTGTTGTTTTGTAACTCATAAATTGATTGTTATATAAAAGTGTATAATTTCTTTTTTTTCTTTCTTAGTTTTATTAAGTAATTTATAAGTGTATTAGTTTAGTGTATCATATAAACTATTAGTGCATATTTGTAAAAGTGTAAAAGAGTTTAATGGAAAGTGGCCAATATGGGGAAGGGGCACCCCAAATCCTCCCGACCAGGAATTTTGGAAACACTAAACGGAGAAGAACAGGAACTATCCCACATGGTGGCAAATAACGAATCAGAAACTGAATCGTCTGATTCAATTCATTCTCTTAATACAAATTATCAATGTGATAAAGTTTCAAAAGTTTTTCACTTCACATAAATTCACTTCAATGCAATTAGATAATACCATTATTACCATTAATTCTAATAATTTAAATAACAGTAATTATGTCACCGATAACACCTTTGAAAAAAGCAATTTAATTAATAATGACACTATATTACATAGTAATTCAACTAACAAAATAAATAAATTCAATTCAAATAGTTTAGGCCCTTATTATGTGTATTTAGAAAGCACAACAAATGAAAACATAGGAAAATTACACACTATGTCAATAGGTCGTTTTCTTTACGGAACATTTCCTCAATATAGGAATAATATAAAAAATATAAATAAAATGGGTAGGAATAAAATACGAATTGAACTTTCTGACTGTCATTCAGCTAACGAATTGGCACATAAATACGGCCGTATATTTGAACAAAAAAATTTGAAATTCTATATACCGGATTATCTTGTAACGTGTCAGGGTATCGTTAGAAATGCTGATACCTCCCTAACAATGGATGATATACTGGATGATATTAATTGCTCAACTAAAATTAGACAAATAAGACGCATGGTTAAAAAAGTTGAGGATGGAACAATTATCAATATTCTCCTTGCTGTTATTACTTTTGAATCTGATTTTCTTCCTGGATATGTCCGGTTGTACGGTGTACAATGTCCCATAGAGCAATACGTACCCAAAGTAACTCAATGCTATAATATTGTTTGCGTTACGGACACGTTAGTAGTCAATGTAAAAGTAAAACGCGCTGGTGGAGAGCATTCAATTAATGAATATAATATGGATGGCTATAAATGTATTCATTGCGAACACGCACATAAATCCACCGATAAAAACTGTAATGTGTACTTAAAACAAAAAGAAATCCAAATGTACATGATTAATTATAAACTATCATATAAAGATGCTGTGTCTACAATGAATACGAATTACGCCTCAACAACAGCTAACCAAACATTGGAAATAGATAATTGTCATATTTTCCCCAAATTACCTAACAATAATCCAAAAATGTATACTAAAACAAATTTAAATAATGTAACTAACTATCCACCTCGTAAGCGAAAACGGAAAAATACCTAATCCTAGGGTGTATAATCCAGTAACCCTACCCCCACCAATATATAACTCGGCTAGAGTAAAAACTACTCCTATTAACAATAACCCTCACGCGACGGGTTATAATTGCACACCAGTATCATCTAGACCAGTGTTTTTCAACCTGTGGATCGCGGCCCCCTGGGGGGTCGCGAAGCTTTTTTAAGGGGGGTCGCAGTTACTTTAACAGTAAAACCACTCTATTTCAATATATATATATATATATATATATATATATATATATATATATATATATATATATATATATATATATATATATAATATTTAATAAAGAAAAGGTTAAGTAAAGGTCACATTAATGTGATGTTTTCATACTTTCGCTTAATAAAATTTCAAAACAAATAATTGTGGCTTATTTTCAATAACAGTAAATCCGAGTTTTAAATAATTGTCGTCATATAGACGCTTTTCCTTTGCTTTTCTTTCATTACGCTCATCGGAACTTGAAGTTAACGGTGGTGCATCTCTTTCCAGAAACTCATCCATTTTCAATAATTACAATGGGCACAGAATTTTGGATATTAGACAATAAAAGAGAGTGAGCAACTACCAAATAAGCAACAAGTCAATTCGCACAATATAATAGTTGAAGACTACTGGAAAAACAAAACTATACCACCCTTAGTTGAAAGCCATCGATTTTTAAATACTTACAGTCAAGTGCCCATACTTGGGACAGCACCCTAACTTGGGACATTTTGTTAAGTTTTGTTTTGACGGTTAATACACCTGTCTATATTTCATTTTCTAAAAACAGGTGGTGGAATATTTTAGACTGATAGTTGTTGTTTGAGATTATGTCTGTTCGACCTCATTTGCGCAGCGTCATAGGTGAGTTAAATAATTTTATATTTTGGAACAAAAAACACAATTCTTTTATATGAAAATAACTTTGATCGCCCTGATTGACCCGTCAACATCAGACTCGAGTAAATCCTAAATTTCTTTTGTGTATGTGTTTGGGCAGTGCTTCTACACATTCAGTTAAATATAACTAATTTCCTTAATTTTTTATTTATATTTATATAAAAATCGGAAAATATATGCTCCTAACTTGGGACAGTGTCCCAAGTTAGGAAACAAGAAAGTGACTACTTTGAGATAAGTTACATGAGGAATTATTTAGGATCAACAAATACACTTGTACCAGGAGCGTATACAGCGGAGCTTCTTGGGGGGGGGGGGGGGGTAGATCATGCGAAAAATAATAGGACTAAAAAAAATTTTTGAGACAAATTTAAAAATTAAAATTATAGATTGATTTTCTGTACCGTTGACGACTAAAAAAAAAAAAAAAAAAAAACGGTTTTTTTTCCGATATAGTGTTTAAAATTAAATAATATCCAGTGTATATTTTTAATTCTTGGGGGGGGGGGGGGGTCATGACCCCTTGACACACACTCCCCTTGTATACGCGCTTGATTTGTATTCCCAAATGTCGAGGAAATTGAAATAAATGTAAATTCTGATTGGATTATGGGCGTTAGAAAGCCTAGCAAAGTGTTCAGAGGCAGATGCATATTCCCAAAGTTTTAAAATGAAGCAGTAAAAACGCTCCTAACTTTCAGGCAATTTTGGACTATGTTATATGTGGCTTTTTTATTTTTTGTGATCATTTGTGATATAAACTTTTTTTAAGAGATTATAAGTGTCTCAAGTTATTTACAACTCTCCTATATGTGGTACATAAGTAAAAATACACGGTGTCCCAAGTTAGGATGGGGTATCCCTTACTTGGGACAGTGGACATTTTTTTTTTAATTTTATTAACAGGACTTATAAATTTGAAACTTTTTGCAGATAAAGTACTAAGTCTCTTCCAAAACATGGCTGGTTTGTTTCTAAAATAAAACTTAATAAAAACACACTGACGAAAGTTAAAGCTCAAAACTGTCCCAAGTTAGGGCACTTGACTGTACTCCAATCAAGTATTTAAACATTCAATAGTTCCTTACCATCAATACCCCTATGAATTCACTTTCTGTAATGATAACATCTGGCCAAACTCAAGCGAACATAATACAATCAACTCAGAAATCCATACTTTGTATACCGATGGATCTGTGAATTCAGCCGGGGTTGGGGCGACGTTTTACGATCCAATTTCTGGCGTTTGTCAGTCCTTCAAGTTACCCGATAACTGCTCCATTTACACAGCGGAGCTAACGGCCATATTGGAATGTTTAAAATACACCTATAGCAAACCGGTGCAAACAGCAAAAAATACCAAAACTGTACAATTATGTCAGATTCTAAAAGCGCGATAATGAAACTAAAATGGCCGTCACTAAATAGAGCTACGAATATCATAATACTGAGAATAATTGAACTGTTGAAAAAATTGGCATACGAGGGTAAGGTAACCGCTATTAAATGGATAAAGGGACATGATAGATGTGATGGTAATGAAACTGCGAATCATCTAGCTAAAAAAAGGCTCTAATATGTCTGATCCAACGATATCAGGAATTTTATATAAAGATTTACAAAGCAAACTAATGAAAAGGGCTAATGAAGATTGGCAAACATTTTGAAAAAATTCCTCTCAATTAAGAGGTAAATACACATGGGAAATTCAATCTGAAATTTCTCGTAAACCATGGTTTTCTAATTATGATCGACCAAGTGTATTTATTACAACCATTAATCGTCTAAAAACGGATCATACTTCACTTAGAAATAGTCTGTACCGCTTCAGATTATCAGCCCACCCATATTGTGAGACAGGTGGTGAAGTAGAAGATATCGATCACATTCTTTTTGCTTGCGCCCGTTATCATCACCATCGAAGAAGTTTAATAAAAAATTTTCCAAAATTAAAAGTTCAATTTCCAGCTAACACTATACATTTGCTATCACTAAATAATCACACAATTTTTGATTCCATTGTAGTATTTCTGAAAAACATACGTCAGGTATAACAAATGTACGTATAATTTTGCGTATCCTATGTGTCCCTACCTGTCTGATTCTTTTAATCAGGGGCCTCTTGTATAGGTTTTTGTGAAAGCCATGACAGCCCTCTTAGCAACTGTGTCTAATCTATAGTCTGTTGAAATTGTATAATTGTTGTTAATACAAAAGTAATTGTATGTAGTGTACATTATATGGCTGATAATGACAATTAGTCGGAGGCCAAAAAAAGGTAAAAAAAAAAAAAAAATGTCAAAATTTTTGAATAATTGAAACAATTTTGTCAGTTTCACTCATTTTTTTGCATTTCTTCTAATTTGCAAAATAAAAAAGAAAATACTTGATTCTTATGAAATTGTTATTTATTTTTTGGGCAGTATTCAATTTTAAAATTGTTGGCATTCATTCTAACAATGTCCAGTATACAGCAATATTTATGATATTATTTAATATTTTATATTTTGCTTGTGTAATAAATATAAATGGGGCCATACTTAAGGGGAAGAGTTATGCGTCCAACAAAAAAAAAATTAAAATTCAGTTTTTCTACTAAATTTCATATTTTACCAAAATATAATTTAATATTATATTCGGACCAAACAGAATACCCAGAGATATTTTTAATTTTAATATACAACAGAAATTGTCAGTAGATTTAATATATAGTACACCAAAATGATTAAAATCCAATGCCGGACATATAAAGTGAGTAGTAGATGCAATGCACCCAGGTTTTTAATTCAGGAAAATCTCGTGTTTGCACACAATTCAATAATATTACAAATTTTATTCAAAATTACTAAAATTTCTACAAAAGAGCCATAGAAAGACAATTAATAAAATAAGAATATTTGTGCCTATGACGTCATCAAGTATACGAAGACTGGGGATGAAGTAGCATTCTTATTCTCAGGGCCAGCGTGACCATATAGGCGAACTAGGCGACCGCCTACTGCGCCAAAAATCGAGGGGCGCCGAAAATCTGGGCACGTAAAAATTACCTATAAATTTTCCAAGCACTGTACGTATTTTTGTTAAATAATTCACTTTCCAAGCGATTTTAATAGTTATATATTTTTATATCAAAAAGGTTGATCGATACATGGTACAGTCGACTCTCCTTAATTCGAAACTCGAGGGACTTAAAATATTACGAATTATAGAGAGGTTCGAATTATCGCAGGTAACAATTTTAACTTTTTAAGCATTTGCGATGAATGAACTTGAACTTGTCTCAAATGTACTTACAATCTTTCTGTCCCTTTCTCTCTGCAACTTTGAATTGTCGAGTGTTTGACGCCGATGAGTTCGAATTAACGCATCGTTTTGTTACGAAGCAATGATTTTTTCGTTCGAATTACCAAGTGTATAAAAATGTATTGTTTTAGTTCGAAATATAAAGAGATTTTGTAGGGAACTCGTGATACCTTTGAATTATAGAGAATTTCGAATTATCACAGGTTTTAATTAACGAGAGTCTACTGTATCTAGATCATATGGTCACATGCAAACTGAATGATGTTTCTTTAGAAATGTTTATGAAGAAAAGGGTCAGTCAACCTTTTTTATCTCTATGATTTTTTCTTAGAATACGTTTTTAATGCTCAAAAAAGTGTCGACGTTTACTTGCATTACATGGTTGGGTAAGTGGTGGAAAAATGACATTTCATATTAGATGATTTAATGTTATTCAAATTAATGATGGAAATGATTCCAGGCTACAAAAAATCTATTCAGAGTTAAAAAATTCCTTTTAAACATTTCTCTAATGCTTAAAAAGATGTCGATATTTATCTGAGTTATATGGTCGGACAAGTGGTCGGGAAACGACATTTCATATTACACGGCCTAATATTATTCCAGATAATGGCAAAAATGGCTTCGGTCTACAAAAATTCTATTTACAATTAAATAATTGCCTTTAAACATTTTTCTAATCCTCAGAAAAGGGTTGATGTTCATCTGCATTATATGATCAGTCAAGTGGTCGGAAAACAACATTTCATATTACACGATCTAATGTTATTCCCGTTAACGACGAAATGATTCCAGCCTTCGAGAATGACTCAGTCCATGACGTAGGAAAGACTGATAGGCTTGGCGACAATATCAAATGAACAAAAATTAACGCAAACCTTCGTCTTTAATGAACTAGTTCTAATATTTTCTAAGCTTAAGACTAGGAAAAGTAAAATATAATCTTCAGTTTTTTGTTATCTTTTTTATGTACCGAACCAACTTCGTGCAAGTTCGGTACATAATAAGATTGGATTGTGTAGAATGAATAATTATTGAGTTTTACATCCATATTGAATAAACGCAAGAGGTATTGCTTGTGTATTGTATGTATTTCATGTACCTGTGAACTCTATAGTTCGATTAAACGATTAAGACTTGTAACAGTACTGCTATCTAGCGATGTATATAAGTATTTCAAAGTAACTGGTATTGTTCAAAGTAACTGGTATTGGGGACGCAAACCCCGAGTAAGTAGTGAATAGTAATGACGAACAGAAAGAGGAGTGATGAGAGGAGAGAGAGAGTAAAAAAAAGTTTGAAATGGCGGATTGATAATGAGTTAAGTTAGAAACTGTTTTGGAAAATTAACAAAAAATTGATATTAAAAAAAATATTTAAAAATAAAATAATATAAAAAATAATCAACCAATATATTTGAAATTATAAAAACAAAAGGAAAACCTATAAATAAAATATTATCATTACTTAAACCAAAAGAAAACAAAATTAATAAAATACATGTGCTTTCGTGTTTAACCTACAAGAGAATATTATATTTTTTTTTTAAAATATTCCCTGTGTTTCATTTATCTACCTTGGAACCATAAAATCTACATCAAGAAAATCTTCCAGTTACGATAAACTCATTAGAAATAACTTTTGTGATATAATAAATACGTTGTCTTTGTAATTTTGTGTTTCTAATAAAAAAAATCATAGTTAATATTTTTTAAACCTTTATTTATTTCTAATTTTTATTATATACATAATTAACTTTAATAAAAACAAGTCGTCAAGTGCAAGTTGTACTTGCGCTAACAGTGTTCCGTACAATCAGTTGTTTCTAGGAATTTTTTATAACGGGATGTGAAGGTGGATAAAATATTTTTCCTACTAAATAAATTTTATTCCTAAAGTATAACCCATTTTTTGATTTCAGAACGATCGTGTTCGTATGTGTCACATCGTGAACGTATGTGTCCGCACTGTTATATTTTAAGAAGTTTTAGTTATGACCACTGATGGTGAGGGACATTACTTAGTGCGTGTCGAACACGCACTTGACGAATTTTATTTATATATATTTCTTGTCTTTGTTTTCTTATCTTTTTTTATTATGTATTAATAATTTATTGTAAATAAATAAGCATTAAGTACTGATTATTGTTAATATACTTTGTGAAAAACTTTTACACGTTAAAAGTTGAAGATTCATTGTATGACTTAAATAAGTGTTTATTAAGTCTGGGGGCCCCTAAGGATATTTCGCCTAGGGCGCCAAATAACCTTACACCGGCTTTGGTTACTGTGCCCTTCTTCTATTGGATATATGAAAAGTTAAAGTTCTTATAAAAAAGATGTTGACATTTTTTTTATCTTGGTCAAGTAATTTGTAAAAAATTTAGGAGTGACTCGCAATTAATAAAAATCTGAGAATCACTGATCTATGCACTGTAGATGCTAATAATCCTTGTAGATAATGTATACAAACAAATGTATCCAAAAAAAAAGTGATAAATACAAAAGGATAAATGAACAAACATTAATAATCCGCTTCTTTTATTCATATTGTGAAATACAAACGAACATGTAATTGTGTAGAAAAATTGAAAACGTGCCGGACATTTTAAAAAACCGTCAACACTTTTGCCACTATATTACTGTGCAACTCCTATTCCTAACTACTCTACTCCTGTTGCTGCCCGTGTTCCTGCTTATCCTCACGACTTTGTCAACCAGTCATTCAGAGCACCAAGCTAGTGAGTCCATTTATAAGTTCACAATGGGACGCTAAACAACCCGTGTATTTAAGGGGTGTGTTATATTTATTAACACAGAGTGGCATATTATACCTATGCTATAGGTATTGTGTAACATGATGTTTCATTATTGTTACGATTCGTGACACTAAAAAGACAAAAAAATATGAAACAATATACACAGTGGTGATGCACATTGTTAACACTGTACATTTATACATTATAATTTCAGGCGGTATTTTAGTCTAAAAATTTAAAACAATCGATTCTTGTTGTAGAATATGTCCTCAAAAGGAAATTTTACAATAAGTACTAAGTAATATCAATTTAAATGAGGTAGTATAGCCCGGGCCATTTTACTTGGCAGTAACTCGCGCATGATACAGATAGATATATTTGAAAATGCATTACAAGTAAGAGACAATAACATCTGAAAAATATCTAGGTTTAAAGCATATTAAAAAGAAACACCTTTTTAACAAACATATTGTTCTTTTTCGTTCCCTCTTTTATTACCTACTATTAGATGTACGTGTTAAATTCGTTTTCTGCGCACTGTCAAGTTAAAAGTGTTGGGACTCTACTGTACTAACATTGCGTACGGCGTAGCAGAAGACTACTGTACCCAACACTAGTTTTACCTACACGCATATCAAGACTTCAACACCAAGCACTAGCATCACCACGGTCTGCTGTAGCAGTGGTGATGTGATTGGATCACCACTGCCAAGGGCCCGGGTTCAATCCCCACAGGCAACGACGGCTTACTCACTAATATTTTTTTTCAATTTCTTTTTCTTTCCCCTTTTTATATAATGGTGGAACATTCTGAAACCATCGAGAATCATCTAGAACAGGGGTGGGCAAACGGTCGATCGCGATCGACCGGTCGATCGCGAACAGTTCGACAGTCGATCGCAGACATTTTAAGTAATTTACTAGGTTAATTTAAAATCTTTTAATTCAAAATGTCTACTAAAAATTTAGCAAACGATGAAACATGAATTTCCGATGAGTGGCCTTCGAGTAGCCCAAAAATAGCAAAATTATTTATGTAATAACCCAAAAATAGCCAAATATAATGTCGCTCAAAAAATACAGTCTTCCCTTAAAAAAAAATTTATGCCAGAAATTTATTAATCATTGCACGTTACATTCCGTAATACAATAAAACTATTATTACGAAAGTGTCCGACCGACACTAGTTTTTTAATCGAAACCGAAACCGAATTTCGGTCGTGGGTCGCTGTCTTAGTTTCGGCCGAAACCGAAACCGAAAGTTTCTTGTAAGGCAATTTCTTACTACTTTATTTTAATTTCTATGTGTTTAAAAAGCCCATATTTGAGTAATAATTAGTTATTTAATAAAAATAAAGAAAAATTTATACATAAAAAAGTTTTTTACTTGCTATTTTTTATTTAAGTAACTCAGATCACAGCCAGATTAACCCTCTGTTGCATGGGCGCCCATATGATAATTTGTAGGGGGGACGGGCTGAAACTTGGATAAGGAATATTGGATGACGGAAACTGATTTGTAAGTAGCCATAAAAATTTCCAAATTTCGGTATTTTCCCCAAAAATAATATAGGCGAGTAAAGAAAAACCTCATTTCCCTTTCTCTGGGTTTGTCTTTCCAAAATGTTTCCCCAAAAATAACACTGACGCGCAAATAAAAAAAAACATAGTTTCCTTTTCTCCGAGTCCCTTTTTTCGAAATTTTACAGCAAACATAACCAAAGAGGGGGGCCACGAATTACGAATAGTGCGTATTTTCCACAAAAATAGCAGTCACACGCAAAAATAAAGTCGTTTTACTTTCCTCCAGCTCCTTTTTTGGAATTTTTTTCCAGCCATGATTAGCTAGGGGCGCGCGGTCCCCTTGGCCCCGAGTATGGGCGTCCTTGCACTCTTGGGCCCGAACCATTTTCTTCTTACCGGGCCCCCTTTCTCTCTCCCGCGAGCTGGATTTACCTATGGATTTACCTATGGGGCGTTTCCCAGGTAAAAGGTTTTCACTACTACTTTTGTCAAAATTTTCCCGAAAAATAATCGTAAATATTGATTCACATATTCAAAATAGGTAGTTTAACCGGGTCCTTCGAAGAATCGGGCCCTAGACCTTTGTTTCATTTGACTATTCGGTGGTCCAGCCATGAGTGGTGTATATAATTATTGTCATGAAATTTCCAACAAATCATAGTAAAAGTAAACTTTAGTAATAACAATATTAATTGTAGTACTTAATGCCGATACCTAATGCCGATCGTTTCACGGACGGAGTTTTGGTTTCGGTCGAAGTTTCGGCTGCTTTGCTGCCGAAACCAAAGCTAAACCGAAAATACAATTTTTCGCCGAAACTGGCCGAAACTCGCCGAAATTTCGGTGCCATATTACAATGAAAATTTGGAATTATGGTAACCCTATATTTCCCTAATGGGCATTTGACATGAAAGATACTTTATTTGTTTTTAATTTAACTAATTTCTCGGAATCGATCGCGCATAAATAAGAAAATTTAATGTCGATTATACCAGTATTAAGTTTGCCCACCCCTGATCTAGAAGCTCCATATCGAAGAAAAACAACTACATCACAACAACAGCACGTCGTCACCAAATGGGTATATAAGTCGGTTGCGGCAGATGGTGGCAGCCAGTTGTAATCAAGTGCTACGTCGGAGACTAAGGAGGATCGAGTGTAGGAGCCAGTAGTGGAAAAAGTACAGTGGAAGCAAGTAGTGAATCAGTCAAGTGGACACTGTGGACAACCGAACAGGATCAATGGAACGATTGGACTTAGAATAAATATTTTATTAATAATCATTGTTAAATACATCGTAAAATTGTTTAATAAATTGTTGTTTAAAGAAGATACTATCTTTTATTTCAAAAACTTTAGTGGAACGTTAAGTACTCCAAAAGCTTTTCGTCGCAAAACGAAACCAGAGTACCACAACAAAAGGCCCAAGTTATAATTACGCCGCGCTGGAATGAATCGGGCGATAATTTACGTACAATAATCGACTAACTATACCGTCAACATCTGTCGCAATTATCAGCTGTAAAACACGATTTTCACGAAATTACTTTTTTCGACCTGGTTATTAACAAGCAATCTCGAGTTCTGTCTAACCGATTGCCATTAAAAGTTTGTATCTTCAATAGATATTTTCTAATTGTCCGAACTCTGGGAAATTTAAAAAATTATGATTTTCCTTTTTTAGTGTTCGTACCTTAAAAGGAAAAACGGAATCATTTTAAGATTACTCTCGTGTCGACTGTTTGCCTGCCACAAAAGTTTCCTCGAAAACTATGTAATTTAAAAGGCAAAATGTTAGCCCTTGACGACGCGCATATTTGTTGCCAGTCAACGATTAAAAAAGAAATTATTTTGGTTTAAAATTGTGTGAAGTATCATTTGAAAGAGCTTTTTCTAAGGATTTTAAAAATATTTTATATTTGTTGACTGCTCTTTGTACGGAGTCCTAATTGTACGAGCTTGACTCGCTCTTTCCCAATATTTCGATCCTTTTTTGATTTCTACCATAATGATAATAGTTCTTATCAAAAAACTGTGAATAATTTATGTTTCATATTTACGAAAGGACTCCAGTCTAGTCTGAAACAACGGTCAACGTTTGCATTTCTGGACTAGAACGTCGCACTTCTTAAACAAAACTATTTTTTGTTTGTAGGTACACGTATATTCCTAAAAATTTAACATTCAAGAATTCCTACTAAAATTTTTACTTCTGTTCAAAATAAAATGATTACAAATTTTAATTTTGTAGTATTTCACTCGAAAAGATATCCCAGGAGACTGTGAATTCGACACATTAGGGGGCATTACCTGCAAAAAATATATGTCAGATTAGATTAATTTCGAGACCCTTTATATAAAATAATAGTTTAAATTTACTAGTTTACTTAATAGATTAAACTGTTATTGACAGCTTCCAATAAATTTCCGCTAAATATTTCCTTGCTTTGTCAATCACTCCCCAATGACCTATAACCTTAACCTAATTAGTTTTTATACCAAAGTCGAAGTATATTGTCTAAACTAACTAAACTAACCTAACCCAACCTTAACTAGCCTCACCACCTATAACCTTAACCTAATTAGTTTTTATATCAAAGTCGAAGTATATTGTCAAAACTAACTAAACTAACCTAACCTTCGGGCAAAAGGAACCTTAACTAACCTCACTAGCTAGTTTTTATCTAAAAAACGAAGTATATTGTCAAAACTAACCTAACTTTCGGGCAAAGGGTAACCTTAACTATCCTCACCACAGCTTTTATGTCAAAGTCGAAGTATATTGCCAAAACTAACTAAACTAACCTAACCTTAACTAACCTCACCACCTATAACCTTAACCTAATTATTTTTTATATCAAAGTTGGAGTATATTGTCAAAACTAACTAAACTAACTTAACCTTAACTAACCTGACCATCTATAACCTTAACCTAATTAGTTTTTATACCAAAGTCGAAGTATATTGTCAAAACTAACTAAACTAACCTAACCTTCAGGCAAAGGGTAACCTTAACTAACCTCGCTACCTAGTTTTTATCTAAAAAACGAAGTATATTGTCAAAACTAACCTAACCTTCGGGCAAAGGATAACCTTAACTAACCTCACGACCTAGCTTTTATGTCAAAGTCGAAGTATATTGCCAAAACTAACTAAACTAGCCTAACCTTAACTAACCTCACCACCTATAACCTTAACCTAATTAGTTTTTATATCCAGGTCGAAGTATATTGTCAAAACTAACTAAACTAACCTAATCTTAACTAACCTCACCACCTAGTTTTTATATCATCTACCAAAAATTTGAAAAAAAAAAACTTATAACCTTAACCTAACTAATTTATAATCTTACTATAGTTTT
This sequence comes from Brachynemurus nebulosus, assembly GCA_035578155.1. Taxonomy (NCBI): domain Eukaryota; kingdom Metazoa; phylum Arthropoda; class Insecta; order Neuroptera; family Myrmeleontidae; genus Brachynemurus; species Brachynemurus nebulosus. Next base: position 1,868,880 of record JAPWDM010000003.1, read on the forward strand.
TATATATCGTCTTTTATATCATCTACTATTTGATTTTTCAAAATAATATTTCCCAAGCTTAGTTTTTTAAATACTATAGTTGTCACCCATTAACGTTCGTTTTTAAATGCAATAGTTTAAATACCAACATCTAAGCTAAGGTCTATTGCAATTTAGCTATCTTTTATATTATATTGGGAGCAAAAAAAATCTTAATCATATCACAGCCGCATGTACCCTAACTAAAAAGAATAATTAACGATGTTTATTTTGTTGTTCGGTTATTTTGTCGTACAGTTATTTTGTCGTTCGGTTATTTTGCCCACAGGTATATTGTCTAAGATGATTTTGTCGTGCGGTTATTCTGTCCACGGTTATTTTGTCGCGGTTATTTTGGCCACAGTTATTTAATCGCGGCACCATGTAACCGCATAAAAAAATTGTTCAACACCAGGGCGGCGCCACGAGTTATTCGGAGCTATATCTCTATGGTTGGAATATTAATTTCTAAAAAATAAACAATATTCCTAGGTAACCGAATTGGAAAATTTCGTTGCCAAAGTGAAGTTAACAGAAGATGATTTTTGGTTGGTTAAAGTAATACCTAGATCATAGAGATGTAATCCTATATACCTGTGTCGTCGCCCTGGTGACAGATTGTTAGATATTTTGAGAAAATTGCTTCTTACATATAATGATAGTCCGTCGAAAATAAAGCACCCTGTAGCGATTAAGGTAACAACATGTCATTGTACGAAACTAAATTGGATCTACGTGGTGCTACCGATGCGAGAAACACTCTTTAGAGTTTAGACTTTAGAGTTTTAGTAATGGAGCGAACATTATATTATATGCCGTATATATGCTTCAAATGGTTGAAAGTTACATTCTTTTTTTTTTTTTTTTAATAGGACATATAAATTGCAAAGACACTTGCTGTAAATATCCTGGCGTTGAATTATTTATGTCGTAATTTCCTTTTTTACGATATTTGAAAGATTTCTTTTTAATTGAGCAGCATACATTGCAAAAAAACGTTTTATGTTTTTTTCTACATACACTACAAATGTTACAATATGGAATGCTTGAGACGAAAAGTAGAGTTTTTGTCTGACAATAAAAAACTATGAATAAAAATGTGCTGTTGAACTAAAGGAAATGAGGACTTTTTTAAGTTTTTGAAACAGGGGAAAGTATTATGATTTAAATTTTTGATAAGTCTTTTTTATTGAGAAATCTAAAACGATTCGATGAGACGATTCTTCCAAAAAATGGTAGGTTCATGAAGTTTGTTGTATTGTATTTTAGAATTCACAGTCAGTATTACAGAAGTACTGATATGTTTGAAATAAATCAATACTTTTTTTCAATAATATATCGGTAGTAAAAGTAATGCGATAGTATAACTGGCCATATTCTGGTTATTACTAGTTTAATTACCCGCCAAAAAGGCAAGGTTGGTATTTAGAAACGTCTTCCTGAGAAAACTTACAACTTAGACATAGAAACGTACGCAATATAGAATACGTTACTAAATTGGCATTAAACATTTACTAAATTTTTTAAAAAATATACATTTATATAGAGAATATAGATATACTTCTGTTATTAGGCCAGTGACCAGACCGTTTTGGCTGTCAATTTTAAGAAACAGCTCCGATTGTCATGAAATTTTAACAGTAGATAGGGAATAACTTAAGAAACAAAAGTTATATAATGCCCATGTGCGCTTTTACCCGGGGGCTGGATGCCACCCTTTTTAGGGGATGGAAATTAGCACCCGTAAAATAAATGCAAAAATCAAAGAAGGATGAATTCTACTTAAAGGATGTTTTGTACATGTTTTTCTATAAATCAATATTTTCCGAGTTATCTGCCATTGAAATTGTTGATTTTTCATCTAAAAAGGGCACATTTTGAAGCGGTTTTTCACGAATAACTTAAAAACCGTTCGTTTTTAAAAATAAACTTACTGAAGTAATGATGAAGCTTTTAAAATAACGAATCGATTGGTTTTTTCTTCCTTTCCGTAGACGAAACAATACTCGAATTATGAGTCGTTAAAAATGAGTGTTTGGTCGCCATAAACTAAAATCGAACCTTTTGGCGTTAAATAACGGGAAAACAGCGTATTTTAGGAGGCAAATTTATCTGACATTATTTATAGAACTTGAAAAGACCTTCAAAATGAGCTCTAGTAGAAGTTATTTACGTCAAAAATGAAGGAGTTATGGTGAGAAGAATACGGCTGTCTCATTTTTCCAGAGCAAAAAGCAACAACAAAACCAATGGCTTCGCGACAAGAATTGATAGTCAACGAAATCCAAGTACAGTTGCTTTCATTTAGGTACTAACCATATATTCTGGGAGTTTGAGTGCTTTAGAATGCTTATTTTTGAAAATAATTTTCATTTAGGGGAGAGCCGGGCAAAGTTGCCAGTCGGCAATATTTTGCTTTGCGGTACTGTAATATACGGAGGTAAAAGAAGGGTGGTTACAGTGATTGATTCGAACTATTCCACTGACGCCACCATAAATCTAATATGTACTGGAATGGTAAGAAGGATGGTAGCAGTGGCTGTATTTAGACCAAAATATTTTAGTTAAAAAGGTTTAAATTTGGGGTCGCGGTTAATTGTATTATGAAAACTACCCAGACGTAGATGTGGGAAATTGAATAACTCAATAACTAGCGAATAATAATGTAAAGTTTATATTCTAAAATAAAATATTCATTTACAGATTTGTTACCAATTTGGGCTAAACAGAATTACAATTACAAACCAATGTTTCAACAATGAAAGATAAAAATAATATAAAAATTCTTATAATCTAATACGTTACATATGCAAGCCGATTGGGTGTGGTTGGAGAACTACCGTAAGTTATATGAAAATATCCAAATATCCAGTTAAAATATTAATAAATCAAATTTTAATAAAAATATACCGAATCGGATTGCATATGTTGATTAAATATTAGGAAAGGAAGCGCGTATTACCTCTTCCTGAGGAATACACAAGCTCAACACTAAAATAGATCTTTAACAGCTTTTCACTTTAAAAGTATATTACGAATTCACAGTGCGGACACAATTACGGAATGAATCGTATCGACCCGTTTTTGGGCCTCAAGCCGATCTCGCTAGGGTAGTCCCCTTGCCTCGTTCATTAATCGTTCGATTTCATACTTTCAACGTTTTCGCTGATTTAGCGATTTAATCAAAGGCTTCATTATTTTACTTTTAAATATTCGTTTTTCTAGATTAATCTATACAATGGTGTTCAACAATAAGTTTACAATATGTTACTATATTATGTTAGAAAGTGGGTACAGTAGCGGGCATTATATTACAGTACTGCTACCTTACAACAATAAGTTACATCATTAGTATGCCATTAGTATTCTAGTGAAGTGTGGAGACTAATATATTGTTACAACTGATTTTATAACAAAAACATTGAATTTTACTACATCTGATCTAAGGTAAGTGTTTAATTCTTTGTTTCTTATCATTTTAATGTCAGCTAATGTTTATCAATTACTTCAAAACGGGCAAAGTGGCCAAAATATCAAGCGGGCAAAGTGGTCAAGCTGGCCGCCTTGCCCGAAGTTGGTTTTTTTATGTTTCTGAATGATTTATAATTATTATCACAGTAAAGTAGAAAAAGTATAGGTACATTATTGCAGGTTTATTTGATATTATTGGAACAATATGGAAATAAATGTGATAACATATTATCACATTTGATGATGCCTGAAGATGCCTTTTATTGTGAATATGTGGTTCATGGGGATGTAGCTTTTAGTTTTCTCAAAAATTCTTGAATAAATTTTAAATTAAGGTTATGTACATTTAAGGTTACACAGAATTTTTTGTTCTTGTTTTAGGCAGTTTTTATCATGGTGTGCAAATATAAAAGAAAAAGCCAACAGCAATCGTGGGACGCAGATGTGATGGAGAGAGCGATTCAAGCTGTTAAAAACGAGCTTTAATAAAGAGAATGTGAATCAACGAATAAGTTACCTTTACATTTTAAATTTCAAATAGCTCTACCAAGAACCCATCGCCTCTATTTACTACAGTTTTACGATCAACTCCGTTTATTAAATTTTATTTTTACTTTATTAAGTGAAAATCTTATATCTCTTTTATGTAAAAGTACTTATAATACTAACATTATAAATAAACAATACTTCAAGTTAATAATTAAACTTTGTTACTCACACAGTCTTTTTCAGTCTTATGCTATCAATGTCGAGCAAAGTGGCTGTGAGTGGCCACTTTGCCCTACCAATGCGGGCAAAGTGGTCATTTTGTAACATGTTGTAAGTTTAATATTTTCGGTTATACTGTTGCAAAATACATTAAAACTGCGAAGTACTATCAAAATTTCAATTAATTTGTTTGATGATTAGTCATTAAAATAGATGCAATTCCCTTAAAGTGGCCACTTTGCCCACCCTTCCCCTACGTTAGCCACAGATTTTGAAATTTCAGAAAAAATTTCCTTTTCTCTCCGATAACTAAAAAACTATGTAATATTCGAAAAAAAGCATCTGTATAAAATTACAAGTCTTTAATTGCCCGATATTTTAGTTCTTTTTATGTCATCGAAGGATGACATATTAATATCGTTGTGTGATCATAGTGGGGGAAACATTATTATAGAGTTGTACATCCATATTGAATAATTATAGAGTTGTACATCCATATTGAATAAACGCAAGAGGGCTGTAGAGTTAACAACTATAGAGTTAACAAAAAATCATAAATTAACACTTTCACTGAGGTGACATTACTTAGTGCGTGTAAGAAACACGCACTTAACGAATTTTTTTTGGTTTTTCTACCATAATAATTATTTGAGATATCGTCGATATAAGTTCACAGGTAGGTTCAACGCCTACGTTTCCTGAGACATTAAAACTTCAAAATCTTAAAAAATCAGAGTTCAAAACAGTTGAGCTTTACAGGCCTTCTAGCCTTTGAAATTCCTTACAAATTGAGTATTTGTGCGATTGGATATCTTCAAAACTGACAAAGTTATCGCTATAAAATAAATTGTATTTTACTTCAATTTTTCGGAGCACCCACACCGCGTCGCTCTCGATGGCTTTCACGCCTCTCTACGTCCATCCAAACCATACATATACATTACGGATCGTAACACTAAATTCGGATTTTGCGTGATGACGGTCGGGTCGGGCGTGTCACCAAGTAGGACTACAAACAAAAACAAACATTTCGTCCCTCATTTTACTCCCTTAGGGGATGAATTTCCAAAAACGCTTTTACCACTAGCTTTTACTGATACACAGAATTATAAGCACCAACTTTCATAGCTCTAACTTCAAAAATGACGAATTTCCATGCAATTTTTAAATTGTAGCAAATTCTGGAAGTCGGCTGGTATTACACAATTGTACTGTACGGTGGAGCTGCGCACACATTAAAACAATTGAGCAGTGTCAGAAATTTAGCAGTATTTCTCGAGCAGATGCGCTACGAGAACTTCATCTAAGCGACCACTAAAAAGAGCGCAGTTAAATTATTATCTATCATCCCGATAACACACAGCACTATAACGGCGTCGGATTTCTGATAGACCAGCGAATAAATTATTTAGTTGAAGTATGTGTACCAATCTCGGATCGCATTATATTGATAAAATTAAATACTAAACCGATTAAAACTAACATTATACAAATATATGCACCTACGTCAGATTATAGTGATGCTGACTGCAAAGAATTCTACAACGAATTACGAGGAACAATAAATATGAGCAAAACTTTTGGGAGAACAATAGTCATGGGAGACTTTAATGCTAAAGTTGGGCAAGGAAAGGAAGAAAAAATCGTCGGAAAATTTGGAGTCGGAAAAAGAAATCTCAGAGGCGATCAGCTGATAAATTTTTGTAGAGAAAATAAATTCGTAATTTCCAACACTTGGTACGAACATCCAATTCGAAGATTATACACATGGAAATCTCCCGCAGATTCAAAAGAAAGAGTGATAAGAAACCAGATAGATTACATACTTATCAACGACCGTTTTAAAAATAATATCGATAACGTTACAACAAAACCAGGGGCCGATATAGGATCAGATCATAATTTATTAGTTGCAACTTTCAACATAAAATTCAAAATAACTAAAAAGCAAATAATGAGTAACAATAAAACATTAGAAAGTCTAATGGTAGACAAAACAAAAGAGAAGTTCAATGAAAATGTTTCAAAAATTATTAAAGACTCAAAAAGCAAAAAAGATAATATAGAAGACTGGTGGAACAATATAAAAAATGCACTAGTAAAATCAGGAGAATCTGTACTAAAAATTCACAATTTAGGAAAAAAACAAGACTGGATGACAGAAGATATTTTGAAGTTAATGCTAGAAAGGGAAAAATATAAAAACGTAAACGAAGCAGAGTATAAAAGAATACAAAAAGAAATTGAAAAAGAGATTAAGAATGCAAAAGAAAATTGGATGAAAGAGCAATGTAATGAAATTGAAAAATTAGCAGAATTACATCAAGATAGGAAATTACACCAAAAAGTGAAAGAAGTTTGTGGGAAGCTCAAAAAAAAGAAGATGGAGTTACAGAACATAGTAAATAAAAGTAAAAAAATCATACAGAACCAAGAGGAAGAAAAACATAGATGGGCGGAATATATAAAAGAATTATACAATGACGACAGAGAAGAATTAAAAGAAGCCCATAATAACTTGAATGTTGAAAATGAAGAACTTCCGATATTAATGAGTGAGCTCGAACAGGGAGTAAAATATGTTGGAAATAGAAAAGCTGTAGGAGAAGATCAAGTACCAGCAGAATTTATCAAGTCTCTAAATGAAGAAAACTTAACAGAACTTTTGAAATTATTCAATAAAATCTATGAAACCGGTAGTCTTCCCAAGGACTTCGTAAGATCCATTTTTTATCCAATTCCGAAAAAAAGTTCCTCAAAAGAGTGTGATGATTATCGTGTAATTAGTGTTACTAGCCATACTGCAAAAATATTCCTTAAAATAATTTTAAACAGAATTCAGAGGAAAATATTACAGAACATCAGTGATTATCAAATGGGTTTCAAGCCTGGAATAGGCACACGAGAGGCAGTCTTTAGTCTAAAAACTTTAATAGAAAGAGCACGCGAAAGTGACCAGGATATTTATGTATGTTTTATAGACTATCAAAAGGCTTTTGACAGTCTGAAACATAAATTGATGATAGAAAACTTGTATAGTGTGGGAGTTGACAAAAAACTTATAAATATAATTAAAAATATTTACTATAACCAAGAAGCAGCAGTTAAAGTAAAGTCAGGAAAAACACCGTGGATACCGATTAAAAAAGGAATTCGTCAAGGCTGTATATTGTCACCACTGCTATACAATTTATATAGCGAACAAATAATGCTAAGAGCTTTAGAAAATTTAAAGGAAGGAGTTAAAATAAATGGCGAAATAATAAACAACATACGCTACGCTGACGACACTGTATTAATCGCAAATTCTGAAGAAAGTCTCCAAAAAATAATAAGCAATGTTGTTAAATACAGTGAAAGTGCCGGTTTAAAATTTAACATAAACAAAACGGCAGTGATGGTGTTTACAAAAAGTTCTAAAAACGTTGACCTTAATATAAAATTTAAAAATATAACGCGTATTAAACAAGTCAAAACTTATAAATATCTAGGTGTGAATTTTAATGACAGTAACAATCAGGTATTAGAAGTTAAAACAAAAATAGGGCAAGCAAAAACAGCTTTCTATGACATGAAAAAAATGTTGTGTAATAATAAACTAAACAAAAAAATAAGAGTGCGGTTCTTGAAAGCATATGTATGGTCTGTGTTACTTTACGCGTGTGAAACCTGGACATTAACTGATGCAATAATCAATAAATTAAATGCATTTAAAATGTGGTGCTTTCGACGAATGATGAACATTAAATGGAATGATTTTATAAGTAATGATAAAGTGTTAAAAATAATCCAGGAAGAAAGATCACTGGAAACTACTATTAAAAGAAGACAATGTTCATATTTCGGGCACCTAATGCGTTCTGAAAAGTTTCAAGTTCAACAGCTGATACTAACAGGAAAGTTAGAAAAAAAACGAACTAGAGGCAGAAAACGTACGTCCTGGGTCGATAATATCACAAGATGGACAAAATCCAAATTTACTGAAATACTGAGGAGTGTGAAAAACAGAATACTGTGAAAGAAGGTGGTATCCAACGTCCTCTAAAGGATATGGAACTTTTCATCATCGATAATTGACGCTCTGAACGAGCACATAGAGGGTTTATTTACAGACCCAATTATGGCTCGGTAGTACTAATATTCGCCCGCATGATTAAAGACGGTATTCTCTTAACGGTTGCTTAATAGCAATGAAAATAAGAAATCCACCTGCTCCGGAAGATTTGTTGCGAATGACTTTTTGCAACTGTAAGAAAGGTTGCGGCATTACGTACACGTGTCGAAAAGTTGGGTTATTTTGCAACGCTACGTGTGAGCGTGCTGGGGCTCCAACTGCACCAATTGTTCACTCATTGCTGATCAGGGGGAGGAGGAAGAGGCCGATAGCGACGATGGGTCTCCCACCGATTAGATTTATAGATCTGCGTTTAGTATGAGGAATGCATGCAACATTTTTTATTTTTAAATTGCAAAAAATTATTATTATTGGAACTATATAATATAAGGGGTGTTTTTTAGGGGTTGGAATATCACTCTAATTTCAAGATTATATTTTTAATAATTCAACAATATTTCTTCAACGTAAATATACACAATTTTAATATCGGTTCATTATTCTTGCAAAAGGAACTGTTTTCACCCCTTAAAAAGTTGAAGCGCCCATCAGGGCTATATAACTTTCAAAGAATAGGGTATAAAGAGCTTGTTTGCCAAGTTTCATCAAAATCGGTGCTGTTTCTCAAAATCGACAAGTTAACAAATATTTTTTGCTCTGGCTACTGGCCTATTAAAAGGATTGCAACATATGCAAGAAGCCATTGAGAACACTTTGACGACAAAATTCAGAAAATGCTCCACTGTCATAACGGAAAATTTTGAATATGATCCCCATTAATTATTAATATAGATACATCAGTCTTTACCGATGCTAGATACACTGTTAGAGATAAAACAATTATACATACTCCCGACAGTATATAGCCACCAATTAAGGAACCAATAAAACTAAAGGATTGTACATAATATGTATAATCTTTTAGAACAGTGTTTTTCAACCCGTGGGTCGCGACCCCCTGGGGGGTCGTTAAGTCTTTCTAAGGGGGTCGCAGCTATTTTAAAAATAAAACCACTTTAGTTCAATTTATAATATTTAATAAAGAGAAGGTTAATTAATAGTTACATTAACGTGATAGTTTCATACTTTCGCGCGATAAAGTTTCAAAATTGCGGCTTATTTTCAATAACAGTAAATCCGAATTTTAAATACAATAATTGTCGTCACATAGACACTTTTTCTTTGGTTTTGTTTTATTACTCTCATTAGAACTTGAAACTGACGGTTGTGCATATGTTTCCAGAAACTTATCCATTTTCAGTAATTACAATGAGCACAGAATTTTGAAAATATTAGACAATAAAAGACAGTGAGCAACTACTAAACAAACAAAAAGGCAATTCAATAAATTTAAATACTAACGCGAGTTCACAATTCAAAGAATTCAAATGGATCACGTTCCGAAGTGTTAAACGACGGCGACTGTCGCCCGTGCGTGTGTCACTTTTTACGCCACGCGCGCTGTCAGAGTCTACTGTAAGTCGTCAACTTCGATGTCGTTATAAAAAATATGCCTGTTTCAAGTCCTTAATTACGTATTTAATCGATACCTAACTATGAAAATAATGATAAACGGATTCGATATTTATAACATAAAAAAATAAAAGTTAGTAATAGTGGAGGGTAGGGGGTCGCGAAATATTTTTCCGTACTAAGGGGGTTGCGCCATGAAAAAGGTTGAAAAACACTGCTTTAGAATATTTAAATCTTGTCTTGCTAGGAGTTTTGTTTTAATAATAAATACCCCTGTCGCAGCACCCTGCACAACATTGCAAATTTCCATTTACAAAAGTACGTTTTTCTCGGAAACTAGTTGATATAGAGTAATTGTAAATAAAAAAAAACCTTCTTTATGTGACTTTTCCGCCTCATTCCGCCAAATTTTTTTCACGAAAAATGTCCAAAACACCGTAAACCTTTTCACGAAATTTCTTAAAAATAAGATGTTTCGTTCTTGAGTTATCATCGTGCGGACACATTTATATATATATATATATATATATATATATATATATATATATATATATATATATATATATATATATATATATATATATATATATATATATATATATATATGTTTACTAAGTGTTCGCACGATAACTCAAGAATGAATGCTAATATCTCGTATGCGTAACTATATATTTTTTCTTCTAAATAATTAAACAACACTAAAAGGACCTAAATAAAATAGTTAATTAAAAAAATCAAGAAACCCGACTGCGTTAAAAGCAAACTAAAACGGTGAAAACAAGATGAAATAGAGAAAAAGAAAAATGAATAAAAAAGTAAAGCAGTCAGAGGCATACATATTGTACTAAATAAAACAGAAATGTATGATGCCTCCGACTGCTATACTTTTTTATTCATTTTTCTTTTTCTCTATTGCATCTTATTTTCACCGCTTTAGTTTGCCTTTTACGCAGTCGAGTTTTTTGATTTTTTTAATTAATTATTTTATTATTAAAACAAAAATCCTGATAAGACAAAATTTAAATATTCTAAAGGATTACACATATTATGTATAATCCTTTAGTTTTAATGGTTCCTTTATTGGTGGCTATATACTTTCAGGGGTATGTATAATTGTTTTATCTTTAACAGTATATCTATAGCATCGGTAAAGATTGATGTATCTATATTAATAATTTATTAATGGGGACCATATTCACAATTTTCAGTTATGACAGTGGAGCATTTTCAAATTTGTCGTCAAAATGTTCTCAACGGCTTCTTGCATTCACTGGTTGCTTTACAACTTGGTATGTTAGTGCAGTAAAGGCGTACTTGGGCCGTGCATTTCGGGTAGGCAGCAATTTTTTTTTTTTTTTTTTTTGAAAGTCGTAGAGAGTTTAGAGTTGAACGTAAAACTGAATTTTCGGGATTGGTGGTGGTGTAGTTTGGCCGCCATCTTTGAAAAAAGGTCGTATTTTATTTTTTCGAATATCTCCAAAACCGTTAGTCTGACAAAAAAATTGTAAAGACTTTTGCAGATAATTTCATTTTCTACAAAATTTGTTACCAACTTTTTTACCTAACTTTAAAAACATAAAAGTTATCAGCAAAAAACCATTAATTTAGGAACGAAATTTTTTGAAGCCAGATAACTTTTCTATTTTTAACCCGATAAAAATTTGCTTCTTATCTTTTTTATAGAGTATTTTTTAACGAACAATTTAAGGTATTAAATTTTATCGTCCGACTTCTAGTTAGGAAGTTATAACTCTCCAAAAATAGGTAGGTAAAAATTGTAACTAAAAAATCGTCAACTCTTAAGTGACATATTAATTTTAAAATACAATTATTTTATATTGTTTTACTTTTTTTTGCTAGTATGATTTTATCAAAAATCGATATTACATATTAACTTGAAATTCAACACCTTTCCACACCACCCGTGGCGCTTAAAGCCACTCTCTCGTAATATTTCTTTTAACAGCTTAACTCCTCATCCATAATAAATCTCATCCATTTGTATTTGCTTAATAAAAAAGCCCCTTTTTTCTCTGATTTAAGGGAAAAATGTATTATAAAATTAAATCATTAAAACTAAAATATAAGTAATTTATAAATATAATAATGCGGAAAAGTCTCAGAAGCAGAAGTTAAACCGCATTATTATTATGTAAGTAATAACTTGTATATATAAATATAAAATTATTTTATTTTTAATTTTAAAATAAAAATTTTTGCAAATTTTGTTTTAATTACTATTTTAAATTTTATTACATTATTTATATTTTAATAATACTACTTATATGTTCAATAAAATGGTAGTTGGACCGTGCATTTGGGTAGGCAGAAATTTTTTTTAGAAGGTCGTTGGGTGGTCTGTGATGAACGTAAAACTAAGTTCGCGGAATTGTCGGTGTTGTAGTCCAGCTGCCATTTTCGAAAAAAGGTCGAATTATTTTTCTTCGAATATCTCTAGAACCGTTAGTGTAACAAAAATTTTGTAAAGACCTTTTTTTATAGATAATTTAATTTTCTACAATTTTTGTAATTAACTTTTTTAAGTAGCTTTTAAAGTAAAAGAGTTATTAGCGAAGAAATGAAAAATTTGGGAATGAAAACCTTTAATATTAATAAAGACATTACTAAAAATATATACCACGTATTAACACTTCTCCACACTATCCATAGTGCTTAAAACCTTGCTTTCCAAAATTGTTAGTGAGATGTGTGAATTAATAAGTGTAAGTTGTAAGTGGGTCGAGATTCAAAGCTCCCGTCACATATAGGTCACTACAACAGATCCAATGTGCTCCACATCGTCCAAAAGGAACTAGCTAACGCCCAGTTCCTCTCAGAAACTCAGAATTGCACCAAAATCTGCTCTCCTGATGTCCTTGGAACTCAATATAAAAAATTCTAGATACCTCTAGATACTAAAAGTAAAACGCCTCGCAAGAATATCAGACATGGGGCAAGGATCCGCCTCCAAGCCACATCTTCGGCAGGAAAAGTTCTCTCTTAGTCGCATGGTAACCAGATGCTTATTTAGGACATTAATCCCCGTGGGTTTACCTGTTAATCGTTTCGAATGTACCATGCTTAAAGATTGTATTTTTTTTCCCGTTTTGAACTAGGTGAAACTATAAGCTCTAGGACCTGTCTTACTACCTACTCATTGTACAAAATTTACAGAGATGAGTGTGATATTTAGGTTGTTTTATTTTAACACCTTAAAGTAAACGCTTATTGATAATATATCCCATCCATTTACACTGATTCAGTAAGACGCTCCCTTTTGTTCTAAGTAATAGGAAATAATGTTTTACAAAATTCAATTGTTTAACTATATAAGCAATCTATACAAAGATAATATTATTAAGAGTGCAAAATGGTGGTTTGCCGCTCGACTGAGAATGTTGACGTGCGACGCCGCCAGGCGGAGTGCGTTAATCTCATGAGTGCGGCAAGTCATTTTGTGCTCGAATTACACACAAAATTTTTTCTACAATCTTATAAAAAATTTTTTTTACTTAAAAGATACTTTAAAAAATAATAACGGACGTTCATATTTACTTTAATACTATAATTTTTGCAGCTTCAGAAATATCTGGAGGTGTACTTAAGAAATCACTGTCACTATTACATATTTCCATCATATATGTACATATTTTTTTTAAATTTTTTATTCTTCTTATTTATTAAACCTTTGCACTCGATAGGCGCCGCCACGGCGACACTATAAATACCCTTTGCATTCGAAAGGCGCCTCTCGGGCGCCATCCTATTTTTTACTTCAGATATCACACTAAGGAAAATTATAAAATTTAATATTAAAATATAATGTTTGTAATATGCAAATAAAAATAAAATATGTAAGTAAACTACTTTTGTTCAAATACTTATCTTTGATGTATTACAATTTTTTATTAAAACTACTGTCGAGTAGCTGAATACCCATACTAAAAAATGGTTCGAGTGCAAAGGGTTAATTATAGTTATCTATTATTTTTAATTAATATTTTGCAGTTATTTTGAAATTTAATAAAATTAATATTTCACTTGATTACGATAAGCATAATAATTTTAGAATCTGTTTATTTATTTGTTACCATATAGAAAATATAAACAACGCCTACCCGATTTGTAATTAAATATACGTTGAGCGAGCGACAAAGTATTACTTTTACGCTTTAAAGCGCAAAGTAGAAATTTGTTGCTCGGCAACGAGAGTCTTCGGCAAATAGACATTTTGCGCTCTTTTCACAGACCATAAAAGCCTTCTTTCCACTAAGATTGTAGAAAAAATTATTTAATTGTCTTAAACGCATTTTCTTTCGAAATGATTTCTACCGTAAGTCTAATTTAGACATTTTGAGACTATTTTGATTTATATTTTCTACGTTTTGATTACTCAGGTTCAGGCTCGTGGAGAAATATAACGAGTCTCAGGGACAAAAAAAAAATTTTCACAAATTTTTCCCAAAACTACAGTGGACGAGCAAAAAAACACTTTTATACTTTTCCTAAGGTTCTTATTAATGGATCCAGGCCATCTTTTTTGACCCGGACTCCATGGCTACAGCCCCGGCTGCCCCTCTCGTCGGACCTGTCCAAGTTATGGTTAATGCCAGGAAACGTCATTATCGGTAATAATATTGTCGTTGCCGGATAGTTCCTAATACATAGATATTTCTACATACTCTTTAAACGGGATCAAAGTTTTGTGTAGGTTCACAGGTAACATTGAAGGAAAGTCAATTCCAGTTTCATTTTTGTCTAGTACTGGTACTTATTTCTACTATTTGTATTCTCTAGAACTGGTACCGATGTTGTATCGCACTCAGAAAAAGAATGAATATGGCTAACTTCAAAAATGCATCACTGCTTGCATGAGGCAGAGTCAAAAGTTCAAAAACGCATCAGATGCATCACAACGAAAAATCAAAAGTTCATTTTTGCATTTGATGCGTTAAAACAATGCATCAAGAAATTTGGTGATGCGTATCCAGGATGCTAAGATGCATGTCATGTGTATGATGTAGAATTATAATTACTTGTCATATTATGTAGGTATTAACACCAACAGGAATAATTCCGGAAAACCAATTGTTGAAAAAGATTTAGCTAGATTAAATTGTTTAAACTATTTAAATACATCTTGCACTCAAAATAGGTATGTAATATTTTTTATTCAAATAATTTCAATATTTTCAATTTCAAGTAAGTTCAAGTTGAAATTCAAAGATAATATACCTATACAAGGACTGTATTGCTATATTATCTATAGTCTATCTTTAGCCAAATCAGAGGCTAAATGATGCCAATATCCCGTTCAAAAACATCTAATGTGCATCAAATTTCAAGAGAGCATCAGCAGCGCATCATGTAGCATTAGACGCATCAGAAAAGTCATGATGCTGCATCGATGCGGTAAAGTTTACATTTTTGAAGTTACCCTAAATAAAATGTTATTCCCTCACTGGTATGAATTACCTATATTTTCTATTTTCATTTAATTTTTGTTACTGCTTAAAACTTACATTTACATATTAGTAGAATGGATCATACAAAATTTTAAAATATTACAATTCTTTACTGTAAAACTTAATTTGACCATATTTGAATGAAATTTTTACGACGTTCTTATTAGCGGAATATATACGTAAATGGTTGGTTTTTTTTGAATACAAAAATTTAAAATAAAATAGATCAATTAAAATACCAGCTTTCAAAATATCAAAATTTTACGCATCCTTGACAATCTTTAATAGAGGGCGCTACAAGGATATGGAGGTGGTGTCAAGAACTGTTAAATATAAATTTTCTTGAGGTACCTATTACTTAATCAAAATAAACTAAAATATAAAAAAAAACGCCGTGAGCAGCGGGGCCCCATCACGGAAGTCGAAGCGTAATTGAAAGTCTACAAGCGATTTGTCATTTTGGCGGTTTCAAAACTGATTATGAGTGTCCGGTTGATCGGGGCTTTTAAAAAAGGTTTTAAGTTCTTAAGGGCTGAATCTCAGTAAATTTCAATTTTGTGCCGATAACAGTTAGCAGGAAAAAGCCACCACAATTCGTACGAGGGCATACCTACCTACATACCTACCTACCCATGATTATACGCCAATTGCTCTTGTGTTTTATTTTTAAATATTAAAAAAGGAACTTAAATAGTAAACTTAAATAGTAAAGCCTTTATGAAGATATTTTTTCTTACCAAAAAAATCCAAAATTTCTATTTTATAAATAATAAAAATCCAAAATTCCTACTTTATAAAAAATAGACAGTGACTTTAATAACATTTTTAAATTACTTAATATTTGTGTATTGTATTTGTTATAAAAGTAAGTTCATTTTTTTTATTTTTAAAATTACTATTCGCGTACTTGTATTTAGAATAGAAATAATGCATTTACAACACATTTAACAATACCATTGAATTCCGATATAAAAATGTGAGAAGTTTGGGGGAAAGTAATGTGGAATCCCTAAAAGGCACTAGCTGGATACTAACTCAATACACGTACAAAATTTGAGCCCTCTAGGTTTCCTTAGAGAGTCTCTAGACGTGTTAGAAAAAAAGCAAAAACATCAAGGAAATATTGGCCTAAAAATCGTGGGGGTAAGGGTTAAAAGTTGAAACCTCCAAAAAGCAGTGGCTGGCTATTAGCTTAACCTATATACAAAATGTCAGCTCTCCTGGTTTATTTGGGGAGATCTTGACCTGAAGGAAACTGTTAAAAAACAGGAAAAGTCATATTCTTTATGGCATAAAAATGGTGGGGGTAAGGGTTAAAAGTTGAGACACCCAAAAGCCACCCCCTTAATACTAACTAAATCCGAATACGAAATTTCAGCCCTCTAAGTTTATTTGGGTGACCTGTGTGAGTGGTACAAACTTCGAAAACGTCGAAAAAGCATGAAATTGTAGCTTAAAAATGGTGGGGGTGGTGGTAAAATATTAAAACCTCCAAAAAGCACAACCTAGGTACGAACTCTATCAACATACCAAATTTCAACCCTCTACGTTAATTCTGGGGGGCTGTGGGCGTGTTAGATGCAGCCAAAATACTTTTTTCCCCCTCTACTCCCTCCAAATTATCCTAGGAAGCTGAATTTTGGATATGTTATAGATAATTGACCGAAACATTATTTCCAACCTGTTTGTAAAAGTTTTATTGTTTTACCGCCACCCACCAGCCCCTTAAAGGCGGGGACAGATCCAAAATTTGACCCCACTTTGATAGTATTGTTGTGCATCAATTTCAGAAAAAAAAATCGCTGCCTACCCGAAATGCACGGTTTGATCGTTTTTGGCGACGCTTTTAGAGCCAAGATACACGTACCACGCGACAGCGACAAAATGGTAGCTGCTCTGTGGCCGGGTATGTGCGCATGTAATTTTCTTAATGGAAATACAAATTTCAAGACACACAGACCACAACTTGTCGTCATAATCGAACATTGTCGCAATGTATCGTCTACTGTCGTTGAGTGTCGCTGTAAATGGCCAAAACTTGCGACTACTGAACGACTTATAAGCGACAGATACATAAACAACAGTACTACACTGTATATAACATTACTGGTGGCGTTGATATTATTCAACAGTGATTATACGTCACTTGGCCACTAAAAAGTGGCTCGTAAGTGGTCATTTAAAACACACGAACGACAGTACAACTACACGACAACGACAAAAAAGTGGTCGTCGCGTGGTACGTGTGTCTTGGCTCTTACTGTAATATGTATGCAAATATGTATGCAGATATGAAATTATTAAAAAGTGGACGATCTATCAAAATTTTTGCTCCTTCTTTGTAATGTTGTTGCATTAGTTTTCATCTATGCAATATTGATCATATTGATAGAGCTAGATTAGTTATGCAATTATTCAATAAAACAATAAAAGCGATTTTTTTTCTGAAATTGATGCACAACAATACTATCAAAGCGGGGTCAAATTTTGGATCTGACCCAACCTTTAAGGGGATGGTGGGGGCGATAAAACAATAAAAGTTTTACAAACAGGTTGGAAATAATGTTTCGGTCAATTATCTATAACATATCCAAAATTCAGCTTCCTAGGATAATTTGGAGGGAGTAGAGGGGGAAAAAAGTATTTTGGCTGGATCTAACACGCCGACAGCCCCCCAGAATTAACGTAGAGGGTTGAAATTTGGTATGTTGATAGAGTTCGTAGCTAGGTTGCGCTTTTCGGAGGTTTTAATATTTTACCACCACTCCCACCATTTTTAAGCTACAATTTCATGATTTTTCGACGTTTTCGAAGTTTGTACCACTCGCACAGGTCACCCAAATAAACCTAGAGGACTGAAATTTCGTATTCGGATTTAGTTAGTATTAAGGGAGTGCCTTTTGGGTGTCTCAACTTTTAACCCTTACCCCCACCATTTTTATACCAAAAGAACATGATTTTTCTTGTTTTTTAACAGTTTCGTTCGGGTCAAAATCTCCCCAAATAAACCTAGAGGGTTTAAATTTTGTGTATAGGTTAAGTTGATAGTCAGCCACTGCTTTTTGGAGGTTTCAACTTTTAACCCTTACCCCCACGATTTTGACGCCAATATTTCCATGATTTTTTTTCTTTTTTTCTAACACGTCTAGAGACTCTCCAAAGAAACCTAGAGGGCTGAAAATTTGTACATGTATTGAGTTGGTATCTAGTTAATGCCTTTTAGGGACTCCACATTACTTTTCCCCCCACTTCTCCCATTTTTACATCGGAATTCAATGGTATTTTTAAATGTGTTTAAAATGCTTTATTTGTATTCTAATACAAGTAGGCGGACAGTAATTTTAAAAATTTAAAAAAAAAATTAACAAATGTAATACCTAAATATTAAGTAATTTAAAAATGTTATTAAAGTCCTTTTTCTAATATTTAAAAAAAAAAAATAAAATAAAATAAAAAGTGTATTGGCAGGCAAGCATGGGTAGGAATGCCCTTGTATATACGTGTTTCTATTGAATTTGAATTGTGTTAATTTTTTTTGCTGCTAGCTGCTATCGACATAAAATTGAAATTTACTGACTTTCAGGTCCAAGGTCGCGTTTTGTGTGTTTTTATAGGTCATTTAGAAATTTTTGCAAATATATTCTTCTAAACACCGTGTTTTGGAGAGCTCCATGCACTTACACATCTTATGGAGCGCTTAGAACCCTACATGCATATATATAATACTTACGCACTTGAGGGGAGGAAAGTGAAAAATCGGGAAAAGTCCAAAATTGAACATTTTGGTACAACTCGAAAACGCAAAGCTACCTTGTCCTAATATTGCAGCTATGGAATACATATGCAAGGACGAATCCTACCATTACACTTCCGACCCAGGTTGGACCTTAGGTAGATTCACCTATCTTATCGGGAGGGGTCCTTTAAATTAAAATAAGTATAACTCGGTTTTTATTTTCAATATGGTTTTCAATCTATATAATTACTATTAAGGTTTCATAATAAGTGTAAGAAAATTGTATTTTTTCATTACTTTGTTTTTATCTTTGTAGCCTCTGATGATGATATATATATTATATATAATATTATATATAATATATTATATATATTATTATATATATATATATATATATATATATATATATATATATATATATATATATATATATATATATATATATATATATATATATATATATATATATATATATATTATATATATGATATATATATTGAAATATATCGAAAAATTTTTGGAAATCAAATAAAGAAAAGTTTTGCATAGAAGATGTTTGAATTTAATTCCTTTATCCTCTAGTGAAACTGGTCCACATTTTGGGAATTTGGTTTAAATAACTATTAGTTTATAAATTAAAGAATATCCTGAATTTTTTTATTATGATAACAATAACAATAATTTACAGTTACATAATAGACCTTTTTATTTCAAAAATATATTCTAGTAAAATAATATACAAAAATTATTGAAAATTTTTAAAATTTTTCTCTTTTTTTATACTTGATTTCTTATTGGAATAAAATTTTAAAATAAACTTCTACAGATAGGGCATGTTGATTTATTACTTGTACTGAACCATTTGTACTGAAACAAACAGACAAAAAAATTTGTTTTAAAAAAATTTTTATACTGGAAAAATATATTTTGCATAACTATACTTACCAGACAGGCTGAATGAAACTTTTTCCGACATTTTTGACATGATAATTTTGGTAATTGCATCGTGCCGGCATGTATAACTGAAAAACAAATATAACACTCTTCTACTCCCTCGAAATGTTTGTCCAAATTACTTTTCCACAACATCAATCCGTCCATAACATTGCCATTTTGATGTGTTAAAAACAACGACAACTGCATGATCGAATTTCGCCACTGATTCGTGGCGCCAATTTGTTTATTACAATCAATTTTCACCGAACCTAATGGATAATTTGACGGAAGTGATATAGTGATTTCCATACGTGCTTCATCCACCGAATACGTGGCAATAACTTCGCGCGCTGTCGGATGAACACGTACTTGCATGTGTTCGGAACTTTGTTTAGTCAAATCTTGTAATTCTCGGGCACATAATTGGGCCGAAATAAATGTCGACGTGATTCGTTCGACAATACGCGCAACACGTGATTCCGAATTGGACCACCACTGACGTACAAGTGCCGGGGTGACTGCCAACGCCCCACTGAACACCCCACACGCACATGATTCAATCCATTCAATTGTTTGGCCCTCCCTCGGGCTGAATGTGGGTAACTTTTCAAATAATGTGGCCAGTGAGGAAGTTGGTTGCGCAATAGGGTCCAGGACTTTTTCAGGCATTAAACGCAACACGTTATGCATCAGAATTTTTAAGTAGTCATTGTCTCTATAAAAAAAATATACAATATAAAACATTTTTTGGTTTTAATTGTTTGCGAGGGTCAGCGTTGGACATAATTAATTACTTCTGTAATTCTGTAATTTAAATTACACAATTACTTTGTACCAATGAAAATATTTGAACCAAATTGTCTCTGA
Source organism: Brachynemurus nebulosus (assembly GCA_035578155.1). Taxonomy (NCBI): domain Eukaryota; kingdom Metazoa; phylum Arthropoda; class Insecta; order Neuroptera; family Myrmeleontidae; genus Brachynemurus; species Brachynemurus nebulosus. The sequence goes on from JAPWDM010000003.1 coordinate 1,889,668, forward strand.
CGTCATCAAACAAATGCAGCAAATGAAGCAAAATTAAACGTACCTAGTTTGCTGTCTTATTTTCTTTTCATTATTTTTATATTACAGTAACTATAGTAATTTACGTTTGTACGTCTAATTTTGCTTCATTTGTTAATGTCAGATCATTTTTAGTTAATTTAACCCATATATCGCATGAAATGTAGCTAAGAAATCACGTTTACTGTCTATTAATGGTTTGTGTCCATTGTGTATTCAGTTTCAGGATACACGTATAATCATATATACGTAAAGAGATAAAATTAAATTAAAAATGACTGAAAGTGACTGAAAAAATTATCCGGGTCGGCCGGGAATCGAACCCCGGATTTCCCTATAACTAGCCAGGCGTGTTTACCATTACACCAACGACCCTGTGCTTCGACAGCCGCCAAATACAGAAAACATTCAATCACCCATGTGTATTGGTACTCTCTCTAATGCGAGAAACAGTTACAATTTTTCAATTTCAAATATTATCGAGTGCTTGTGAGACATTACTGCGTATGACAAACTTTTGTTTGCATTTCAACACATGATAATATTTGAAATTGAAAAATTGTAACTATTTCTCGCATTAGAGAGAGTACCAATACACATGGGTGATTGAATGTTTTCTGTATCGGGCGACTGTCGAAGCACAGAGTCGTTGGTGTAATTGTGAACATGCCTAGCTAGTTACCGGGAGATCCGGGGTTCGATTCCCGGCCGATCCGGATAAATTTTTCAATCACTTTGTGATTTTTAATTTACATATGGTTTTTGGTCATACTATACCAAAGAAATCGAGTGATTAAAGTTTCAATTTAGCTGAACGGTAAGTGAACATATGAATACTGCGTGTGTTAAAATGCAAACAAAAGTTTGTCATACGTAGTAATGTCTCACAAGCACTCGATAATATTTGAAATTGAAAAATAAAATTAAATACTAGTTTTGTTCTCCTAGTATCACTTTCAGGTCTACTTAACTTAAATTGTCGTTTGATGGACAGGAGGAAAATAGTTTGCTTTTGGATTTGATAATTAATTAATTATTCTGATTAATAGTTTTCAATATAGAAGTTCTTATAAAATTATAAAAGATTTGATTGTTTGTTTCGAAATTTTCCTGTTTTATTGCTAAAAAAAAGTACATAATTTGCCGCTTTATACCTACCAATTGTCAAATATTATATTCTCTATCAAAAATTTTCGGTATCGATAATGGGTATAATTGGTAGGCTCAATATAATTTGTAATATACAATGTTATAGCCCAAGAGCCCGCCGTATGCAAAACCTATGTATAAGATACATGAACGGTTTTTTGTAAGTAGTATTACCTCAGACCTAAAGGGAGCCCTTTTTAGAATTGTCATATTTTGCCCGCATGATAAAAATCTGACGTCACTTCCGGTTATGGTTTTGTTATGTTATCAAATTCATTGATGATATTTACACCAAAATGAAGGTTTCGAGGTGCAAAATAAAAATATCGAGGGCTGCCAAGCCTTAGTAATTCGCAACACTGGGGCTACCTTCATTGAAAGTTTTCTTTTTCAGTGAAAGGAGCCTCAGTGTTGCGAATTACTAAGGTTTGGTAGTTCTCGATATTTTTATTTTGCACCTCGAAACCTTCATTTTGGTGTAATGTATTTGATGACATAACAAAACCATAACCGGAAGTGATGTCGATTTTTTTCATGCGGGCAAAATTTGGAAATTCTAAAGGAGGCTCCTTTAGGTCTGGCGTAATACTACTTACTCACAAATAATTGTTCATGTATCTTATACATAGGTTTTGTATACGGCGGGCTCTTGGGCTATTAATTAATAATCCTTCCTTTTATACATTTTTTTGAAATTCATTTAGCAGTTTTAAATTTTACGTATCTCAAACAAAAGTAATTTTGCCCAGCACTGCCAAGACTCTTACCTAAACCATTCCGTATACTGGTATCGCAAATTTGAAGACGCTTTTGTAAGCATTGTCAATAAAATTGACCAAGTCAATAAATAACAACTTGTGTACTGATATGCCTCCGTGAACGGTTTTACTTGACAACTTTGTTCACCCAAACGTAAATCTTGTACCATCGATTCAACGATCAACTGTGATTTTTCCAATATCGTCTTAAACATTGTGATTGTCAATTGTTGATCATTTCGGGATTCCCCTGAAACAGCACTCGAATCCATTTCTACCAATCGTAGACAAATAACATTTTGCAAAAGTATTGCCGACGCTATCTGTTGTCCAGGTAAATTACTATTTAGCAGACTGATCAAACGATTGGTTACATCGCGCCATTTTATTTGTACTTCGGATCGTAAAATTGCATCTTTATTAAGGTGTGTGACACAATCGCATATATGTTTGAACATAACCAAATATTTGTCGTAATTTATATCGGTCATATTTTCGATAGCACATTTATAGAAACGAAATATACTGGCACATATTTCCACGGAAACAACATCGTCCCATTCTTCCACCAATTTTTGATACGCTTCGCCACTTGCAATGTCATGTTTAATTTCGTTCATGTATACGGAAACATTTGAGAATAAATCGCAGACGCCAGCACCCATTGCTAATATCTGTAAATATGAAAAATTCGAATAGGTTTCGTTCTAAAAGGAATTCCGTCATTTTAATAATAAAAATGAAAAGTTTACACCCACATTACTTTAATTCAACCAAACACACAGTTACTATCATGAAGCTCGATTTAAGAAAAAAGAAATTTTTAATTTGATGACGTCATTAAGATTACTAATATTTTTCAATGCCTTAAAAACTGTAAATAAAATGATGAAATTGGAAGCAAATTATACGTTTTCAAAATCATTCTTTCCATTTTGATCAAAATTTACCAAGTAAAATTACTACAAAAAAAACTTCTGTCGAAACAATCACATTTCTAAAAAAGAATTTCGTCATTTTAACAAAAAAAATTAAAAGTATACACGAAAATTACTTAATTCAACTAATCATCCTAATTCAAATCACTTCCAAAACGTCTGATTTGAGAAAAAATAAATTTCTAAATTTGATGACGTCATCAAGTTTACTAAAATTTTTCAATGTCTCAAAAACCGTATAGAATGATGATTTTGGAAGCGAATTACAGACTTTCGAAATCGTTCTTTTCATTCTTACCAAAATTAAATATGTAGAACCACTAAAAAGGACTTTTGTCGAGTAAGTTATATTTCTAAAAGAAATTTCGTTATTTTGATGGCAAAAATTAAAATTAAAAACAGAAATATAATATATATGTCGTTTGAAAATTTTTAAGGTAGAGTATCTTAGGTTTACCAGATTATCTGTCTCAGTAAGCGCCAACTTTCGTACAAGCTACCATATTTAAAGAAGTGGGGATAGTAAGGACACCGAAAGCCCAAACACGGTAAAATCCAAAATCCGCCTCTGAGTCTTATTCCAAAACATTACTTACCAATAAATTTGAGTCAGGTTTCAATGACTTTCGAACGGTTTCAACCCAACCATACAATCCGATAAATATAAAATCCCAATAGGTGGATGATAAAAGATGCGCCCTAAATTTGACAATTTTTACCATGAAACGTATAACCTCAATCACAATTTGAACTGACTGCCACGGTTGTGTGGAAATATCCCTGTAAAAACTTCATTACTTTACATTCTATTTTTAATAAAATACTGAATTCATGAATTTACAAGTCAGAAATTGTCAACGTACTTATCTAGAAGAATATCAGAACGTTTATGAATCGTTTTAATAATTCCCAAGGCTTCTAACGTAAACACATCACTATTATTTGTCATAGGAATCGATCTAATAACCGTCAAACATTCAACTTGTGATTTTCCCTCTAAATTAATACTTTCCAGATGTAAATCATTCGCAAATGTTTGAATCCAATGAAGCCATCCAATTGATGTGAGCGATGGTGAACGAAGTCCACTGACAAATAAATTATTTACAGTATCTTTCGGTTTGTACAGTTCAGTATTTAGGACGTAGTAGGTTCGGGACCATAAAAAGCCAATTGTTAGAGAAGAATTGAGTATGTTAGAGTTAATCTCTTCGAGCATATCACCATCTAGAGTATTCAGTAGAGTTGTCAATGATTTTTTATATCTTCCAAGATTTTGATCGATTGGCTCAAACTGACTAGTCTAAAAAGAGCAAGAATTTTAGATTAAAGAAACAACGAAGTGTACGCCACAAATTTAAGCATTATTCAGGATTACAAAAAAAAAATCTGTTTTTGCTTCGATATTTTTGTTCCTTTATATCTCAAAAATAATCAGTTAAAATTTAAAAACGATATACTGAACGGAATAAGATTTAAAACTTTATTTTCAAAAACGGGGTATAGACTGCAGTTTTTCGGATCAATAAACCTAACAAAACTTATATCTTTAAATTTAAATCTGTTTTTAGAGCAGAAAAAGCGAAAGCTTTTTTTCAAGCGACACCACGTATTATAAAAAAAATCAAAAGTATCGTCATCAAGCAAAAGGAAAAAAAACTTCTCTGTATACCTAAAGGAATACTTAGATAAAATGTAAAAGATTTCAAACCGATTGTACATAGTTTCTTTTAAAAAAATTTTTAAAATTTCTAACCCTGAATAACTTCTTAAAATAGAAAGTATCTTACAATTTTAAAATATTTGCAATATGTTTGCAATAAAACACATGTGAAAATATGGAATCTAATCTCATTTTCAATTTCCGGGATCAGCAGATCCAACGGTAATGCCTCATTTTCCGGAGTATTAAAATCTCCATCACTTTCCTCATCACTATTTTCTTTCGATTTTTCATACAATTTCGTAATTAATCGTATCGAAAATTCACCGAATGCCATCATCTGATTTAAGTCGATCGGATTTTCTTCTTCCAAGTTCTCATGTAATTTCTCACTATAAACATTTTCAATTTTTGGTCGATCCTCTATTGCCACATATGTTCCTTCAATTATATCAGCATCCAAAACTGTTTGTCCAAACGTTCGAATCGTCGAACTTATATCAAAATGTTTCAAAATCACTGTTAACAGAAATCCAATTCGACCAACAGTTAAATTTTCCGTGCATGCACTCTTCAAGAATTCGATCGTTAATTTAACATTTTTGTCAATTATTTTGTCGTCGATAATTTGTTCGGGATTCATCGTATTTTTAAGTGTAATCGCAAATTTGTTCACAACATCTACAAATTCTTCGGATTCAAGGGCATATACAGTTCGTAGTACAGTGATTGCATCTTGCCATGCTGTATTAATTTCCCATAACGTGTCTTCGCTTAAAGTGTCGCTGGTGATTTCATTGTTAACGTTTAGCGTAAAGAGAGCGATTAAGAGATCAATACTGTTATAATTTTGAACATTTTCATCAGAATACATATATGCTGCGAGTACGGCTGCAAATCGTGCACAAACGTCCAGTGTTTTTGGGTATGCACACGGATTTAATAGCGGTTTACAAAATACTTGTACTATTTTCAATAGTGCGTCAGAACTGATGAGTAAATCTAAAAAACAAATACACATATTTTAGAAAAAATTATTCCCATTTTCAATTAAATTTCCCACTTGTTTAATATACAATATGTACAGAAGAACTACAGATGTCGCTAGTTAATCTAATTTCAAATATATTTAAAATTAACGGATTTTGACACTGACACAAAACGTCACTAAAACGGTTGACTTTGCAAAGTGTATTTAAAAGTGTTAATACAAACCTCCACTATCATCTGGTGCACAACACAATCGTAACAGTGCAAGATTTTCTAAATTTCCCGTATCTTTTTCATTTTCATCTATAATACTATTGGCACAATTTTCTAACAGGTTAGTAATTTCTTCTCGTTTAAGCCAAACACGAATCGTATCCATATTTCGGTATGGATGTGCCAAACCTTGTGACACACATCGTAAAAATACTTTTTGCTCATCCAACTAGAAAACGAATGAAAAGTGAGGCATGTAAAGTATGATATGACAAGTTTTTTGATAATATTTACCGAACAAAATGCATTCAGAATTAATTTAATCTCTTCGGCTTTTAAATATTTCATCAAAATAAATGTTAGGTCAACGGCAATTTCTCTGGCCTCAGTCGTATCAAACCATAAACTAAACACTTTAGTATACAAATCGTACATAGTCTCAAAGTTAAATTTGTCTTGTAAATGAGTGAATAACTCAATCGAATCAAATTCTTGTACTAATGAGTATAAATGAAAAATATACAAATTGATAAATTCAAACATATTTTGTATATACAAATCACATATTTTATACGCAATCACATTTAATTCATCGATAAATTTGCTATCATTCTTATCCATTTCCGTACTGGGGCCATCAGTTGAAGTTGTGTTGTTCTCCGAAACTGTCCCCTCCGAAAATTGTACTTTCAATTGTTTTTTCGATTTAACTGAATGATTCCGTTTCAATGTAAACAACAATTCGATCATTTTTGTATGTACATTATTCCGTGAATCACTATCAAAGTTTTCGCTCGTTTTCGAAAATATTTTATCACAGATCGTCATTAAATGATGCCAAAATTCATCCAACAGCTGTGAATACGAAGGCATGTCACTGTTGTCACGATTTCTACTCCAGTAATGGATTAAACCTGTTAGTTGACTAAAAAGAACTTTTGTCATAAAATGTCCTTCCAACAGGGACCATTCGATTGTCTCAAGAAGCTGTCGTTTCATCAGGGATTCGCATAATGCGTAATCGGATTGATTGCGCAGTATCACGTATTGTAAACATTCCATAAAAGATGTCACCACTGAATTTAGTTCACTTCGACTCTGTTGTACACTTTTTTGTTTTAATCTAGAAAAAATTTCAATTTTTGTGTTTATTCTACAGATGTTGAGGTGGAAATTCATACCCTAGACGTATATTGTCGAAAAATGACGTGTAAAAACCGTGAGCATCTGAGCCGGGAGGAAATTTTGAAATTAACGGTAAAAGATTTGGATAGATTGAGCTGGCGTTGCCCTGCGCTGCATCGCGTAACACTCGCCACAATTTTGGAAGAACTAATTTCTCGACGTTAATATGCGTCCACCAGTCCTAGAAACAGAAGAAGCAAGTTTTGAATATATTTTTAAGGTCATTCTGCAAAAGGAATTCTAGCCGATCGTTGCAAAAATGGCTTTGACAATATTAATATTTTAATTGTTTGTATGTAATGGACATACTTGCACGGTAAATAAAGCCAACAAAGCTGTCTCCCACACAACAGGAACAACCGTTGGATCAGTCTCATCTAAATTCGCAAGGACTGTTGTAGTAACGCGCTGACCTTCATTTTCCAACAATGTTGGCGGACCATGTTGAAGAAGTGTACCCAGTGTTGAAAACCACGCGGTACGAATAAGTGGAACCTTATGTTTAGAAAATTTCCAGAATTTACTGTTTGTCACAATCTTTCGGTTTGATTCAAGTGCTACTTCACTTTGTGACGGAGACACTTTTTTCAAATAGAGTGAATAGCCTTGTAAACTGGCAACTAGAATACGTTGGTTCCGAGCCTCAATCTCTTCAGCGTTTAGATGTCTGTAAAGAAATTCAAAAAGTTGCTGTCTACAAAAGATTTTTATCTATGTATAAGCAAAAATTGATCCTTACTTAGTATTGGCTGAAGACTGGAATTTATTTTCAATTAAATTATCATAAATGTAACTCAAGATTTCTTCTTGACAAAAAGCAATCACCTCAGAAATTTTCGCAGGAGGAAAAGCATCCTAAAAAAAATTAATTTTAACTTCTACAAGACAAAAAAAAAAAAAATTAATTACTTCGAATGCTTGTTGAGCTGCGGATGCTGCTGGCGGATAACTATCGTACTGAGACGTAAACCACGGTCCAATTAATTGTTTCAAGTAGGGCGCTAAATTTCGTTTCGCTTTTAAAGCAACAGATCGTTGTGCAATATGTGACGCCTCCCGTACACGATGATCAGCATCAACGGCAAGAGAACAATATAGTCGTGGCCAAAATGGCAACACTGTCTTAAGTATTTCAACATCACTATTCGTTACTAACTCGGAAAACTCTTGTAGTGCCTTATGTTTAGTGACAGCATCTTTTTTACTCATTTTTTTCAATACTAGTAGGAAATTTGAATCGATATTCGGATCAATATCATCCAGACCAGTTGTACCGAATCCCGGAATAACTGGTATAAAACCACCATCTTTGGCAGCTGAAAATCCAACAAATGTTGGTATGGAAGCACCTAATAATTCAGCACTTCGGCCACTACTCGAGGGCTGAAATTAAATTGGTTGATATAAATTCACAAGATATTTAATTTTTCCAAAAATAAAACTTACCCTTGCATTATTTTTTGTCCGCTGTGCCTGTTTGTGTTTTCCTCCCATAATTTTTAAATTTTTTGCTTAGGTACCTTATTGTTAAAAAAATAAATCATTTACAAAATTACAAGAAATTTAATTTTTGATCATAAATAATATATACTTACTCATATAAACGTCAAAATTACTACGATGCACGATTTAGTAATCGAACAAAATTAGGTTAAAATTTACATACACTGATTTTCTGCCATCTAGTTATTTCAAATGTTACTATCGCTAAATTACAGGAGGTTTGAATCTTCACTAAAATAATATTACAATTTATCGAACAGTACAGTGCTGCTTTGAAAGAATCGACAGCATTTGTGTGAATTATTAATGAAATACGTAACGATTTAAAAAAAATGTATGTACTTATATTAGTGGATACCTACTGGATACTAGAAATACTAAACTTTAATATTATGTTTTGACATTTTGTGTTAATTTAGTTGATATTTGCAAATAAATAATACCAATAAAACAATTTTACTTAAATTTGTAAGTATTTTTAAGTAAAATTACTGATTTTAATTATAATTTTTTTATAGTATTGTTTGTCAAATATATTATGTAAAAAAGTGATTTTTATTTAAGAATTCATTTTTCTAAAAAAAAAAGAAACCATTAAGATTCCACGAAATCAATACAAAATTCTTGTACTAACTTAAACGGATTTTGGTAACCAATATGTTAAGAATGAAGAAGCTGGTTGGCGAAGAAGTTGCCGACAACAGAAATTCATAAAATATAACTCTCACAGAAGATGAGATACATTTACACACACTCACATATTACAATTTTTAGTGGATTGTTTGTGTACTGGTTAACATACGCGAAGGAATACGATGTATGCTTACGTTGCCTGCCGCCGACATTCCAGCAGAAATAACAAGCCATTGTATGTTAAACAAAGATAGCAATGAATGGAGAGAACATATAAGTTCATATGTAAACCGTAAGATTATTTTTTGTTTAATATAGAAAGAATCAATAGACGTATCGTCTAGATTACGTTGAGATGATTAAAAAAAAAGCCGTGCTCAATAATTTTTCCGAAAATCTGGTCATTGTAGTCTAGACATCATTTTCGACAATTGTTTCAACTTTCAGTAGATACACGTTTATGAATAGTGCTGTTCTTCGAAACTGATCTTCTCCAGAAACTGCTAGAACAAAAAAATGTCATGTGTGATAAAAAGAAAGATGTTCGGTATTATTCTCTATACATACATGATATGTTTGAGAACGACCTTAAATTTCCATTCGACACCAAAGAATCTTATCTTAAAACCATTAAGGCAAAGTATATTAGTGTGTGTACTTATATGATTTGATCTATTATAAATTAGTTATTGATATCTATACAAAAAGATATGGATATATACTAATTTATTTTGATGCCTACATCCAGATTTTTTTCAAACTGAACCGATTTTATCCTTATTGTGGGAATTAGTGACTTTTGATCAAAACTTTTTTCTAGAAAACGGAAGAATTTTGGAGAAATTTTTCAAACGTCCTAAAAAAAGAGACTACTGATACTGATCTGTAAAAAGAGATTGATGGAAGTGGACTAAGTAAATGTTCTAAAGAGACAAGAGGAAACATAGCTTAGTCAGTAAGTGACTGCCGATTTGATCGCCCGAACAATATTACAAGTGGAACATATAAGTATATCTTTTACATCCTATTTGCATCACAACAAAGCGTTTCCCCGTAAATTGTTTTATGTCTCTTGAAGGTTCACAAAATGATCCATCAAAAACCATCAGTGGTGTCAGCATTATAATTTATCTTAAACCTATTCCAGTTGAAAAAATCATCGGTATATAGGGTCTTGCTAAACTTTGGACTCAATTTCAACTAAGTTCCCATCATTATGGGGCTAAAATTAAGTACATACTAATCCAGATCAAAGTGCCAGCCTCGGTAAAAGATTGTAAAGACTTTTAGTTTTATTTTCTAATGTATTTTGAAATTCTGGATCAAGTCATTCACGAACAGCTTTCTTTGAAGCAATTTGGCTTTGGAAAAATAAGGTTTATGGTTAAAGTTTTAATTGGTTTACCATAACGCGACAGGCAAGTTCCTTCTGTTCAAAAAATTAAGACCTTACTAAAATTCTTGATGAAGTTACAGCGACAGATTTCTTCAAATCTAAAAGGTTTTCAACCTACCAAGTATCGAAAAAACAATAGTAAAAAAAAAAAAAAAAAAAAAAATTAGCGATCTAAGCCTGTTTATGCAATAAACTGTGGTAACGTCTTCGAACACATTTTTTTTAAAAGAAGAATGAACGATTAAAAAAAGAAAGGTACATACATATGTATGTATTTTAAAAATGATTTGATTGTTAAATATGAAGTGATTTATAAACAAAAACATATCATAATATGTAGTCAACTTTTTCATTATAAAAACGAACACCACAAATATATATACATGTGAAAGAATTCATTTGTTAGCTTCTAAATAGAAACAATAAAAATTCTCGCATACAGGTTGTTAAAATTAAAAACTACTATCACAGTATAACGACCATAATACCTATATTTATTAAAAACTTTTATACGGGTGGTCCTCACACAAAGGTTCCGTACGTCTCAACATATACAATATGTAAGTGACAAATTGGAATCTGATTAACGCGTGCGCACAACGTTGTGTGTGGCCACAAAACATCAGGGAGCGCACACTATTTAGTTTACCATTCACATTTAATAAATTGCCGTACCGAAAACACCCGAACATTGAATAAAACTTGTTTTAAACCAATCAGAGATAAGTAAAGGTGGAGTTACGAAGTACGCGTGCCACTGTTTGGGTGGTCGCGAACACACACGAAGGTGCCGAGTTTACGCGATGTTATACGATTCAAGTAGGTGTTGACTGTACGCGTGCCACTGTTTGGGTGGTCTACCACCGTATTTTTAAAATTATATTGAAATAAAATGTTTTGGTTCTGTTTATTTTTTTCGTGTGTTAATAATTTTCATGTCAAAATTATCAAAATTAATTTAATAGTTTTTTTTTTTTAAATAGGATATTATTTTTGATTTAATAGTTTGTGTTAAAACTATAGATGAGGTTTTTTTATGAACCTCAGGTTTCAAGGATTTTGGTCTTTCCATTTTTGCGATCTAAATTAATTATTAACAGTCTTCGTCTAAGACAAAAATTGTTCTTTTTTCAGAGACCTTATAAGACCAGAGAAGCATCTAGAAAGCTTGTCTTCATTTTACATTCTTTCTTTCTCCTTTTATCTTTCTCTTTATTGTCATTTCACTACTCACCTCTCTTTCTTCCTTTTGTATTTCTTTTTGGTCTACTTTTGCGGAACAGTGTTGGCAACTTTACAATTTTGTACAACTTTACTGATAAAATATAACCACAACGATAGTGACCCTTTTTTCAAACATTTAAAGCGAACGATTCAAAAAAGATATCCAATGTATTGAACAAACTCTACCTGTTTGTAGTAAGTTTATGTAAAATAAACCGGTTATGGGCTTGTTATGCATACTGTTTAGGAAACACTGATTTAATATTGGAGATATCCACATAAAATATATATACGACACAATACAATACTGGAGATACCAAACCATCACACATATACCAATACACTCTGTTACCAAATTTTACAAATCAAATAACTTACAGTCCACAGTAGAGAGATATTTTTGTCGTTGAATTTTTCAAGATGTAATTGCTGCAGAGTGAGGGTTCACATAGACATTTTTGAGGAGCCACCAATCCTACAACTACCTCCTTGCCTGATGGATAAATGTCTCCCTAGCCGCCGTTAAGTTATTTTAGTGGTAAATATGACACCATTAACTTAAAAACGAAACTTTTAGACTCAGTAACGCGTACCAAAATCAGTAGGTTGCAGAATTATTTAAATTACACTCCCTTCGTCATGTAAAGAGAAAAAGAAAGAAAATTGTTTAGTAAAAAATGGCCTTCGTTCAAAAACGTTGAGGGAAGAGTGGTTAAAATTTGGTACTACCATACAAATTGCTTCCTTCTCGTCCGGTCAGTCAAAGTTATATATAACAAAAATTTATATTTGAGGAGGAGTGGATCAAAGCCTGAGATTTAGTATACATATAATTCATTAAGAAAGAATGCAGGTATTCCTTGAGTTATACAGTTAATTAGTTTCGTAAGGGATGAGACTCAAATTTAGTACCCTATAAATACCCTGCAAATGCCCACTTTTCGGGGGCAGAAAGAAAAAGGATTTCTCGAGGGTGACTTGTAATACACGCGCAAGTTTGATTACTGATTCTTTAGTATGATATAGTGTATTGAATGTAGTATAAATTACCTGTTTACTTCAGTGTAACCACTGGAATACTGAAGCATTTTTAATAGTGAATGTCGTTGCATTAAATCCAAAATATAATATGTACATTATTACTTGTACATCAATTCACAACAGTTTTAAAGGGGATCAGAAGATGTCGAATGTTTTCAGTTCCCGAACAAACAATACACACAAATCAAAAGTTCTACTCGCTTTTGTCATACGCAGTACATACCTGCAGTAACATATGGAATTTACAAAAATATGATAATAACAATAGAATGGTACAAGAGAGAAAAAAACCGAAGAACCATAAAAACAATAAGCTAAATGAATACAAACGGTTCGCTTTTTATTTTCTATTTCTTTCGTATCGACAAAATATATTATGTGAACTTAACCTAACCTATAACCATGTGAATGTATAGAAGAGAACGACTGATCCGACTAACTGCAGTCACATTCTCAATGAACAAAAAGTTTTATAACACAGTAATGGGATATTATAATCGTGTAAATGGCTCACAAGAATGTGATCCGGAATGTTGTCCCCATCAGTCCATCCATATGTTTGTTGGTAACGAAGTTACTGTCGGCCCTTTGTTTTATTATATCAAATTAACTAACTGCCTAACATACTTTACTTACTAAATATGTATCGAGTTAAGCATGGTAACAAGTTCAACACTCACATGTTGCTGCACATAAACCACATAAATATGTATATGCACGCAAGTTAAGCAACTTGTCCGGTCTACTTTCGTGGTTCAAATATTTTATTAAATTAGTAATATAGACATAATTCTTCGTTTAATGAGATTGAAATTAATTGTAATTAATGTGTATGATCATCTGCTGACTTGTTTATGAATTGTTTGCATTCTTTTTCCTTTTAGGATTTTCTGGGAAATAGAAAAAGGTTTTTTCGTTAAGATTCAAGTATAAGTTTAATGATAGTAGAATTTTCATTATTTGGAAATTTTCTTTAAAATTTATTGAAAAGAATTTCTGCTAGACCTCGTGATGAGCAAAATTAGTCTTAGTTTTGCAATCTTGTCTGGGTTATTCAATAGCAAAATTGTAAGTATGGTTGCTAAATCAGTAGCAAGACCAAAGTGAAGAGATCAAGAAAAAACCTAGAGATTTGCCAGATATTGTTAGCAAAATATTTGAAAAATCATCAGCATGGCTTATGTTTGTTGCTAAAGTTTGTTGTTGCCTCTATGTGCATCTATTGAACTATAAAACACTTCCATGATTCAATGGTTTTCTCTACAGCGGTGAAAATTCTCTCTCACTTTCTCTAAAACAAAAGGAGTTATTTTTTTTTATAAATCATACAAACGAATGACTTTTAGTAGAATTTATAATATGTCCTAAGCGTTCTTACCAGTTTGTGACGCTTTTTATTAAAGTACAATCTGAAGTTTGAGCTTCATAAGAAGTAAGGTTTTTACCTATATTCTTTAACACCTTGACGATCATAACCTATAATAACAAAACGCCCAATTGGTGCACTATTTTGACAGCTAATACACTTTGTATGGAATTGTTGACGTCCTACAACGTAGTGTATGAGTTAGTAAGGTTTCACTTGACGTCTTACCACATCAATGACCATCAGGGTGTTAAAAATATCCTAGAATTACCTTAGCTAATTTCCATCATCTTACAATTAGTCGTGCTATACTTTTCGAAACATTCAATGGCTGTAATAGGGTATAGAAGCCTATAAGTAAACAAATAACAATTTTTCCGTCAATAATTAGTTTTCAATAATTATATTACCAATACGAGCATGCATGCATCTATTTTATTGCATATTTGACGCCAATATAACGAACATACATATTTCGGTTCATACATATTCGTTGCACTGTATACTATGGAAGTCAAGGTAAACTACGCGACGGGTCGGGGTGTCTACAACACAAAATGCGTTCGTCTATGGGGCAAAAGCAAGGCCATGGTCGGCCGGCATTCATCCACTTACTATTTTACTACTACAATATGTTGCACGCGGTTGATTTCGTTTACATATGGAGAGTATCTTGTGTTACATATAAATACGTAGTTAGAGACAACTGCTGAGATTTTGCCTTTCTTAACAATCACTTTTTCCAATAGGGTTAATATATCGCGCCTTTAGAGTAACATCAATTCAACTGTAAATTCTTAAATTGTTATAGATACTATAAATTAGGTACCGTAAAAATAAAAATGAATTAAAATAAATCAAAAAATCCGACTGCAAAAAAACTATTATGGGCGCAAGCTCAAAAGATCTCTAGAAATTGCGGTAAGGGAAAGACAAATTGAATTTATTTACATAGTTACATAATATGTTTTTAAATTAGTGAGAGAAAAAACTTCTGTTTATTAATATGACAGATAAAGACAAATACAGATTAAAAAGGTTCTTTTTAGCTTGCGTCCATAATAGAACGATGGAAGCGATAGAAAAAAAGAAAAATGAACAAAAACAGTCTAGGTTTTCCGAATAGAATCAGTCTTTAATAACAGTTTTCCAATAATTTTCCCTCGTTAATGCACCTTTGTAGATCAGTGCTTCTTAAACTTATTTTCAACCCTAGATACTATTTATGTTTTTGTTGAGCCCATATTATAAAAAGGGTTGTTCCAAACTAATTTTAATTTTCCTGGCACTCCCGCCATATTTTAAACTGGGGTAAACTGATTTCTTCATGAATATATTGAAGTCTCTCAAGAACTTTCTTGAAATATACAATTTCTACTTCGAACACTTGATTCTAAAACTTGGAAAAGTAGCAAATAGTTAGATAAGATCGTATAAAAAATGAATGTTGTACTTTATCTGTATGATTTTAGTAGGGCCGTGGAGAGAAATGACGGGTAACTTGTATGTTTCCTCAAAAATGCAAGTGGCGACCACGGTTTCGGGCTCTCTTTTCAGACCGAGATCCCGGGGCTGCTGCTCTGGCTGCCCTTGCCCCCCTCTCGTTGGGCTTGGATGTTAGTAAAGTAAGCGTATAATAAATTAAATTTTTTTGAAAATTACACAACACAAAATAAAATTTCAAAATATATATATCATGTTAAAAAATTGTATTAGTTACAAATTTTGGGTGGGTGATCATTCGATTGTCAATCAATTTAAGTGACAGTGATTCTTTGTTACCAACAAAAATTTTTGATTGAGAAATTTCATTAGCATGAAAAAAATAAAGAATAAAATAAAATATAAAAACACTATTAGTCACAACAATTAGATTAGTTGACATGTATGATGGGGTAGGGACGTGGTTTTTGTGCCTCTTATATTGTGGTCAATGGAAAAAATATATTGTAATTTGATATTGGCGCGACATTAATTGCTTCAAGCGACAAATAATTTTTTTTTTGCAAAAAATAATATATCAATATTTATTATAAAAAATTTTGTAAATTCTCCATAAAACAGAATTTTTTGTTTATTTGTTTATATTAGCGATGAGCCAACATCAAGACTTGTAGTCTTAGTCTTAATTTTGAAAGTTGCGTGTAGTCTTGGTTGCGGTATTATAGGAAAGACTGTTTTTGTTCAATCTTGCATTTTTAAATTGTTTCCTTCTCAGGTCCAGCCAAATATTGACATAATTGCTATAAGAGGTTCAAATCCTACCCTACAGCACTTTTTAGTGACTTTCTAGAATGGATATTTAGCAATGACCGCCGCTATCATGGCGAGATTGGAACCTGGAAGTGTGACAGAAATTTTTTTTGCGATTTTCAGAAGGTCAGCATGATAACTCTCGAACAAAACATTCTATAACATTCTACTTGTAGGAAGTTTGGTGAAAAAGTTAGCAGTCCGAAAATTTTAAATGATTAGCTAATTCCATTCAATTTCCAGACTCAGGTATTTTTAACCTTTTTCGTTAAAAGAAATTTTTTTTGCTACAATTTACTAAAATTTGAGTTTTCAATTTTTTTTACACTATGGAAAAAATCCATTGTTTTCCATCCATTGATTTGTTCTAAATAAACTAGTTTTCGAAAAAAATTAAAAACATTATTGTGAAGAACGGAAAAAATCAAGTAGGTTCGATAGATAACTGGGAAATTCACTAAGTTACACAGAATGCTGTGACAGAAGGATTTTGTTCGCCGCTCACATCATAGACAAAAGTAACTTTGAAACTAATATTAGTTTCTGCGGTTTAAAATATACTTAAAAAGTAAATGCAGAACTTTACGAGTGTATTTGGACGCTAATCTAAAACTAAAGTGGACTTTTTGTATGCTTTGATCCTTAACACTTTTTCCAAGATAATTCATTTTGTCATTATAGTTTATTGCCATTATCTGGACTATCTAGAGTGATGATATTTGGCTATGATGCTGAAATATAATACTGATTTAATGTTAAACGATATTAAGTTTCGAGATTTGATGTTGATGGCCTTGATTAAAATATGTGGTATTTAAAATTCACCAAAATTTTACTCAAATTCATCGAATTTTTTCTGGTTGAATGAAATGTCAGTGACACGTAAATTGCGGTTAGATTTATCTAATCTCACACTGAGAATAGATTCTCTGTAATGTATTCTTCTATGTATTTCTATATAGGATAATTTAAGAATTTTCCAGAAATAGTTCAAATCAATCGACAAAGAAATATGATTGGATAGAACGTATAGAAGATAGAAAAAGATTTATTTAGATGAAAATAACAAAGATATATTATTATTCAGTATAACGAAGTGCAAGATATGTATAATTTCTAGAGAAGTAAATTGTATACTTACGTTAAATATCTTGAAAAATATAAATTATGCACATATAGTATGTATCATAAAAGACCGTGTATATGGGGTATTCACTTGATATTCGTTAAATTATCGAATTCGACCAAATTGCGCAATTTTAAGATTACACTAAAATGTGCCGCGACTAATGGACCGCAGACACTTCAACGCCGACAGATCAACCGACGACAATTCAACCTAACGACATTTTAACTGAAGACAATTTAACCGTTGTACAATCTATTAACTAATAAGAACAAAATTATTTGAATTTTATCTAACAATGAAATTTGCCTCCTTTGAGACTTGAGGCTAAATAAGTATTTATGTAGTCTCAAGTCTCAAGGACGACTCTTTACACAATTAAGGGTATACTATTTGGTTTGGTTGTGTTGGATTTGGTTACCTTTCGTTGAATTCGATTAGTTTAGGTGTTGTTTGGTTAAGCGGGTTCTACACGATGCTACGAACGTTCCTTCCAACGTTCGATCGAACGTTTGAGGCAATTAAGTTCGATAGTTGATGCGACGAATGTATCTGCTACACGGTGAATTGAATGTTTGATCCAATACGAATGACGATGTGTTGGTACTCAGTGGACAACGCTGTTATCTGTCTGATGTTATCTCTAATGTTATACACTGATGTTGTCTCTCTTCACATGAACGAGTCGTGCGCAACCAACGAACGCAACCAACACTGACCTTCAAACATTCGAAGCATCCCTTTGACTCGGTGCAAGAATACCGACATCGAACGGGACACGACCAAATGCGAACCTTTGACGCTCGACATTGGACACTCGTAGGTTCGAACAACGGCTACACGATGCTATGAACCATCCAACGTCGAATGTTGGAAGGTGTTCGTAGCATCGTGTAGCAGCGGTTAGTCTGTTAAGTTGTATTTGGTTACGTTAGGTTGGGTTTGTTTATAATTTATTGAAGTCGGTTAGTTTAGGCTGGTTTTGGTTAGGTTAGGTCGAATTTGTTTACAATTTGTTGAGTTCGATTAGTTTAGGTTGGGTTTGGTTAGGTTAGGTTGGGTTTGTTTATAATTTGTTGATTTCGATTAGTTTACGTTGGGTTTGGTTAGGTTTATATATAATTTATTGAGTACGATAAAAAAAGGTATAAATTTTTTAACGTATAAGTTACACATTTACTGTATAAATATTATTATTATTATTTTAAAAATATAAGTTGGCATTATAAACAAATTAAAAGAACAAAAATATTTTAATTTTGGCGGGATAGTTGCGTAACTATAAATAAAAAATATATATTTTTTTAAATGGTACAAATCAAAAGAAAAAAGCCGATATCGTTTTGTTATGAATATCAAAAATTTTCGTGTCAGAGTACGGTTTTTCCACCGCACATGCGCAGAAGTTATGATCAATTTGATAGTTGGTCCATCCCACGAAAATGTCATTTTTCTCATTTTCTACGGGGGTGCAAATGAAAATTTTGGGATTTCTGGATTGTACAAATTAAAAACAGGGTGTCGAAATAATTTTTTTTAATAAAAATCAAGAAGTTTTCTGCAAGGAGTATATTATGTTTTCTCAAATTCTCTATTGTATTTATTTTTTTCATTTTTCCGGGTGATGCAAATTATTTAAAGGTAATTTTCAGGTGGTACAAATTGAAACAAAGTTAATTATGCGCAATTTATTCTGAAAATAAGTAATTTTCGTGCCAGGATCTACTCGATTCATAAAGGTCTTCCAGTTCACTATTTAAGGTCCTTTTTTATTTAATGTGTAAAAACACAAAGGCTATTGGCGGATAAGCATGAGTAACAATGCCCTCGTACGAATTGTGTTGGCTTTTTTCCTGCTAACTGTTATCGACATAAAATTGAAATTTACTGAGATTCAGCCCTTAAAAACTTAATCCTTTTTTTAAAGCCCTGATCAGCCGGACACTCATCATCAGTTTTAAAACCATCAAAATGACAATTCGTCTGTAGCCTTTAAATCACATTTAGATATCTTGAAAATACTGAAAATGTAGCGAAAAATTAGACTCCCGTGATGGGGCCCTACTGCTCACAGCGTTTTTTCCTCATACGTTTAATTTTGATCTGTTCATTAAATTGATCATTTTAGCAAATAATTATTCTGCCCATTCTTGAAGAAAATAGAAACATAAAAAGTTTATTATTCATAATACAAGCCATTATGGTATGGCATATTTAACTCTTTTGGACAAACCATATGGCAAAATTTTTTTGTCTGAAAATGCCAGACTTTTTACTGCCAGTGATAAGTACAATAGATAAGGTTACAAAAAAAGAAAAAGAAAAAAAATCAAAAATCCTAACATCAAAAAAGTAAACCCTAGGAATTTACAAAATATAACATTATTTAGACTTATACCGTATTTCGGAAAATCTGTCACAGCTGGCGGCACCTGTATCAGTGAATATATACATATCACAGCATTTTGTGCCGCCATATTGCACGACGAGTTAACTCGTCTTAATCATTTAAAGACTTAAAGACTAAACAGTATTGATGGTCCTATGGCGCAAACGGTAAAAGCGCTATACATTTAATATGAACATAAATATTGCTAAATAAAACTTTTAGCGAATTTTCAGAAATTCAGCTATTCCAGTAGGTCTCATGACACGACTTGAGCCCGGGAATATGGCAGAAATTTGTTTTGAGGTCCCTAGAAACCAAAAATAATATTCACTAAAATTTATATATATATATATATATATATATATATATATATATATATATATATATATATATATATATATAATAATATATATATATATATATATACATATATATATATATATATATATATATATATATATATATGTATATATATGTATTTATGTATCAGCACGATACATAAATAATGATAACTCTTGAACGAAATGTCCTAGGTTTACCAAATTTGGTGAGAACGTTGGAAATCCAAAAATCTTGGATGGAACATGGTTTTTTTTCTTGCAAAAAATTAGTTTTTTGCCAAAATTTGCTATAATTTAAAAGTTTTTGCCACATTTTTTTACACCATTGCAAAGACGGAAAAAAATCACATAAAAAAGGTTTTTGAACTATTATTCTAGGTTAGCTAGTTTTTGAGAAAATCAGGAAATAAGAAAATCCCCTACCGGGGCGGTTCTAGAAACCTCCGGCAGTGGGTGGAATAATGTGAACGAAAATTTTTTCTAATCTAACTGAACCTAACGGAACTTGATCTAACCTAACCGAACCTAAGAAAATTTGGTCTCAAACCTAACCGAATCTAAGGAAATTTTTTGTAACGTAACCGAACCCAACAAAATTTTTTCTAACCTAACTGAACCTTATTGTTCTATAATTTATATAAACTGAATTTATTATTAGCGAATTTCCAGAATGGAATTCAGTTATTACAGGCACTGTCATGACGCGACTTTAGTCCGGGACTAAATAAAACTTTTAGCGAATTTCCAGAAATTCAGCTATTCCAGTAGGTCTCATGACACGACTTGAGCCCGGGAATATGGCAGAAATTTGTTTTGAGGTCCCTAGAAACCGAAAATAATATTCACTAATTCAGTATTCAGTAATTGTAAATAAAAAATTAATTATAAATTTTTTTCACGAATTAATTGTAAATTTTTTTCACGAAAAAAATTTGTCCAACGGTTTGGGTCTTCCAATATTTTCACCAAATTTCGTAAAGCTAGGACATTTCGTTCGAGAGTTATCGTGCGGACACATATACATATATACATACATATATATAATATATATATATATATATATATATATATATATATATATATATATATATATATATATATATATATATATTATATATATGTATGTATATATGTATATGTGTCCGCACGATAACTCTCGAACGAAATGTCCTAGCTTTACGAAATTTGGTGAAAATATTGGAAGACCCAAACCGTTGGACAAATTTTTTTCGTGAAAAAAATTTACAATTAATTCGTGAAAAAAATTTATAATTAATTTTTTATTTACAATTACTCTATATCAACTAGTTTCCGAGAAAAACGTAGTACTTTTGTAAATGGAAATTCGCTATGTTATGCAGGATGCTGCGACAGGGGTATTTATGTTTCTGTTCGAATGGTAAAAATTTCAATAACAATTTAATTTTAAATACGTAAGTAAAGATTGAGTAAGTGTTTAGTAGATATACAAAAAATGTTAATATCCTTAAAAGTGCATATTTAAACAACCATGCAATAAGCTTAATCTAGCTTAAAAAATTCTTCATACTCATTATCTGGCTTGAATCGTCAAAAATATCATTATTACTGACAAGGAAAGGTATCCAACTGTTACTCTCAAAAATTTTTGAAACTTTGGTGGATTGTAGATCTTACTAAAAGTAATCACGAGCCATTTTTCGTTCGTGCCTATAAGCGGTTTAAGGGGTGCAATTCACCCCTGAAAAATTTTTTTTTCAATTTTCTTAAATATCTTGGAAATAGTAAGAGCTTTGGAAGGGAAACTATATATATTTGTAAATGGCACTTTAAGATCTTTATTATGATACCAAAATTAAAGTTATAAAATCACTGGGGTTTCATTTCCTACACCCAACCCCTAATATTATCAGGTATATTTTGGTAAAAGAGGAGGCTGTTATGTGTAAATAAAAGAATTTTTAATTAATATATTTTACATCACATCAGTTTATTTTTTTTTGGCATAAATACACCCTTTGCTAATACTAACTTGGAAAAAATTTTAACTTTTTGATTTAATAATTAGCAAAAATATGGTCAAAGAATCTCCTATTTTAGTAATGAAAGAAAAAGTTTAGAAAGAAAAAATACACTGCAGCCCCCCCCCCATGCTTTACTGATATCAATACAAATCTTATTTATTTATTTATTTATTTAGTCCAAAACAAGAATATTGTCCACACCAAGCACATCTTATAAAAGCGGCGCTACCACATACACTACACTTTGGTGCTTCTCTTTCTTCTTTGAAAAAGCAATATGTTAAAGGATTTTCAAATCTTTTTGGTCGTTGGTCAATATATCCACTTTTATGCCATCCATACTTGAACAAATTTTGATAACGAGCCGACAAAAAATGATTGTGAGCTAGAGAATATTGTTACGGCGATGTAAATCAATAGCATACTCATTTAGAATTACATTATCCGAAAATACTGTGATGAGTTGTTTCCAGAGTCGAAATCCGTAGATATCCAGAAGTTAAAATATTGAAAATTGTATAGATAAATAAAAATAAATAAATAAGTAAATAAATAAATAAGATTAGTAAAGCATTGGGGGGGGGGGAGCGTGCAGTGTATTTTTTCTTTTTAAGCTATGTACTTTAAAGTATATCGTAAGTTTGTAACAATTTATTATTAAAATATGAGATTAGTAGTAGGAATATAAGAGTTTGGAGCCCACCTTCCCACCTGCCGACTTTTTGAGTGACCTCGGCAGGAGGCAAAACTACCGAGGCGGTTCTAGAAGCCTCCGGCGGTGGGTGGAGCAACACTTGGTCTCCAACCTAACGATATCTAGTGAAATTTTTTTCTAACCTAACAGAACCCAATGGAACTTGACCTAACCTAACGAAACCTAAGTGAACTTAGCTTAACCTAACAAAATTTTTTCTAACCTAAGAACTGAAAAATTCCCTAACAGATGGCGCAGCCACCTTCGAGCCTGTGAATTCGCTACTAGATGGCGTTGCTAGTCTGGATTCCTGTGTGTAAGTTTGAAAAATTGTCAATAGATTGTATCGAAAACCTTTTTTTTTGATAGTTAAACTAGCCATTAAAAGATGGCCTTGCTTTCATAATTTTATAATATTTTTATCTGAAAACAGGCTTAAACTGTCAGCTGACGTCACTAAAGGTAAACTGATATCAAACAGCGAAGATTTCTCGCTAATATGCAAAAATGAATTTTATCATATGATTGTATATTTTTATCTGAAAACAGGTTTATACAGGTTTTTCTCTAAATAAAAACACATTTTTTTTTTTTTTAATTTTTAATTTTTATTTTTTTATTAAATAAAAACACATTTTTTTTATTTTTAATTTTTTTTAATTTTTTCTTATTTTAATAAGTTTATTTTAAAAGAAATATTTTTTTACAATAAAAATGTTTAAATGTTATTACAATAATATTTGTATATGG
Source organism: Brachynemurus nebulosus (assembly GCA_035578155.1). Lineage (NCBI taxonomy): Eukaryota > Metazoa > Arthropoda > Insecta > Neuroptera > Myrmeleontidae > Brachynemurus > Brachynemurus nebulosus. The sequence continues at coordinate 1,913,301 of JAPWDM010000003.1, forward strand.
ATATGACATTTTCCATGGCGCAAGTTGCTCCGGAATGATGACCGCATCGAGGGCTAGTGTATGTTGATGTTATGATTCTCAACTTGGGACAAATTGTTATTTCTTCAAAGTTCATAATGGGCGCTGATGGTAGCAGTCGTTTCAAATAGCGTACTTTTTCTTCTCCTTTCGTATAGATGATTCGAGTTCCGTGCAGATTGTTTATTAAAATGTACTGTAGTTCCTCGTATTCAATATGTCCGTCCATCCAGGAGAACCCATGATGATTTTTCCGCAACCAGCGAGCTGTGCGTTGATCTTTTTCACTTAATTCGCAAAACGGTATTGGTGATTTGAATACATAGTGCTGTAGTATATAATCTTCACCACAATTTTCTTCGGAAGAATCGAATTTCAACACAGCCAATTCCTTTATGTAGAATTTCCCATTTGTCGAATTTGGAAATCCTTGGAAGTCAACAATTGCTGCGTCGGTCTTCATTGTGCGTTGTCTGGAGCGAAACTGACTGATTTATAGCTGGATTGCGATGCTTTTATACATTTTTTGTAACAATATTTGTCAATGGATTATATTGAACCACACGGTCATGTAGTAGAAGACAGAATGCTGATGTATTCTCCGGCACCTCCTTCAACGTTTTAAATTCAATTCGAATATCCGCCGGTCAACTTTTCAATGATTCGTTATCGTGTTATTTTATTGTGTAAAATCAATTAGTTTGTCGACCCCGAGTTGGTGTAGTGGTTAGCAACTCCGCTCTTATCTGGTAGATTGTGAGTTCGAAACCAACCGGGGGAGATTCGTCATCTACATTACTACGCCGCTCATTAGTTTATCGTAGAATTGTTGGTATTTCAGAGTTTTCAACGAGTTGTTTAATAATTTCCTCTCGACGCTTCGCTTTACTTAGTTCTCTTAATTCTGCGTTAGAACATTGAAGAAGATTGATGTAATGATCCGTAAATTACATACAACAGAAATATTCCGATATTTCAATATTTCGTCTATAATTGAACTTGAAAAGTCTACAAACCACCTCTATAAATTCAATGGTGTTTGTTGAATAATTTTTTACTATTTTAATACACAAGTCGACCAATTGGTGATCTTTGATTCCTCACAGAACACTTTCTTGCATATGCACAAATTTTTAATATAATTATAAATTTTACAAGTTAAAAAGTGATCATTGTGTACCTATTTTTGTTTAAAACTATACTTAATAAAAAAAAAATTTTAAGAAAAAAAACCGATCTTTTGATTTACACCGATCCCCTAAAGAGAAATCAAACTAATTTTTGATATTATATCTTAAACTTGATGTATATATAAAAATTCCATTTACAATTATGGTACACCATATATACTCGTAAATTTTACAAAAATGTATCACTCTGTACATTTTTTAAATCTGTGTGCATATTCTTTGATGTTATTTAATCAGCTAAATCTTTAATCAACTAAATCAGCTAAAATTGTTACATACTTACGTTATAAATATCTAAGTGTGTATTTTTCTTTTAAATAATATATAACTTAGAAATACTCATGATTACTTTACTATAGCTGTAATCACGCGATATCATGTTATAAAATACATAAGAATTTACTCATTTAATGTAAAAATATTTGATTATCGACAATTAAATAAAAACGAATTTTTTTAAAATATATGTATATAGTAATATAATATTTCGCATATATACAGTACTCTGTTAAAAGTACGGGTTTCTACACCGTTAAAAACATATATTTTACAATATCAATATATTGTAAAAAATCATATTTCTTAATATTTTTAAAACTGAATATGTAATATCAAGAATTTAAAACAGTTTTGAAACATTAATTTCTCCTCATAATATTTTTTTTTTGTCTTAAATTAATAGCACAATGTTCCATATATTTTAAGAAAATTTTTCTTTTAATATTTTATAACTTATCTAAAAAATTTATAGCTATTTTTATCAAAAAATTTATTACTTGCTATTGTTAAAAAATTAGTTAAATATATCTATAGGTATTAAGTGACCCCTAGTTTTGTGAAAGACGGTAGTAATAGCAATTCATCTTAAATACGAAATTATTTTATCAATGCTAAATAAGCGTTTTTTTTTCTCATATTATCATACTCCAATATATTGTATATTATTATAATTTATAAAAATGTGTTTTATTTATTAAAAAATTTAGCAAAATTTTAAATAATATCGCGTCAAAATAATATTCAGAAGTCAATAAAAGACAATAGCAGTAAATTTATTAAGATAACTATAAATAAATATTAATCTAATGTTGAAATATTTATTAACAAATAGTACTGCTTAGTAGAAAATTAGGTACCTATTGTTTTGTTTTCAAATTTACCTTTTTGCAATTAAAGAAAATTTTAGTAACTATCGATGCCTATATAAAACGATACCCATAAAAGACAAGCATGCTCTGATCTCAACAATTTTTTCCCATGTTAAATTTGTATGTTCTTATTTCGCTGAAACTTATTATGTTTATATATTCCCCGCAATATTTTCTACCATAAACAATAGTTATAGCAAGCTAGGTAGGTATTGAATAAGTATTTTTTGTTTGTTAATTTATTGATGATAGAGAAAAAAAATTTATGATTTTATAGACAGTGAAATACATTTAAACTATTTTTTTTTTTTGCAGTTTAATTTTGTAAAAACACCTAAAAATTATCAGTCACAGACAAATATTTCTAAGCAAACGAATTGAAAATGTAGTTTTATATCATAAGAATAAATGCTTATATATAGGGTGGACAGTAAATAACTCTCATAATTTTTAAAGAGCGGATGAAAACTTTAATTTTGGATTACGAAATTTTATTTTTTTTCCGGAGTTAAGCTGCATTCAATTAATTAACCCTTTCCTGCACAGCAGTTTTAGATCATTACTGTGCAAACGATACTTCAAATTAGCAAATCATTAATAACATGGGTAAATACTTATTAGCAAGAATTACATAGTTTACACATATGTTCTATCGCACCAGAATGTTAATAGGACAATGCGATTTAATTGCCTATATTCAGGAGCAAGCAAAAACATTACCTATTTTAATAACTTAGAAAATACACATTACATAGTTCGTTGTAAGAACAATCATTTCGGTGATCTTTTTTTTTTTAACGAATTACTAAATTTGCTTAAGGACTATGGTATGTAAGAAATAACAACACTCACATAATTTTGAAATAATTAACATATAGCTATTGGAAAAGTTACAAAGATTTTTTTAACAACTTATTAAATGCTGATAGCTTATTTTAATATCTCCTATAGGGCCTTAAGTATAACCCTTCACCCGAAATTTTTTCATCACCATCGTTGGCGACTGTATTCTCGTCATCATCAGCTTCTCCTTCGCTCGCAGTATCTTCGCTATCGCTAGTAGATGTTTTTTCATCATCATTGAATACATATTTTAACACTGGTTCAATAATATCATGCTTTTCCAATTCCCTGGTTATTGAGATAATCCGCTTTCCAATGTCACTTTCCTTTAAATTATTAAAATGGCTTCGTTTTTTCTCGTTTTCGATATAATCCGCGAAGCTGGGATTTATAATATGACTCCTTTCCATTAAATTGCACACAGTATTAACCATTTCTTCTCCAATTTGCGTCTGAGTCGCTAAACTTCTTAGTTCATCAACTAAATGGTTCGGGTCATCAAAATATTCTTCTCCATCAACAGGTTTCGAATGGCCATTATGAAGGTTAGTATTTTCATCATCATATTTGAAACGTTTAGCTTCTCCATTTATTGAATTAGATGTTGAAGGTTGGTCCTTTTCTTCCGAATTTTTATCTTCTTGTTCTTCATCCTTTGCGCATGCGTTCTGAAGCTCTTTGACCATTAATATGTCTAGAGCAGTTTGTAAGAGACCAGCTATCTTTGGAGTAAAACTTGTTTCTTTATAGTTATCAGGCGATGGTAAATGCTTTTGTTCATCAGATCGATTATCTTCGACATTTACCGATTGTAGAATATTATGCGAGTTTTTTAAAGCGTGGAATTTTTTTTAAAACAACGTATACAGTTAAACATTTTGATAGATGTGAAGAGTTCGATTTATAACATAACACTGATTAGTTTTTATATCGACATGATCTTATATAGTACAACCAGAGCAGAATTGACGTAAAGTAATGACACCAAAATGCACCAAAGGTGCACCAAATGACACCAAACTGCACCAAAGGTGCACCAAATGACACCAAACTGCACCAAATGACACCAAACTGCACCAAAGGTGCACCAAATGACACCAAACTGCACCGAAGGTGCACCAAATGACACCAAACTGCACCAAAGGTGCACCAAATGACACCAAACTGCACCAAATGACACCAAAATGCACCAAAGGTGCACCAAATGACACCAAACTGCACCAAAGGTGCACCAAATGACACCAAACTGCACCAAAGGTGCACCAAATGACACCAAACTGCACCAAAGTTGCACCAAATGACACCAAACTGCACCAAAGGTGCACCAAAAGACACCAAACTGCACCAAATGACACCAAAATGCACCAAAGGTGCACCAATTGACACCAAACTGCACCAAAGGTGCACCAAATGACACCAAATTGCACCAAAGTTGCACCAAATGACACCAAACTGCACCAAATGACACCAAAATGCACCAAAGGTGCACCAAATGACACCAAACTGCACCAAAGGTGCACCAAATGACACCAAACTGCACCAAAGGTGCACCAAATGACACCAAACTGCACCAAAGTTGCACCAAATGACACCAAACTGCACCAAAGGTGCACCAAATGACACCAAAATTGCACCAAATGACACCAAAATGCACCAAAGGTGCACCAATTGACACCAAACTGCACCAAAGGTGCACCAAATGACACCAAACTGCACCAAAGTTGCACCAAATGACACCAGACTGCACCAAAAGTGCACCAAATGACACCAAACTGCACCAAATGACACCAAAATGCACCAAAGGTGCACCAAACTGCTCCAAAGGTGCACCAAAATTCACCAAAAGTGCACCAAATGACACCAAACTGCACCAAAGGTGAACCAAATGACACCAAACTGCACCAAATGACACCAAACTGCACCAAAGGTGAACCAAATGACACCAAACTGCACCAAATGACACCAAACTGCACCAAAGGTGCACCAAATGACACCAAACTGCTCCAAAGGTGCACCAAAATTCACCAAAAGTGCACCAAATGACACCAAACTGCACCAAAGGTGAACCAAATGACACCAAACTGCACCAAAGTTGCACCAAATGACACCAAACTGCACCAAAGGTGCACCAAATGACACCAAACTGCTCCAAAGGTGCACCAAAATTCACCAAAAGTGCACCAAATGACACCAAACTGCACCAAAGGTGAACCAAATGACACCAAACTGCACCAAATGACACCAAACTGCACCAAAGGTGCACCAAATGACACCAAACTGCTCCAAAGGTGCACCAAAATTCACCAAAAGTGCACCAAATGACACCAAACTGCACCAAAGGTGAACCAAATGACACCAAACTGCACCAAAGTTGCACCAAATGACACCAAACTGCACCAAAGGTGCACCAAATGACACCAAACTGCACCAAATGACACCAAAATGCACCAAAGGTGCACCAATTGACACCAAACTGCTCCAAAGGTGCACCAAAATTCACCAAAAGTGTACCAAATGACACCAAACTGCACCAAAGGTGAACCAAATGACACCAAACTGCACCAAATGACACCAAACTGCACCAAAGGTGCACCAAATGACACCAAACTGCTCCAAAGGTGCACCAAAATTCACCAAAAGTGCACCAAATGACACCAAACTGCACCAAAGGTGAACCAAATGACACCAAACTGCACCAAAAACAAATTCTAAAATGCACCAGTCTCTGTGCTGCTTTACTGTTGGCGTTACTTTACGTCAATTCTGCTCTGGTTGTACTATATAAGATCATGTCGATATAAAAACTAATCAGTGTTATGTTATAAATCGAACTCTTCACATCTATCAAAATGTTTAACTGTATACGTTGTGACAAGACATTTTCGCGGAGAAGTTCTCTTTTACGTCATATGAAAAGAAGAGTGCATACTCAGGAACATGAAACAAACAATAATGACCAGATCGCAAATAATCAGTTTGAATATACCACGGTAAATAATGGGACACAAGTGAACAGCGCGGAGAACAGGAGACAAAGTGAATCGTCAAAATCTAATGATGAAAATGATGATAATGAAACCGAATATAGTTTTGAAGCAAGAAATGAAGAAAAGGAAGATAAAGCACCAGTATTTCAAAATCAACACGAAAATGATACAGATCTATCTAAAAGAAACTTGAATACTTTTGATGAAAGTATGATGGCTGCAGCAGAAGCAATCAGAAGTAAATTCCACGCTTTAAAAAACTCGCATAATATTCTACAATCGGTAAATGTCGAAGATAATCGATCTGATGAACAAAAGCATTTACCATCGCCTGATAACTATAAAGAAACAAGTTTTACTCCAAAGATAGCTGGTCTCTTACAAACTGCTCTAGACATATTAATGGTCAAAGAGCTTCAGAACGCATGCGCAAAGGATGAAGAACAAGAAGATAAAAATTCGGAAGAAAAGGACCAACCTTCAACATCTAATTCAATAAATGGAGAAGCTAAACGTTTCAAATATGATGATGAAAATACTAACCTTCATAATGGCCATTCGAAACCTGTTGATGGAGAAGAATATTTTGATGACCCGAACCATTTAGTTGATGAACTAAGAAGTTTAGCGACTCAGACGCAAATTGGAGAAGAAATGGTTAATACTGTGTGCAATTTAATGGAAAGGAGTCATATTATAAATCCCAGCTTCGCGGATTATATCGAAAACGAGAAAAAACGAAGCCATTTTAATAATTTAAAGGAAAGTGACATTGGAAAGCGGATTATCTCAATAACCAGGGAATTGGAAAAGCATGATATTATTGAACCAGTGTTAAAATATGTATTCAATGATGATGAAAAAACATCTACTAGCGATAGCGAAGATACTGCGAGCGAAGGAGAAGCTGATGATGACGAGAATACAGTCGCCAACGATGGTGATGAAAAAATTTCGGGTGAAGGGTTATACTTAAGGCCCTATAGGAGATATTAAAATAAGCTATCAGCATTTAATAAGTTGTTAAAAAAATCTTTGTAACTTTTCCAATAGCTATATGTTAATTATTTTAAAATTATGTGAGTGTTGTTATTTCTTACATACCATAGTCCTTAAGCAAATTTAGTAATTCGTTAAAAAAAAAAAGATCACCGAAATGATTGTTCTTACAACGAACTATGTAATGTGTATTTTCTAAGTTATTAAAATAGGTAATGTTTTTGCTTGCTCCTGAATATAGGCAATTAAATCGCATTGTCCTATTAACATTCTGGTGCGATAGAACATATGTGTAAACTATGTAATTCTTGCTAATAAGTATTTACCCATGTTATTAATGATTTGCTAATTTGAAGTATCGTTTGCACAGTAATGATCTAAAACTGCTGTGCAGGAAAGGGTTAATTAATTGAATGCAGCTTAACTCCGGAAAAAAAATAAAATTTCGTAATCCAAAATTAAAGTTTTCATCCGCTCTTTAAAAATTATGAGAGTTATTTACTGTCCACCCTATATATAAGCATTTATTCTTATGATATAAAACTACATTTTCAATTCGTTTGCTTAGAAATATTTGTCTGTGACTGATAATTTTTAGGTGTTTTTACAAAATTAAACTGCAAAAAAAAAAAAATAGTTTAAATGTATTTCACTGTCTATAAAATCATAAATTTTTTTTCTCTATCATCAATAAATTAACAAACAAAAAATACTTATTCAATACCTACCTAGCTTGCTATAACTATTGTTTATGGTAGAAAATATTGCGGGGAATATATAAACATAATAAGTTTCAGCGAAATAAGAACATACAAATTTAACATGGGAAAAAATTGTTGAGATCAGAGCATGCTTGTCTTTTATGGGTATCGTTTTATATAGGCATCGATAGTTACTAAAATTTTCTTTAATTGCAAAAAGGTAAATTTGAAAACAAAACAATAGGTACCTAATTTTCTACTAAGCAGTACTATTTGTTAATAAATATTTCAACATTAGATTAATATTTATTTATAGTTATCTTAATAAATTTACTGCTATTGTCTTTTATTGACTTCTGAATATTATTTTGACGCGATATTATTTAAAATTTTGCTAAATTTTTTAATAAATAAAACACATTTTTATAAATTATAATAATATACAATATATTGGAGTATGATAATATGAGAAAAAAAAACGCTTATTTAGCATTGATAAAATAATTTCGTATTTAAGATGAATTGCTATTACTACCGTCTTTCACAAAACTAGGGGTCACTTAATACCTATAGATATATTTAACTAATTTTTTAACAATAGCAAGTAATAAATTTTTTGATAAAAATAGCTATAAATTTTTTAGATAAGTTATAAAATATTAAAAGAAAAATTTTCTTAAAATATATGGAACATTGTGCTATTAATTTAAGACAAAAAAAAAATATTATGAGGAGAAATTAATGTTTCAAAACTGTTTTAAATTCTTGATATTACATATTCAGTTTTAAAAATATTAAGAAATATGATTTTTTACAATATATTGATATTGTAAAATATATGTTTTTAACGGTGTAGAAACCCGTACTTTTAACAGAGTACTGTATATATGCGAAATATTATATTACTATATACATATATTTTAAAAAAATTCGTTTTTATTTAATTGTCGATAATCAAATATTTTTACATTAAATGAGTAAATTCTTATGTATTTTATAACATGATATCGCGTGATTACAGCTATAGTAAAGTAATCATGAGTATTTCTAAGTTATATATTATTTAAAAGAAAAATACACACTTAGATATTTATAACGTAAGTATGTAACAATTTTAGCTGATTTAGTTGATTAAAGATTTAGCTGATTAAATAACATCAAAGAATATGCACACAGATTTAAAAAATGTACAGAGTGATACATTTTTGTAAAATTTACGAGTATATATGGTGTACCATAATTGTAAATGGAATTTTTATATATACATCAAGTTTAAGATATAATATCAAAAATTAGTTTGATTTCTCTTTAGGGGATCGGTGTAAATCAAAAGATCGGTTTTTTTTCTTAAAATTTTTTTTTTATTAAGTATAGTTTTAAACAAAAATAGGTACACAATGATCACTTTTTAACTTGTAAAATTTATAATTATATTAAAAATTTGTGCATATGCAAGAAAGTGTTCTGTGAGGAATCAAAGATCACCAATTGGTCGACTTGTGTATTAAAATAGTAAAAAATTATTCAACAAACACCATTGAATTTATAGAGGTGGTTTGTAGACTTTTCAAGTTCAATTATAGACGAAATATTGAAATATCGGAATATTTCTGTTGTATGTAATTTACGGATCATTACATCAATCTTCTTCAATGTTCTAACGCAGAATTAAGAGAACTAAGTAAAGCGAAGCGTCGAGAGGAAATTATTAAACAACTCGTTGAAAACTCTGAAATACCAACAATTCTACGATAAACTAATGAGCGGCGTAGTAATGTAGATGACGAATCTCCCCCGGTTGGTTTCGAACTCACAATCTACCAGATAAGAGCGGAGTTGCTAACCACTACACCAACTCGGGGTCGACAAACTAATTGATTTTACACAATAAAATAACACGATAACGAATCATTGAAAAGTTGACCGGCGGATATTCGAATTGAATTTAAAACGTTGAAGGAGGTGCCGGAGAATACATCAGCATTCTGTCTTCTACTACATGACCGTGTGGTTCAATATAATCCATTGACAAATATTGTTACAAAAAATGTATAAAAGCATCGCAATCCAGCTATAAATCAGTCAGTTTCGCTCTAGACAACGCACAATGAAGACCGACGCAGCAATTGTTGACTTCCAAGGATTTCCAAATTCGACAAATGGGAAATTCTACATAAAGGAATTGGCTGTGTTGAAATTCGATTCTTCCGAAGAAAATTGTGGTGAAGATTATATACTACAGCACTATGTATTCAAATCACCAATACCGTTTTGCGAATTAAGTGAAAAAGATCAACGCACAGCTCGCTGGTTGCGGAAAAATCATCATGGGTTCTCCTGGATGGACGGACATATTGAATACGAGGAACTACAGTACATTTTAATAAACAATCTGCACGGAACTCGAATCATCTATACGAAAGGAGAAGAAAAAGTACGCTATTTGAAACGACTGCTACCATCAGCGCCCATTATGAACTTTGAAGAAATAACAATTTGTCCCAAGTTGAGAATCATAACATCAACATACACTAGCCCTCGATGCGGTCATCATTCCGGAGCAACTTGCGCCATGGAAAATGTCATATCCATATACAAATATTATTGTAATAACATTTAAACATTTTTATTGTAAAAAAATATTTCTTTTAAAATAAACTTATTAAAATAAGAAAAAATTAAAAAAAATTAAAAATAAAAAAAATGTGTTTTTATTTAATAAAAAAATAAAAATTAAAAATTAAAAAAAAAAAAAATGTGTTTTTATTTAGAGAAAAACCTGTATAAACCTGTTTTCAGATAAAAATATACAATCATATGATAAAATTCATTTTTGCATATTAGCGAGAAATCTTCGCTGTTTGATATCAGTTTACCTTTAGTGACGTCAGCTGACAGTTTAAGCCTGTTTTCAGATAAAAATATTATAAAATTATGAAAGCAAGGCCATCTTTTAATGGCTAGTTTAACTATCAAAAAAAAAGGTTTTCGATACAATCTATTGACAATTTTTCAAACTTACACACAGGAATCCAGACTAGCAACGCCATCTAGTAGCGAATTCACAGGCTCGAAGGTGGCTGCGCCATCTGTTAGGGAATTTTTCAGTTCTTAGGTTAGAAAAAATTTTGTTAGGTTAAGCTAAGTTCACTTAGGTTTCGTTAGGTTAGGTCAAGTTCCATTGGGTTCTGTTAGGTTAGAAAAAAATTTCACTAGATATCGTTAGGTTGGAGACCAAGTGTTGCTCCACCCACCGCCGGAGGCTTCTAGAACCGCCTCGGTAGTTTTGCCTCCTGCCGAGGTCACTCAAAAAGTCGGCAGGTGGGAAGGTGGGCTCCAAACTCTTATATTCCTACTACTGAGATTTTTGACCACATTTTTGCTCATTATTAAATCAAAAAGTTAAAATTTTTCCCAAGTTAATATTAGCAAAGGGTGTATTTATGCCAAAAGAAATAAACTGGTGTGATGTGAAATATATTAATTAAAAATTCTTTTATTTACACATAACAGCCTTATGCTTTACCAAAATATACTTGATAAAATTAGGCACTGGGGGTGGGGGATGAAACCTCAACGATTTTATAACTTTAATTTTGGTATCATACACGGAGAGAAAAATCATATAATTTTTGTAGATAAAATTTCAGAAAAATTACCATGCTGTCTTATAATCGACGACCAAAGTAAAAAATATTTTACGATCATTTTACAATTATTAAATTGAAACGTAAAAAGTATTAGTCATAGCTTCATAAAAATTGTTGTGCTAGCATGGTAAAATTTAATGTGCTAACACAACTTCTATCACACTCTTATGTATATATGTTATAGTTTAATTCTTGTTGTCATACTCTTTCATTTGCGCATCTGACCCGCAACCTTATGTTACTTGGGCTGTACGCACTGAGGAAGAATCGATGCATACAAAATGATTGGCAACAATATATTCTAATACTGAAGATAGTGAAGTAACAAAATGATGAATTAAACGGTGACCGTCCTGTAAAACATTCTAATGGATACTGTTTGCACATCACAGTCATCACACCACACCAGCCTGGCTACGTTACTTGCCACACCAGCCTGGCTATGTGACCTTCATGTATGATTGTGTTGATACCTTATGCAGCCTGCCTCGCTATGTGACAGCGTTGATACCTTCTGTTTCTTTCTTTCTACTATTAGCAGATATATTTAGCATTTGAAATATTATAAGACAGTATGGTAATTTTTGTAAGAAAAAGAATTAAAAAATATTTTTTTGTCGGGAATGGAACTTTTTACTGTGCCGTTCTACAAATTTTACGGAGCTAATATTACGGAAAGAATATTCTATCCTTTAAATTTTCTATGATTAATTATAATTTTTATATTTTTACCGTACAAAATTGAATATGTTTGGCTTTTACACGTCGATTGTAGTGCTGAGCACAATAATTTTTCTATGAATTTTCTCTCCGTGTAATAAAGATCTTAAAGTACCATTTACAAATATATATATAGTTTCCCTGCCAAAGCAGTTACCATTTTCAAGATATGTAAGAAAATTGAAAAAAACTCAAATTTTCAGGGGTGAATTACACCCCCTTAAACCGCTGATGATTACTTTTAGTAAGATCTACAATCGACCAAAGTTTCAAAAATTTTTGAGAGATACAGTTGGATACCTTTCCTTGTGAGTCATTATTATCATCACACTTCGATATGGATTTCGACATCTAATCGTATCCGATCATACTCATAAAACCTATATTGGCGTATACATATATTACCTTTAAGAGACTTTAAAAGGCCTGTTAAATGAATCTACAGCAACAGTGCTAACTTACACCGTACACATATTAATAGTAATAAACAAGATCCTTATACTTCGCCTAAAACTACATGTACTGAATATTCAACTATACAGACGCTATACGTTTTTTATTCTCCTCAATTCTCTTTTGCATAGGTATATGATTATATTATATATACAGGTTGGTCTATAAATCATGGACGTGTTTTTCTTATATATGTAGGTGTGTTCAAATTAACACATCCGGATAAATACGTTTATGTACAATTAAGTGTCGATTATACACTGATAGCAAAGTTGACACTTTTAGATACAAATAAATTAGAATATTTACTGATCAGTCACCGTTTTTATAATAATTATAGAATATAATTGACAAGAGAGTTTAATACCGTATATTTTTATTTTTGTTAAATATAGAAATAAATAATAATAAATAGATCTGCATTTAAACACAGAAGTTATTACAGGTGGAGTGTGGCATCATGACGCTGGCCGGAAGGTTTTTTATAGTCAAAATTTAATAACTTCAATCGATTGTTGGCCGTTTGTAGATATTTGTAGTATATTTATTTTCGTTTGTAGCCCTTTAGTTTATTTGTAATTAACAATCAAAATTTTATACTGAAGTTAGCCGGAAGCAAACGTGAATGTAATTTTTTTGGTAACAATAGAAAGATTATCGTTTGTAGTGTCTAAATATGACGGTAAAATGTTAGTAGGGTCGCCTGATAAAGCATAATTAATTAAGAAGTTATTTAAAAAAATTGCGCATGCGTACCATTTTAAATTTGCTCCATGTGAGTTCGTTATTTTACATTTGACGCATGTATAGGTTTTATTGCATTATATTATTCAAAATTTAACAGATTGCGTTTATGATTACAGTAAAATTTAGTCTAAAAATTTTTTATTTTTAATTAATTATGAAAGATAATAATAATAAACTCTTAAAAAGGAAAACTTCTTACACCTACACATTTTTAAACTCATGTACTTTTATCGCAAACATCTGCTACACATAGGATAATTAAAAAAAAATTAAATAAAAACAGATAAATAATAAAATAACTATAATAATATAAATTACAATTGACAATATTTAATCAAACAAAAATTTAGTTAAGTCCACAAAAAAAGGAAAAACAGATAGATATACAGTATTATTAGGTAGCGGTTACACTGGATACGAATTCATCCGAAAATTCATTCATACGAATTAAACAAATGCATACATTTAAACATGCGTGGTTATACTGCTTACGACTCTTTCGTACGAGCTCGTACGACTTTTTGATACGACCAAAATATTTTGTTTTTTGATGCGAATTCGTACGAAAAAAATGCAGTGGATATGGAAAAAATAATTATTTTTGTTGAACAAAGGCGGTCTTTAAGGGATCAAAAACATAAATATTATAATAATAGAAAGTTAAAAAAAAATTGTGAAATGAGGTGGCAGAGGAAATGTTTAGATAATTTTTTAATTAAATATATTACAATATAATAAAGCTAACCTAAGCTAACAAAAACATTTTGTAATGAAAAATTAATTAACTAAATATTGAAGCTGAAATTCAGTAGATTTTAAAGTGTAATTATGACTGTGACTTGCGACAGGTTCAAGTATTCTAAAAATTTTGTTCGTCTTTAAAAAATTTCCTAGTAAAAAATTTCTGAGTAATTCTAGAACTAAACTTTTTCAACATGAATAATAAATAATCGTTTACCCAGAATTGTTTGTTTTCTATAATTAGAAATTTTGAAAACGGTGATTCTAATAAATAAGATTCGGTAACTGGATCCATTGTTTGATATCATGCAATATGTACTAACGGATTTTAATTTAAATTTAAATACGAATTACGATTCCGTATCCAAAGTAACCACACAGTCGTACGACTGAATTTCGTACGAGCTCGTACGAATCAATTTCCGTACGAATTTGTATCCAATGTAACCGCAACCTTATTTAACTAGCCGTATACCCAATGGGATTTCCCATCGACATCTTTTTATTAGATACTCATTTTCTGCTCACTTTTAATGTTTTTCAAAAGCCTAAATCAATATCCACGTTTCTAACTTCAAAAATAACGGACTTCCCATACGAACTTTCATTTCCTGTTTTAACCCCTTAGGGAATAAATCTCCAGAAACGTTTACACAACTGACTTTTATTTATTAATAGAAGCCTAAACGCCAATTTTCATATCTCCTGTGCTAAATTTCGTCCTTCTAAACCCAACAGTTTAGGCTGTGCGTTGTCTGTCAGTCAGTGTTAAAGATTTATTAAATAAGGTATTATTTATTTTAATAACTATAATAACATATTTAAAAATATCTCTAACTTCAAAAATGACGAATTTTCATACAAATTTTCATCCTTTGTTTAACCCACTTAGGGAATGAATTTTCAAAAATCCTTTCTTAGTGCTCACCTACATTATATAAGGAACTCCTGTATAAAATTTCATCCTTCTAAACCTAACGGTTTGGGCTGTGGGTTGTCTGTCAGTCAGTCAGTCAGTATTAGAAATTTATTAAGTAGATTATTTTATAAATAAACAGTGACATAATTTTGTAGCAATATCAATCGAACACAGAGAAAATTAATCAGAGAGGGTGAGAGAATTCAAATATTCGATTGATTCCTCTATAGAACCCTCCACATTCTCGCCGAGGTTGGACGAATCGAGAATGTAGAGGGTCATTTCGTTGTACCTCGCAGTTGGTGTTTTAATGCTATTCATATGCCTCAGTCAACCTCAGCGAGGGACTCGGCGAGGAACCTCGTCCAACCTCGGCGAGAATGTGGAGAGTCCTTATGTGTTAATAAGCGTACCAATTTTTATTTATTATATATTTTTTATTTTTATTTTTTTTTTTTATTTGTTTATTTATTTGTTTTGTACATTACGATTACAGCCAATGATACTAACAGAACAGTTTCTAGAGCCTTAGTGTAAAACTCCTCAGTTTCAGTGCACCACTACAGTAATTATAAAGGCCCCACATCTTACAAGGGGAGTATCAAACATGGGAATCACGGATCTGGAAGAAATTAATATATGTTGTAGAATATATTTCTCTGAGTATTGTAGTAATAATAATTTAGGCCAATGTGACTTTATTTAGAAATTAAACGCACAAAAAGTTTCGAATAACATATCGTGTTTGATATGTATCAGTTAGTTGGTATTGTCTGCAACAAGGGCAGCTGGTGGTGTGGTTAGTGTCTGCTCTCATGAATGTAACTTTTTTTAATATACAGACAGAAAGGTTTTATGTTCGAATCTATGCCTTTCCAACATAAATAATTCTCTTTTCAATTTTTTTTTAAACTTTTTCAGTACTGTACAATGGTCAATTACATTGACGATGCTATAATTCTTTTTTTAAAAGGAGATATGGTATTCTTTTTCATGTCATTATTATAAAAAAAATTACAATTGCCATTACTTTAAATAAGGATAAAATGAAAAATGTCTAAAAATAGTATAAATAATTTATAATTAAAAACGCTTTAAATTTATGTAAAAAAAAGATATCAGTATTTTAAAATTTACCATAAAATTACTGTTACCTATAATGTACAACATGTACAAAAGATATTATATCTCCTTTTTCAGAAAATAATTATAGCATCGTACAATATTGAAAAGGTTAAAAAAAAATTTAAAAGAGAATTATGTTGGAAAAACATAGACTCGAACATAGAACCTTTCCGTCTGTATATTAAAAAATTTTATATACATGAGAGCAGACGCTAACCACACCACCAACCGCCCTTGTTGTATACAATACCAACTAACTGATACATATCAAACACGATATGTTATTCGAAACTTTTCGTGCGTTTAATTTCTAAATGAAGCCGCATTGGCCTAAGTTATTATTACTGCAATACTCAGAAAAATATATTCTACAACATATATTAATTTCTCTCAAATCCGTGATTCCCATGTTTGATACTCCCCTTGTTAGCTAAATTCATATTAGACAATAATGTTGCTAAAATTGCTACTGAATTATTATTATCATTCAAATACTTATTAATAAATTTTTCACGAATGGGAGTCAAAATCAGGCATTCTAGTAAAAAGTTGTAATGTTTCGCCCATTTTCAAATTACATAGCATGAGATATTTGAGATTTTACTCTCAATACTCTAATTGGAACTTGAAAATTGAAATATCCATGGTCAGAATCCGGAATCAAATATTTTATTATACGTGGAATTCAAAATTTTGGCTTCTATAAATAAGTCGACAAAATGCTGGACTATATGATTATGATAAAATAAAGTCCTCAGTTGGTACTGTTTGTGTGTAAACGGGTTAGGCCACTCTAGAGGTCGAAAAAATAGGTTTTTCTGCGGAGTTTTTTTTTTTTTCAGAAAAACTACAAAATAAATCGAGATTACAAAAAGGGTGTTTATCATACATATCAACGACTATATACAGTAATTTTTTTTGAATCGATTAATTTCAAAATGGCGTTTGTGCAGCGTTGTTGCGATAACGTCTTCGTCTTTATAGAGTCCTGTAATAATAAACAGCTCCTGTAATATTTGAATTATAATGAGTTAATGAATTTTTTTCGATTATATATAACAGCTATAGAAGTACGTAGGATTTTTTAGATATATTGATTTTTGATCAAATGGAGCACTTCTAAAGTGAAAAGTGAAAAATTTTCCTAAAAAAACGTCACATAATTAATTGTTAATAACAAATGAACTATGCAATATTTAAAAAAAATCCTACGCACTTTCATAGGCAATGTATTTTTCAAAATATAATCAACATTTCAAATGAATCGGTTGAGAATTATCTGAGTTAGGTTTCCGGCCAACTTGAAAAATGCAGTTTTGAGATAAAAGCGTTTAAAGTTTTGAGTAGTAGAAAATAATAAATAATTTTCGTTACTGTCTTATGTGTTAACCGACGATGTATCAAGCCGAAATAGCCGAAAATGCTGTAATAAAGTTTATGATACGATTACTAAACGCTGGATTCACTTCGATATCACAAAAAGAGTCGCTGCGGACCAGGCGGCCTTGTACTAAAATTTGAAAACCGAGTACTTAGAGATTTTTCCGGGCCATAATCTTTGGCGACATCATTTTTGAGGTCTTAGGGGACCATTAAAAATAAAAAAAATCGATTTTTCGAAAATTCTAGAGTGGCCTAACCCCTTAAGTCTAGGATAAACTGCAGAACATCTAAATGGAGTTCGATGCAGTTTGAATCATTGCTTAGAGTATTTTTTTGAATCGGTCTTTATATATGGTACATTTTTATAAGTTGTAAAATTATAGA
Organism: Brachynemurus nebulosus; assembly: GCA_035578155.1. Classification (NCBI taxonomy): domain Eukaryota; kingdom Metazoa; phylum Arthropoda; class Insecta; order Neuroptera; family Myrmeleontidae; genus Brachynemurus; species Brachynemurus nebulosus. Next base: position 1,931,309 of record JAPWDM010000003.1, read on the forward strand.
GTAATCATAATTAATCGAGGAGAAGAAAGTGGTTTAAGAACTTATTTTGCCAATCAGGTCTACAGAAAATTTTCTAATTTAAAAAAAAATATTTATTTGTTAATCATAGATCATAATAATTGTCTTTTAGTATAAGAAATTATTAAAATATCACACTGAACTTAAAGAGAGAGAGAGTCGAATTGGTTTTTAGGAGCCCCTTGGGCGCTTTTCAAATTTAGAAAAAATTAAAAAAAGGTACTAACATTCCTCTTTCAAAAAATTAGCAAAAAACTTTATTTTAAATGATATTGACTTTGCTAATAACTCTATCAAAAAAATATGGCTGTTACTAGCAGACTCTAATGTTTCATTACTTCCTCGAAACGTTAACACAAAATTAATACATGGGTTAGTTAAAGTATCGACTTATTACTTACCTATGTGCCCACAAAATTGACCAGTTCTTTTTAATTTTGTCTGTGGTATCTATTATAGTGTTGCTGCGTCCAGTTGTTGAAGTCCTTGGCCATGTACCCGAAGGTTCCTTAGATAAATCTGGCTCTGAAAGCGAGGCCAAACTCAACCAAGTTATTGCGGAACGAGTGAAGTCCCCAGTTCAGTTATTTATACTATAAACTCGAAAGAGTTAGCTCTTTAAAACATGTGAGAACATTAAATAATATTAGAGTAATATTAATGCTAAATGCTATATTAATTAATCTTATGCTAAACAGTAATTAATTACGTCGTTATTCATGCAAATAAAAAACAAATAAAATATTAAATAGTAATAATTATAAGTGATAATTTGAATTATTTTAATTATTGTTTGGTTTTTTTATGAAAAATATTTTAATTGATTTCTTCCATATATGACTAAAATATTACTACTAAAATAAAGTATATCATTAGAATAATTATTAGATCACGTTATGCCATTTTATCAAAAACACAATATACTTAGAAAAAAATTATTTAAACCAACGTTTCTCAACCTTTTTTCAGTCGCGGGCCGGTAAAATATCGGATAACAATAATTTTGTGTAAACAGAGGTTCAGATAGATTCTTTCTTTAGCATTAGAGAAATGTCTAAAAGCCTTCAAAGTCTTCAAATTTAAATAGAATTCTTGTAGCTTGGAATCATTTCCAGGATCCCTGTATACTGGAATCATTCTCGGTTTTAAATGGAATAACATTAGGTCGTGTAATATGAAATGTCGTTTTCCGACCACTTGATCGGCTATAGAATACAGATAAATTTCTACACTTTCTTAAGCATTATGCGGCCCATACACGGTTCAACTTGTTGTACTACCTAATTGTACTACAAGTTGAACTGTTTGCCATACACTATTAAACCATTCATTCAACTTGTTGTCCAACTTCAGTTATTCACAATTTTTGAAAAAGAGAACTTCGTTAAAATTAAGGATAAAATTCTTGCCTTAGCAGTAATTGCAGAAAGTAGTGAAGAAAGCGTGAGTAAATGAAAAAAATGAAAATGGAGCAGAATGGTTGGGAAATTTTCTAATGAAAAACTATTAAAAAATTAGTGAATGTGAACCGATTATAAAAGAAATCGCCGAGTGCGTGCCGGATACGCATTATCACAGTTACGTGGTCAATAGCTAATTTTTCACAACTTTTAGGATCAAATGTAGAAAATTTAATAGTACGTATCGACGGATTACTACTAGAACCACGTATGTCGATTTTTAACTGTTTTGAGATAATTGACCGAAACATTATTTTCAACCGGTTTGGAAAAGTTTTATTGCTTAGCTGCCCCCCACCACCCCTTTAAAGGTTAGGTCGGATCCAAAATTTGACCCTACTTTTATAGTATTGTTGCCCCATTTTGTCAGCCCCACTTACCAAATTTCAGGCCAGTTCGTTCATAAGGGAGCCCTAGGCCCTACACATGCAAAAAGGAGCCACGAATTATATATATATATATATATATATATATATATATATATATATATATATATATATATATATATATATTTTTTTTTTTCAGAATCGTGTTCTACGGGTCCGAAAACGGATAGCGCCCTTACTCTCGCCTCGTCCCGTTCTTATTCGTATAGACTGTTCTAATTTTTTCTGTGAAAAATTCGACTAAACGACTGAGCACTTCTGTGTCGACCCTCGTATGGTAACATACCATTAAATTATGACATAATTTGAAATTTGGAGATATGAGGTTTTGTTATTGTTAAATAACTTTCATTCTGATAAATAAAATAAAATGAGATTTTTATTAGCCTATGATCAGTATAAGATGATTCTAAACATTTATATCTAATTATCTCAAAACAGTGAAAAATCGGCATACGTGGTTCTAGCAGTAAGTCGTCGATACGTACTATTAAATTTCCTACATTTGATCCTAAAAATTGTAAAAAATTATCTGTTGACCACGTAACTTTGATAATGCGTGTCCGGCGAATTTATTATTATTATTATTATTATTATTATAGTACCAATTTATAAAAAAAATGAAAGATAATTGTAACCAAACTCTTTTGTATAAGCGGATGCTTAAAACAAAATAAAAATTCTAATTCTAATTCTATTAATTTTTTTATTGAATTATTGAATTAATTTATTCATTCATAAGTATTACTACCACTGTAATTATGAAAACTTTTAAAGTAACAGCGAATTATCTAATTTTGTGAGATACGAGGTACTGCATTCAATTATGTCAAAATAGTATTTCTAACAGATGGTAGTATTGCCGTCTACCGTAGAAGACCATTAGATAACGACACAAAAATAGATTGATATAATACAGGTATCTATATTGTATACATAGAGTGCCATCTCGTTGCGTCGGTATGTAGGTCTAATTGTGTCGGTATAATATCGATTTAGGTATGTTGGTATGTATGGATTTTAATGAGATATATCTTACCACCACGTGCTGCCACCAAAATCCGTCCAAAAACGATCGGTCATTTTTTTAACTAAAAATAATCCAAGTGCAAACATACTACAACGATTTAGTCGTGCACTGATAATGTACATTTGAACGAAAAATATCTCACTGCCTAACTTTTTTTAGTGGAAAGCGCCACCGATGTGTATAGGAAATTAATGATCACTTATGAAGACTTGTGAGTGAATGCATAAGTTACGTGGTTTTTCAGGACCACGTAACTAATTATATGCGAATGAACGAAGAAATTATTAATGATATTTTAGTAAAAATAACACCTTTAATAAACAAAGAAGATACGTTTATGCGTGATGCAATTTCTGCAAAAACACGCTTGGAAATTACATCAAGGTTTCTTGCAACGGAAAATTCTTTTGAAGATTTAAAATTTTCAAGTGCGGTATCACCGCAAGCTATTGGAAATAACAAACAAAATCAAATATTTAAACTTTCCAATTGTTACCACTGTAAATATTTTGTTGATTTACACCCTTTACACCATATATGTACTGGTTTTGTTGTTCAACTACCCCACACACAGTATAACATGTTCATAGACCATTTGCTCCGCCCACGTAAAATCAAAATATTTTGATTTTACTTCAACCGTTTATGCAACCATCAAAATAGTTGACCAACTGCCCCACACACGATTCAACATGTTTTACAACTCAACCAAGTTGTACAACAAGTTGAACCCTGTATGGGCCGCATTAGAGAAAGGTTCAAAAGCAATTCTTTAATTTTAAATAGAATTCTTGTAAGTAGCTTGGAACCATTTCCACAGTTAGTTGGAATAACATTAGGTCGTGTAATATGAAATATCGTTTTCTGACGATTTGGTCCACCATCTGTCCATAAAGTTAGCCCCGCCGTTTTCTTTTTTAAAACAAGAAAGATGGTTGTACTGTATTATGCTAGATGTCTGCTATCATGTGCCGTAAATAAGGAGTAGCAATAAAAATTTAATTTTTTTTCACTTTAGAGGTCTTCAAAGTAGCTATTCTTCAAATGTGAGGTGATGTGATATGGAATGAATAGCTGAGAACGAAACCAAACGAAATATATTTTTATGTTCCGAACTACCTTCGTGTAAGTTCGGAACATTATAAGATTGGTGAGTAACCGAAAATTTGAGAGAAGTGGTAAATCAGAGAACAAATGGTAAATAATAATAGAGTTTTACATTCATATATTGAATATACGCAAGAGGACTATGTATTGTATGTATTTCATGTACCTGTGAATTCTATGGTTTGGTGGCCAATGCACAATCAAGTTTACTTGATTGTACACAAAATTGCAATAAAAAAAAAAATTTCTCTTTCTATTTCTATTTTATAGAAGCGTGTATATATTTATCTCTTTCTTTCGCTGTTTTTTCTTAAAATTATTAATAATGGAACAGATTCTAAAAATTGTTATCTTTGTCTAATAACTTATTTTAATACACAGAGAGCCATCTTTACGTATTTGTGATAATTACATACTTGCCGACCAGTCCACATAATTCATAGAAAAAATTATATACATATAGAATCCTATCAAAAATAGGGCCATATTGCTCATCATTGTATTTCTCCCCAACTGTAAGATGGCTCTCAGTGTCCGTTTTTTCGCTTATTTTATACCTATTCGTTTCGTCATAGTTCGTCCGTTTCCGTTCGTTCGTCCGTAAAGATTTGATATGATGAAAAAAAAAATGTGCACGTAGGTGGACAAAATAACGTGTCTTTTTTCTTTATTTATTTATTCGTACATCTACATCAAGAAAATCTTCCAATTACGGTAAACTCATTAGAAATAACTTTTGTGATATAATAAATACGTTGTCTTTGTAATTTTGTGTTTCTAATAAAAAAATCGTAGTTAACATTTTTTAAACCTTTATTTATTTCTAATTTTTATTATATACAGTCAGCCACACCCGTATTCGTACAGCAGCATATTTACTCATATAACTAAATTTTAACCAAATGAATTCCCATAATTTCCCACAAATTTAAACTTTTTTGTTTATAATATTAATATCTGGATCTTCTACTTCCTATATAAGTTAAAAAAATTTCATTAATAGTTTTTAAAAAAAAAAATTTCTAAGAAAAATGTTATGCATGCAATTTGTATCAACATGTCCAACGCCACATTCGTATTCGTACACCTTAAAATTTGATAAATATTTTTATATGTTTCAAAAATTAATTACTTTATTTTCAAATTTAGAAGTATATTTACGTAGGTATGTACCTTTATTTTAAATAAACATAAAATATAATAATCCTCAAGGTCGATTTTTCCATATATTTACTGAAAAATTAAAGGAATTTCAATAGAGACCAAAAAATCGATTATGGATCTATGCTACCAAAATAAATTTTTCAGAAAGGACTTAAATTGTAAGTAGGCGACTATTTAACACTTAATATGTCATAAAGGACCACAAACAGGATCATAAATTAGAAAATAACTCTTGAAATATGGATAAAAAATACTACATCTTGTTCTAAATTGTCATTTTTGAATGAATAAATTAACAAAAATCCACCAAAGAGCCCTAAAATGGTCAGGATAAGGTGAAAGGATTACATAGCAAAGAAATTTCGCACCGAAAGAATTTCTCACGTTATTAAAACACGTGATATATACCGTGGGAAAAAATGCATGTAAATAACATATATAAACAAGGATAAATAGACTGTTCCAGAAACTACATAAATAAGGATTCTGAATCTCGATGTAACAAAATATTCCCAGATAAACCTAAAATTAAGATTTTCATCATTGACCATGTCCTTAAATCCTTATTTTCCTACATTTTAGAGCAATATAAGTTTTATTATTTATTTATGTTACTTATCACGTACATTCCCACGGTATATATCACGTCTTTCAATAACGCGAGAAATTCTTCCAGGACAAAAATACTTTGCTAAGTAACCTTTTCACTTAATCCTGACCATTCTATCATTCTTTTATGGATTTTTGTTAATTTTTTCATTAAAAAATGACAATTTAGTGTAAGATGTAATATTCTTTATCCATATTTCAAGAGTTATTTTCTAATTTATTATCCTGTTGGTTACCCTTTATGACAGATTAAATGTGAAATAGTTGTTCACTTATTATTTAAGAGGTTTAAGGACTGTTCTGTAGGAATTTATTTTATTAGCATACATCAATAACAATTGCTTGAACTCCATTAAAATTTTTCTATTTTTTGGGCAAATTAATCAAAAATTTGACCTTAAGGATTATTAAATTTTATGTTTATTTAAAATAAAGGTACATACCTACGTAAATATACTTCTAAATTTGAAAATCAAGTAATTAATTTTTCAAACATATAAAAATATTTATCAAATTTTATGGTGTACGAATACGAATGTGGCGTTGGACATGTTGATACAAATTGCATGCATAACATTTTTCTTGAGAATTTTTTTTTAAAAACTATTAATGAAATTTTTTTAGCTTGTATAGGAAGTAGAAGATCCAAATATTAATATTATAAACAAAAAATTTCAAATTTGTGGGAAATTATGAAAATTCACTTGGTTTAAATTTTGTCATATGAGAAAATATGCTGCTGTACGAATACGAGTGTGGCTGACTGTACATAATTAGCTTTAATAAAAACAAGTCGTCAAGTGCAAGTTGTACTTGCGCTAACAGTGTTCCGTACAATCAGGAATTTTTTATAACGGGATATGAAGGTGGATAAAATATTTTTCCTAATAAATAAATCTTATTCCTAAAGTACAACCTATTTTTTGATTTCAGAACGATCGTGTTCGTATGTGTCACATCGTGAACGTATGTGTCCGGACTGTTATATTTTAACCCTAGAATCATACGTTGGTCTACGAGAAACGTTAATCATACATCGACATCGTTTTGACGGATGGACTTTTTACGGAGTTTTAGAGTTTATTTGCAAAAAACATTTTTTTTGACATAACAATACTACAAAAGGGAACAAAATATTTAAAAAAATTGGATTTGGAAAAATTTCTTAATGTAAATATTTATTAATTTTTTTAATCTTTTTATCAAAGCATATTTTCATTATAAAAATTAAAAAATAGATAAATACATCAATTGTAATAATTAATTTATGAACTATTATGAGTCAGTGGACATGTGTGACTTTACAGAATGTGAAATTTCTCAGTCATAAATATTCCTATAGATATGTAGTTATTTCCCCATTAGGCACATTTGTAAATTTTCTAAAATTTGTTAGTAATTTTTCGAATAAGATCTCAAAAAATAATAAAAATTAAAATATTTTCCACAAAATAAATTGTTAATCTTTTATTAAGTCATTCGAAATACATTCTGTAGTTTTCGATTCAATATATTAAAACTTCAGTATTATGTCGTCTCTATAAGTCAAACAGCTGTAATCATCTTTCACATTATCATAATCATTGAATAAATTAATTATAACATCCATATCTTTAATAAGTTTTAAAAAAATTAGGAAAACTTTTATACGTAGTGTACAAAATCTTCAAAAAAAGCATACGTTAATCATACATCGACGTCCTTTTGACGGACACTATTTCAATACAAACAGAACGACAATGACTATAAACAAAATAAATATATGTGGTGTGTTATAATAACAAATAAGTTAGATAACAGAAATCTTACAGCAAACAAGTAACAACAAGTCGTAGTATTGGAGCAGGTAGAGAAGTTCGTACGTCGTTTTGACGTGTACGTATGATTCTAGGGTTAAGAAGTTTTAGTTATGACCACTGATTGTGAGGAACATTACTTAGTGCGTGTCAAACACGCACTTGACGAATTTTTTTGTAAATTGGTACGCATACATTATTGTAATTATGGTACTCCGTTGAATTGGATCTGTAATCTGTGATTTCGTCGACAGAGTACCATAATCACAATAATGTATACGCACAAACTTACAAAAATATATTTCGTTTGGTTTCGTTCTCAGCTATTCATTTCATATCAGATCACCTCACATTAGAAGAATAGCTACCCAGGGATACAAATCACAGAATTTGGCAATTATTCTCTTTTATAAAGGGTAACTTCAAAAATGTAAACTTTACTGCATCGATGCAGCATCATGACTTTTCTGATGCTACTAAGGCTCGATTTACATTAACGCTCTGCTCTCACTCCGATATCACTCCGCTCCAGGTTCGATAAAATATTCTTACACAATAAACAATGAGTGTATTCACATCATCGCTCTGATATCGGTCCGATATCAGTCACGGTTGGCTCTCACTCCATTGTCACTCCAATATCAATACCACCCAGGTAATATTTTATCGGAACGAGATCAGATTTGTTATGGCTTGTACCTATAGTGTAAACACTTTTTTGATTCCGCTCCATTCCGCTTTCATTCAGTTGTTATGAAAAGATATTTGTATTGAACTGAGACCGAACTAGGAGTGTACCCAGAGCAGCATTATAATGTGGATAGAGAACGAATAGGTACCAGCATGATATCAGCACTCTAATGTGAACACAACAAGATTATATCGAATCGGGAGCGGAGTGATATCGGAGTGAGAGCAGAGCGTTAATGTAAATCGGGCCTAATACTACATGATGCGCTGCTGATGCTCTCTTGAAATTTGATGCACATTAGATGTTTTTGAACGGGCCATTGGCATCATTTAGCCTCTGATTTGGCTATAGATAAGACAGATAATGTAGCATGATAGACTATAGATAATATAGCAATACAGTCCTTGTATAGGTATATTATCTTTGAATTTCAACTTGAACTTACTTGAAATTGAAAATATTGAAATTATTTGAATAAAAAATATTACATACCTATTTTGAGTGCAAAATGTATTCAAATAGTTTAAACAATTTTAATCAAAGGTATACATTCATCTTTTTCAACAATATGTTTTTCGAAATTATTCCTGTTGGTGTAAATACCTACATAATACGGCAAGTAGTTATAATTCTACATTATACACATGACATGCATCTTGGACACGCATCACCAAATTTCTTGATGCATTATTTTGACGCATCAAATGCAAAAATGAACTTTTGATTTTTCGTTGTGATGCGTCTGATGCGTTTTTGAACTTTTGACTCTGCCTCATGCAAGCAGTGATACATTTTTGAAGTTAGCCAAAGTTTTCACATTTATTCAGTTCTTGCCAATCAAGGGGTTCGACTGTATTATACTATATCTATTCAAAGATTCCTTAAAAGAGTTAAATTATATAAAAACATTATTTATCATATCTTATCGACCAACATCAAACAAAAGTGAGGGCGCCATCTGATAATAAAAAAATATTTTGAGGACGATGACGTACCAAGTGCGGTGTACAAAGTCGATATAGGTGATATCGTATATATGTGCCTACGATGAGAACCGGAGGACAAAAGCTATTATTTAGGTGCTAGTGGTTAGGTAAAAAGATGACACATTCCAAAGCAGCACCTCAATGAATATTTATAGACATTGTTTCAAAAGGGTTACATAGATACCTATATTTAAAAATTGAAGAAAACAAAAAAATACCACATAATTTCAATGTTCAATCTACACGAGGTCTATTTATTATATTTTTAAAATATACCAGTACTTTTTTGAGACGCTTTTTTTTGGAATTTCCAAAAATAAAATTTTTTTTAAACAAAAGTCTTTAGTCTACGTGTTAAATCCGGATTTAACGATTAGCAGCTTTTGTAAAATAGTTTAATATTGTACATTACAGTAAAATGCATATGACCCTATTAATCAGATCCGACGAGTGGGGAATAGATGCACGTCAGACGAAAGGGTGGGGTAGCCAGGGTTTGGAACCCCGGGGCCCGGGCCTGAGGAGTGGACCTGTAGCCGTCGATAGAGGGTCCAGGAAAAAAGTTAAGAGGATTTTTTTTTGTTCACCACTTATTTTTGAGGAGGAAATTTTTAAAAAATGCGGTCAGTTCCCGGGGCCCACCATTTCTCTCCACGGCCTTGGATAGATGGGGTGGCAGCCCCAGCGCCTGTATACAAAAAGAACCCGGAGTCATTGGTAAGGAGCTCGGGCCAAAGTTCCAAAAAGTGTTTTTTTGTATTTTTAGTTTGCAAAATTTTTTATTTCTCGGAGCTCTTCATTCCTCTCCACGGTCCTGACCTTAACATTTGCGAAATTATCTACCCACAAAAAAATTGCATATTAAAAGATCCAGTCTTAACGATTGGACCTAACTGTTTAATTTTATTGTGGTTTTAATATACGATGCACTAGCTTTTATTCGCGACTTCGTTCGCGTGATTTTTGAAATTTTGATATCAAACTGACTTCCTTTCTACTAAAAATATGCAATGCTCGAAGTCAATAGTGCATTCTTTAGTTGTTAACTATCGTAATTTCATTGTTTCGTCTTAACTGCATTACTCCTCGAGAACCTTGCGAGAATGCGATGATCTCCCACGACAGAAAGTAGCCTATGTCCTTTTAGATTACCCGGACTATCACCATACAAAATTTCGAATAGATTGGTTAAGTGGTTGAGGCTTGAAGGCAAGCTAAACAGATTTCACATACATTTTATTATGAGAATCAAATGTTTTCCCTAGGTAAACAGTAATCAATATCCTTTTCCGTCTTCTCAAGCTGAGGTTGTGAAAAACTGCAATTCGGTTGGTTTGACTGTTGAGGTGTGAAAGCAAGAAAAGAAACGTATTTTCGCATTTATAATAAATTTAAATTATTAGATGATGAGATTATCTTTCGAAAATTTTCTTGAACAACTCTAAAAATTTTTGTAGAGCTATGTAATACTAGCTAACAAATAGTAACAAATCAGCCAATAAAGGGTCAAAATTTTGAAATAAAAAACGTGAGTAAAATGTATTTTTTTTTTTTTTTGTTTTATTATTTTAACACCATCCATTAAAAGGTTTTCAATAATTATTATTATTTTTATGAGGTCCTTTCTTCTTCTTTGACAAACACTAATGTGTATACTATAGCTACACTTATGACTATAGACAAGTATTTTTGAATGACTTTGACAAAAACGAATATACGTGTACACAATTGAGAGAAATCATAAAAGGATATTAAAGTGTTTACATAATTTTATATCTTATATTATTAAATCCTCTTTACAAAAAAGTTAGGTAGGTACCCATCACTGCACTCTGTGTACGATATGAGAAACTAAAAAGCATCGTGATGACTTTGGTCACTCATCTGCATAAACAAACATTTTAATACAAAAGGAAATCTTGATTTACTTATAACAAAAATATTTTGATTCTGTATTGAATAAATGAAAGAAATTTATATCTTAATTTAAACGTTGTACGTTCTATCAATGTAGAAGTGACATTATTTAAAATATCTCTATCGCAGCATTCTGCATAACATAGCGAATTTCCGTTTACAAAAAAAAAAATTTTCTCGGAAACTACATAGAATAATGGTTCGAAAAACTCTTTCCAATGATGTAACTTTGGAAAATTTTGGCAAGAAACTTATTTTTTTATGAAAAATGCCCAACAAGCCATGTTCCGGACATCAGACATATCTGGCTGAAGAATTCATCCAGAAGATTTTTGGACTTCCAAAGTTTTCACCAAATTTCGTAAAAATATAGGATGTGCGGACACATATTATAAATTATAGTGAATGTCATTTTCGGTTTTTAGATACCTTAAAACAAACTTTCTATTATAGTCCTAGGCTCAAGTCGTACTGTGATGGTGGCTGTAATAGCTGAATTTCCAATTCGGATTTTCGCTAAAAATTAAAAAAGGAGAGTCAATAATTTTTAGTATTTTTTCGATATTTGACGCTCTTTGTTTTTGGATTAATAATCATTGTATAAAATTAATTTCTATAAAATAATTTCAAATACCTACAATTAAATTTTTAATTTTAAGCTATGATTTTAAAAATCTTAAATCTTTGCATGGACTTAGTGACGTCATTTAAAATTAATTATATACTATAAAAATTCTTCAAAAGCTGGACTTTCTTGTCTATGTGTAACTTCGACTTCCATTGCAAAAAAATCGGAACTTTCGGTACTTTCAAGACGAAATGAATGTAACGAAATAAACAGATGAAGTAGCTTACAGATATTTGCTTGTTGATAATGATGATAGTGTTTAGAGCTGTTGTGGTCATAAATTTAGATATCACACCTCATAAAACCACATTTTTCTAGCAATTATCTATTAGTTATTTTTTTTTTTATTTATTTTACTTTGAATTTAAATAAGCATTTATATGAAATTTTCACCTCATAAAATTTAAATTAATAATTACCGTATACATAGAAAATATGCATATCAACTTGCATTTGTAGCGCATTAAATATACAAAGTGTCCCTAGTAAAATTTCCAGTTAATAGAAAAAAATATAATTTCCGTTCAGTTAGACAAAGATATAAGCTGCTGTACATTAATTACTACTGCTTTAAAACTCACCAAATTTCATGTAGCTTAGAAGTTATGGTACAAAAATTTCAGAAATTTTTTTTAGACACTAATATTATTTTTTGGCTGTGGTACAAATGATCGTAAATGAGTAAATCAGTGACGATTTTATCGGGTAGGCTGGATAGACCCGGGCCTAAAATTTTGCAAAGATTTGTTATTGCGTTTTACTCTGTGGCTCTGGAGTAAACCAGATTGATAGATAATGTTTTGTTAATGCCTGTATGTGTACCTATTGAACTATAAAATATGACGATTCAATGTTTTTTCGTGCAACGGGGAAATTCTATATGTAGAATTTAAATATCTTCTATAGCTAATTAGCTATCCCTTTTCGAGTTATGATCTCATAGTTTTCTCTTTCGTAAAATAAAGAGCATTTTGCTTAAACCGATCGAGTTTATTGTTTGGTTTCTATGAGGAGATAAAGAAGTTTATCCAGAAAATATAATTGAATGCTAAATAAATAATAGGGGAGAGGTGTGTCAGTAGTAACAAAAAAAATATACAGGCTAATAACTTTGTATTTATTAGTAACAGGGAATTAAATTTTTGGCACAAGATACGGACATCTTTCAGGTTTTGAATGAGCTACACAAAAATATTCTATGTTGGCCCATAACTGAAATAACTGCATTTATATGGACCAAAGTGTAATGTTACAATCGTCACCGTCAGAGGATCAATTGTTACAGGGCTTAGGTTCAATTGTAACACTCATTTTTTAGTGGAATTTACATGCTAGTTATTATAATTAATTTGGTTTCCAAAATTCTTCCTTAATGAATGATTAAGGTGACAAATGCCACAGTCTCTGGCAACAGGTCTGATTTTTTCCTTCTATTACTCTTGTAACGACATTCAGGTATATATTATCGAATAAGGTTCCTATCCTAGCTTTTGTTTTGTTTTATATAGCATTTTTTTATTTGTAAAACAGGGTGAATTAGATTAAGGACTGATCCAACAGGCAAAACTAATCGTATTGGCTTTGAATCTAACGATAATCGTAACCGAAAATCTATATAGAAAACAAACGGATTTTGCCAAATTGTAACCATTAATGTAAAGTATTTTTCATTTTTTTAAAAATTATTAATCGAAACCGTTTACCTTTATCATTCGATTCAAACCTGAAATATAAAGTTTAATTTTGTTTAACACAAATTTTAACACAATGAAACGCATTATTTAGAAAAATAATAATGTAAATTAAAAAAGATTTTATTAGCCATAAAATTTAAAATTAATCCTCAAAAATTACAATTCTGAAAAACCGTAAGAATTTTTATACATTATTTAAAACCCTATACTCACTCTCGGCTCTATGTGCTCAGTTCCTTAATACTAAAAAAAAAAATTGTGGATATATAAAATTACTGGAATGTCAGTTGTAACATGTTACAATTGACACTACTGAATTTGTTACAAATGTTGCAATGCTGTTTAATTTTATAAAAGAATTCGTAAAATTTTAACTATGATTAAAAAAGCGCAATTACCTATTTAATATTATTATTTGTTTGCTTGTGTTTCCAATAAAATCATTTTACTTCCTACTGATGGGATATTTACTGCAAAAATCAAAATATTGCCAACCAACTCAAAATTTACGATTAGCTTATATATAAACACATTTGGCACTGTTGAGAGAAAACCGCCACATGGTATTAACTGAAAGTTTTGTCAATAAAGCACAATTTCAGGAACCACCTTATGATACGCAATACTCCTCAATAGGATTAATAGATGTCTCGCAAATTTCAAAGTTAGAATTGACCCACTGTTACTACTGACACACCTCTCCCCTACTCCTTTTTATTTGGTTCTAAACATTATATGTCCATAGACCAAGTTATCTGATCCTGAAAAAATTCGATATCGAGTTATTAAGAGTTATTTTGATCTGTAACTATGAAACCACATAAAAAGGAATTTTGATGAAATTTGGTATGGGAATGAAATTCACTACATAATAAGAAGATGCATCCAGAGTGAAATTTGTAATTTTGATGAAACGTCGCTGGTGTGTAGAATGGCCAAAAATAAGGGACCCGTATTTTTTTTATCGGTCATCTTCCACTTTTACGGGGTGAAACCAACCCTTAAAGTTGGGGGTTCAAATAGTATATCTTAAGATATCTTGAAAACTATAAGAGATAGAGGAAAACTTTAAATTGACGAAATGTTACTCTTTAAAAGACCTATCCACCGTAGGTTAAAACAGGATTGGATTCATAGGAGGGGCTAGTGGGGTGAAAATGAGGGTAAACTTTCTTGTACCTCCTGAATAATTCAAAGTAGCAAATTTTTACCATCAAAAATAAATGATTCGTGTATTTTTCAGTACTTACGTAATTGATAACTTAGCCATGTGTATATTTCGTTACTCTTATTCTATATTTTTTACACCTTTTTTACCATAGTTTTTTACTTTTTTTTTTACAAATCTAGCTTGCCTTTGGTGGCAAGTTATCATTTCCCCTTCATATCTATTAATATTATAGGACCAAGTGCTGTACGAATATTCGAACCGTTTATTATTTCATGTAGTAGTATTTTTACTTAGAATCACCCATAGACTTGCGCATTCATTATAGTAGAATTATTATTACAGGCCATGCAGTATTTGTATATGTGAACCGGTCGATAATTTATTCCTATTAATATTATAATATTTAAGATACTGTCAACAAATCATCGCCTGGCGTTCGATCGATCTATCGGCAATCAATTATGTATAATTATATTATTAATAACCATATTTATATATTCTCACAAATACTGTATAACACTTTGTGATTAGCGAGGGCAATGCAACGGTGCAAAGATATTATTTATACCGATTGATTGTGATATTATAAGAAACAGCTATGTCCATGTAAAATTATTGTCTTTAAGGCGTTATAACACATTAAAATGCCGAAAAGGAGGTTTTTTTTTTGAGAATTTTCTGCTCCATAACGAATAACACAATCAGTATAAAACTTTTTAGAGTGTATTATTCGTGATCTGAAACACACAAATTTTTTTATTTAAAAAGCACAATGGCGACTGGACACAAGATTATTAAAAAATACTGATTTTTCGTTAAATGGTACCTATCAGTTTGAAAAAAAATTTTGAAAGTCGATAAAAAAATTTATTAATTTGTATATAAAAAAAAATTATTTGTTAACACCAATTTCGAAAATCGTGTGTACCGTCCTGGATAATCTAATTGAGAAGCTATAGGTAAAATTTCAAGTTAATCGGATGAAAATTACTGGAGTTATCTTTCCCAACATTTTGAAAAATGTAGTTTGGAGAAAAAGGCATCTAAAGTTTAAAACTATGATTTTGTGTGTTTTTACCTATCATTAACGTCATCTGTGCGTTATTTATGGAAATATAACTGGCCTGTAATTGGAAAAACATTATCGACCAAGCTGAAAGAATCCAAAATGCTACACGCAGCGGGTCAGCTTGATGTGGTTTCAGAAATCCGGTTCGGAATGGTTGTCAAAATATTTCCGTAGTCATAATTCCTTCTGAATATCATTCTGGAGATGTTAATACATCTTTTGAGCCAATAAAAAGAAGGCGGAAATTTTTTTCAAAGTCATGTAACGCCTTTAGTGAACAGTAAGTTTAAAAAGGATAAATTCCATTTGACGTGTATAATTTCTGGAAGCAACGACTTCATAGTTAACAGAGACTGAACTCCAAGTCGGATATTTAGCATGCTTTGCGATTCCCACCCTGAGTGGTTCGCGTTATTAGTCCGGGCGCACATTCAGACGCAGTTAACGCAGGCAGGGCAGCGCAGTTTCTGTGACTCTTGTTGTAGAACGGGAAAGCGCGAACTGAAACGCAGAGCAGAACAGAGCAGCACTGCGTTGCACGAGACCGATGTAGCACTCGTGAATGTGACACAGAAACTGCGCGATGCTGCGCGACATTGTAATACGTTCTCGAGTTTTCGTTGGTTTTATTTCGCCGAAATGAAAACAACTGAAGAAATTGAAGAAAACAGTGCTGCCTTGCACTGCTCTGCTTTTAAATTTGCGCTATCTCGTTCTACAACAAGAATCACAGAAACTGCGCTGTCCTGCCTGCGTTAACTGCGTCTAAATATGCGCCCGGCCACACAGTTTATTTCTCGTGCTTTCTTGCCCTGCCCTGCCCTGCTCTACTCGGCTTTGCTCTGCCCTGCATTTACTACGTGACGCAGCTCAATGTGCGCCTGGCCTTAATGTTGACTTTAAATACTGTTACTGGCACGTTTATTCTTGATTGCTTCAATGTGCGCCTGGCCTTAATGTTGACTTTAAATACTGTTACTGGCACGTTTATTCTTGATTGCTTCAATATAATTCTGTCACATTATTTATGAAAAACTTTCTCATCATTTCCATAAATTGTATAAACATAATATTGTGCTAACTATATAGTCACAAAGACAATATTTGCAAACACATAATCTATGCTTACAAAAATTTAATCGAATGTTTTAATACGTTTTTTTCTTTATTTAATTGTTAAAATATTTGTAAAATTTTATGCACTTTGTAAAAAGATACTGAACAAACTTGACACGGACAAAGTTGACATGAAAATTTCAACAAACATACATTGTCGTCTGTTTAATGAATATTTTCACAATAATTAATAATTAAAATATTTGTCTATTTACACTGTAAAAAGAAACTAAGTAAATACCTGCACATGCGGACATGTCGCTAAGTAAGATTTTGCTTTGATTATGTCAGTATATTTAATTTTCTTAATTTAAGAAAAAATTTAAACAATACTATAATCAAAAATGTACTTAAATGTCAATAAGGAAAATGGTTTGGTAAGAAAATCACCAACTAGCATTTTGTTTTCTAAGAAAATATTTTTTTTGCTCTCTCTGTTGACCTGCAAATCGAAGAAGGAAAACAATTTTCCGTGAGAAAATCCCCAATTAACACTGTATGTGTTCTGAGAAAAAAGATACTTGAAACTTATTTTCCTCAAGTAGTATTGAATTTATATAAAGTTTCATTTGAGAAAACGTCATCAAGTTTTATAAAATTTTTCAATTCCTCAGAAATCGTAAAATAAATAATAGGTTAATGCAAATTGAAGCAAATTATAGGTTTTCAGGGTCGTTTTTATCGTTTTAACCCAAATTAGATATAAAGGATCACTAAAATAAAGAGTTTTGTAGGATCGGTCATATATATTTCTAAAAGAATTTTCGTTATTCTGACTGCAAAAATGAAAAATTTACACACAAGTTATCTATTTTAAACCGATTACTCTAATTCAAATCACTTTCATAAAGCTCAATTTGATAAAAAAAAAAAGAAAATGTTTAATTTAATGACTTCATTAAGTTTACTAAAAGTTTTTATGTACGACTGAATCATAAAAGCCTATTTTATTGCATTGTTAAGAGATATAAAAAGTAGTACTTTTTGGCACTAATTGCATAATGAAAAGTAAAAAGCACAAGTGCCATAAAGAATAGTCTACTGATAAATTTTATTTTCAATTTTACAATAAACAAAAAACACACTAACTTTAAGTATTATTTTGTATACCATATTTACAAATATTTATATAATTAATATTAATTACACAATCTGAACTACTATTAATATTTTTTCCAGGCAATTTCTTCCTCTCGTCTTTAAATATTAGTAACTTTTATTGAGAAATCTTCTAAAAATGTCGAGTAGGTATTATATTAACATCAGATAACAGATAATCACAACCAAAGCATGCTTTAACATATAATAAATTTTTCTATGCCAACTATATTATAGAATATTTTCATTTAAAGTGTAGACGCCAGGTTTATAAATTCGATTTTTATCGATATTTAGGAATTTTAGCAGTCGTACATAAAGCTTTGTATGCAACTTGTACATAATTTGACTTTATGAACTCGCCTTTTTTTATTTGCTCATAAACACGGCTCGTTCATAAAGATCTTCATTATGTACTTGTTGCATAAATAGCTATTATACGTAGTTTTGTGAATAAATCATGTATTTGTTTCGGCACTAAATAAACGCAATAGTTATTGAGCATTATTTTCTCGGAGACACAATTACTTCTGTCATTGCGTACACTATACTACTATTATGAATAATATGTAGATACGTTTTAATGAAAATTGAAGAACTTGAAATAAATGGTCAAAGTTGATGCTGTAGAGTAGATTGGTTGATGACTTTGGTCAGTGTCGAGATCTTTTAACTACATTTATGTAGTATACAGTTGTAGTATATTGTGTGTATACACTTACTTAAGTCACTTCTAGCTCATTGTACGGTTTGTTGATGGTTTTTTTTTTAAGAGAGCCACAACAAGAAGAATATTCATTGTATATGTTAATTTACAGTTCTACAGAATGTGACAAATTTTACAGACGTAAAGTTACTAATGAGCTGCACATCAGAAAGTAACGATTTTAAAGCAGAATTACCTTTCTTCGTTCGCGCAGGTGCAGTTGTAAAATAATTCCACTCACTGATCTGTGATTCATACGACACAATTAGTGATGAGTTAATGCAAGACCAAGACCAAAACTTGGCAGTCTTGGTCTTGGACTTGTTCTTGCATTAAGAATCTTGGTCTTGGTCTGGCTAGAGCAGTTTGGGTCTCGGTCTTGGCCTTGGTCTTGCAAAATGCAGTCTTGGCATTGGTCTTGGTCTTCGTATTGGTATTGCTAAAAATCTTGAACTTTCTTGCATTTTTTTATTAGCGAATTTTTTCCTTCTAAACTCAGAATTTTCTCTCTTTACGGTATTAATTATACTTTCAAACTATTTAAATAGCTTAGCAAGAGTCTTACTTTTTTCTTGCGTTTGTCTTGGTCTTGCTCACTTGAGTCTTGGTATTGGTCTTGCAGCCATACTTATAGTCTTGGTCTTGGTCTTGCTCTTGGTGTACATAGTCTTGGTCTTAGTCTTGGTTTTGCAAAAAATGCAAGACCAAGACAAGACTGCAAGACCAAGACTAATTTTGCTCATCACTAGACACAATCATGTCTTTGACAAATATCGACCTTGCCGTAAAAAAGATTTAAACTGATCCACTGTAAAATGCGTTTCTGCGCTTGCCTTACTTGATTTTTTGTTAAAAAGTCGATGGAATAATTCAATGGAATTACACCACCAAGCGTAAAAATTTAACTTGGCCCAATTTAGTTTGGCCCAGTTTGCTAGACCTATCTATGCCCAAAGTTTCAAAACTAACGCTGATCTAAGTATGTTCTAATCCAAGTATTTTATAGGCAGTATCTGCATCGCGTTGTATCGACAAGATAACCAAATTTTTTGAAAGAATATAAGACGAAAAAGTAGGAACCAATCATATATTGCAAACTATCAGATCAAAACTATCATTATCGAAAACTTTCGATAGTGAATATGTCGCAAACGGTTGTTTTTAACAGTAAAATTTTCGAGAAATAAAGAATAGGAAGGTTTTACGGATATACAAATGGTCAGACTAACAGACATAGAATCAAAATTGTTCAAGACGTGTGCATTGTGAAAATTTTGATTCTAGAGGACAAAAATTTTTCACTTCTCAAAAATTGTTAAGGCGCCTATGCTACCTGGGTAGAATTGGATGCTTACGGTCCCCAACGTGTATAAGTCTGGCTCTATTTTTAGTTCAAGCACTGATCGTAAAATTTGAACTAGTCAAAAAAATGAAAGAAGATAGCATAACAAACACGAAAGATTTTGATAAAATCTTGATAGGAATCTAATTACCAGAAAACTGCTGTACTTTCTGTCTTTTTTAATTTTTTTTTTTTTTTTTTTTTTTTTTTTTTTATGAATTATTTACTGGTCGATCAACAATCAAAATTAATGATCAAAATTTTACGATCAACGCTTCGACTGCTAGTTGACGAATTGACGATATAATGATAGATTTTGATCACTTCTTCTATCAGTTTCGTTCCGTACAAGATAGTTGGATGCACAAAAATTTGACGCTTATAGTATATCCATATCCAGATACATCGTGGTTAAGGTGCTAACTTAAGATGACTATACATACATCGATATTACCACAAATATACATAACATTATAATTATGATAATATAAGATCTAGCATGTACCTGTTTTGTTTGTATTGCAATTGTAAAACCATTAACGCCTTTTTCTGAACAAAAACTCAACTAAGTATTATGGATAATTGTTTTTTTTTTATATACATTAGATTAGGTATATTGTTTATGGTATTGTTAGATTACCACATAATTTTATGTAACACTTCTCTTTTTTTCTGGGGAATATTTACCGCCGTCTAAACCATTAAAAATATTAAAAGTGCGTAAATGACACCGGAAGAAGGAAATTTATACCTTTATGAATGAACAAAGTTTTTTGTTTACTCTGGTATCAGGTAATTTTTTTTTTTACTGGTAATAGAATGACGCAAGAAAACCTAGTCAAATTTGATTTGAAATTGATTCACCATGCATCAAAATTTGGCCGAGTTTATCGGTCGTATCTATTTCCAAAGCTTCAAAACTAACGCTAATCCAAAAGTAAGTAAGTAGCTAAATTTCCTAAAAAGAACAGAGAAAAGTAGGAACTATCGGTATTAAAAACTTTCGATAATGAATATCTCGTAAACAGTTATTTAACAACAGAATTTTCGATAATTATAGAATAGGAAAGAGCTATTAAATAGTGAAGATTTAATCAAAATCTTCGATATCTAAAATTTTGATAGTAAATATCTCGTAAACAGCTGCGTTTTAACAGTAAAATTTTCTAAAAAGAAAATGTTAGGGATGAATTAAAATCCACTATAATATTTTTATGTTGGAACATTTTTCTAACGAATAATAAAACAGATTATGTTGATAAGTTTTTGTTATCAGAATTTTCAAAAACGTGGTCTCCAGCAATGGTCTTCGCACAGAGAAGCTATAGTTATTATATTTAAAATATATTTGAAATTAATGCAAATTTAAACAAAAATATTATCAGCATGTAGTATCTCCTACTTCTCAACCAAACTGTCATTCGTTAAACAAAGAGCAAAAATAATGCAACAATGTTTCATACAGTTTTCTTTCTATGACTGGTTACGTATGTGTGTATATTTTTATCCAACCAGAAAACAGTTTAAAAATGCATGTACAAAAAAAAAATTCCTTTTGAAATAAAACACAGAAGCCGACATTTTTGAGAAGAGAAAAAAATTATAAGTATTACATAAATCAAAAATACATAAAAATACCAGAGGCAAAACTCGCAAGTCAGAGGAACGTCAAAACAAGTCCAAAAGAAAGAAAAAAAAAACATTGCAATTATTCATATTTTGAGTGTGAGTTTTTTGCGATACCTATATGTGTAGGTAAGTATCTCTTCTACATAGCATATAACTGTTGATTTGTTATACATTTGATATTTAGCTGGTTATATGCTTCATATAGTTTTTTTTTTTACTTGAGCTGAAAAATGTATTGATATTCTAAAATTTCTGTAATGTTTTATAAGTAGCTACTTTATTGTTGCACTGTATTATGATGTGGGTGGAGGACGAAGAGAGTGGTGTAGGGGCTTAGAATTTGGAAGGTGTACGTCTATAGCCATCAATTAATATCTCAAACATAATAAATTTAACACAATATACAACTGCCACCTAGCATACTGTGCTGTACTGTACCATATAATGCACCTCGCACAGTGTACTAGTGTGCATTAACCCTAGACTCATACGTACTCGTCAAAACGACGAACGAACTTCTCTACCTGCTCCAATATTACAACTTGTCGTTGTCTCCTTGCTGTGAAACTTCTGTTATCTAATTTATTTGTTATTATAACACATAAGACGTATAAATTTTGTTTATAGCTATTATCGTTTTTTTTTTTATACTGGAATAGTGTGCGTCAAAAGGACGACGATGTATGATTAACCTATATTATTTTTAAAGGTTTTGTACTCCACATATAAAAGTTTTCCTAATTTTTCTAAAATTTATTAAAGATATGGATGTTATAATTAATTTATTCAATGATTATGATAATGTGAAAAATGATTACAGCTGTTTGACTTATAGAGACGACATAATACTGAAATTTTAATATATTGAGTCGAAAACTAAAGAATGCGTTTCGAATGACTTAATAAAAGATTAACAAATTATTTTGTGGAAAATATTTTAATTTTTATTATTTTTTGAGATCTTATTCGAAAAGTTACTAACAAATTTTAGAAAATTCACAAATGTGCCTAATGGAGAAATAACTACATATCTATAGGAATATTTATGACTGAGAAATTTCACATTCTGTAAAGTCACACATGTCCACTGACTCATAATAGTTCATAAATTAATTATTTGAAAGACATGTTTTATGATACAATGGATGTATTTATCTATTTTTTAATTTTTATAATGAAAATATAAAAAGATTTGATAAAAAGATTAAAAAAATTAATAAATATTTATATTAAGAAATTTTTCCAAATCCATTTTTTTTAAATATTTTGTTCGCTTTTGTAGTATTGTTATGTAAAAAAAAAATGTTTTTTGCAAATAAACTCTAAAATTCTCCGTAAAAAGTCCATTCGTCAAAATGACGCCGATGTATGATTAACTTGACTCGTAGACCAACGTATGATTCTAGGGTTAAAGTGATAAAAAGTATGAAAATCATTAGGTATCGGAAAACATGACTCTTCTGAAGCACACCAGCACACAGTATGTGTGCGTGCGCGTGCACTGTATCATATAACGCACAGTGTGCTAATGTAATTCAGTAGAGTTTAGTTATTCGGTAGTAATTTTCATAATTTTTCCATACATTTTTATTGAAAATAATTTTTGTATAAGATGAAATCACCTCATCGAATGGCAATAGTGAATATATATAGTAAAAAATAATTTGGTTATTTGCAAAGTTTTATATATTTTTTGTTTGAAAATTTTTTTGGTAGCTACGAATCGTCTCGTATCCTATCTCCATCATATGTTAATGTTGTTATTCATCACTAATTCAAAACACGAAATCATCTCATAGAGGTGGAGGTTCGACTAATGGTCTCCATGTCCAATGTCAACTACTTATTTAAACATGCTTTTGTATCTTTCTTCACGCATATTT
The DNA here is from genome assembly GCA_035578155.1 of Brachynemurus nebulosus. Classification (NCBI taxonomy): domain Eukaryota; kingdom Metazoa; phylum Arthropoda; class Insecta; order Neuroptera; family Myrmeleontidae; genus Brachynemurus; species Brachynemurus nebulosus. The sequence goes on from JAPWDM010000003.1 coordinate 1,954,809, forward strand.
ACCAGGTGTATATTTTAAAACAAATAACAATTAATTTTTATTTATTAACATTAATAAATATAATATATTATGTGTAAATATTTTTACAATTAATTTCATGTAGTTTTTTTCTCGCTAGTATGGTGTAAGATATTTAACGGGTCAACTAACGCCATAAAACATACTTAATTACACCTATTTTTGTAGTATGGTCTATTTCAGTTAAATTTAACCATGCTTCGTCACTTTGAATTTAAATAATTTCCGTTTTCTTGGCTTTATCTCTTTCCTTATTGCATTTACGTAAATTTTAATTTTTAAATTTGTCTTTAGAAAAGAACAGAAGGTTGATTTGTTTCGAATATAAGAACTATTTAATTTTTTAGCGAAAACGCATGATCAATTGTATCTGAAATGAGGTATAAATTTCAATATAATTTTTTTGTTATATGCTAATATTATTTTTTAAAAAAGCTGACAGTGTAGTTAATTTTTCCATGCCAAATTTTTTTTTTTTTTTTTTGAAACCTACTGCCTACCGGGGCAAACTGGGGGTCAGTAATTTAATAAGAAATTGATATATAAGCATTTATGAATAATAGCCAAAAAAGTCCTAATGAAAAAGACCATTCCGTTCAAAAATTATAAGCAATCAAAATTTATTTTGTGATTTAAGGGGTTACTCGAGCGTTTTTAAAAAAAGTTGCTGGAAAAAAATGGCTGTAAAAAAGAATTTCTACAAAGTAGCATGTTTTATAAAATTTTTCGAAATTTTACCTCCAATCCCTCACTGTGACATCAATTTGAAAAAAATCGATTGTCAAGTGGACTTTTAGGGACTGTTTTTTCCAAAAATTTAAAAATGCCGATAATTTCAGAACCATTGATCAAAATGTGTCAAAATTTTGTTTATTTTAATGTTTTATATATAGAATTATTCTGATCCTGGTTTAACTTCTGAAGATACTCATAAATTTAGACGCCAGTATACATAGGTATGTGCAAAATGTTCGGACAAAAAGTCTGACTCCAGAAAATTTCCGTCCGGATTTTTAGTTTTCTGGGTTCCTTACTAAACCTCAAGATCAACTCAAGGATGCCAAAACTCGGTGAAAATCGCAACTGCTCTGCGTACAATGATTCTAACGCTGGTATTGGTCGGAACCGCGCTTTATTCAGGCAAAGTATTGACGCCATCCACTAACAATAAGATTAGACAAAAGAATTTTCGAAAAGAACAAAATATCATTTTTGTGGATCGCACGGTAGAATGCAGCTCCAGCAGCAGCGACAGCAGCCAGAGCAGTAACGTACGGTAAATATATTTCGAAAAAAAAGAAGAATTAAAACAAAACATTCTCATACACACATATATGCACACACATACTTAAGTTATACAGTGAGAACGTTAAGAGCAGGTAGAGTGCAGGTACAGGCTGAATTTTTTCAGAGTTGCCATTTTTTATTACGGCTAATCCACTTTGGGGTCCTAGACACTTTCTTCTTATCGGACCCATTTCCCTCCTCTAAAGATATAGAACACATAATACTCCACACACGAATTTTATTTAGAATTAAAAAATTGCTCGGAAGTGGTCGGAAAACGACATTTCATATTACACGACCTACTGTTATTCCAGTTCATGGTGGAAATAATTCCAGGTTACAAGAAGTCTATTGAAAATTAAAGAATAATTTTAAGACAAGATATAGAGCATACAAAAAATATAAAACTATGGAGTGTATAATATAAGGAGGACTATCTTGTACGGAAAACAATAGAACAATAGTTCGAAAAGTGTCCCGTTTTAAGTACTAACTAAGTAACAGTTCAACAAAAGTGTATGAAATGAACTTTTCAGTTGTCGATTGAGTGAAGTTTGCTGTATGTTGTTGTGTTGTCCAAAATAATATAGTAAATATAACCTACAAAAAATTGCTGTGGAACAAGTTGAGAGTAATTTATAATTATCGTGAACTTTGAATATCTATTAGTGATTTTATTGTGTTGAGTTTCATAAAAATTTAGAAAATAAAAAAAGAATTATGGTGAAAGTTTGTGTAGTGAAAATATTTGTTCAAATAACAATTTTTAATTTATGTCAGGATCATTTTATTTCCCTAATATTTTATGCATAATTAGACGTTTAAAAATAAAATTTTAAAAAACTTTATTTACATATTCTATTATTGTTTACAGATTTTATGTTTTATTTTTTGAAAGTGCGCCGTAACAACGCGGATGTTTTTTTTCCTTGTTTACTTCTCAAATTTACCCCTTTGCTACAGTATCACCGCCACTATTTACGCCTTTCTGTCGACAGTTTTTGATGCAGAGATGGTGCTCCTGGTATCTACACTCCATATATAAAACAATAAATAAAACAATACCAAATAGTGTGAAAAACTAAAATAAATCTCAAATACTGATTCAAATCTTCAAAACAGACAGTTTGACCGGGCCCTTCTGGCTATAGTTTCTGGTTAACTATATTGTAGTGTTGATAGAAGTATAGGATACACACCTGATTGTCATCTAATTGTAGTGAGGTTAGGTTCGACTAGAAAATATAAATAATTTTCAATGAATTAATAAATATTAATCAAAATATTACATTAACAGTTAATTTAAATGTTTGTCTTTTAAATCGATTTATTTTTTTGTAAAAAAAATTAAAACATTAAAAGTTGAAGCTACGTGTCATTCTATCTATTAATTGCTGATCTGTTTTTTAAATAAAAAAAATAAATAAAACTGGCCCTATTAAACCTAGCCTATACAACAGAAATTAAAAAAAAGAAATATAAATTTTTCTTCAATTTATGTTTATTATTGATGCATTGGATCAGTTTTATTAACAATTTACTATATATTTCTAAATTAAAGGAGCTATGAAGCTCGTGGGTATAGCAATCGATTGTCTCCAACGGTAGTTACAACTGTTATGTGAACAATTTTTTAGACGTAATAAAAATGGCAACTCACAAAAAACTCAACCTGTATATAACTGGTTATTTATTATGTTTTATGTCCCAATCACCTATACTACGTTCAACTATAGCATTGAATATTTTTACGAATATGCATGCGGTAACGTTATGCCAGTGTGTAAAGAGTTGGGTATCCATTAACCAGGCTCACAATCGTGTAAACAGACAAGCTCGCACATCGAATTACAAATAACAGAATATCAATAATACTTACCACAGTATCTTCTGTGATCCTCTTTATTTGTATGTATGTATACTAAGAGACACAAACTGATATTACATGATAACCCCTGCATATTAGACAACTGTGGTAAGCTGGAGACTGTGGTTAGGATAGAAGGAAAAGTGTTCTAAAGAAAGGTAGAGTTGTAAGGAAACCTTATGTTTCCCGCTTGAAATATATGAACTCTTGTGAATTGATTTAACGCCGGTGGTACCCTTTTGGCGAATCCCATCAAAGCAGGATGCATACGTTTCGTGTAGGGTGCTTTTGTTTCGCCTTACTGACAGTTTTCTCCTTACCAACTTCACTTGCTGTCTCATTAATCAAGTTAAATCACTAAACTGGACTGAACTGTGAGTAAAATTATACAATAATAGTGATTCCCTTGTAAGGATCCTCAAATAAATGGACTCCTTCAGGGAACATCTTGTTATGTTTTAAATAAGTCCAACTCATATGTGGAACCACAATATCGAGTGGTTTTAGTGAGTTTTCGAATCGAAATTTTAGCTATTTTTGTTTTCCTTTTTCACAAAATGGAACTACAACAGGAATTTAAAATCTTGGGCTTGCATTTTTTGAATAAGATCAAAACAAAAGTAAGACTCCTTACTTACTAAAATATAAGATACCTTAGAGATTAACTGCGCACTCTCAAAACGATTTCTTAGTTAAAAAATTAAAAATTCTTTTGATTTTGTTTTCTGTGAATCAAAGAAAATATTTTTTTTCTTTTTTGATTCATAGAAATATTTTTTTGATTAAAAGAAAAAATCTTAAAGATTGAACTTGACAAGTCTCCGACCAAGGCCAAGATTCTTAGCGCAAGAATGAATAGCGCCTTGGTCTTGCATCCCCTTTTAGGGAGATAAGGTGAGATAATGTTCAGTAATAATCTCCTTCCTTGTATAACCCTAGAATCATACGTACACGTCAAAACGACGTACGAACTTCTCTACCTGCTCCAATACTACAACTTGTTGTTACTTGTTTGCTATGAGATTTCTGTTATCTAATTTATTTGTTATTATAACACACCACATATATTTATTTTGTTTATAGTCATTGTCGTTTTGTTTGTATTGAAATAGTGTCTGTCAAAAGGACGTCGATGTATGATTAACGTATGTTTTTTTTTTTTTGAAGATTTTGTATACTACATATAAAAGTTTTCCTAATTTTTTTTAAAATTCATTAAAGATATGGATGTTATAATTAATTTATTCAATGATTATGATAATGTGAAAGATGATTACAGCTGTTTGACTTATAGAGACGACATAATACTGAAGTTTTAATATATTGAATCGAAAACTAAAGAATGCATTTCGAATGACTTAATAAAAGATTAACAATTTATTTTGTGGAAAATATTTTAATTTTTATTATTTTTTGAGATCTTATTCGAAAAGTTACTAACAAATTTTAGAAAATTTACAAATATGCCTAATGGGGAAATAACTACATATCTATAGGAATATCTATGACTGAGAAATTTCACATTCTGTAAAGTCACACATGTCCACTGACTCATAATAGTTCATAAATTAATTATTATTATTTATTATTACATAAATTATTTATCTATTTTTTAATTTTTATAATGAAAATATGCTTTGATAAAAAGATTAAAAAAATTAATAAATATTTACATTAAGAAATTTTTCCAAATGCAATTTTTTAAAATATTTTGTTCGCTTTTGTAGTATTGTTATGTAAAAAAAATGTTTTTTGCAAATAAACTCTAAAACTCTCCGTAAAAAGTCCATCCGTCAAAACGACGTCGAAGTATGATTAACGTTTCTCGTAGACCAACGTATGATTCTAGGGATAACCTTTCTTTCTCCTCCCATTATGTATGTGTGATTGTGATTTTATATTCTTGTCACTGACAGTATTTTTTTGGTTTCGTTTATGGTAAGTAAGTGTTCCATTTATTATATTACCCATCTCAAATATTTAATTAGAGAAATGCATCAGCAAAACACTTCAGTTTTTTTAAAAAAATATGTTTATTGACTTTTTAGTCGAATTTTCTCCGAAAAATTAGACTTATACAGTCTATACGATAAGAGCTGCGAGAGGCGAGACCAGGGGCGCTATCCGTTTTCGGACCCGTAGAACACGATTATGTAAAAAAAAAAGATGTCTGATATATATATATATATATATATATATATATATATATATATATATATATATATATATATATATATATATATATATATATATATATTTTCCCGCAACCTTTTAATATGTGTAGGGCCCCCCTATGGAAGTTAAGAGATGAAATTTGGTAAGTGGGGCTTATTCCGATGCACAACAATACTATCAAAGTGGGGTCAAATTTTGGGCAAATTTTTTTTCGGACCCGACCTTTAAGGGGGTGGTGGGGGGCGGAAAAGCAATAAAACTTTTCCAAATCGGTTTTAAATAATGTTTCGGTCAATTATCTACAACATATCCAAAATTCAGCTTCCTAGGATGATATGGTGGGAGTAGAGGGGGGAAAAACGATTTTCGCTGGATCTAACAGGCCCCCAGCCCCCCAGAATTAACGTAGAGGGTTGAAATTTGGTGTGTTGATAAAGTTCGTACCTAGGTTGTGCTTTTTGGAGGTTTTAATATTTTACCCCCACCCTCCTCATTTTTAAGCTACAATTTCATGCATTTTCGACGTTTTCGAAGTTTGTACCACTCGCACAGGTCACCCGAATAAATCTAGAGGGCTGAAATTTTGTATTCGGATTGAGTTAGTATCAAGGGGGTGCCTTTTGGGGGTCTCGACTTTTAACCCCTACCCCCACCATTTTTATACCCAAAAGAACATGATTTTTCTTGTTTTTTAACAGTTTCGTTCGGGTCAAAATCTCCCCAAATAAACCTAGAGGGCTGAAATTTGGTGTACAGGTTAAGCTAATAGCCAGACACTGTTTTTTGGAGGTTTCAACTTTTAACCCTTACCCCCACGATTTTTACGCCAATATTTCCTTAATTTTTTTGCTTGTTTTCTAACACGTCTAGAGACTCCATAAGGAAACCTAGAGGGCTGAAATTTTGTACGTGTATTCAGTTAGTATCCAGCTAGTACCTTGTAGGGAGTCCACATCACTTTTCCCCCCACTTCTCCCATTTTTACATCGGAATTGAATGCTATTGTTAAATGTGTTTTAAAAGCATTATGTTTATTCTAAATACAAGTAGGCGAATAGTAATTTTAAAAAATTTAAAAAAAAGTGAATACAATTTTTTAACAAATGAAATACATACATATTAAGTAATTTGCAAATGTTATTAAAGTCACTGTTTATTTATTTATTTAATTATTATTTAGGAATTTTGGATTTTTATTATTTATAAAATAGAAATTTTGGATTTTTTTGGAAAGAAAAAATATCTTCATAAAAGCCTTCCAGTTTACTATTTAAGTTCCTTTTTTAATATTTAAAAGTAAAACACAAAGGCAATTGGCGGATAAGCATGGATAGAAATGCCCTCGTACGAATTGTTTTGGCTTTTTCCCTGTTAACTTCTATCGGCACAAAATTGAAATTTACTGAGATTCAGCCCTTAAAAACTTAAAATCTTTTTATAAAGCCCCGATCAACCGGACACTCATTATCAGTTTTGAAACCACCAAAATTACAAATCGCTTGTGGAGTTTCAATTATATTTCGCTTGTAGACACTCAATACCGAAGAAATAATTTTTTTTTTATTTTTTTTATTTTTTTTTATTTTTTTATTTTTTTTTTTTTGAATGAAAAAATATCTTTATAAAGGCCTTCCAGTTTACTATTTAAGGTCCTTTTTTAATATTTAAAACTAAAACATAAAGGCAATTAGCGGATAAACATGGGCAGGAATGCCCTCGTACGAATTGTGTTGGTTTTTTTTCTGCTACCTGTTTTCGGCACAAAATTGAAATTTACTGAGATACAACCCTTAAATACTTAAAACCTTTTTTTAAAGCCTCGATCAGCCGAACACTCATCACCAGTTTTGAAACCAACAAAATGACAATTCGGTTGTAGACTTTCAATCACATTTCGCTTGTAAACATTCAATACCGAAGATGAAGGGGGAAATTCGACTACCGTGATGGGGCCCCGCTGCTCACGGCGTTTTTAAAAGGTGCGTTAGTACGCGTTTTTTGGAATGTTCGAACAAAAGTATTCACACTTTTTAAAATTTGTATATTTCAATGAAAGGGTATAGCAAAATAAGCATAGGGAAATCGCCCCCATAACCGATGTCTGTAATAATATATGCAGTAACATTGGTATTCCAAGTGATTACCAAATATAGGGTCATTGATCCTTAACCTTGATTTGTTCTAGAGATATTAACCAAAATATGTGTGAGTGCTGTAATTTTTCAAACTCAATTTTCTTAGAAACTATAACACTTAGGAAAATAAAACTGACGCCAAAATTTAGGTAATACTTGGGACTATATTATATATTTTCTCTAAATTTTAAAAGTTCTTAATAATTGAATAAAAAATATATTTTATTTTTTAGTATGGTTTTAGTATACATACACCTTTCAAAAAAATACAGAATATTGCCTACCTTATGTACCTACAGCACACCAAATTTCATCAAGATCGAAGAGGCGCTTTTTAAGTAATAAATAATTGATTGAGTATATGGTATGTATTAACCGTAAAAAAGAGTGCTTAAAAATAACTGTATAAAAAAATTTTTAATTTTTTGGTAAATTTCTAATATACATACACCGTTCAAAAAAATGCAGTATATTGTTTAGCCTATTTACTTATGCTACATCAAAGCTCATCATAATAGAAGATTAACTTTTTGAATAATAATAGACTTATCGAATATTACAGGAAGGATTCTTTTTATAATACATCCTGATCAGATAGAAATGCAATTATATTTCCATCTCTTTTTAAATACAAATTCATAATATACGGGTTGATAACTATGAGATGCGATTTCGATGTGTGTAGAATACAAATGTATATGATAATTGTTTGCAATACATTTTAGTGCAAAATATTTAATATTTAGTTTAAATTTATACTTTTATAAAAAAAAAAAATAAATCTATTTCGTATTAAAAATACATTTCATATTTAATACATGAAACATCTTGTGTACAAATTATATATTCGTAGTACATGTTTAAATGAATATTTCTTGCTTTCTTAAAAAGATTACGAAAAGTACGTTTCTTTCTTTCTCGCACGTGTATTATAAAAAGGATCATTGCTGTATATAGTAGATAATAACAGCAATATTTTCTAATTGTAGTAGCTGTGTATCTTATCTACTTACACCACATCAAAGCTCATTAAAATCAAAATGGTACTTTGATATGGTGTAAGTAGATAACATAAGACAATATGTAAATTAAATAATACTCAAAAAGCACCCTTTGATTTTAATGAGCTTTGATGTGGTGTAAGTAGATAAGATAAACAATTATAAATTAATTATTACACAAAAAGCACCCTATTGATTTTAATGAGCTTTGATGTGGTGTAAGTAGGTAAGATGCACAGCTCCTATAATTAGAAAATATTGTTGTTATTACCTAGAGTACATATATAATATTCGATAAGTCAATTATTATTCAAAGAGCTAATCTTCTATTATGATGAACTTTGATGTAGCATAAGTAGATAGACTAAAAAATATACAGCAATATTTCTGAACGGTGTAAGTATACTAGAAATTTGCCAAAAAATTAAAAAAAATTTTATACAGCTTTGGTAATCACTTGGGGTACCAATGTTCCATATTAGGTATTACAGACATCGGCTATAGAGGCCATTTCCCTATGCTTATCTTGCTATACCTTTTTTTTAAATATTTTTCTTTTTTGTAGAATTTGTCACCTGTTTTCTTGGTGTATCGTTCTGATGTAAGTATGTTATATTATAAGGAAAGCTTTGGTTTTGTCCATTAGGAAAAATTATAAATTCGTATCCTACTGGTTCAGATTTACAACACAAAAAAGTAGCTCTAGTCTAGTCTGCGTATAGATACATTATTCTTCAAATTCATTAAAATTTACAAGCCTTATACAGGGCGGTCCAGAATTATGTACCGTAATTGCTAGAACTGATAGTATATTCAAAAATAATGGTACCTTTTCATCTACACTTTTTTCCAAAACTCAATAATAAGGGTGATAAAGCAGAGGAGTAAAATGTAGAGGGGTGGAACAAAACTGACTTCTTTTTTTTAATTTTTTAGACGCGCTTTTGATTACTGGATTCATATTTTAGAGGCGCGTATGAACATTAGAATAATTAAATTTATGGTATCAATTATTCTATCACTTATGATTAGGGGATAATTTGGAAATAGATACTTCTACTTTAAATTACTCGGAAACGGTATTATTTACCGAAATGTAACAAGTATACCTTTTTTGAGTGAAATTGTCTGAGGAATCATACTGTCAAGGATTTTGTTTAAATAATTGCAAATTAAAAAAGAAAAGACGTGATAACTTACACCTACAACCCAAAACCACCCCTTAGTCATAAGTGGTGGAATAAGTGTTGCCATAAATTTAATCCTTCTAACGCAAAGTAAGTTCCCCTAAAATATCAATCTGTTATTCAAAAGCGTTTGGAAAATATTTAAGAAAAAATGGTTTTCGTTTCACCCCTTTACAGAATTGTATCTCCCTTATTATTGAGTTTTCAAGAAAAGTGTACATGAAAAGATACTATTATTTTTGAGCGTATTATCGGCTCTAGCAATTACAATACATAATTTTGGACCACATTATATAATGACTATAGGTATATTATAAGGGTATAAGTATGCTTAAGTGTTTTCTTAAATTACTAAATTGATTATATAAAAGTTATTCCTATCTTACTATTATCTTACTGTTGTTGACTTTTAACTTGCTCGTAGATTTGTAGTAACTTTTAAGTTAACATTAGTTTCAAGGAATTTTGAGAATTATTTTAAATCAATTACGCACTCCTTAGACTTGAAAGAATTAGGGAAATTAAATTGTTACTCCCTTGAATTCGTCAAGCTATCAAATAATGACTACTCAATGGAAATACAATAAAGAAATGTCGATAAATTAATGAATATATAATAAATCAAAAACCAATAATGTATAAGTACATTTGGCATATTAACTAAACTAAAATTTAGATTATTAGAATGTAAATTACTCTAAATTTTTTATACTGGGTTAAGTATCTAATTAACCGTAGATTACTACAATGATTTTTGCGATATTCAAAGAGAAAATTGAATTGTATAAATAACAAACTATGGGAATAGGTATGGAAGAGGTATAGCGTGTTCAATTAAACTCCCTGTTGGTTTGGTAGAATTAACTTTATTTACAGAATTACTGTATACAGTATGTTGGGATGTTGGATGTATGATGTTTGCGTAATGTCCACTTCCGAATGTCGTGGTGTATCGAAGAGGTGGTGATGTCGGTTCTTCTCTCACTGGTTGTCGCTAGTCCGTTCCGTACGACAGAACAGCAAGGTCACAACTAGTACTAAATATACATACAAGAAAATTTAGCAAAAACTCTCTGTATCCCCTCTTAAATTACACAAACATAACAACGCATAGGAAAAAAAAAAACGAAAAAGCTATTGATTTTCGAGCATTTCTTTCGAGCATGATTTCTTAAGTCAGTCAGAATGTTTAAATTGTTTTCTCCACATTTTCCGACCATTAGTCTGAAGGAAAAATTTCAAATATTCATAAGTTAACTAATCTACTAGAGACTAGACCACTTGAATAGTAATAATACAACCAGAGTAGACTCATAGTACATTTTATACTTGAGACTCAGTCCTATCAGTACGGATGCCCGGATTATTGTACACAACGATTGTAAACAATTGTTGTCAAAGATTCGAGCGCCCGTACTAGTCGGGCCAGACCTTTATACTATAAAACATCACAATGAAATTTTGTTTTTAGTTTCCTTTACTTAAAAATGAAACCGACTTTTGAATCTTTGTCAGAAACTAACCAAAAATATTCGGTCTATTCTTTTCAAAAATGATTTTAAAAAAAAAGAAAATTAATTTACTTTACATAAGTATATGAATGAGATTCACAAAACTACTAAACTAGTTTTAGCAATAAATATTTTTCTCATTTTTTTTTTCTTGTTCAAAAATTCAATAAAAATCTCTTTTCGGATCAGTATCTATTGCAAAGTAATAAAAACTCTCTTTCAGTATACTCGTATTTATATATTATTATAGAAATAATAAAGGACCGAACAGACCGGTTCATGCAGACCGGTACAGCAATTAAATACTTATTATATTGTATACTTGAGATAAGAGCTAAAACGTGACAAATTGACCAAAACACGTATTAGATTTCCTTTGTCGAAATCCAAATCTACTTGACTTTAATTGTGTTCCGAAATGATTACCTACTTGAGTTTTGGGTATAAATTAAGTAGTGCAATAAAATTATATGATTGTAACGGTCTGTCGTATTGGTTTGTTCGATCCTTTAGTAAGAAAAGATCAGTTAAAGAAAAAAAAGAGAAAAAAATGCTTTTTCAATATCGTACGGTCTGTTAAAATTATTTAATATTTCACCCCCCGTGTTCTGTTGTGACAAGTCGGTATCATAAGTTCAAAAATGAATGATTAATGTCAATGGAACCACAAACGTGTGTATATACTCACACAGGAAAGTTACTCTTATTAATAATATAATGACCATTTTGAATAAATTCCGCCTCTATTGTTTGATATCTTCCTAAATTTAGGTATTTTTTTCAACAGTTCGTTTGTATATTTTTAAAATAATAAATGTTTCTTAAGAAATTTTTCGGAAATAAGTTTAGAAATAAAATGTAGTTCTTATCATATATGTATCTTACAATTATCTTGTTTTGTTGTCCATTAATTTGCTAAAAGGCGGAAAGTAAGAATGGCTTGATGTCTCCCCTGAAGTATATCCACGGAACTCTGATACCAATAGTAGTTCCGTCAAATATTCGCAAGCGTTACTTCTTGAAATAATACGCGAAAAATCAGTTTTAGCGAATTTCCAGAATAGAATTCAGCTATTACAGCCACTGTCATGACGCGACGTGAGCCCGGGACTATGGCATAAATTTGTTTTGAGGTCCCTAGAAACCGAAAATAATATTCACAAAAATTTATATATATATATATATATATATATATATATATATATATATATATATATATATATATATATATATATATATGTATATGTGTGTGTGTGTGTTCGCGCGATAACTCTCGAACGAAGTATCCAATTTTTACGAAACTTGGTGAGAACATTGGAAGTCCCAAACCCTTGGATGAGTTCGTCAGCCAGACACGTCGGATGCCAGGAACAGGGTTTTCTGTTCTTGCAAAAAATTAGTTTTTTGCCAAAATTTTCACTTATTCAAAAATTTTTGCGAAAATTTTTTACACTATTTAAAAGAGAAGAAAAAATTACATAAAAAAGGTCTTTAAACTTTTTTTTATGTCAACTAGTTTCCGAGAAAAACTAATTTTTATAAACAGAAATTCGCTATGTTATGCAGGATGCTGCGACAGGAGTATTTTTTTTAAACTCATAAGAACAACTATGTTACTTTTAAGTTTGAGACTGCTTTAAGGGAGTACAGGTGAACTCTTTTTTATGTGGTCCTTTTTTGTGCGACCTTTTTTATGCGATTTTTAAAAAAATGGCCATTAAAATGCATAATATAAATCAAAATCAAGAGACAGTAAGAAACTTAAGCATTTACTATAATAAATTTCTTTGATAAAAATACTTTTTAACGGCTTTTAAGCATTTAATCAATAAATTGCATAAGAACATAAATTAATTATTGTATCATTTAATTTTGTTATAGATATGTATATTTTTCAATATTTTCATAATGTTATAAAATTGAAATAAAATGTTTCCACGTGTAAATTAATGCTTTATCTTGTTTATAGAAACAACTTCTAAGGAAATTTCGTTTTGAACGTTTTGAGTTATGTTTTTTCGATGAAACTTTTTTTACAATCTGGATGGAACTATATTTTTTATAGCTATTTATGATATTTTTGAACATATTTTTTTATGCGAATTTTTTATGCGCCTCCTATCCACCGCACAAAAAAGAGTTTAGCTGTACATCATTTTAGAATAAAAATTTTTCCTTGCATTTCATTGGTTTATTTGTAGAACAATATTCAAAAGGAATTATAACCGGGGAAATATTTTAAAAATCTTTAATCCTTTGAATCAGGGCCGCGCCAAGGGACATTTGCGCTAGGGTGCAAGACAAAAATTGCCGCCCCTAAAACGCCAAACTTATTTGTAATACATTTTTGATAATAAAATATATGCCTCCCGGCTACCAGTTTACTTACTATATATACTTACTTTAATGAAATGCAAGATTGATAAATGTTTTATGTGTAGAATTCAACGACGGTTTTTATAAAATTAAAGCGTGCAAGAGCATGTTCGATCCCGATCCCGTTTGATCTCGCCGATTACCGCGCAAATGATTGTTGTCGCTGGTCAACAATCGGAATAATCGGATTACCGACGGGTCACAACAATCATAATAGACAAATATTTAAGCAAAATGTGGGTAACATTTAAGTGTCATCAAAATTACCACATAAAAATAGTAATAATTTTATATTTTATTTGCCGCCCCCAAAGCCTGCCGCCGGGGTACTAGGCACCCCTAACACCCCCGCTTGGCGCGGCCCTGCTTTGAATTAGATTTCTAAAATGATTCCGAGTGGTTAAAAACGTTAAAAAATGCCGCGCCGCTCCGTTGCCCGTAGCATTCTGGAGTCTCTCAGCTTGATCGATAACGTTTTTTCGTTACAGATCAGTTATATTTCCATAAATAACTTACAGATGGTGTTAATAATAGGTATAAATACACAAAACGATAAACACTTTTTGAAACGTTACACTCGTTTTTGTCGAAACTACATTTTCCAAAACGGTAAACAAGATAACTCCAACAATTTTCATTCAATTGACTTGAAATTTTACTTGTAGCTTCTTAGATAGATTATCTACGGCGGTACACATGATTTTTAAAATTGGTTTGCAAATAATATTTTTACAAACAAACTTAAAGATTGATTTTTTCATCGATTTTCAAAATTTTTTTCAAACTAGTGCCATTTACTTAACGGCACAGTTCAATGAACACTATTATATTATACTACTAGACAAAGCGTCAAGCCAGTTCTTAGACATTTTTCTTGAAGCAGGTAACAGGGGTGAGACGGGTGAAATTTAATGGAATAATATAATGTCAATTTTTGAGCAAATGCGACTATAATAATTATTGCAGGACATAATTTGTATACGTACGTATTTTGAAAATAAAGCGAATACCACTTTTCTTCTTTCAAAATTTTGCAGTTTCTTCTCAAAAAAGTAAAATTTTATTATCAATATTATATTTTGACAATAATTATTTGAAAGCGTAACTACTGATACAAATCAATTACTATATAACAGAATTCTATTAAGGTCGGAACTTGGTCGTATGTGACGGCTTCAATTACACATTTATAATCATATGTCTATATAATATAATATACATATAATATGTTCACTGGTCTGTGCTTAACGGAAAGTCAATATTTTTTGGTTGCTATGTGAAAATCATTATGCTACCTATTATGAATCTTTTTGAAACTACTTTAAAAAATTTTGTGTTACTTGTTACAGAGAAAATAATTCTCCAGTAAATCCTTTTCTGATATTTCAAAGTGATGTAACGCCTTAATACGCCCTCGGAAATTTAAAAAAATTTAAATATGGATAATTACATTACCAATTAACCTGGTAATTTACCGGTAATTTATAATTACCAGTTGGTAATTATAAAGTGCATAACCTACTTAAACAATTACGTGCAATTAAAACGATACGCTAATTAACAATAAAACTTTTTATGATGCTATCTGAAATATTTGTATCGCATAAAAATGTTTACCTAGTAAATTTCAAGACTGTTCGTACAGTATGCTTCCAGGCGTGGATACAGGAAGATTACCGTGGGGGTCATAACTCCCCAGTCCCCCACCGAATGTAGATAAATTCAAATTTTAGCGTGAATTGTTTCTAAAACAAGAAGCAAATTGTATGAAATTCTGAGCTATTTTCTTCATTTTTATCAAAACTAGGGACGCAGAATCACTAAAAAAGGATTTTGAAAAGAAATTTTGTCATTTTGGTAGTAAATATGAAAAATTCACACTCAAACTACTTTCACTCAAAAAAATTGTAAATAAAATGATAGAATGGCAGATTTTCGAAGCCTTTCTCTTCATTTTTACCAATATTAGGATCCTAGACACACTAAAAAAAAAAAAAAAAAAAAAGTTCTGTCAAATCACTCATATTTCTAAATGGAATTTGACGATTTTGATATAGTGAAAATAAAAAAGTTCACATCCAAATTACTCTAATTTAGCCAATCATCCTAATTGAAGCCACTTTCATAAAGCTCAAATTGAGAAAAATAATTTTTCTAATTTGATAACGTCAGCAAGACTACAGAAAAATATGACCCCCTCCTAATCTGAAACCTGGATTCGCCCCTGTAAGACTACTGTTTTCTGTTTTTGATAGATTTGAGCGTTACTTTATGGTATTCCATTTTAAAAATAAAAAGGCAATTTTGCTTTGCTAATACCACTTTATTTAAAGTTTTAAATGTCTGTGACATGTTTCGGCCCGTATGGTCATTGACGAACAGTTGACGAACTGGCCATATGGGCCGAAACATGTCACAGACATTTAAAACTTGAAATAAAGTGGTATTAGCAAAGCAAAATTGTCTTTTTATTTCTAATGTTTTGCATAAAAGATTCAGAAAAGTTTTTTTTTTTATATGTGATATATAATTTGGTCATTTCATATTTTGTATTTTTAATTTTTAATTAAGCAGTGTAATTTCTAAAAATATAAATTATCGATAACGATTCTAGAAACCCTTATAATCATAAAAGATGGGTTATATAATTCCAATTACTTTTAACACTCAAATGATCTAATTTCTAAAAATATAATTTATCCGACAAAAAATTTGTATATAAATCGATAACAGTTCAAAAAATCATGATACTCAAAAAGTTGATTTACTTATATAACATCCCAACCCAAAACCGTATAAATATTTCAAAACAAAAAAATAGATTCTTTGAAACATTTATTGAATAGATAAATATCTTATTGTCAATAATTATTATCTAACAAAAAAATTTCAGCGGTACACTCAGTGATCAAAAGTGATTATATGTATTACATTTGTTTTACTGGAGCAAGTGGCTATTAGAATAATTTTATCTAGGTAAGTGATCTGCCACTTTCGACGAATCGACTACACTTCTGTATCAATGTATGTATAGGTATAGAGATACCATAGCTATAGGTACATACTTACGAAACTTCAAAAATATTTGAAATATGTCAAGAGATTACAAACAATTATTAAAAATTGATAAAATAATTATTATATTAATTTCAATTCGGTTTAAAGCGGAGAACGCGTAGAGGATGATAACAAGACTGCACCTATTTACAAAGTCATTATGTATTCTGACATGAATAATTTTGCCTACAAACACCGCAGATAACAAGTTAGTTCCTCAGTAGGTAGAGATTTTCACAGCTTTCGAAGTAAAGAACATTATTAATTAAGACCGTATTCCCATGTGACGCTTAGATTTTTAAGTTTAATTTAGGATTTTTTTCTGTATCAAAATAAAATACAATATTTCCAGTTTTTAGCGAATTTCCAGAATGGAATTCAGCTATTACAGCCCATTTGTTTTGAGGTCCGTAGAAACCGAAAATAATATTCACTAAAATTTTTATATATATATATATATATATATATATATATATATATATATATATATATATATATATATATATATATATATATATATGTTCTAATTTTACAAAATTTGGTGAAAATGCTGGAAATCCCAAACTCTTGGATGAGTTCTTTAGCCAGACACGTCGAATGCCAGTAACATGGTTTTTGTTCTTACAAAAATTAGTTTTTTGCCAAAATTTCCACTTATTCAAAAATTTTTACGAAATTTTTTTACACCATTTAAAAGAGGAGAAAAAATTACACAAAAAAGGTCTTTAAACTATTCTTCTATGTCAACTAGTTTCCGAGAAAAACTGCTTTTTATAAACGGAAATTCGCTATGTTATGCAGGATGCTGCGACAAGGGTATTTTATGTTTCTATTTGCATCTTAGATTATACAAAAAAATAATTTCTTAGTCAATTTTACAATTTGTAATGAAAAAATTTTTTCTTAGTCAATTTGACATTGTTGCGGTCAAAGTAGACTTCTCAAAAAAAAAAACATGAGTTGGTGGTGGGCAGTAGATCTCGATTTGAAAAATTCAACCATATTCTTGTTTTATAGTGTTGTCCCTATCGTTCGAACCAGGACTAAACATTTATATTAATAAATAACAAAATGACGGACTTTTAAAAAAAATTTCAAAAATTGTGATTTTTATCATTGAAAATTAAGAAGTAAGAAATTATTATTAAAAAAAAATGATTTTAATTCAGACGATAGCCACTAGTGTGTAGAACAACGTGCAAAAATTATAGTCCGATCGGTTTATTAGAATTTCGTCTCTACAGCCCACCCACCAATCGAAAAAATGTAGTTTCTGGGAAAATGTCTTTAAACTTTTGGTAACAAATTTTTCATAAAATATATCATAATAACGAAAAACTATTTCATAAAAAATATATACTTACTAGACTCCAAACAAAATGATCACTAACAGAGTCGAAGTGTATAATATTTTAAACTGGGAGGCTAAAAATTTTTTGCTTTGGTCATAAACGAAAAAAATATTTTTAATTTTGTTTTCAAAGTCAATATTATTGCTATTTACATTTTATTTTATAAGTATGTGTATATTTAGGTCAGAGTAGATGTATATATTTTCCACAAAACAGTTAAATTTTTGGCCCCCCTCAAAAATATTATGCACTCCAGCACTGTTAAGGACCAATGTACTCCGTTCCCTGATACGTACAAACATTAGCTACACCTGATTCATAGAATAACCCTTCCGCTTCTTCGTAGGGGTCATTTTTCTTGGAGCGCTAACACTATATTATGCTATTCGCTATACGCTCTTCTATATACTATAACTTCGTAAGTAATTTAAATCTCGGTCTACAATTTTCACAGTACATTCTCAATGTATTTTACTTTTAAAATATATATTTAAAAAAAATTCGAAAATTTTAAAACGTCATATGGAAACAGCCTTAATTCATAGACCAATGAACATAATATTATACCTACTACAGAAATTATTTTTAGTCGAATTTTTCCTTGAAAAATTCGACTTATACAGTCTAAACGACAAGAAGGGCAAGAGGCGAGAGTAGGGGCGCTACCGTTTTCAGACTCGTAGAACACGAATATGTAGAAAAAAAATGTCTGATATATATATATATATATATATATATATATATATATATATATATATATATATATATATATATATATATATATATTCCCGCCACCTTTTAATATGTGTAGGGCCCGCTTATGGAAGTTAAGAGATAAAATTTGGTAAGTGGGGCTCATTTTCGAGGCACCTGATGCTATTAAAGTGGGGTCAAATTTTGGGAAAATTTTTGATCCGACTCAACTTTCAAGGGGGAGTTGGGGGTGGTAAAACAATAAAATTTTTCCAAATAATATTTTGGTGAATTATCTACAACATATCCAAAATTCAGCTTCCTAGGATGATATGGTGGGAGTAGAGGGGGGAAAAACGATTTTCGCTGGATCTAACAGGCCCCCAGCCCCCCAGAATTAACGTAGAGGGTTGAAATTTGGTGTGTTGATAAAGTTCGTACCTAGGTTGTGCTTTTTGGAGGTTTTAATATTTTACCTCCACCCACCTCATTTTTAAGCTACAATTTCATGCATTTTCGACGTTTTCGAAGTTTGTACCACTCGCACAGGTCACCCGAATAAACCTAGAGGGCTGAAATTTTGTATTCGGATTGAGTTAGTATCAAGGGGGTGCCTTTTGGGGGTCTCGACTTTTAACCCTTACCCCCACCATTTTTATACCCACAAGAACATGATTTTTCTTGTTTTTTAACAGTTTCGTTCGGGTCAAAATCTCCCCAAATAAACCTAGAGGGCTGAAATTTGGTGTACAGGTTAAGCTAATAGCCAGACACTGTTTTTTGGAGGTTTCAACTTTTAACCCTTACCCCCACGATTTTTACGCCAATATTTCCTTAATTTTTTTGCTTGTTTTCTAACACGTCTAGAGACTCTCTAAGGAAACCTAGAGGGCTGAAATTTTGTACGTGTATTCAGTTAGTATCCAGCTAGTACCGTTTAGGGAGTCCACATTACTTTTCCCCCCACTTCTCCCATTTTTACATCGGAATTGAATGCTATTGTTAAATGTGTTTTAATTGCATTATTTTTATTTTAAATACAAGTAGGCTTAAAAAATTTAAAAAAAGTGAACTTACTTTTATAACAAATGAAATACATACATATTAAGTAATTTAAAAATGTTATTAAAGTCACTGTTTATTTATAAATTAGGAATTTTGGATTTTTAATATTTATAAAATAGAAATTTTGGATTTTTTGGAAAGAAAAAATATCTTCATAAAAGCCTTCCAGTTTACTATTTAAGTTCCTTTTTTAATATTTAAAAATAAAACACAAAGGCAATTGGCGGATAAGCATGGGTAGGGATGCCCTCTTACGAATTGTGTTGGCTTTTTCGCTGTTAATTGCTATCGGCACAAAATTGAAATTTACTGAGATTCAGCCCTTAAAAACTTAAAACCTTTTTTTAAAGCCCCGATCAACCGGACATTCATCATCAGTTTTGAAACCACCAAAATGACAAATCGCTTGTGGACTTTCAATTACATTTCGCTTGCAGACATTCAATACCGAAGATGAAAGGAAAAATTCGACTTCCGTGATGGGGCTCCGCTGCCCACGGCTTTTTTTTCTAATACATATATATTATATACAGGGTGTAAAGGAAATAACTCTTATCCTTTTGAAGGGTGACGCGACCGTTAATTCCAAAAAAATTCCGGCGGTTTTAGTGTCTACAGGGTGCTATGAGTCACCCCACAAAAGGACGAGTTATTTGTTTTACAGCCTGTATATGTGTATATATTTATGTGTTCCCACGATAACTCTCGAACGAAACGTTTAATGCACATAAAATTTGGTGTGTGAATTGGAATCTGGTTTGGCTCGGCTAAGTCCAGACACGTTGGATGCCCACAAGTAGGTTTTCCGGGTAGTTTTTGTCAACAAAATGAGTTTTTTGCCAGAATTAAGCAATTTTTCTTAATTTTCTTTACACCAATCGAAAGTAAAAAGTAATATGCGTAAAAAATGTTTTTACACCGTTGCTTTAAGTTAATTACTTTTTGAGAAAAATTAGAAAATATGTTGGAAGAAATCATTTTCCATTACACTGACACTCACAGTCTTTTTTCCGTCTCATGTTTTGCGATGCTACATTCGAAAAAAAAGGCTTTATAAGTGGCGTGTCATGATTTTTTTAATCCAATTTAACGATTCAGCTATATTCTATTTCTTTCAGTTAAATAAGTTTTTATAATCTATCTATTCCATTTTTTATAGGAAAATTATCAAGAATATTTGTTTTATGTTATATGATCAGAATTTAGATTATGTTTACACCTTACTAAAATTAATAACAGTTTGCTACAACCGCATAAAAATTACGTGAAACCATATTAAAACCATAATATTTTAATGTAATATTCTATCCAATTGACAATACAGTGATGATTAGAATTTATAAGCAGAACATTCTACTTGTAAATAATTTTACACATTCATTTTTTTTTTCAACAAAAGAATAATTTTAAATTTTGACATATTTTATCATACATTTTTGAAAATATTAAATATTTTAAGGCGAAAATATTTTAAAAAGCTGAAATTTGTTTAATAAAAGCCATACATCTGCTCATTTTACCTCAAAAATATCTGAAAATAGAATATTTTTCAATAATTAACCCAGAAAAAGTATATAAAAGGTAACTTTTATATATATATATATATATATTTTTTATTTTTTTTTTGAAAATTTCAAAATAAAATGACGTTTGATAGTAGGGTTACAAATGAGTTTTTTTTTTTTTATTTTGTAGAATCTGGTAAATAGAAATCGTAATAAGTACTAGCCTTGAAAAAATCAAACAAGTATTTAAACAAAAACTGTTTCTTAAAGAAAATATTAAAATTATGTACAAATGCCGTCCTGATCAACTGATATATTGGAGCCGATTTTGAGGAGCTGGATTCCCTCCAGGCAAAAGCTCATAGCGAATACACACATTTTTATAATATCCTTTTGAATTTTGTAACTCAAACATACCAAAATAAAATCTATATGACCTATTTTTTCTCAATTTTCTAGCATCAAATCTAGGGGTAATTAACTAGGGGATTATTGTGTCGACATTTTAATGTAAAATATAGTAATTTTAACTGTCTTCAAAAGAACGTTACGATTTTAGCAATAAAAAAAGTGTTTTAGTTCTGGCAGGATTGTCAAAAGGGGACTGAAATGTTTTTAGATGTTGATATATACAAAAAATATTAATGTGTTAAGTACTTGCTAAACTTATAGGTTTTATGGGTGGTTTTAACGAATTTCCAGAATGGAATTCAGCTATTACAGCCACTGTCATGACGCGACTTGAGCCCGAGACTATGGCAGAAATTTATTTTGAGGTCCCTAGAAACCGAAAATAATATTTACTAAAATTTATATATTATATTTGTATTTAGTCCCACACCGTTGGACAACTTCGTTAGCTAGCCATGTCGGATGCCTGGAAAAATTAGTTTTGTGCTAAAATTGTCTCAAGATAAAAAATTTTTGCGACATTTATTTACACCATTAGAAAGAGGAGGAAAAATCACTTAGAAGGGTGAAAAATTACAGAAAAACGAATTTTTATAAACGGAAATTCGCTATGTTATGCAGGATGCTGCGACACAGGTACTTATTTGAACAAAATACTTATCTGATCAATTTACTAAATATTGCAAATAATAAAACGGTATACACTTTTCTCTTCTAAAATCTGTATTTTTCAGTTATTAATTTAATGAAATGTATTCAATTTTATTGAACTACCTGATGCAATCATAAAACCTACCTTTGTAATGTTGCTATTATTATGAATTACGGTGATAAAATCTGTTTTTTAATTTTAGTGATAGGTGCGTTTAGTAATAGGTGTGTGATGAAAGTTCAAGCGATAGTGACTAACAACAAGATGTATTTTACAATGTAATAATTTTATATTTTAAGTGATGTGCTGACAGTGTGAGTAAATTTTAGTAATAGGTGCGTTTTAGTTTATAATGCTACTTTTTTTTTACTTCGAAGTATTCAGAGTTAGTAAAGGTAATTTCTTAATATTATTTATTTAATTTTAAATTACTTATTTAAGTAGGTAAATCATTATATTACTACATAAATAAGCAAACTATTTCAAGATCTATTACTTTTTTTACAACGTAGTGTATTTTTATATATTGCATATACAGTGCAATATTACCCGAGTGAGCGATATAAAAACTAATAGCGGGCGTTCAGATATAATTACTCTATATCCATCTTTATTGCAAAAGTACTTTATCTTCTGAATGTAACAATATATGTATATCTCTTACTAAAAATATATCTCTCCTTTTTGTTGGACTTCGATACCTCAAGAATTCTGTGTTTAGTTCATAATAGTGTTCATTTCACTGTTCATTTGTTTGTAAAACGAGAATAGAAAACAAAAGAACTTTCTAAAGTATTAACTCTCATGAATTCTCTAGAAGTAATAGCAAAGTTAGGAAATCGTTCTGTCAATATGTTAAGGGGGGAGTTCACGCCAGAAACGGCTAATAAACTATTTTTTTTCGAATCTCGATTTTTGTTTTTATTTTGTTCTATGGTTCTTTACAAACACGGTGAATATATAAAACATTGCCAAAAAAATTTTTTTCTAGTAGAAAAATATTTATTTGTGAGCTGCTACACAACCAACACAGAAAAAAAAACTCACTGTATATTACAAAAACGTGAATTAATATTACAAAATTTTTACTCCAATAGAACCGTTTAGTAATATTACAAAACCACTTTTATTAAAAAATCTGATTACTAAAAGGTTCTATTAATTCAGAATAATTTTTGTAATTATCACAAAGACTTATTTTTGTGAATAAAACTCAACATATGTTTTGTTGAACATTTAATAAATTTTGTTATAATTACTAAATGGAATTTGTAATAGGTATGATTTATTTATTAATAAATACTAAATTTTATAGTAAATTTTACTATATTTTTTTGTTGTACTTACAAATAACCCCTGTAAATATTATTAAGGACATTTGTGAAGGAAAGGAACTTATTGGATATACTTTGATAATTAATGTAAAAAAGAAAACATATGTGACTATAAAATATGTACAAAATTCAAACTTCACATCTATTTTACACAGCATTAGGGTCCGTCCACACGACACAAGCTTTACCACCGACTTACTTGCGCAAACCAGTTTGTGCAAGTAAACATGTACGTATGGACGGGAAAAAACGTAGCGACTTACTTACACAAACCTGGTTTGCGCAGGTAAGTCGGTGGTAAAGCTTGAGCGTGTGGACGGGCCCTTACATCAATTATCAAAGTACATCCAGTTAGTCCCTGTAAAATAAGAAAAATTTTATTTTATATAAATGAATTTATTAATTAATTAATACAAAAAAATAAAAATTTATGTTAAAATGTATTAACTTACAGGAGGTATGGCAAGTGTTTTAGAAATAATTCTAACATATTTTTATATTCAGAACTAATATTAATCAAATTTCAATAAAAGATATAACTGTAGTCCAATATTCAATTACATCTTCAAAATCCAGTGAAAAATTTTAAAAAACAAAACGAAAACAAGCATGTTGTTTATCTGTAAAAAAGCATATTTTATTAAAATATGAACAATAAAAATGTCTAACCAATAATAAAAAACTTACTTGAATTTGAAAAAGAATGCTTTTAATTTGTTAGTAATTTACTTGACTGAGGTTTTTCACATATAGTCGAATAATGGATTACATATTCGATTCAGAATCAAAGTAAAAAGATAAAATAGGAGTACCTAGCATGTTTTCCACCTGTAAAAAAAGAATATTTTACTGACTAAAATATGAAGCTTAAAAACATGTCTAACCAAAAAATGAACCCTTACTTGAATTTGAAAAGGAATGCATTTAATTTGCTAGTGTTTTATAAATTTCTGAACTGAAGGAACTTTTCTTTGGTTATAAAAAAGTTTAACTGCAAATCTGAAATTATTTTTTCCATAATGTTCAAAATTGCTTTTAGTATCTGAAAAAAAAGAGATCAAATTTTAATAGGAATATTATTAACATTTGTGAGCAAAAAATAATTTATGAAAATACTTACTAGCCATTGTCAGATTTTCGATAGTAAAACCATTAGCAAGTTTTCTTGCCATATTTCTAATGTACAAACAATCTTTTTAATTGAGATTGTATACTATGTTTTTTCATAAACACTTGTCAGGTTATAATAAATATTTATGAAGATAGACTCTATCACAGAATGACGCTATGAATACTACACAACATTCTAAAAATCATAGAGTTCGTTAATATTGTGCTTGCGTCAGTTATTTACTACAAAACTTTTTGTTATAATTACAAAACACAATTTTTAAATGAGAAATTAAACAACTTTTTGATAATCACTAAATCAGGGTTTCTTTAAATACATATATAGGTATTATGAACGTTTACAAAATATCACATAAACGTACCAACTTGTCAACTCTGCGCAAGCGTCATTTAATTATTACAAACCAGCGGAGTGGCCGAGCGTGCTTGTGCACTAAGCGCTTGCCGACTGGTAGGTCTGGGGTTCGAATCCCGCGGCCGGCTACGCTTGTGAAGGTTTTCTGCAGTTTCCCTTCACAATTCCAGATGAATATCAGCATAGTTCCTTCAGAAGACGGCTGCAGACGCATACCTACCAAATCCTAGCCCTCACACCACTTTCCTTGTCCTCCACCCACATCATAAATGTATAATGTAATGAATAAAAAAAAATTTGTAACGAATAAATAAAGTGTACAAATAATGATGTGGGTGGCGTCTGTTATAGACTGAATAGTCTCAAAAACGGACGTTAAACGCATTATTTATTTTAAATTATTACAAAAATTTTCGTTTTAATTACAAAAGAGACTTTTACTTTAAGCATGCGCATTTTGATTTTTAAAACAGTGTTATAATTACAAATATTTTTCTTATATTTACTTAAAATATTTAATAGAACTGTAATTAATGCTACAAAAATATACTATAAATTTTTTTTTTCTTATTACAAAAGTTTTCGTAATATTTACAAAATTTTATATTAACAAATTAATAAAACGCAATTTGTAGGATTAATAAAACTTATATTAATCACTAAAAGCGAGTTTTGTTACAATTACTCAAATTTTAGTTCTAACAACGAAAGCTTAATACTAAAAGCGGTTTTGTAAATAAAATCACTGTTTTTTTTTCTGTGAAGTTGCTGCTCCTTTGCAGCAACGCTCGCCCATCCCCCTCGCGATTTGATCAGTAATATAACTACTTGAAGATGAAGAATCTTCAGGATGAAGAGAAGAAAAAGGAATAAAAGGAGACAATGTATGGGGCTGGAGAGTTTTAATAAACAGTGAGTCGCTTCTTTTGTTATTATTTTTATTTTTTACCGTTTCTCGAAAGTTGTGTTTTTTCCGACAAGGACCCTCAAGTTCTAGAAAAGATAGAGACTTAATTTTTTTTTACTTTGTTCATAAACATATTGCGCATAAAGTGGAGTATGCTTTTTCCATTTGAACAATTGTAACTATTTTTAAATATTTTTTTTTTAAATAAAAAATTGAGTTTTATAATTTTTAGTAGTTTGGGACTACAATTTTATAGTTAATTTTTAAAATTACCTGAAACCCATACTCAGCTTTATGGACAGGTCTTTTAGGAATAAAATAATGAAAAAATATTTAAAAAATATTCATTACTTTTTGAGATATGGCGTTACTTGTAAACGCTGTGGTTCTTTATAAACACGGTGATATATAAAACCTGGCCAAAAGTTTTTTGTTTTTTTCAAATAGAAAAATATTTATTTGTGAACCGCTGCACAGCCAAGTTACTGCTTCTTTGCAGATAGCGCTCGCCCCTCCCCCCACGCGATTTGATCAGTAATATTTAGTTTTGGTATGTACACGAGTTATAGTATGCACTGAGATAATGTTCTTTTATTTGTATGTCTTTGTAGACGTTTTAATAAACAGTGAGTAAACCGCTTCTTTTGTTATTATTTTTATTTTTTACCGTTTCCCGAAACTTGTGTTTTTCCCGACAAGGAAAATCATATCTCAAGTTCTAGAAAAGATAGAGACTTAATTTTTTTTTTTATTTTGTTCATAAATATATTGCGCATAAAGTGGAGTATGCTTTTTCCATTTGAACAATTGTAACTATTTTTAAACATTTTTTTTTTAATAAAAAATCGGTTTTTATAATTTTTAAAACTTTGGGATTACAATTTTATAGTTAATTTTTAAAATTACCTAAAACCCATACTCAACTTTACGGACAGGTCCGTTAGGAATAAAATAATGAAAAAATATTTAAAAAATATTCATTACTTTTTGAGATATGGCGTTCCTTGTAAACGCTTAAAAACTTGTGAAAAAGGGCCCCTTTCCCCTACAGGGAAGAGTAATGAATGTTTCAAAAACAAAATTTTCTATTTGAAACCACCCCTAATTTGAAAAAAATTTCAAAAAGCAAAATAATCATAAATTAACTCTTTGCACTCGAGCAAAAAAAAAAGTGAGTTGTAAATAGGCTGGTAAGACATATAGTACATGACAACGACCGACGTTCTTTTTTGACGGATTCTTTTGACGTTCTAACCTTATTTCCCCAAAGTTGAATACTAAATGCGCTAAATACGTCCTCAATGCTGTTTTTATTAGTTTTTAATTTTAAAAAGATAATTCAACGTGATTTTGTATTATTTTATTTACAATTTTTCTACTAAATGAATGTGTTTGCAGTTATTAAATAAAATATTCAGGTAATGTGAAGTATGAGCAGTCATTACAGTTCAACATTCGGTGTGTCATGTGGTACATGTCTTATGATCCAACAGACAAAACACCTTTAAATATGGTAGAGTTAACGGACAAACCACCTTATCATGCTGTACGTGTCTTACAAGCGCAAAGAGTTAAAAAGCTGCTTTTTTGTTTGAACTCCTCCCTTAATAAGCTATAAACTGGAGATTTTTAGAAAATTTTAATAAGACTTACTGGTATATTTCAAAGACTTTTCACATTTTAACAAACTTTCACTTCTTCCCGGGTTTTGCAATATATGTATGTAAGATTGCAAGACCATGCCTGATTTTATTCATCATGAGTCTCTTCTGCTATCATTATACAAAGTATCAAACCGATTCTTTAAGCTGTCTGAAGGCGAGACAAACATTTTAAATATATTTTCCCACGGAAATCAAAGCTTTTCCTGGGTCAGAAAGTCCTGTCCCTCAAACATGTTTATGCAAACTTTTACAGTCAATTGGTGAAACTATTGAGACGTAAAAGCGACATAAACAAACAAACAATGTAATTTATTTACGACTACCTTGAAATTCCTTGTTTATTGTATAAAAATACTATCTAGGTAAACTAGGTTTTACATACAGCTGTACAAAAATTGCCTCTTTACACACATGTATACGTAAAATACCACAGCTTACTACACTTTTATTAATTCTTATATTGTATATTATAATATCACGGTGATCGAGTCTTGATTGGTGGAAATTTTATTTGTATGGAATTTGCTGAGAACAACAGAAGTGTTAGTTGATGACAACTCGACAGTCTGGTTGTTTATTTCTTTATAAGTTGTAAATTGCATATTACATACGAGTAAAAACGTTACGCAAAAGCCACGCAGCGTCGAAGTCGTAATTGTGCGAGTGTGTAATATGCCTTACGACCGAATTACGTACTATACTTTATCTACGACTAATATTAAATTCACAAAAACCGATAAAAATTTGATACAATACATTAAAATTATGTAGAATTTGAAAATTAAAAACAAATTAATGTAAACATTCAGTTACTAGGTAAAATATTTGTACAGATTCTAATCTTATAGGTACTATTAAACAAGCAATCTTTGTACCGGGCTTTCATTATATATCGATACGCACGTGATAAAATTTTTTTAGGGCGCTTGGTAATTTGTTTACTGTATGTGGTGGCACTGTAGTGAAGTTAGTTGTTAGCTGAAAACACTAAAAATAAACAACCGAATAATTCATCTTAAATTAAGTTCTTATTATATAAAATAGTATTGTTATATAACAGATTTTTAAATAATACCGCATTTAGGGTATTTTTTTTAATAATTACCATACACACAAATATGGCGTAAATTATATTTGGTCACGTGGGTCTCGATATATAATGAAAGCCCTGTATATATCTATATGTATGTTATTTTTGTCTCGGAAATGTGAATTACGTGTTAGTCATAGATAAAGTATAGTACGTAATTCGATTGTAAGGCATATTACATACTCGTGCAATTACGCACTCGCCGCTACACGGCTCTTGCGTAACTTATTCGCTTATGTATAATATACAATTTACAACCTCAATATCACGTAACATACTATCATTATATTAAT
Organism: Brachynemurus nebulosus; assembly: GCA_035578155.1. Taxonomy (NCBI): domain Eukaryota; kingdom Metazoa; phylum Arthropoda; class Insecta; order Neuroptera; family Myrmeleontidae; genus Brachynemurus; species Brachynemurus nebulosus. The sequence goes on from JAPWDM010000003.1 coordinate 1,983,875, forward strand.
ATTTTAGGCGACCATATTATTGTGCAATATACTTTATTAACGAAATATCGTACAATATACAATGTACTTGTGCTAAATACGTAAAAAAACCAAGAATAAGTATCTACATATATAGATGGATATCTATATACCTACTTTAGTCTATAATTGATTCCTGATTATTTTACGCTTTTTATATAGCTTTTTTTCCATATTTTTACCCTGAGGCCATTATTTTTATTCTATATTTAAACGTCCTTATTATATATTAGAAAGATCACTCCATGTGTTAGACTGTGATTCATCGCAGTTATTATATTAAATAATTGGTGGATATATATATATATATATATATATATATATATATATATATATATATATATATATATATATATATATATACCTAACTATAAAAAGGTAGGTTGTAATCATTGTCTTTAACCCTAGAAACATACGTTAGTCTACGAGTCAAGTTAATCATACATCAGCGTCGTTTCGACGAATGGACTTTTTACGGGGAGTTTTAGAGTTTATTTGCAAAAAAACATTTTTTTTACATAACAATACTACAAAAGCGAACAAAATATTTAAAAAAATTGGATTTGGAAAAATTTCTTAATATAAATATTTATTAATTTTTTTAATCTTTTTATCAAAGCATATTTTCACTATAAAAATTAAAAAATAGATAAATACATCAATTGTATCATGAAACATGTCTTTCAAATAATTAATTTATGAACTATTATGAGTCAGTGGACATGTGTGACTTTACAGAATGTGAAATTTCTCAGTCATAAATATTCCCATAGATATGTAGTTATTTCCCCATTAGGTACATTTGTAAATTTTCTAAAATTTGTTAGTAATTTTTAGAAAAAAATCTCAAAAAATAATAAAAATTAAAATATTTTCCACAAAATAAATTGTTAACCTTTTATTAAGTCACTTGAAACGCATTCTTTAGTTTTCGATTCAATATATTAAAACTTCAGTATTATGTCGTCTCTATAAGTCAAACAGCTGTAATCATCTTTCACATTATCATAATCATTGAATAAATTAATTATAACATCCATGTCTTTAATAAATTTTAGAACAATTAGGAAAACTTTTATATGTGGAGTACAAAATCTTTAAAAAAAATATAGGTTAATCATACATCGTCGTCCTTTTGACGCACACTATTTCAGTATAAAAAAAACGACAATAGCTATAAACAAAATTTATACGTCTTATGTGTTATAATAACAAATAAATGAGATAACAGAAGTTTCACAGCAAGCGGGCACCGACAAGATGTAGTATTGGAGCAGGTAGAGAAGTTCGTTCATCGTTTTGACGAGTACGTATGATTCTAGGGTTAAAAAAAAGATCAGTGTCTATTGCAATTTTTTTTACGTGGATTTTAAAATTTTTGGTAAATAATCGTCTCCGATATTAAGTAAGCTAAACAATGTATTCGAAACCCCGACTTTTATTTTTTTTCTTGACCACTCAGTATTTAAAACGTACTGTTTCTTTTACATGAATATAATAGTTACCCAGCGTGATTTTCAACATCGACGACATCCGTTCTTTAAAGTTTCCAAAAAGGTCAAAGTAAGCCGTGAAATCTGAATGAAATAAATAATGTTTGGAGTTTGGGCTATTTTACTTTGATTTAATATGTATTTATCTACCCATTCTTAGCATAGATTTTTAGTAAGTTGCAAAATGCCCTATCAATTTAAAATCACTTTAAGAATTTCTAGAAATGCTGGATTAAAAATTTTGATATTATATTTCAATACAGTGCCGTATTACGTACCATTTGAATAAAAAGAAAATTTCAACATCAAAAACTCGAAAATAGATTAAATTAAATGTCCATTTAGAATATAGGTGTAAGGAAGGCTTACTAAATGTTACTTACTTATTTAGGTCTAACAACCAAAAATTTTGAACTGAAAACACGAAAAATAGGAGGAGTTTCTATATAAAATAAATTCAGATTTATTAATTAATTTTTTTTTGGTGATTTTAACCCATTCTAATCAAAATGGTGAGAGCGCTGGGTAGCCTCGATTTAAGATAATATGTAGGTATGTATTTTATCTTTTTACTTATCTTACTGTTATGGTTTATTTTGTCATCTTTTAACATTGTACTAACCTTAAGATTTAAGGAAGGAGGAAGATAAGAATAACTTCAGGTTCCTCTTAAACTAATTAAGAATCGCATATCTTTATTCAATTAGAATGAAAAATTAATATAGTATGCAATATGGTATCGAAAAACTACATTTAACAGTTCAAAAAATGCACTTTTTGAACCGATTCCAAATTCAGCCATTACAGTTGGTGTCCGCATGGTAACTCTCGAAAGAAGGATGCCATTTTTAGGAAATTTAGTGAAAACGTTGAAAATCCGAAAATCGTAGAATAGTTCGTTAGTCAGTCCCGTCAAAAAATTCTTCATCATCAAAAGAGCTTTTTTGCCAAAATTTTCTAAATTTTTTTGCAATATCGTAAAAAGCGGAAATAATGACCCGGGACTATGGCAGAAATTTGTTTTGAGGTCCCTAGAAACCGAAAATAATATTCACTAAAATTTATATATATATATATATATATATATATATATATATATATATATATATATATATATATATATATATATATATATATATATATATATATATATATATAGATATATATATGTGTGTGTGTGTGTCCGCGCGATAACTCTCGAACAAAGTATCCAATTTTTACGAAATTTGGTGAAAACATTGGAAGCCCCAAACGCTTGGATGAGTTCGTCAGCCAGACACGTCGGATGCCAGGAACATGGTTTTTGTTCTTACAAAAACTTAGTTTTTTGCCAAAATTTTTGCGAAATTTTTTTACACCATTTAAAAGAGGAAAAAAAAATTACATAAAAAAGGTATTTAAACTATTTTTCTATGTCAACTAGTTTCCGAGAAAAACTATTTTTTTTAAACGGAAATCCGCTATGTTATGCAGGATTCTGCGACAGGGGTAGTTTCAAATTCTTATTACACCATCGCAAAGAGTAGAAAAAATCACGTACGATAGGTTGCTAAATCATTATTTTATGTTAATTGTTTTCCGAGAGAACTAAAAAATTTCGTATGTTACGCAGAATGCTTTGACAGAATTATTTATAATTTATAGCAATGAAAACATAAATGTAAGTGGAAGAAGTACCACATGGAATTCACAGAATTTTAAGTTCTTTTTATGCAATGAATGATATCGCAACATGGGCAAATAACCAAACTGAAATCGACTCAACTATTGTAATCTCTCTCAGGTTAGTAGCAATTTTTAAATTGGTAAGGTATATCCGAAGCAACCAAAAGAGTCAAATGCAAGTTAGATTTACAATTTTTGTAAGAAATTCCATAGCTTACGTCGCTAGAAATCCTTTATCGGGGCCGTGTTTCAGGCATTAAATCTGTTTTATCGCCCCTATGAAAATTTAACAAACTTGGCTGCAGGATTTGAATTTGCTGTCCTTCATAATGCAACCTATGATAATACTGACAGGATCATTCACTCCCAGCAGTTGTGATATCAAATTGTTAAACCAATATGTTTAAAATGAATAAATTTCCCTTTAATTACACTTATTGAATACGGTCCTGTACAAAATCCAACGATTTGACGAGCAGATAATAATGCAAGTTGTTACCTGTATACAACCACAAGTAACTCCGCCTCTTCGACCAATAAGAGTTTGTGGAATGAATCAACTAAGTAACATGGCCCCATACGAGCGTTGCGACGAGCCATGTGAATGCTGCTTTGCTGCCCGGGTCTTCGGGTCTAAACGGACTGACTGCGAACGACACGGCGCGGTGGTGGGGAGACCCAGACCGACAATAACTTAAGTCTCAAGACGGACGGAGAGATCATCCATCTATACATATTACATACGTGCATGTACATAAGTATAATACACAAACACAAATATATGTTGTGTGTTGTATATTACATTATATTTATTGCGGCTTAATACGACGGACTGCGACGCTTATCTCATCACGGGCCAATGGTGTCTTTGAAGCTCGAACGCTCCGATTAATTATTAATTTTGAATTAATTTTTATTATTCAAATAAATATGATAAAATTCAAATGGTATTTGAATGATATCTTCGGCTACGAACTAGAGACTTTTGTCTTCGACGCTGGAAGTTTTTGTGTTTTTGGTTAACAAAATCAGTGTTCAGTTCTTCAACAACGACAACAACAACAACAGTGCTCTTTAGTGTTGTTTGAGTGAATTTTTGTGAATTTGAGTGTTCCTTTGTGTTTTCGACTCAAATTTTTGGGGCATGGTGCCTTTGTGCACATGCCACAGCACCAGGTGGACATGAAGATTGTTCCGCTGTGGTTGGTGATTATTACAATTGTTGTGATTGTGTTGAGTACATTGTTCGGGCGTAGTGATGCTTGCGGGCCCGGCCGGGGGCCAAATCGACGGCGTCTACATCGAAAAGATGTGCCGTTGGTCTTCAAACAGCACGTCCCGAATGTGTCGGAAAATAGTATACAGGCCAGTTCGGTGCAGGAGGGACGTATATCGAAAACTGATCCACGATTTCGTGATTTGGTGCCAAATTATAATCGTGATATTATTTTTCGTGATGAAGAGGGCTCCGGTGCGGATAGACTTATGACACAGGTTGGTATTAAGTATAATTAAAAATTAAAAGTTTGCATACGAATCTGGTACATACAACGAAACAGCATCAACCTTAGTAATTAACAAAATGGAAAAAAATAATTGCTCATATTATCAAAAACAATAAAATCACAGGTGAAAATATTTGAAGTAAATAAACTCTAATTTCTTTTTTGATAAATAGTCACGAATTGTAAATTTTCTATTTTTAGCAAATTTTTAATAAATTATACACAATTATGCAAAACACGTACCTAGTATATAATAAAATAATTTATGTATTTTTCTTTGAGAAAATTTAATACTGCTACAGTCTGGTTCCAAAGTTAAACGCTTTTTTACTTTTAAATAATTTTATAATTTTATTATAAAATATTTTTTATTTTGTACAAAAAAAATGTTTCATTGATTTTGTTTTTGTACACTATTGAATGGATTCATTATTTAGGGTAGTGAATTAAAAAAATGTAGGTTCATTTTTATGGTTTCATTAAATTGCAGTTTGGTTTACGATACGGGAAATTCAAACGGGAAACATTCTCCAAATATTTTATTGTGTGGTTTTTGAATTAAATTACAATCTTTATTGATTTTGTGTAGTAGATAAAAGTTTTTAAAAGTAAATTCATAATTTTAGAATCTAGAAATTTCTCATACCTTCTAGAATAATATTAAAAAAATGATTTGTATCAGAGTTAGCAAAAAGTATAATTAAACTTACAAGAAATCAGTTCATTTTCAAATTAGCTTCAATTTGAAATATATTCAAGAATAACAAATTTGGGGGAATAGATTAATAATCAACTTTCAAAATTTAGTTGCGATTTTCGAATTAACAAAAAATGTGTATAATTTTTTATCGAAATACTAATGTTGATACATATTGTCCTAGTGCAACTTGTCGTGGTTTTCATAAACAAAAATTTAGGAAATTGAGGAGTCATATTAAAAATTTGTATTTTAATAAAATAATAGGTGTTAGGTAATAATATTTTTTACATAAGTATGACCCATTTGAAACGTTGCGTTGTCTGGCTCGTCTTCAGGTTCCAAACGATCGCATACTATTAGTCAGAGAAACGACAAAGGACATAGGCAACTTTTTACCACAAGAAAATCTCTTAATCCTAAAGGAAAATGTACTTAAAATAAAACCATGAAATTACGAAAAATCGTAAATAGACATTTTTCCAAAAATATTTTTGATACTGTTTTGTTCCGAAGTCGTTTTTAACCAATTTCAAGAAGAAAAGTTTTTTGAATTATTTTTAATTTTAATATATACAATGCAGATTCACGCGATATTCAACTAGCTGAGGAAAAAAAACTTTCACTTTTATGAATAACAAAGAAAGTAATTCTCATTTTGGCTACTTTATTTTTATTTTTTGTAGAAGCTACCTAAAATAAACAATTTAAATTTCGAAACAAAATTTCAAAAAGACAATCAATTTTTTTTTAAATTTTTTGAAAAATTTCTCTGTTTATCTACACCTACCTATAATTCTTATTGTTAGAAAAGTACAATTAGAGACCTAACTGTACTTACACATAAACAATAACTAGATTTTTTTTGAGTTAAAAAAAATTTTTTTATGTTGTTTTTCAATCAGAATGGGTAGTATTAGAGTTATCGCATATTAATCCTAATGTTATTAGCACTTTAATTAGTTGCGTATTTGTTGATTACTTTAACAGAACGTATGGAATTTTGTACTTTTATGTGAATTTTTTATTTTTTTTATTTTACACATTTTTATCAATGGATTATTTCTGAAAAAAAAAATTGTATAAACATTTGTTAATTAGTTTTATAAATATTCAATTATCAAATCATAATACTCTCTTCTTTGATAGGAATAATTTTGTCTTTGAAAATTTGGTGCGCAGTGACAATTGTAATAATCATTTCTGTTTTCATTCAAAATTTATACAATTTTAACGTCTAAATAGCTGGAAATATTGTCAAAGAAAAACAAGTTTAGTAAAGGATGATTTGTGGATGAAAATTTAGTTTATTATTTATCGGTTAGAAAATTTTGGAGGAGGAATGCAAACTAGTTTGGTACCTGGTTTTATTTTTAAATTTTTCGGTTTACAAACTTCGATTTGGGTGAATTGTTTGATATATACTTTCTTTGATCGAAAAGTAAAAAAATTGTTTACATCCCATAGAACCGACCGAAAATTTTTTTTTCGAAACTGAAAATCAATAACATTTACTTTTAAAGCTTTATCTTAACAATTTTTCTGGCTTAAACAAAATAACCGCGGAATTGTTCTACTTTTCAGTAATCAGTTTCGGATCTTACAAGATTTAATAGAAGTGTCATTTTTAAAAACCGTAACTGATATTCTTCAAGTTATATAGAAAATAAAAGATTCAGATAATCATACTATTAACAAATTAAAGGCCAATTTTAACATTAAATGAAAGCAAAAAATACCCAGGGTTGGGAAAAATGGTTCATAGAAACTATTTAAAATAGAAAATGGAAAATGGTTTCCAAAATTGCATTTAAAATACAAAATTGAAAATAGTTTTGCTGAACATATTTAAAATTGAAAATGGAAAATAGTTATTTAAAATGGATTATAAAATGCAAAATGCTTTTTTACTTGAAATTTATTCTATAAATTTTTTTATTATTATTTAGATTATTATATATCATTATAACTATATCATTATTTTACATTAATTTAAAAAAAAAAAAAAGTTAAGAAAATATCAAACGTACTGTAATTAAATAAAGGCAGTCTTTTGAGAAAATTTTGTAAAGTTTGCGTGGTATGAAAATGAAACTTAAATATTGTTACTTAAAAATATTGTAAAATTTAATTCGGCCTTGACGTATTCAAACCTTGACGACGCTACGACTGCAACTTCGAAATAAAATTATGAAAATCGTCTACTCGAAATACAAAAACATTTCTTATCGACGTGTATTAAAGATAGTAGTACACAACTTGAGTCAGAAAAGTTTGACTTAAGAGAACTGCAACTCTAGTAACAAATTTAACTCGAGTTATAAAAAATTTGAATCAATTAAATCAACTTATATTTAACATACAATTTGTTAGACTTCAAGTCGTTCAATTCAAGTTCTATAATTAATATTATATACACATAAATTTGAGTACACATGCATTTTCATTTTAAATGTAAAATGGATTCAAATTTCCATTTTAAATAGAAAATGGAAAATGGTTTGACCGAACTTATTTAAAATAGAAAACGCAAAATGCCATTTTGTATTTTAAATACATATTTAAAATGAAATTATTTTAAATAGTTCCCAGCCCTGAAAATACTTATTATGAGAATTATGAAAAATGTTAACGACTGACTACGAAATTCTGTCTGAATGTGTGTTTAACACACACTTGGCACTTTTATTTTTATTTTTAAATTTTAAACAATTTTTTTTGTGGTGTAGTCTGCTCAAAAATATGGTCCTACTTCTACGACTGTTTCAAATTGTAATTCGAAAACTGCGACATACTGACGGACGCATATCGAAGTCCCACCATGAAACAGACCTTTAAAATGAAAACCTATTGTTAATATCTGCGCAAATTCGAGGCAACATGATTCTTATCAAAAACCATACCGTACACAGATGATAATTGACGAACCAATTTTTGAATGAATTGCGTATAACAAATTAGTACCTACCTAAACCATGTTGAACAATTTGCATAACTGAATCAGATTTCTTAATATTCCTACGCATAAAACAAAATACAGCTAAACCTTTTCTTGTACGGTGGATACGGACCGTATAAAAAAAATCGCACAAAAAAAATATATAGGTATAATTATTCAAAAACTTTATAAATAGCTATAAAAAGTATAGTTTGGTCCAGACTGTAAGAAAAAAACTTTTTTTAATGGGGTGGATCGGATTGGGGACCTCATAAAAAAGTTTCATTGGAATTACATAACTCAGAACGCTCAAAACCTCACGATTTGCTTAGAAGTTGGTTTTCTAAACAAGATAAAATATTAATTTACCCATGAGAACGTTTTATTTCAATTTTATAATATTATGAAAATTCTGAAAAATTCATCTGTAAAAAAAAATAAATGATGCAATAACTTATATTCTTATGCAATGTATGATTGAATGCTTAAAAACCATTAAAATTAATTTCAAAGAAAATTATTATAGTTAATGTTTAATTTTCTTACTTTACCTTGCTTTTAATTTACATTATGCACTTTAATGGAATTTTTTGAAAAGATCGCACAAAAGAAGATCGCATCAAAAAAGGTTTAGCTGTATTCAGCTGTACTTAATCGTATTTCAAACACTTTCGTTTATTGATAACAGGAGTAGAAAATAAAAAAAAGTGTTAAGAATGTAATTTTGATTCAAATCAAGGTTAGTAAGAAAAGTAATTTTATTAAAAAAAAAAAAAAAAAATCATTTAAAGGATTAAAACATGTTTTACGTATGTATGTCATAGTGTAATCGACGATTATGGTCATACAGGTGTATAAATATGACCAGATTACGGCCTCATAGACACATTCCCAAGCAGCAATAGTATTAAAACTATTAAATAAAACATCTGATTTTTTCTAACTTGTGCCTACACAAACGCAAGTAGGTAAGCCACGAGTAGTTATTTTTTTTTGCAATTTTTAACATTAAAGTATTCGCATACTAACAATTTTTAGTTGTACAACTGTTTTGTCGTTCAAGCAATAGTTGAGGTGCACATGTATAACGATACAGCGAAAATTCGGCGAGCATCGCTAACATCAATCCAACTAAATGAAAATAAATACAAAAATAAAATTTATTTGGTCAGTAATCGGTTGGCTTTAGTTAATTTCAACTAAACTATCGTTCAACTAACGTTGGTAAATGGACGAGTACCCTTATTTTGCAATGTTAAAGCAATGATTTAGAAAAATTTAGGAAAGTCGACCTTAGCAATTATTAAGGGACGTATTCAATACATGTGAACAATGTTTGAAAATATTCGTAAGCGTTTGCAAACTCAATATTTTCGTTTTAACGTTTCATTTCTGATCAAAATAATAAAATTTCTTTTAGAAATATGTGTGAAATCTAATGCCTGTACATGGTTAATTTTGATAAGAATAAAAAGAACGACTTGGAAGACTTATAACTCACTTCCAATTTTGTCATGTTGTCATGTTATTTAATGTTTTTAATTCTCTCAGTCACGCATTTACATAAACAATAATTTTGAAAAATTTATTGTAATCTCAGCTTTATTTATGGTTCAAGTCCAAAGTAGCGATAATCAGTTGCATTATGTCAAGCATAGATGCAACGTTTATCATACTTCAGCTGCATGTCGCTAGATGGCATGAATTTTGATATAAAAAATCTAAAAGACGTGGTTAATGACGCTAACCACCAAAACTGAAAGAGTTAAGACATCAAATAATTTTAGTAAACTTGATGACGTCATCAAATTCAGATTTTTTTCCCCCTAAATCAAGCTTTATTGAAGTGTTTTGAATATGGATAAATTATGGTAATTTGGATATGAACTTTTCATTTTTGCTATCAAAATACCAAAATTCACTTTTTAGAAATGTTTTTCACCCTCTATAATTATTTGCCTCGAGCTATGATATCGTAAATAAACCCCTTATAAATACGTTACTGACTGATGAGCAAAATTAGTCTTGGTCTTGCAAAAAATGCAAGACCAAGACCAAGACTATGTATACCAAGAGCAAGACTAAGACCAAGACTATAAGTATGGCTGCAAGACCAATACCAAGATTCAGTGAGCAAGACCAACACAAAAGCAAGAAAAAAGTACGACTCTTGCTAAACTGTTTAAATAGTTGGAAAGTATAATTAATACCGTAAAGAGAGAAAATTCTGAGTTTAGAAGGAAAAAATTCGCTAATAGAAAAATGCAATAAAGTGCAAGATTTTTAGCAATACCAAGACCAAGACCAATACCAAAACTGCATTGTGCAAGACCAAATCCAAGACCGAGACTCAAACTGCTCTAGCAAGACCAAGACCAAGATTCTTAATGCAAGAACAAGACCAAGACCAAGACTGCCAAGTCTTAGTCTTGGTCTTGCATTAGCTCATCACTAACTACACGTTATATTGATGTTACAGTTCAAAAATTTAAGAACAATTATCGAATTTTTCCCGGTCTTTGAGAGATGTAGTCAAAACTAAAATACTTATATAGCCATATGTGGAGTAGTCGAACAGAAAGTAACATTTCCACTTCTTGACTTTTTGCTTTTTTTTTGCAGAATCGTACTTATATCTACCAACCACACGTCCTAGTTGAATTTGGCGCATTAAATAGCACTAATTCTCCTCTAAAAACGGGTTCCAATCTCGGTTTTCGAACAAAAAGGAATATATCCACATCTTTATAAAAGTATTATTTTAGTTCTATCAAAAAGTGTCATTTTCTTATGTAATATTAGATCTAGATTTAGATTATTAGATTTAGTAGCTGAAAACACTAGAGAAAGGTTGTTTTTTAATAATAAAAAATGGCTTTTATTTTTTTATTTTTTTTTTTTTACTTAAATTTTTATTGATGCATCGACATCTAAAGGTGCTTTTATTTTATTACTTTTAATTAAATTCCTTCAATTTCCATTCAATGATTATGAAAAAGTGACATTTCCAAGTTTTACTGACAAAAGGTAACATTTCCAAAATTCAAACTCAGTTATCTCCTGTAGTATGAAAGTTTTTAAATTGACAAAACAGTGACGTAAGGTAACTTTTTTCAACGCACAGTTGTGCATAAACAGAATATTTTTAAAAATAAATGCTTACTCTTTAATCACATTTTAGTGATTCATGAACAAAAAGCAACGATCGAAATGTTACTTTCTGTTCGACTACTCCACATATAGGGGTGCAATTGATTTCTCAACAACTGTCAGCGCTTTACAGAAACGAATATCCGTACGAAAACAGAAACCATACACAAATAAAATTTTTTATTAATTTCGTAAAATACTATTAAAATTATTTTTGATTATTACTTGTGGCTAATAATTATTTAAACAGCTTATCAATAATTAATTATTTGTCTAGTACTTTTTTAACGTTTTTCAAGAACCGACTTTACTTCAAGAGGCAAATATTTTCCTATTCTCATCAAGAGACACTTGATAATCGGTTATATAAACCGCGTGGCCTTGAAATTTATTTTTAATGAATTATTAAAGTGCATTATTAATTAATAACATTGACCAAATAGGTAAGACAGGACTTATAACCTTATAAGATAGTGTACACACAATTAAGTGATATTGTCAATAAAACAAAAATTTAACTTGATGACATCATCACAAGTACCAAATTTTTTTAAAAATTCTAAAAACTATAATTTTTTGACCGATTTTTTCACCATTATTAACAAAATTTAGATTTTCTGAACGAATTTAACTATTTTTACCTAAGGGGATCATTGTCTTTAGCTTCAGTAAATATTACTTACTAAATGACAATTAGGTGTGTACGGTATAGTTTTATCAACCCTATATTATCGTTAACCAAAAACCGTATATTTTTATGTCGTTTGAACTCAGTTGACATTTTGAAAAAATTTATATTTGAAACGCATTCACTCAAAACCATGAAATAGAATAAAATAATCGGAATTTGAGTATTACCTACAGTTTTAGCGAAAGCTCGAAAACCAAAGAGACTATGAAGCTTCTGATAATAGGAATGGATTGTCCCCAGCGGTAGCTATCAATCTTATCTGAATAATTTTTTGATTAGGTCAATCTGGTATACATGTCTTTCGGCTGGCACAAATTACTTTACCAAACGAATCAACCATAATATTTGGATATTTTTGCAATACATTAAATTAATTGTGTTTTATGTTGGAAAACTGACCATGAAGGACGCACAGCTAATTTGCCAATGGACGCAATCTTGGCATATCAATAAAGTATTCATATATACCTCTACCATACGATATTTGATATACTACACGTACCCAAATAACTGAATAACCTTTACCATAACCAAACCCCTACCAGTGAGTTCAATGTTCGACTTTTTTTGATGCTGACTACTTAAGGCATTTGAATATGTATGAAATTAAAATATTTTCCAACCATAATATGTCTGTATATTGCGAATAATTGCCAAATGTCGCACATATAGTATTGCGTAGCAAGAATTTCAAATATGTCGTAAAATTCATCTTTTAAATTGAAATCGATTTTGGTACCTACATACTGGCAAAGTGGCAATACATAATAGAGGAGTAGTCGAACAGAAAGTAACATTTCCATCGTTGCTTTTTGTTCAGAAATCACTAAAATGTGATTAAAGAGTAAGCATTTAATTTAAAAATATTCTGTTTATGCACGGAGAGAAAATTCCTATAAAAATTACTGTGCTCAGCACTACAATCGACGTGTAAAAGACGAACATATTAAATTCTGTAAGGTAAAAATATAAAGATTATAATTAATCATAAAAAATTTAAAGGATGGAATGTTCTTTTCGTAATATTATCTCCGTAAAATTTGTAAAACAGCACAGTAAAAAGTTCCATTACCGACAAAAAAATAATTTTTAATTGTGTTTATTAAAAAAATTTCCATGCTAACATGCTAATAATAGAAAGAAAAAAAACAGAATGAAGGTTGGTTTTGTTGGAAACGCTGTAATGAAATGTACCTCAATCAGCGAGTCACATGCGAACCATAGGTGTGGACTGTGGAAGAAACTTTGTCAGACAGCTCCCACCAAGCACCTTGATGCAGCTGCTAGTAGTCAGTTGCTTTTACACTCTCTTAGGATGATGTCATCGTTTAATTCATCTTTTTGTTATTTACCTATCTTTAGTATATGTATTACAATATATTGTTGGCAATCATTTTTGTATACATGTTTTTACAGGTACAGTGCAACCAATATAAGGTCGCGAGTCAGATGCGCAAATGAAAGAGTACGACAACAAGAATTAAACTATAATATACATGCATAAGAGTGTGATAAAAGTTGTGTTAGCACCACATTAAATTTTACCATGCTAGCACATATTTTTTATTTTGGTCGTCGATCGCGCACGGATTACAGGGGAGCATAGTAATTTTTCTGAAATTTTCTCTACAAAAATTACAGGATTTTTCTCTCCGTGTGCAGAATTGTACATTGAAAAAAGGTACCGTAAAACACCCTATCTTTACCATAATTTTCAATTCAAATTTGAATAAAATAAAGACGGAACTAATTTAGTTATATTTAACTGTTTCAATAGAATAAACTGACAAAAGACTTTGATCTAACTCATAAATAAATTTTCCAGAAACTTAAATTACTAGTCAAAAAAAAAAAAAAAAAAAAAAAAAAAAAAAAAAAAAAAAAAAAAAAAACAGTAACAAGCTCAGATGTCAAGGAGTTCCTAACTTTACCATATTATTACTAATTCATATTTTTTTAGTGAAATATAAAAGATATTATAAAATTTTTAAATACACCATTGTTGTTCACACTTTTTTTTTGTTAATTCCAAATAATATCTAACAATAAGACGCAGCCATTTCGAAATTTTCAACGATAGATCTATTTGCGATAGAATTATGTTATGGAAACGTCAAATACAGCTGTTTTCACCAGGGATATATGTACAAAATCAGTAAAAATTAATAAAACAAAATGCCAGAAACAAAAAATAAAAAATTTTATTTAAAAAAATAAATAAATAAAACACAATGTTATATAATATTTGATATTATAAACTGACTAGATAACAAAATCAGAAATAAAAAACAAAAACAATTGTCTATCAAATCAGTCAATGTTCAATTTCTGTCAAATTGTCTAACTTACAAAATCACAATCTTTTTAACTAAACAAAATCTCAATTCTATTCTCTATTGTTCTTCTTGGGATTCCAAATTGTTTTTCAAGGTTATATGATGTAATTTGTTCACTCTTTACCATATTAATTGCTAGATTTAACATTTATGCAGAATAATTTTTGTATGTCCTTGCACCAATTTTCTTCTTATGATGTTTACCAGACATTTTGTATAAACCTATAACATTGTTTCCACTTTAATATCTCAATTTGTGTAAAAATATAATGCAGTTCGTATATTTTTGACAACCCTGACTGTTGGCAGCGCTGACTGGTAAAGTTGGGATTTGTTACAGGACTCTAATTTTACCAAATTTGCTATAATATTACCTAAACCAATTATTCGATAATGCACAAATAAGTAAACGAAAAAATAGTTTTATATACTTACGAGGTTATGTGATTTTTAATATGATGAAATTATCTATGTCACTTGTATATTTTTTGAAATACCAACTAAAGTTTGCACACTTGCTTAAAACCAAAATGTACCATAAGAACTAAAAAAACCCAATGATTTGCAGGGCTGGGAACTATTTAAATGATTTCATTTTAAATATGTATTTAAAATACAAAATGGCATTTTGCGTTTTCTATTTTAAATAAGTTCGGTCAAACCATTTTCCATTTTCTATTTAAAATGGAAATTTGAATCCATTTTACATTTAAAATGAAAATGCATGTATACTCAAATTAATTTGTATACAATATTAATAAATTATAGAACTTGAATTGAATGACTTGAAGTCTAACAAATGGTAAGTTAAATGTAAGTTGATTTAATTGACTCAAATTTTTTATAACTCGAGTTGCAATGTCACTTAAGTTAAATTTATTACTAGAGTTGCAGTTCTCTTAAGAGTTAAGTCAAACTTTTCTGACTCGAATGGTGTACTACTATCTTTAAGACAAGTCGATAAGAAATGTTTTTGTATTTCGAGTAGATGATTTTGATAATTTCATTTAGAAGTTGCAGTCGTAGCGTCGTCAAGGTTTGAATACGTTAAGCCCGAATTAAATTTTAGAATATAAGTAACAATATTTGAAGAGTTACGTTTCGTTTTCATATCATGCAAACTTGACAAAATTTTCTCAAAAGTACGTTTGATATTTTCTCAACTTTTTTTTTTTAATTAATATAAATAATAATAAAAAATTTATAGAATAAATTTAAAGTAAAGAAAGCATTTTGCATTTTATAATCCATTTTAAATAATTATTTTCTATTTTCAATTTTAAATATGTTCAGCAAAACCATTTTCCATTTTGTATTTTAAATGCATTTTTGAAAACCACTTTCCATTTTCTATTTTAAATGGTTTCTATGAACCATTTTTCCCAGCCCTGATGATTTGAAGAAATCGCGGCTGGTAATGCCAGAAAAACTTATATAACACCAGTAGTTTGTTAGACATATATCCATCATTAAAAAAAAGTGCTACAGAATAAATAAACTATGAAATTTTAATTTTTTTAATGTAAAGCGTGGTTTGGTAAAGTTAGGTTTAATAGGTAAAGATAGGGTGTTTTACGGTACCTTACGTCACTGTTTTGTCAATTTAAAAACTTTCATATTACAGGAGATAACTGAGTCTGAATTTTGGAAATGTTACTTTTTGTCAGTAAAAATAATATATAATCATTGAATGGCAACGTTACCTTTTGTTACAGATAAGTGGTATTGAATGACGATAAAAGCGTCGTTCAAAGAAACTTTGATTAACTTTCTCTAGTGTTTTCAGCTACTAAATCTAATTAATCTAAATCTAAATCTAATATTACATAAGAAAATGCCACTTTTTGTTAAAACTAAAATAATACTTTTATAAAGAAATGGTATGTTCCTTTTTGTTCGAAAACCGAGATTGGGACTCGTTTTTAGGGGATAATTATTGCTATTTGACACCCCAAATTCAACTAGGATGGGTAGTTGATAGATATAAGTACGATTCTGCAAAAAAACAAAAAACCGAAAAGTTGAAATGTTACTTTCTGTTCGACTACTCCACAATTGATCTTAATTTAAAAGCGAATAGTTGACATATGTACATAGAAGTCATTTTTGGTTAACGTGGATCATTTTTATCGTTTGTGTTGTGATATGTAAAGCGAAAAAGTAAGCAATACAGGTACAGGGTGTTTTAGAATCAGAAATAACATTTCTTGTATACAACACCAGCTAAATAATTGGCCCTGATGCAACCAGAACAATCTAATTTTTACTTGATCTTTATTGTTCAGAAATTGTAACAAACTTTAGTCTGAAATTGCATTTAGTACAATTAAATTTTATTACCGCTGCGGACAACTCTCGGGCGATCGTTCTAACCTGACGGCGGCCTTTATTGGCAAACACTATAAGTATATAATTTATTACCTATTACTTTAAGGACTTTGAGTCGCCAGGGTCCCAAGTCCCTTGAAGTTTCATGTTAATTAGGAATAAATAAATTAACGGAATTTATTAAAATATTATTGGAATAAATAAACTATTAACCTAAAATTTGAAATGAAGCAGAGCAAGAGATTAAAAAATTTTCCAAAAATCGCAAATCCAGACTGAGTCAACATTATTCAAAGACGTTTCTCTTCTGAAAAAGATATGATTCGGTGTGACAAAATTTAATACTGGTCACAGTTACAAACAGACACAGAGTCAGCTAAATTAAAGGCCTAGATTGGCTAATACTGAGACCTGGATCATTGCCCGCAATTCAACCAACACTTTCTTGTACACAATCTGTCCAGATAGCTAAAAGTTTTTTTGTATTGTTTGACCTACACACAAATCCAAACTCAACACTTGATTTTGAAGAAAAGGAAGATTAATTAATGCATGTTTTGGTCAATTTGTTTTTCTCCTATATCAAGCATACAATACAATTACTTTATATTTTTAACTATCCGGGCAAACAGAGTTAAAACAGGAACGTATTGATGTGATTGGTCCTTAAAATTATATTGCTTTTGCACAAAAAGAATTTAATATGTGTAACAGTATAATTACCGTTTTATAACCGATCGCGATCCAGGCAATATTGGGGGTGTTCGTACTTGTTGAATTGTTTCTGGGGCTCCCGGTAGACATTGGACATCTATACATATAATAAAATTGTAACAAAACCATTTCTGTACATGGAATATTTTTTGAAAATTGTACTGGTACTGTAAATAGTTATCGATGTAGATACCAAAACAGCGATTTTTAGAATTTTTGTCTGTCTATCTGTTCACGCATCACGCAAAAACTATTGGACGGATTTTAATGAAATTTGGTGTGATGATAACTTATTACCTCAGTCAAGATCTAAAATACTTTTTACTCCGGGAAAATTTCTCATTTCCACGGGAAAATGGAAAAACCATTTTGAGCATGTGCACACATTAGGCCAAAACTATTGGACGAATTTTAATAAAATTTGGTGTGGTGATAACTTATTACCTAGGGCCACATTTAAGATACTTTTCACTCCGAGAAAATGCCTCATTCCCACTGGAAAATAGAAAAACCATTTTGTGCATGTGCACGTATTACGCAAAAACTATTGGACAGATTTTTATAAAATTTGGTGTGGTGATAACCTATTATTTGGGTCAACATTTAAGATACTTTTTACTCCGGGAAAATTTCTCATTCCCACGGGAAAATAGAAAAACCATTTTGAGCATGTGCATGCATTACACAAAAATTATTATTCGTTGCAAGTTCTGTATAATTATTACACTTACATACTTCTCATTGAGTTTATAACAATGCTTTGCGCGAACGACGTCGCGAGTACGGCTAGAGTTAATTTTTTGATTTAATAATATTGCCACTTTACAAAATAAAGTTATTAAGCGGCTGAATCTACAGAATTTTTTATCAATAAAAAATTGATTACTAAAAACGTACCGGTACATTTATCAATTTATCATGAATTCATGACTTAATTTTATGATGATTTGTGTTGCAATGATGTCTTGATGACTGATGTGATGAATGTGATGATGACAAAAAAATGTAATTTTTAATACGAATTGAATTGAGCCATAAGACCCAAGGAACTAACATTAAATAAATATGGTTATCGCTTATATAAACATATCACAATATACATATATTTGTTGTTATTTTATTTGTTATGTATGGAAAACTAAAGGGCGCATCATTGACACCAAAATATACTGAATAAATAATTATTAATTACACATTAATATTATGTTATGTAGTTGCTTGCATTGCATATATGTACATGCCGTACGACCTTTAATTTTCATAGCGGCCGTCTGACGGGCTACCAAACTCTGATACGATTCAAAAAAATCTTAAACTATATAGTAAACTATAATATGTAAATGTAATTGAATGTCTAATTACATAGTTTTAAATACGCATAATAAAATTAAAATCAATTGAAAATATACCTAAATGTGAAATAAATAAAGATTAATTTTTCAAAAATTTATTTAAAGCCTGTTCGAAAAAAGCGGGGTAATTTGTTAAAAAGCTCGACCAAAACTAGTCTATCACTAAAAAAAAAAAAAATGTGAGTGTACTTAAGATTATACGACCGAGGTGAAAATTTCTGTGTCGATCTAGTAAGCAATTCAAAATAATATAAGTATATTCTATAGACAGAACTTTATTGAATGAGCTGTGGTTATGATGAGCGTGGGAAGCTAATAACCAAAATGTAGAAAACAAGTAATAATAATAAATTATTTTCAAACTAAGTTAAAGATTAAATGCTATCAGGCTAGCAGCAGAATCGATACTCAGAAATAATACAAATACAAAACATATATTGGATATCAATTACATCCATATTAAATATGATTTCAATTGTTTTAATTTTAAAATTTATTTTGATTTATCTTGGTTTCCATGGATTTGTTGAATTTAGTAGTTTGTCAAAAATAAACATAATTGATAGGTAATAATAATGTAAATTAAATCTAATTTTTAGTAAATGCTCTTAGTGTGTAAAATGACTATTTATTATTATAATTAAAGAAAATAAATTTATTAAATACTAGCCGTATGCCCGATGGGATTTCCCATCGGCAACATCTTTTTATTAGATACTCACTTTTTGCTCATTTTTAATATTTTTCAAAAGCCTAAATCAATATCCACCTTTCTAACTTTAAAAATGACGAACTTCCCATATGAACTTTCATTTTCTGTTTTAACTCCTTAGGGAATAAATTTCCAGAAACAACTGACTTTTATTTATAAATAAAAGCCTAAATGCCTTTTTTCATAATTCCTGTGCTTAATTTCGTCCTTCTAAACCCAACAGTTTAGGTTGTGCGTTGTCTGTCAGTCAAAGTTAAAGATTCATTAAATAAGATATTTTTTATTTTAATAGTCATAGTAACATATTTTTCTAACTTCAAAAATAACGAATTTCCATAAAAATTTGCATTCCCTATTTAACCCACTTAGGGGGCGAGTTTTCAAAATTCCTTTCTTAGTGGTCACTTACGTTACATAGGGAACTCCTGTGCAAAATTTCATTCTTCTAAACCCAACGGTTTAGGCTGTGCGTTGTCTGTCAGTCAGTCAGTGTTACAAATTTATTAAGTAGATGAGATTTCTCGATAGTGATGTAATATACTGCTTCACCCCTACCTAGATGAATCTAAGTTTAAATATGACATCAAGAATATTTTAGATAAGTTAAATAATTTTAACAATATAAAATATTAATCATTTAGCAATGAGCAACTAATTACTAGCATTTGTTTTACCTTATAATCATTACAAATTTCATTATAAGAGTCAAAGCATTACCGTTTTCACTGTCGACTATTACAGATTTCATTACACTCCCGCATTACAGATTTCATTGCATTCTTACGCAGACTTATCGTCGCTATAGAAGTTTTCATTTTTAAAAAAAATTGGTGAAATTGTTTTTCAAGAAAGATTTGATGTTTCAACATAATATGAGTGTCGACGAAATTTTATCCCTGACGAATAATTTTACTCTCGGAAAAATGTTGAAAACTGGGTAAGCATAAAAGTTGTCCCTTACATCTTTCTAATTGGAAAACGTCCTCTAAAACATCATTATGCGATTTGAATAAATACTTTTCACTACATTTTTAAAATTTTATAAAAAAAAAAAAAATATTATAAATTTTGACACATAAACGAAGCTAAAACAAGTTAGCCGTTAGTTTATTAATAAAATTTGAATTAAATTTCTCAGAATCAATAATATATATTTTTTTAACGAAAAGAAAACCGTGTGTGTTGAAATTTTTCGTAAAATATACTATTTTATTACCTAACGGTGCGTTGTACTTATATACTCGTATATAACTATACACACATATTTTTATACAATAATTTTATTGTAAAGGATGCCTAAAGGGTTTTTTTTTTTAAATCGAAGCGGGGCAATGAATGTTAATAATAATTAATAAATAAAAAATAAAATTAAAACAAACAGGTTGATCGATAAATATGTATGTTTATACATATTACCGACAACACAAATTTTGTTTTGTTTATTTATTATTTTATCATCTTTTCAGATACCGTAAAAGTAGACAACATTGCGATAATATTCGATTCAAGTTTTAACAATTTCATGGAAATAAAAACTTTAATTTTACTCTTAGCTTAGCTTAAATATAAAAAGAATCACATAGATTTAGCTGTCAACAAATTTTTAACTTTTTCTACCCACATTGTTAAATATACCACTATTCTTCACGCATTTTGTTACTAATTCCAAGTAATATCTAATAATAAAACGTAGTAGACTGGAAATTTTAAACGGTAGATCTAGTTGCTACGTTTTTATATTAAAATTCAATGTTTGTACTAGACGTATCATCGACAATATTACCAGTTGTTAAAGGACTGTAATTTTACCTAACCTGTAGTAATCACTGCTTAAAACAACTATTCGATAATGCGCGAATAAATAAAAGTTAAAATCATTTTTAAATATTTATGAGATTATGTAATATTTCATGTGATAGAATTACCTACCTGAATTTTATAGTTTCTGAGATGCAAGCTAAAGTTTGCACACTTGTTGAAAACAAAAAAATACGAAAAAAAAGTAATGTAAGTATCTCTGTTACTAAAAAAGGTGCTACAGACAGTATAAGCCATGAAATGTGGTATAGAAGATACCATTCTGGAAATGTAGTAAGAAAAATCTCGTAAAAAATCAATTGTCGATTAATATTATGCTAAGCTACTTGTGATAAAATTTCAGTTTAAAAATATTGTAATGGTGGAGACGCCGGGTAAGTTCTTCTTACAATTAGTATTCGAACCCGAAAATAATCACTAGCGTTGAGTTCCATATGGAATATTTCTGAGACCATATATTACCAAAAATGTTTCTCACCAATATCCTACTATTTCCAAATAAAATTTGATTGCATGCGAGATTAATTTCAAAAACGGAAATGTTTCAAATTTTTCACAATAATACATATTTAATGTATTAGACAGAAAAAAAATTTATTATTTATAAATTTTTGAAAAGATTTATACTACGTATGCAAAAACAAGTTTTGTGTGTATTTATCCATATAAATGTTTTTCTTTCTTTTTTATTTTTTTTTAATGATACCTTTTTTGGCACAATGCAATTTCGTATCATCTTTGTATCATGTGATTAGCATTAATCCGTTTGTAATCCTATGTAATTCATAACTGAAATTTAAATGAATAATCTTTTGAATTCAATAAGTAACTTTTTATTTTAAAAAATGTTGTTTTTCAATTCAAACTATTTATTAATTTTTATGTGCCGAACAACTTCGTGCAAGTTCGGCACATAATAAGATTGGACTGTGTAGAATGAATAATTATTGAGTTTTACATCCATATTGAATAAACGCAAGAGGTATTGGTTGTGTATTGTATGTATTTAATGTACCTGTGAACTCTATAGTTCGATTAAACGATTAAGACTTGTAACAGTACTGCTATCTAGCGATGTATATAAGTATTTCAAAGTAACTGGTATTGTTCAAAGTACATAACTGGTATTGGGGACGCAAACCCAGAGTAAGCAGTGAATAGTAATGACGAACAGAAAAAGGAAGTTTGAAATGGCGAATTGATAATAAGTTAAGTTAGAAACTGTTTTGGAAAATTAACAAGAAATTTGTATTAAAAAAATATTTAAAAATAAAATAATATAAAAAATAATCAACCAATATATTTGAAATTATAAAAACAAAAGGAAAACCTATAAATAAAATATTATCATTACTTAAATCAAAAGAAAACAAAATTAATAAAATACATGTGCTTTCGTGTTTAACCTACAAGAGAATATTATATTTTTTTTTAAAAATATTCCCTGTGTTTCATTTATCTACCTTGGAATCATAAAATCTACATCAAGAAAATCTTCCAGTTACGATAAACTCATTAGAAATAACTTTTGTGATATAATAAATACGTTGTCTTTGTAATTTTGTGTTTCTAATAAAAAAAATCGTAGTTAATATTTTTTAAACCTTTATTTATTTCTAATTTTTATTATATACATAATTAACCCTAGAACGACAAACTTATTTTTTCTACTCTTAAACTACAAACTGGGGTATATATTTACCCCACGGGATTTTTGGTCGTAAAATCGATCTGACAGCAGCAATTTCACTTAAAAGAACGCGAATTTGTTCGTTTTTTCATGCTGAAGAGAATGGTGAAGAGTAAATTCAATTTAATCAAAGCTTAGTCGGTGAAAAATCTATTTAAATAGCTAAAAGTGTTCAAAAACGCTCAAATTGTCATTTAATAAACAAAAATTGATAACTATTTTTCTAATGAATCGATTTTCAGATTTCAGACGGTATTTTAAAGAGGACACAAGGGACTTCAAGCATATAAATGACATCATGATGTTTTGCCAAAAAAGTCGATTTATTTTGGATTTTGAAAATTAAAAAAACTGGGAATTTGATATGTGGAAAAATCAAACAAAAATGCATGAAATTTTAGTTTTTAAGAATATATTTCATTTTTTTTCATACAAAATGTAAAAAAAAGGAGAATTTAACTTATTCAAAGGCACTACAATCGCTGCAATATATATTTCCATGATTCTCGCAGGTCGGTCGCTTGCACTTCGTGCAATATATTCGCGTTTTGCGGTCTTCCTCGAAGACACAAGCAGCATCGGGCTGGCTATATCTAATGTTTTGTTGCAAAATAAGGTCATTATAAGTGAATCCAAATTATTTTAGCAAGAAAAATAAAAATAACTTACCTAAACAAAACACTGACGTAAACTACAAACTGGCGTACATATCAACCCCATACTAGCTTCACGTTTTCCCTTCGTCGCAGTAGACAAGAAACCGCAGGGTTTCCCGACCTCACTCTACTGTTAGAACCTTGAACTAAATTATGGTATAGGTGTTCAGTCGATAATGTTACTGACTAATTTAAAAACGTAGTTTAAAGTTTACCTGGGGTAGATTTCTACCCCAGTTTGTCGTTCTAGGGTTAACTTTAATAAAAACAAGTCGTCAAGTGCAAGTTGTACTTGCGCTAACAGTGTTCCGTACAATCAGTTGTTTCTAGGAATTTTTTATAACGGGATGTGAAGGTGGATAAAATATTTTTCCTAATAAATAAATTTTATTCCTAAAGTATAACCCATTTTTAGATTTCAGAACGATCGTGTTCGTATGTGTCACATCGTGAACGTATGTGTCCGGACTGTTATATTTTAAGAAGTTTTAGTTATGACCACTGATGGTGAGGGACATTACTTAGTGCGTGTCAAACACGCACTTGACGAATTTTATTTTTTACTAGTATGTAATTGTACCAAAAGTGGTGTTAGTCCAACTATCGAAGTAGTAATGTAGTTCTTTTAATTATTCTAATTATCAAATTAATAATTAATTTAAAAAATCAAATAAATTTAAACAAGCATAGATAATTGCATAATTTAATTGCACTAATTTCAGAGCGGAAATGAATCTTGGAGCGCAGATGACTCATAAGTCATAACAAAGCAAACAACGTTTTTGAAAACATAAAAAATATATGTGTCAATTATTTAATTAAATCTACAGATCTACAGAGACGAACAACTTTCAAAAAAAGATCGATTCAGAAAATGGTCTATCGATAATGAAATGTAAATTCATTTCGTACTATATTGGAAATATTTGAGAAAAAAATTTTATTTTTCATTAATCATTTTGTCAAATAAAAATTTAAGGAATTGATTTAACACCATGACGGTCATAACCAATACTGACAAAGCGCCCAACTGGTACATTATTATTTTGACAACTAATACATATTATATGGAAATATTTAAATGTCACGACGTGGTGTGTGAGTTAGAAAGGTTTCACTTGACGTTAATTTTTTTTTTTTTTTTTGTATTCTCATAACTTAGGTGTTCGGTGAAAAGAACTGAAAATGCATTTTCTATTAACTTTATATTTAATATTTTTTTTTTTAAAATTGCAAACACAATAGGGTAGGGCGGGGCTAGTTGAGCAATTTTTCACTTAATCGGTCATAGCTTCTCAACCGTAAGTCCCAATTTATTATTATGCCTACTAATGTGTAGCCGTAGTGATGAGCAAAATTAGTCTTGCTATTGCAGTCTTGTCTTGATCTTGCATTTTTTGCAAGACCAAAACCAAGACTATGTATACTAAGAGCAAGACCAAGACCGAGACTATCAGTATGGCTGCAAGACCAATACCAAGACTCAAGTGAGCAAGACCAAGACAATAGCAAGAAAAAAGCAAGACTCTTGCTAAATTATGTAAATAGTTTAAAAGTATAATTAATACCGTAAAGGGAGAAAATTCTGATTTTAGAAGGAAAAAATTCGCTAATAAAAAAATGCAAAAAAATGCAAGATTCTTTAGCAATACCAAGACCAAGACCAATACCAAGACTGCATTTTGCAAGACCAAGACTCAAACTGCTCTAGCAAGACCAAGACCAAGATTCTTAATGCAAGAACAAGACCAAGACTGCCAAGTCTTGGTCTTGGTCTTGCATTTGCTCATCACTATGTGTAGGTAATTTCTTCCTTTTCCAAAGTCCCCATAGTAACATTTTTCTAACAATTCACATTTAATAGATACCTACAGCTGTTTAAATGAAGGAAGTCCGACATGCTCAACGTACCCCATAGGTGAGGTAAGTTGAGCAAGGGTACCGGGTAAATTGAGCAGTTAGAAAATGTAGCCAAACCATGCCTTAAATGTTTATCAGACATAAAATAAAATGATTATTTGATAGTCAATTTTTTATTTATAATGTGTTAGTGACATAATACTGAAACAAAAAGTAATTTTCTTTGGATATTAAATACAGAAAATAAAATTAACAAAAAATCAACTTCAACTTAATATTTAAACTACAATCTTAATATTTTGAATGTACTCAGTCTTTCTACTTAATATCAGACTTTAACATTTAAGTAATTAATCAAAAATAATTTAATTTAAAAGAGACATTAAGTAGGTATTAAGAACTTCATCATCATTGTCATGTTACAATTAATGCAAACGAAAGTTCTATTGCTCAACTTACCCCACTCAGATAATTTGAAACAAAAGTGAGGTTATGAAAAAACTGTTTGAATTAGAACCAAATCCTTTCTATGTGGATATCAAAAATATACTAAATTTATAAAAGTTTAACACTTATTTGATTTACTTAACAGATAATAATTGCATCGTATAGAAGAACTATTCACAAACAAAAGTTTTTTACTTTTTATGTGTACGCAAAATAAATAAAGTGTGCGCATTTGTCACTCGATCGACAGGTTGCAACTAGCAATCGTGTAATGAGTTCCCCTCTCCTGTCCCCATCTATCCGTCATTTAATGTATTAGCGTGCGATGTATAGTTTCTGAGATATTTCGATTGCCTAACTTATACCTATGCTCAACTAGCCCCGCTCCATCCTACTTTAAATACCTCACAACTAATGAAAATATCCCTATTAGTCCAAGCAAATTAAATTTTTCCGTGCCAAAATTAGTACCTGGAAGGGAAAATATGGAAAAGATTGGAAAAGATCCGTAGAATTCGATGAACTATTTTTAAACAGCTGAATCATTAGCGAAGTTACTCAAAATGGCGACCAAAGATGGCCAAAAACAGTTTTTTGCATTTTTTAAAAAGATTGAATTTTGTACAAAAAAAAGTTTCGTACAAAAGTTATAAAACTATTTAATATCAACAGCAATCAAAAAATAAATAAAATTTCAAAATATGAAAAATAATCGAAGTTTGCTGGATTCATAAAAATCATTAATTTTTCGGTCATTTATTTTGCATACTTTGTATATCTTAATAATGCGCCCACTTATTGCATACGTTACTACAAATCTTTAAGAAAATTTTAAGTCCGTAAACGTGTCTACAGGTGGTCTAGAACCTGATTAAATCGAATTCTGCGAAAACGTCTTTTTTTCGAAAAAATTGATTTTTGCAAAAACTACCAAATGTTTTGTAATTTTTCAAAAACGTTCTTATTCTATTTGCCAAGGACTATTCTTTCGCCAAATTTCATAAAAAAATATTTTTCTCCCTTTAAGGTACAATCGACTCTCGTTAATTCAAACCTTCGATAATTCGAACCTCTTTATAATTCAGAGTTCCCTACAAAATCTCTCAATACATTTTTATGTACTTGGCAATTCGAAGGAAAAAATCTACGTAACAAAACGACGCGTTAATTCGAACTCATCAGCGTCAAACACTCGACAATTCAAAGTTGCAGAGAGCAGGAGCATAGAAAGATTGTAAGTACATTTTAATTGATTTTGAACCATTTGAACCATTTGATATTTCGAAACACTCAATAATTCGTAATATTTTAAGAGTCCCTCGTGTTTCGAATTAACGAGAGTCGGCTGTATAAGCAATTGAAAAAATCGCGATTTTTTCGCGATAACTAATTTGTTTATGCACTGATTTGCATGAAATTGGTATCATGCTGTTGATATTAAATAGTTCTACAACTTTTGTAGGAAACTTTTTTTTGTACGAAATTCAGTCTTTTCAAAAAATGCAAATAACTATTTTTGGCCTTCTTTGGTCGCCATTTTGAGGAACTTCTCCAATGATTCAGCTGTTTAAAAATAGTTTATCGAATTCTACGGATTTTTTCCTATCTTTTCCACATTTTCTATTCCAGGTACTTATTTTGGCGAAAAACATGGTATTAATCAGTAATTTGCTTGGACTATATACAATCATAATTAAAATTAAATCAAAATTTAGAAATCACCCTGGGTGCGAATTGAACCATCGACCACTTGAATCCTAAACAAAAGCGCTGTTTAGATCGTGAATTTCTTACTATACTTATTGTGGATTTCTGTTATTAATGGAAGTATTTTTTAATTCCTAGACAGAATTTAGTTAACCTAAATTAAAGCAAAAGAGATATGTAGTTTTTAAGTGTGAAATATCTAAAAAATGGTTGATTTTTCGGAAAAAAGTAACTAAAACTTTTCGATAGAAAATTTTATCAACTACAAATTTGTGCATAACCATTTTGCCCAGAAAATCGATAATTTTTCTGATATTCGTAAGAAATATTATTCTTACCGTCAAATTCATAAGTGGGAACATTTACGTAAACCGAATTTCAAAAAACCGAATCTCCCACACATAGATTTTAGCGCTATGGTAATAAATATGTACCTATGGTAAGATATATATCTTACGTTATAAGTATTATTGTTTGTGTATTATGACTCTGTAGACAAAAATACATTTTCATAAAACAAATTGGAAGTCGATATATATATTTTTTTGAATGAATGGGCATGTAATTATTGTCGAATAACTTTTATAATGTGGTAATTTTTTTTTTTTATTTAGTACAATCATTAACGCCCTCACGATACACGTTTATTACATGTGTTTGTTGTATATGAATGTGATACATCTTACAACACACATTAAAAAAAAATCTTGAACGGTGAACTGTTCGTACACCTACGTTCAAAAAATCTCTGTTCATTTTTTGTACACATATATACATACATATCAGGCGCATGTGTAGTATATATAGTATAATTTATTATGTCTCTAATACAATATTATATTTGTCATAATTAATCAAAACGAAAAAAATTCTTTTTATTTTAAATGTATACCTAATGTTTCACTAAAAATGCATACACAGTCAAAAAATTCGTGTTAAAATTAACACATTTCACATGTCCAGTACGGTCCAATCAATTTTTTGTGTTTTTTTAACACAAAGCATATGTGTCAAATCCTTACACAAGATTTGTGTCAATGATTTAACACACAAAAAGACATACATTTTGTGTTAATTTTACACAATTAGTTATAATTTTACCACAATGATGTGTAAAATCAACTGACTTAGAATGAATCTTTTAAATAATAATTTAACCAATATTTACCGGTCTAGACTTACACACAG
The DNA here is from genome assembly GCA_035578155.1 of Brachynemurus nebulosus. Classification (NCBI taxonomy): domain Eukaryota; kingdom Metazoa; phylum Arthropoda; class Insecta; order Neuroptera; family Myrmeleontidae; genus Brachynemurus; species Brachynemurus nebulosus. The sequence goes on from JAPWDM010000003.1 coordinate 2,012,840, forward strand.
AACACCCTGTATGGTGTATCTTTATCATACTACATTTTGTAATAATTTTTTACTGGAAAAAAATTGTTTTGGTTAAATATGTAATTTATTTATTATATGATTATAACAATAATGATTTTGGATTTCTATTTTGTTAATTTTTAATATTATTTTCTTTTTGCATAATTATTTATGACATTACAGAAAAGAAACATATTAATAAGTGTCATTGTGACTTTTTATTCTCATTTTCAAAATTACAGTAAGTATATGTATATACGAGACAGTTAAGTGCATGTAGGCTTTAAATATTTGAGAGAAAGAAAGGTACAATAAATTTTTTTGTTAATAAAAATTATTTAATGTTTGTGCAGTAAATTTTTGTTTAATTTGTAATGTTTTTCGGGAAATTCAAAATTAGAAATCAGTTTTAAATTTCTGTTAAATGTAGGAGGTAAATGATTCTTCTTTTGTACTCTGTGTAACGGGCGGACGGACTAATCATTAGTACTCGCTACTTACACGTAACAAATTACGTACGTAAATGAATCACAAATAAAGTCGCGAGTACAAGTAAATAAAAATCACCAATGGTATTTACTAATGATAAGTTGATGCACCTTCCACGATTCCAGTATTTTCACAGAATGTTCCTATCAGTATATGAATGCCTGTGTCTTTTATCGGTGTTAAAAGGACGAAATATCCCTGTTGCAACATCTTGAATAACTTTTCGGTTACAAAAATTAGTTGAAAAACTTATATATAGGTAAGGACTTCTTCCTTCTTTACAACGGTACAAAAAAAATCTAGAAAACTTTTTAATTACACTTTAAAACTCATTTTTTTGAGGTTCCCGGCACCGGACATACATATCTGACTGAAGAATTCAACCAAGAGCCTTGGACTTCGAGAACGTGTTCACTAAATTTCAACTAAATCAGAACTTTTTAATAAAGTGGTGCACTTTTATACGAATAACCTACAAAAAGTTAATTAGTACTACGAGACTTGTTTTATTTACACTCTGTATATACAAAATATAAACAATCTAAATTCTATTTTGTCTTTTATTTTTTATTTTTCTCGGAAACTAGTTCATACAGAATATCTTATGTGATTTTTTCCAGTGTTTACAATGGTGTAATAAAAAATTCGAAAAACGTTTGAATTTTAGAAAAAGGACCAAAAATCGGTTTTTTAATTTTTCTCGAAAACCAGCTTACTTGGAATTATGGTTTAAAAATGTTTTTTTTTTTGTGTGATTTTTTCCGTTTTATTTATTTATTTATTTTTTTTTGGATATAAAAAATTGAAACACTTTTCGAATTGTAGCAAATTTTGTTAAAAAACTCATTATTTTGACCAAAAAAAATGCCCAAAGATCTATATCCTGAGCATTCGGCGTGTCTGGCTGAAGAATTCATCTAAGTAAGAGTTTATGGTTTCCAACATTTTCATGAATATCAGGATTGAATCCGGTACTACACGATTTTTCTTACCATTTCGTATGAACACTTCTTGTGTTTGGTGGTAAATACAAGTAGCGGGTACTAATGATTAATAACTACACCCTTGTTTCATTAAGGCTTTAATGAAATTTATCTGCTATGGATCACATTATACAGGAATCCTAGTGTATACAGGAATAACCATTTCTTTTTATACGTATTTACCTAATTTACCGTACCAAGATAACATTTATACTACCTGTATGTACATTTACCGTAATAGATTATTCACGTGTACCTTAGCCGTTTAGTTATAGAATGATAAATGTTACATCCAGATTTAAAATGTTAATTTATTAGTTTATTTCAGATAAAAAATATATTTTTTTAAACTTTTATATAAATAATAATATAAAACACATGTATTTAAACAAATACTAGTGTTATACACGTTTCCAGATTTTGCGGGCTCAATAACTAGCTAAAAAATCAAATTAACATAAGACACAGTAAAATTGTTTTTGTTGAAGTTCTTGTAACCTTTGCACTGTAATTAGACGTACTAGTTAAGTAAAAATCGTATATAAGGTATATCGTTGAGTCCACGGGACCATTCACATTGGAAACTATTATACCGTACCAGTATTTTAGTATTTATTTATATTATTTATCTGATTGTTGGTTAACTTGTATGTATGTATAATTGTATATATGTAGCTCTAACTCAGAGAGTTGCTTGCGTTCTTTGCTTGGGATTAAAAATATTATCATAAATACCACTGATGGTGACTGGTTGAACGTTGTAACTTGGAGAATTACATATTGGGGAAGGGACATCGTAATATTTATTTAACAATACTGATAATTTCTTATAAAGAATTATTTAAATATGTACTTATACGTATAAAAACCCTAGTTGGCTTGGCCAGGTTAGATCTGTTATTTATATCTGTTTGTGTTTACTTATAACAAAAATGTGTCTACATTATTCTTAGCCAAACTGGGAAAAAAATTAATTTTACTATTTACTTTAGGAATTAAAAAGATTTTTAATTTGTTTTAAAACTTTATAAGATTTTTTAAAATATTTTTCAATAATAGAGTGATTTTTTAGTAATAGGGTGGAAGATCGCTGCCAAATAATCGCTAATCGTTAAGTCAGGTACAGGAGAAAAAGTGTGCTTAAGACCACACCACCAAAGTGACATAGAATCAATGGCATTCTATAGATAGGACCAAGGGGCCAAGCTACTGTATGATAGTTAGCATTCCGGCTGTCGCCAGTTTTTTACGTCATCAAACTTGACAGCGAAGCCTCCCCACTTTCTATGGTTATATACATATTTAGAGTTTATGTTTGTATGTGTAGTATAGTGGATGTTAGTAGGTGTGATATTCGGTATGTATGTGGTGGATGTGGTGCGAGGTGCAAGGTGGGAGTGGTTATATAGGTACTACAGAACAACTATATGTATGTATCTGCTACTAACACGATCTAACAATCAAAGCCACCACTTTAACAATGCTTGTTTGCTCTTGTAGAGCCGATGGACGACTAGTCAGTAAGCAGTATAAGATGCAGCTTATTGCAACTTTCGGACTACACTTTTTTATCTGTGGGCTTCATCTGTCTCATCTATGGATAAGACCTTTACTGAACGAATCGCGATTATGATGAACGTACGAAGCCAATAATCAAAGTACGGAAGACATATAACAATAAATTTTTTCAAACCGATTTTAAGACCAGAATTGTATATTTACCATAAAATAATTTATGTTAGAAGAAGGCTGGCTTTGAAATAATACAAATACATAACACAGTATAAATAAAAGATTATTACCATAGGCAGTAGCGAAACGCACTTTCTATCCTTTTTTATATAAGTACAAACAATTATGTGTATCCTTTTTTACCTATGTGATTGTATGTGTTTGTACATGTGAGATTAAGGGTTGATAATGGTCATGTTAAATTATATATGAACAACTAAAAGCAACTTTCTTCAAAATGAATTGAGCAAACGCGAAATTGACGACAGTATTCAACACGAGAATTTAGATCGTCACGACCTATTAGCACCAACCACTGTCGAAATCGAAAATATTAACTGAATTATTATAAAATATTAATAATTATTTATTATTTAACGTATTTTTACATAAGCATTCAAATTATAATAATACTTAAAAATTTGCATCAAACGGCACTCAGAAAAAACATAAATTGAAATTTAGTTTTGAATGATTTAAACAAAATTTAGCAGCACAAGAGTTATCACCAGACATTTTAAGCCACCATAATAATTAAATACATATCAGAAATATCTTACAGATCACAAAACACACTAAAATTACAAGGAAATATCAAAAATAACTGATGACAAGCTTTAAATAAAATAAATTTAATGACAGTTAAAATTCCACTGCCATCGTTGTTAAAAATTTTAAAAAAGTCAGTGAAACTTAGACAGAATTAAATAATTTACATAATTATCAACTGTAAATTTTCACAAAATAATTTGACCTGCAAATTTATTTTTCTAAATTAAATTTACTTTAGTGATGATATTTTCACTGTATTAGTATGCATAATGTTATGCATTATTTAGGTACATAACATGGATAACCCTTTGGAATTTTTGAATTCCAAATGACACTCTTACGTCATCTCGTTTCGTAACTGTTTGTGAAACAAACTATTATTTAAACTGTGTACATAATATACATATTTGATATCAATTAAATGTATATTAAATGTGATTTCAATCGTTAAAATTTTAAAATTTATTTTTATTTTTTTTTTAAATTATTTTAAATTTTAAAATAATTTTAATAGTCTGATAGGGACAGAAATTAATTGGGAGATCAATAATGAGCGTAAAATAAAATTATTTTTATCTAACCTATAATGAATAGGAATTAGGATTATTGATTTAATCGTAAAAACGCTCTTGGACATAGAAACGCTAGGGACATAGGGAATCAAATTATCACATAGTATATTCCAAAACCTTGTAAAATCTTCAATTTAGTCATTTATATCATTAGTTCTGATTCCCCCTATCAAATTTTCTCGTTTTGTCAACCAATTTAAAAATCAACTTATGTATAATAAACAAAACAAAAAAACACTGTATTTAAATGTCTTATTTATTAATTAATGACTAAATGAGGCCTGAAAAATGTAAGTGAGCATTTTATAACCCCTCGTGTAATAAAAATGATTATATTATAGGTATGTATGTGTATTACCCACTAAATAAATCTGCGGTTAAAGAGGCCGCAGTGTACGCCCCGGGTTCACCAGCTTTTTTCGGAGGGTTGTAAAACTCTTTTAAATACATCCATAAATAGATCCATTAGCTGTTAAGTATGGTATAAATATATGGATGGATCTTACATTGATACACACTTCAGTTTTTATTATTTTATTAAACGTTTATTTAATTATAAACAGTTTAATTGTGAGAAATTATAGTCTCAATCAATTAAATTTCAATCTACAGATATCAGTGATAAATGATAATCAATATGAATCGAAATAAACGTCTATTTGTGTTTAATAGAGTGTGTAGCAATTAATTTCGGAAATTAGCTTAACCCTTTAGCGGGTGTTTAAATCTACCTAACTATATTCTTGTTAAAATTAATTTATCTTAATTCATTGCATGCGCTAAATATCTTAGCTTGTTTATAATTAGAATACACCGCAGAAACTCTTTTTATGCGGCCTTTTTTGTGCGTTTTTGTTTTTTCTGACTTTTTATGCAATTTTTTAACTTTTTTTTTCTTAAATGCTCATCATAGTACATAATGAGAATGGATAAAGTTAGTTATTGACTATTTTCAAGCATTTTCTTTCAGTATATTACATAAGAATATAAATTACTGCATCTTTCAGTTTTTACACGTATCTGTATTGCAATTTTTGTAATATTATAAAAGAAAAATCGATAATTTTCCAAAAAATCCTTTATTTTGTTCAGAAAAGCAACTTCTATGGAAATCGTGAGGTTTTGAGTGTTTTGAGCTATATGCATTTTCTATGAAACTTTATATGTTTCCGATTCACCGCATAAAAAAAGTTTTCTTTTTTTTACAATCTGTAGCCAACTAGACTTTTATTTAGCTACTAGCCGTATGCCCACCCGATGGGATTTACCATCGGCAACATCTCAGGATGTCAGTCAGTGTTAAAGATTTATTAAATATTATTTACTTTAATAGCCATAATATAGTAACATATTTTTATATAGATTTTGTTAGTATGAGGACTATTAAACCCACTTCCTAGGGGACGAATTTTCAAAAATCCTTTCTCAGTCCTCACCTACATTACATACACTACTCCTGTGCAAAATTTCATTCTTCTAAACCCAACGGTTTAGGCTGTGCGTTGTCTGTCTGTCTGTCAGTCAGTCAGTCAATCAGTGTAAGTCAGTCAGTCAGATTTATTATTTAGCTATTTATGAAGTTTTTGAATATATTTGGTGAGTCGTTTTAATCAACGCACCCGAATATCTTCATTGGTAAGCCAAATACAAAAAAAAAAATTAATTAGACAAAAGTTATTCAAGACAATGGGGTTCATATGACTTTGACTTTAAAGTCAACTTTCAAGGCCATTTGAAAGTCAGCCATTTTTTAAAGTAGGAATCCCAATTTTGTATGCCGAATTCGGAAAGAGCGGAAAATTTACGTCTGGAATCATAGTTTATAAATTGTTGGAGTGACCTACAAAACGTCAAATCTAGGTTAAAAGTTGAAAAAATTGGTGCAAACGAGCTTTTGGAAAAAAGTTTTAACTACATTTTTACGTTGACGTAAATTTAGTCGTAAGTAGTTGACGTAGTAATAAATTTTAAAAATCTTCCCATTAAAAAAAATGACTTTGACCTTCAAATGACTTTAAAAATTGACCCCAAGGTCAAAGTTGTTAGTACATTCAGATAACCCCCACTCTCCTAAACAACTTTTGTCTAAATAAATTTCATAATCAACGGAAATATTTGGGTGCATCGTCTATTAAAATGGCCCATTCTGTATATATTATGTTTTTTTTCTTTAACTGAAACTGTATCTCTCACCGTTTAGGAGATCCCCACTCTGGTAATCTTATTAGGGACACTCTGTATATTTAAATGTCTTATATTCTATCTCAAAAGCTATGAAAAACTAAACATGCACTGTATGAAGTTTTGTTTTTCTTGAGTAGCAATATGTCGGAAAAGAGGCTCAGATGCAGCACCTCACATACTGATAAGAAATAAATAAAGTGATAATTAATACTAAATGATCGAGGTTACATGTGCAACAATTAGTAAAAGCGATAAAAAACAAAAGAAAATGAACAACTTGATGAAATAACATGTATTTTATAAAATTTATGAACTGAAGTGGCATATTGTACAATAAGTGAGAAATAAGCTTTTCCCACGTATTTTACACTATACTTTTTCTAAGAGCACATTTTTTTTCGTAAAATTTAACATAAATAATTAAAATAAAGTAGTAAAAATTTTTTAAATTTATAATGTCAGTGGTAAGATGTTCAAATTTTTGCCAAAGCATACTTTGAAACTATGGAAACAATAATAAATAATCAACTTACATAGGTATATACGTATTTTTAGAATTATTTATATAATATATTATATATTAAATTAACGAAACAGCCCCTACTTTTTTATTATATTAAGCCGTGGGAAATTATTTCGCACGCTATTTCCGCACGGTGTGGGCAATTATTAATTTTTACATATATAGTTAACCGTGCTCAAAATGTTACTTTTAATAGTAGGAGTAGAAAAATTAAATTTTTTGAAGTAGATCTACGTATTAACATTTCTGTGAAAAAGTTTTAAATACCCACAAAAATTAGCACCTTAATTTTATTACTTTGTGTGATCTTCATCACCTGATTGTATTGATGTGGTCGGTACTGTTCTGTTTTTAACGTTTTGGTCGGTCAATACATACTTAATAGGTGGATATAATAAAAATCAGGTTTCTTTTTAGTGGATATTTATGTTTTTGAAGAACAAATTTTTATGGCAACTGGTTTGTGGTTTGGTTTTGTAAATGTGTCATAAATTATTGGACATTAAACAATAATAATACTAATTTGCTTATACAAATTAAAGATAATTGATCGGACAATTTAAGATAAATGCACGGTCCGTGCGGGACAAACACGGTCGATGACAAAGGGTCCGTCCCGTCCCGTCCCGTTCAATCGAACAAAACAAGAGATAGCGCGAGACTGATGTACCAACACTGACCAGTACAGTGGAATATATATAACACTAATGGGGAGTCTTATCAATACTTTCAGCTTACTTATGTGGTTAATTATAAAAGTTTTTGTTTTCTTTATATTACGTAAAGTTACATTTTAGGGCGGTTGTGGATATTATAGACGTCTCCAGATCTGGAATTAATTTTTTTGAGGAATGCGGGTGTTTTCTAACATCAAAACATTCTTCAATGCAAAATTTCATATACTGAGAATAAATTACTAGAAATTTTAAAAAATTGGGTCGACTATATCTCCAAAAGTTACCGATATTAACTTTCTTATTAAGTCTGGGTTAATTTTTTCTATTTTTTTGGACATACAATTGAAAGGTTACAGAGAGGAGATAAAAAGACCTCATTTTGAAGGTCAGTATGACGACTCCTCGTTCCAACTTGAATCGTCAACGAAAACTCCAGTTAAATAGCGGCGAAATAAAAACACTTTTGTATCTTTTCAATTGTCGTATTAGAATTCCTTTATTTTATTATTTCAGTTGCTAGGAAAACTAAATCAATAGTAATAATTTTGATTTTTATATTTTACACGACAAACTATATGCCAGTTATTAAAATTTCCCAAATTAGAAAATTTACATTTTCACGGCAATCTTTGTGGCGGTACATACGCCCTCATTACAAAAAAAAATTTCCGAGCAACAATCAAAAAAAAAAAAAAAAAAAAAAATTCGTTTTGAGGAGAAAAGTTTCCAGGAAACAACTTTAACTGTATCCTGAATACATAAAAACTATTTCGTAAATAGAGCTTAAAAATGGGAAATGGTAGGAGGAATTTAATTTGATTTTTCAAGCCTTCAAGATATTTGGATTCCAATATTCGATTAAATGCTATTAATAAATTCGTTGAATCCCCGCCCTCCCTTTCCAATGTTAAATCACGTCAACTTCTACCCTCCTAAAGAAATCCTTTCTTGTTCGCCGACTGTATTTTTGGAAAGATAGTTTTTTTGCTCGCCAACTGTAAGATAAGTTTTTTTAAGCGTGACGTCACGTTTGCTCAGACCCACACCTCTCCTCGTCACACTTTATCACGTTAGGCCACTAGCCACTTGCCCTGTTTGCGTACGTAATTAATGGATGCCCCCTTAAGAATATTATATCAAGGCTTGTGGCCCATAGTTCCTCTACATAATTTCCGTTCTTATAGTAACAAAATAGAATACATTCCAAGGTAAATGGTCAGTTCCGAACAGAAATGGTAAACTAATATATAAAATAATTGGTAATTATGCAGAAGCATGGCTCCACCTATTTTTGGCTCTAAAAGGAAAACTAATGATCTGATTTTAATGATTTTTTTTTAAAATGTTCGTTGCCACGGCGGATTAGTTAAAAAAAATGCTACAAATCGATACCAATAATGGAAATGCTGGGAAACCGTGGTTAAATTTGAAAAAATTCAATTTTTTCTAGATTTTCTTTTTTATTTTGTATGCATGTGTGTCAAAGTCGAAGTATATTGTCAAAACTAACTAACCTAACCTAACCTCACCACCTAGTTTTTATATCAAAGTCGAAATATATTGTAAAAACTAACTAAACTAACCTAACCTCACCACCTAGTTTTTATATCAAAGTCGAAATATACTGTAAAAACTAACTAAACTAACCTAACCTCACCACCTAGTTTTTATATCAAAGTCGAAATATATTGTAAAAACTAATTAAACTAACCTAACCTTAACTAACCTCACCACCTAGTTTTTATATCAAAGTCGAAATATATTGTAAAAACTAACTAAACTAACCTAACCTTAACTAACCTTACCACCTAGTTTTTATACCAAAGTCGAAATATATTCTCAAAACTAACTAAACTAACCTAACCTTAACTAACTTCACCACCTAGTTTTTATATCATCTACTCTTATTTATTTTGATCAATTTTACCAGAATATGCACTCAAATCATGGCGTTGAGATAATCGTGGTTTACAAAATGAAGTCAATTTTTCTTCCACGCTTAACTTCCACGCTTAATATTTCGAAAATGCAACGAGATATTGATTTTTTTTATTCTTGAAAAAGTATTTATTTTGGTCAGTTTTACTAGACTATGCACTCAGACACACATATAAACGCACACACACTAAATGACAAAAGAAAATTTGAAAAAATTGAATTTTGTTAAGTTTTAAAACAGTTTCCCAGCCTTTCCATTATCGGTATCGATTTGTAGTATTTTTTTAAATTAATCCGCCGTAGCGACGAACATTTTAAAAAAAAAATCATTAAAATCGGATCATTAGTTTTTCTTTTAGAGCCAAAAATAGGTGGAGCCGTGCTTCTGCATAATTACCAAATAATTTATTACACACTTAGAAACATCTTGACTTAACCCTAGAATCATACGTTGGTCTACGAGAAACGTTAATTTTAGAGTTTATTTTCAAAAAACATTTTTTTTAGATAACAATACTAGAAAAGCAAACAAAATATTTAAAAAAATTGCATTTGAAAATTTTTTTTAATATAAATATTTATTAACTTTTTAAATTTTTTACCAAAGCATATTTTTATTATAAAAATTAAAAAATAGATAAATACATCAATTGTATCATAAGACATGTCTTTCAAATAATTAATTTATGAACTATTATGAGTCGGTCGACATGGGTGACTTTACAGAATGTGAAATTTCTCAGTTACAAATGTTCCCGTAGATATGTAATTATTTCCTCATTAGGCACATTTATAAATTTTCTAAAATTTGTTAGTAATTTTTCAAATAAGATCTCAAAAAATAATAAAAATTGAAATATTTTCCACAAAATAAATTGTTAATCTTTTATTAAGTCACTTGAAACGCATTCTTTGGTTTTCGATTCAATATATTAAAACTTCAGTATTATGTCGTCTCTATAAGTCAAACAGCTGTAATCATCTTTGACATTATCATTATCATTGAACAAATTAATTACAACATCCATATCTTTAATAAATTTTAGAAAAATTAGGAAAACTTTTATATGTAAAGTACAAAATCTTTAAAAAAGAAACATACGTTAATCATACATCGTCGTCAAATTGACGCACACTATTTTAATATAAACAAAATTAATACGTCTTCTGTGTTATCATAACAAATAAATTAGATAACAGAACTTTTAGAACAGACAAGCAACGACAAGTTGTAGTACTGGAGCAGGTAGAGAAGTTTGGTCGTCAATTTGACGAGTACGTATGATTCTAGGGTTAATTGTAAATATTTGTCTATGGGCTTAGACAAATATTTTTAAATTCAAAAAGCAAGAATTAACTTAATTATCGACACTGCTGGACCATTTATTCGGGGAAGATCCATTACCTATACACATTATAATATATAATACAGCGATGTAATTAAAAAAGAATAAATTTCTGAAAAAAATGTTAATACATGCAATAAGTAACTATGTAATATTTCCATCCTATTCTATACATTTTCGGTAAATCTATACCGATCTCTGTTTCATGCTATACATAAATATGGTAAATATAAAATTGAAGCATATGTATTTGTGTCCATTTATACATACATACCTATAATATAATGGATATCTGCTGTGTGGTGTTTGTCGGCGCGGCGATATCTAACAGCTTTTGTATCATCTCATTTTAAAAGACACGATTTTGCCTTCTTTACCTTTTCAATTAACTCCATCTATCCAGCACATGAGAGCACTATCTATCTTTTGATATTTTATTATTATTATTTGTTGGTATTGGTTATCTTTGTTTGGTGTATATCGATCTTGTTTAATGTATCCATTTTAGTTTTTTTTTTGAATTTCGAAAAAAAGAATTTATTTAGTTATTTAATTAAATATAAAACAAAAAAAAGAACGCGGGAACCGAAAAAGAATGTAGGTTATGTTTGAACTTTTTTAAGAATGACGTTTCGTAATACATTCTTTTTCACTTTTTGGGGAAAGAATATGAATATTTTAACGCAAGTTGTCTAATTAATTTGTATGACTTGTTTTGATAATTGTTTAAAATAATTTAACAACAAACAGACAAGAAGTTTGTATCACAACTTACTTCCGCCAAATATCAATTTGTTAATTTGAGGGATACTGGTGCTTTTACCGTATACGAAAAGGAATGGAATGTGTTGACTAGCGCCTCAGCTATTCAAATTTTTCAAAAAATCGTTTAGAACAAGGGAAAGTATATACGTAGTACAAAAAACCCTCCAAAAAGTATTTTAATGGACCAAACAAAAATGATATTTAATTTAAAAAATAAATATTCTTGGTCCTATACATTTTTTCCTTTTGAGTCTATTTAAAAGCCGCAAAATAGAAGGTGTATATACATATATATTATTTAAACATATACCTAGACGTATTTACATAAACATACATAACCTTAACAACTATTGTGTAAACAGATATTGTATATGGGCAGTTAACAGGACCCAGGCGGCTCCTCACTCACCTTCCATAAATAAGGCCGAGTGCAGAGAGAAGTCAAAACATTTTTCAAATAATATAAATCAAAATCACATTTAAAACTTTTGTGTTTTCCTTTTATGTAAAGAGACCCTCGCGCTATTCATTCAAAAAGTGTGTTATTTTGTTGGTATCTACAAGAAAACTTAAAAGGGCACTTTGTTAGTTTATTCGCCCCTTTTGTAAAGAGATTTTGGATCAAGATTTGGGGGACCACACAAGGATGAACAATGATAAAAACACCGCAAATATTTGTGATTTCGTGTGTGTAAAACGTTTCGAACCATTTATCGTTTAGTTATGACAATGGAGTTACATTTTTTTTTTAAACTATTTACAAATGTGATAATAGATTTTTGATTGGTAATTGATTTTTTTTACATGTCATTTCCGCCTTTTTGATTTTTGGCTATAGATAAAATGAAATAGGTTTATAACAAACAAGGTCTACACGGAGAGAAAATTGCTATAAAAATTACTGTGCTCATACTACAATCGACGTGTAGCAGGCGAACATATCCAATTTTTGTACGGTAAAATTATAAAAATTACAATAATATAACTATAATTTTTATAATTTTACCGTACAAAAATTGGATATGTTCGCCTGTTACACGTCGATTATAGTATGAGCACAGTAATTTTTATAGGAATTTTCTCTCCGTGTACAAACATTAGTTGGTCAAAATATCATCAGGACGAATTGGTTAAAAATATGGCTTTGATTGTTTAACACAAGGCTACATACTTATAAATTTTATAATAAAGATTAAAACACTCTAATTCTTGAGTCAATCTTGTACTTCCCACAGTTGGGCAAGATTAATATATCTAATCAAAATAATGACTAGAACTAATACATAAATGTATTTTAAAACCAATAAAGCATTTGTAAAATAAATATTACCTAAAAAAAATTGCATTTGTATGATTAATACGAATTTCCAAACTGATAAACAATTCTAATAGTAACTCCAGAAAACTTTCTTGAAACCACACGACCGAAATGAAAGCTTCTGTGGTGACGCTGTAGCTGATTCGAAGTAACATATCCTATAAATAGAAGTTTATTGAATGAGTCACGGTTATAGATAAACGTGCGAAGCCGATAATAAAAATGCGAATAACAAATAATAATAAAGTGTTTTCAAACTGAGTGCAAGATTAATTGCCATCAGATTAGAATCAGCATCCATAAGAAGCCAAAGTATACCTCAGTTTAATAATTCGGTTAAAATACCCATAAATATTGCTTTTACTATTTTTAGGGAAAATTTATTTATTATCTACTAGCTGACCCGGCCACGCATTGCTGTGGCTCAGTAGTTATATATATAATTGATTGAATTAATTTTTTCTTATCATTTCAAACGATACACTGCACAATTATAACACAATACAGTAATACACAGTATAATTATAAAAATCATTGACATCGTGAACATAAACAAATATGACGTGCAATAGAATGTATAATCTAGAAATCGAAACACAGCGCCATCTACCGGGTGTCTACACAACCTAGATGTCAAACGATGTTAGATTAAATTATAGGTAAAATTTGTAGGCCAATTCAATCATATATTCCAAAATTCTGTGCAAAATCAATTATTTATAACACCTGACCCTGCTCGCCCAATGACTCTAAAATAACTATCTTCATATTTTATTAGCATGGCTAATTTCCGCACCGTAAAAACTTAGTATGTATACCTATAGTCCTATACCAGCAGTTTTAGAATTGTTTCTATTTTAGACCCTTCAAGTCACCAAGGCCATGGGAAACCATTTTAATGTCACTTTCATCTTTCACAGAGATCTCAACAGTACTTAAGTAAAAATTGTCAAATTTCTTCAGCTTTTTAATTTGCGCCCTATTTAGTGTAACTGACGGACAATATGATCACACGTTCATTTAAATTTGATATTCTGAAATTTTATACAAAATCAGTTCCTTATGTGCTTTGCTTCGCTCGCTCGACGACTCTAAAGTATTATTCATATTTTCATATTTTCAAGTCATATTCATATTTTTATAGCATATCTAATTTTCATATGTATGGAATTTGCTGAAAACAGCAGAAGTGTCAATTGATGATAACTGGACAATTCAGTTGTTTATTTCTTTATAGGATACAAATAGTATTTTGCACAGTAGATAAGTAATTTTATAGTAGTCGTAGGTAAAAATATTATTGATGGTATCTATAGAAATACTTATTACCTAATACTTACAAAAATTCCAAAATTATTTTTCTCCAAATGCTTAGCAACAAATTAATTTGCATGGTTTTTTTATAAATTTTTCCACAAATATCTGTATACAGTATATATATATATATATATATATATATATATATATATATATATATATATATATATATATATATATATATATATATATATATATATATATATGTATATATATATATATATATATATATATATATATATATATATATATATTTATCGTAAAATAATTTAAATTAGAAGGTTGGCTTTTCGAAATAAAACAAATATAAAAAATATTTGATATCAATTAAATACATAATTATAAGTATTAAATGTGATTTCAATTGTTTTAACTTCGAAATTTATTTTGATTTATTTTAGTTTCCATAGATTTGTTGAATTTTAGCAGCCTAATTATTTTTTCAAAAAATAAATTCATTAAAAATAAGAGCTCTCAGTGGTGACATGCTACTAAACCGTTATCGTATTAAACATTACCGTTTTCATTACACTCTCGGCCATTACAGATTTCATTACACACTTACGCAGAGTTACTCTCCCTATATAAGTTATCACTTAAAGAAGCCTTGTATATTTTTCCAAGTATCCTGCAAGTTTTGTCAAAGTCAGCCTTTTTATTTATCTTAAAAGAAAACTGAATAATTATTATATCTGATATTGTGCCAAAAGAAGCTACATGGAATCTTTATAAAAAAATATTTAAGGGGCAACATATTATGATATTGAAATGTGAAAAACACTAATGGAAACATTTTTTTACACCTTGACGGTCATTGACGTCATAAGACATCAAGTAAAACTTTTTAACTCATACACCACGTCGTACGACGTCAACAGTTCCATATAAAGTGTACTAACTCTCAAAATAGTATACCAGTTGGTTATTTTGTCATAATTCTTCATGACTGTCATCGTGTTAAATATCTAACAAAATTTTCCACAAAAATAAATATTTAAACTTGATCATTACAGATATTTTTGCAAAATTTTATTAATACCTGTAAAAATTTGATAATAAAATTAATTGTTTTCGGTTAAAATAGAATCATTATCAATACCTATGCATATTTATAATACATTGGCTCTCGTCAAATTAGGGATTAAATTCCAAAATTGAATATCTAAAAATATGATACTTAAATATACCCGTGTTTTAATCTTATCAAACTAAACAAACCAAAATACACGTTTGGAAATATCTCAAGTATGCGTTTGAGACTAACAGGCTTAATATAAGGCTTAATTTTCACAATTCTGTGGCAGTATTACCCATTAGGCACCTAAAACCTTTTTTTTTTTTGTAATATAAATTCAGTATTACCAACAGTTGTCTCAAAATAAACAAGCTAATCGTCTTGGTATTTCCGCAAATTAATAAATTAATTAATTAAATATATTTTAAATAAAAAAAAAATTTTTTAAATCCTTTTACAAATATTTTCAAACAATACAAAAGAATGTGAATGATAAATTTCTACTTGTGATTAAACAATTATTCTTATGTACAAATAAAATAATTTTATTAATATCAATAATATCATTTATTTTTATCTATGTTTATATTTTGTTTTTTCTACAACAGCTAAGTTAACTTATCTATAGTGTTAGCTGATTAACGAAACAAAAAAAAAAAAAAAAAAAACCAATAGATAATTGTCGCGTGGCCGCACGTGGTCAGCATGTGACAATGCAACTTTACAAAATGAAATCAATCGATTAGTAATTGAAGAAATCAATAACAAATTATCTAAAACTTAATTAAAATTCACATAGTGTTTGAAAAATTATCAAAACTGGATCAGCTGGGACTGGAACCCGGATCTCTTGGTTACTAGCCAAAAAAAAAAAAAAAAATGTAACTGGATCTCGCATCAAAGAGAGGATGTGTTTGATTGATTATCAAAATTGGAGTGGCACTCGAACGAACGGTCGGTGGCCTAATTGGTAAGGCGCTTGGCTAGTAACCAAGAGATCCGGGTTCAAGTCCCAGCCGTTCCAATTTGATAATTTTTCAAACATTATGTGAATTTTAATTAACATAATGAATTGGCCATTTGCCAAGGTACATCGAGTGTTCAAGTATCAGCTAAAGCTGGACATTAAGTGAACATATGAATATTGGTGTATGTTTAAAATACGGACAAAAGTCCGCCATAGATTAATAATGTTTCACAGGCACTCGATAGCACTGGAAATTAAAAAATATCTAAAACTTGCAAATAATCTGGTTGTGAAATTTTTGAAAAAAAATTTTATTTGAAACGTACCAAAAGATACTGTTTCAACGACTACCCTTTTTCGCATTCGGATGAAAAAGTAAATGTAATTAAAAGAACATGAAAAAATCGATTTTTTCTACATTTCACAGCTATTCGACTTAAAGACGATTCATGAGCCACAAATATAAGCGATTTAACGAATTTCACTTGTGGCCAACTAAATATAACCTGATAACTTCCGAATCACTTAAAAAACGACAAAAAAATTTTTTTACAAACATTTTAAAATCGATTTTACAAAAATTATAAGGGATTTTCTCTTCACATAATCGATATTTTTACCTTAAAGACTTCCCGAGTCCCAAGAATCAAGATGATGAAAACAATTGAAACCAGTGGTAAAAATTCGATAGATTTTAGAATAGACAAAATTCCCTTCAAGTTCCATGTTGTACCATGTTATGGGAAATAACAAATTTTACTTAGTAAGTGAATCTGATTAAACACGTACCTATACAAAATTTCAGAATGATTAGTAAAAGCGTTATTAAAAAAAATTTCAAATAATTATTAATCTAAAATTTGGCAACAAGTGGCAACGTCTCGTTAAATGGGGCACAGCAGGAGATTTAAACATAAAATCGCAGTTCGGCGCAAAAAAATTTCCAAAAGTTATGGTATTTTACACAAAAATTTACACAATAATTAAACTACGGATTCATTGTCGTTCAAAGAGAATAATTTGAGTTATCTAAAATTCTGCTTCTATATTTTGTAGCTTCATTACAATGGGAAAGATTAAGGGTTAAAATTAAAGGTGTAGTTTTTTTGTTTAACCACAAGTAACCCCAAAAGTATCTATAGTGATTGTAAAAAAGTTTTTAAATTAAAACAAAAAAAAATTAAAATTAAGAATTTGTTCTACAAAACAATATAACAATTCCAGCGTTAAAAAGTGTATTACATCGAGTTTCAAGATGCTCTTTTAAAGTCACTTCTCACGGGGTGGGGTGGGGGGGGATTAATACTCTTCTAATTTTCCGTTCAACATGACTTGATTTCTAACTTGCATGTGTTAATACAACTCAATGACGAAGACGATACAATTTTCGGAAGATGGAAAAAGTTTGTGAATCTCTCGTTTAATGTTAATCGCATTTAATTGATAAAATCACCTTATTCAAAGACTCAGACATAAAACAATTCACTTATAATATAACACTGCGCAATAAAATTCCACTTAAGCATCTTTACGTACAATAGTTGCTGCCTATCGCTTATTGGACATACAAAAAAAAAAATTACCCAGCGTCAAAATTCTTTAATCTTCAATAACACACCGATAATGCAGCACCTCACGTACTGATAAGCAATTATAAATAAAGTGATAATTAATACTAAATGATCGAGGTTACATGTGCGACAATTAATAAAAGCGATAAAAAACAAAAGAAAATGAACAACTTGATGAAATAACATGTATTTTATGAAATTTATGAACTGAAAAATAAATTTTAATTAAATCAAACAACAAAAAACTGTTTATTTACTAGACTTGAAATATTTTTCAAATAATTTCAAGTTTTTTCAATACTTTTCTAATGTCAACACTACTTTAAATATTATTCTAATTAATTTAATTAAGTAAAGTGGAATGACCTCGAATAAAAAATCGAGAAAAAAATTTGAAATTAGCTTTTTTTTTGAAAGGTTATTCACAAGTCATACAATACACATAGTGCACTGGCAAAAATATAGTCAAATACCAAATACGTAGGCCTGACGTCCACTGAGCGCAAAAAAATGCGAAGGACGATTGAAATGAATAGGTACGTGTATTAATAGTCGTTTGTTTGAAATGATGCGTTTGCTATCCGTCCAAAAGTATAGTATTCATCAGTATTTTTTAGCAGTATGCTATGTACGAAACGTTTATTCAAAAGTAATAAATATATTAATTTTTTTCGCAAACTATTAATAAATACTACAAAAATACGTAAAAAAATATACGTAATTCATCTTCAATTTCATCTCAATAAAAATTTATTAAAATTGCATGAAGCAAACTTTTTGGTGAAAAAAATTATGATGTTTTCTTTTTTTTTGGTTTAAATAAAAAGACTACAAAAAAGTCGATTTTCGAATTTGATTTTGTATGGTCAGGTGCGATTCTTTCTCTCTCTTGAAAGTTGAAGTTGATAAACCTCAAGGATCCATTAATTAAAAATATTTTATTACATAAAATATTAAATCAATATTTATGCCAGATGCTTATCGCGCATCTTATTTTCCGAGGCACAGTTATTCGTATCAATTTTGACGGAAATATTACACAAAAAAGAAATTTGATTTGATTCAAATCCTATTTCATTCAGAATCGGTATTCGTTGATGTGAACAAATGCAATTATTATAGTTCAATAAATTTATTAAAAAAAAAAAAAAAAATCAAACACACATAAACAAAAGAATTGTAACTTCCTAACAAAACTTTTTAACTTCCTTTCAAAAAAAAAAAAAATCATTTATAAGATTTCAACACGAAATCACATATAATAAAATGTTCAATATTGACTTCTTGTACCTATATGCTGTTCAAAATCACTTCGGTTAGTCTGTTATTACAATTACGGTCAAAAGAATTGCTACACCGGAGTAGAAAGTTAATTTCAATTTTCTACGCATTTTCTACCATGCATGAGGAGAGAATTTTCATTGGTAAGCGATACAAAAGTGATACGACAGTTTATCTCAAAAATTCCCGTTCATGTGTCTTACAAGTAAACGTCCCGAGACCGAACCTATCGATTTTGATGAAACTTAGATATGTTGTAGAACACTAAAAAATAAGCCACACGTATTTTTCTTTATCGGCTGAAAAACGGTTTGAAGGGGTGAAATCGCCCTCCAAAAATTGGGGTAAAAATTTAATTTTTTAAATATCTGGAAAACGGTAAGAGATAGAGCAAAAGTTTAAATTGGTGATATTGCTCTTTTTTAAAGAGCTATCTATGGGTATGCAATTTGTTCAAATTGTGTCAACATTGGTGGCTGGGGGTTAAAATTTAGGGGTTAATTTTGCAAAAAGGGGATGAAAATTAAAGAATATAAAAATTCTGTTTACAGATTTGAAATCTACGTCAAAAAATCTAATTGACCTGTTTTTGCTCAATGTCCTAATATTAAGTCTAGGGGTAGTTAACTAGGGGGTGACTGTGTCGAATAGTCGTACTACTTGGGTAATAGTTTAAGAAGTTTTTATTCATGTAAAATAGTTTAAGACATTTAGAATAACGTAGAAATGAAATTTTCGATTTCAAAATTCAGTTTGAGCAACATTGGAGAGGGGGTGAGTCACCCTCTTAAATTACATATTAGTTAACATACACTCATTTTAATATAAACCCACTGACAGTGGGTAATAATGTATAATAAGTGGTTCTGAAGTTGAACTGTCGTATGTAAGGTTTTCATAAAAAAGAATTGCCAAAAAAGAAGAGAAAAAATTACATAAAAAAGGTGTTTAAACTATTGTGCTATGTCAACTAATTTCCCAGAAAAACGAATTTTTATAAACGTAAATTCGCTATGTTATGCAGGATGCTGCGAGAGGGGTATTTTATCATGAACCCACTTTTAATTACGTGTGCTTTATTTCCTTCACTGGCACTTCAATTTTGAATTCTTCAGGTTGATTTCTGGATCCAGCTGTCTCTCATTTTGACACCTATTCAAACGTTAACGCTCGGATACGGAGCTGTTGTGATATACGATATCTCATATTTTGTAGAAGAGTTTCAAAAACCCGAAGACTAATCTTCTTTCACTTTGTTACCTCCAAAAATCGGTTACGAATTGCACTGGTTGCACAACAACAATTTTGCAATATATTTTGCACAACAAAAAGGTCATTTTCAAGCTAAATAGAAATAACCAACAAAACTTGAATGCTAATTCAGGGTTCCCACAGAAATTTAATTTTCAATTTCCCCGACATTCCATGACATATTTCCGAAACTTTCCCTGACTATCGACATAATTATATAAAGTCATGACTTTCCTTCGGATAAATGTATGAATAATGGTATGTAGAAAAAAAATACTTTAAATACAAAAACATAAAAGAATATAGTCTAAGTATATGAGTAACTTATTAAAATGAAGAAATAAGGAATACCCCTGTCGCAGCATCCTGCATAACATAGCGAATTGCCATTTATAAAAGTTAGTTTCTCTTGGAAACTAGTTGACATAGATTAATAGTTTAAAGACCTTTTTATGTGATTTTTTCTCCTCTTTCCAATGGCGTAAAAAAAGTCACAAAAATTTTTGAATAAGGGGAAATTTTGGCAAAAAACTAATTTTTTTCACGAAAATTGCCAAAAAATTATGATCCGGGCATCGGACATGTTTGGTTTAGGAACTCGTCCAACGGTTTGGGATTTCCAATATTTTCACCAAATTTCATAAACGTAACACATTTCGTTCGAGAGTTATCGTGCGGACACACTTACCATGTGAGTTTTTTGAGAGTTGCCATTTCTATTACAACCAAATTTTTATGATAGAAATGGTAGGTACTGGAAAAGGTTCTTTTCTTGGATCTAATGGAAATGTAACCAAGAAAAACACTATCGGTTGAAGTAGCCTCAAGTACATATGCATATTTTTACCGCCTAACTGATAAATTACAGAAAAATTAAAAAATTAAACTTGGGTAAAAAAATTTTTTTGCTCATTTATGTTGTTAATTAATGCATTAGATCAGTTTTATCGAAAAATTAATATATAGTCCCATTTAAAAATCTATAAGTTTGTATCATAGCTCGAAAACCATAAGCGCTATAAAGCTCCTGACTATAACAATCAGTTGCCCCCGTCAATATCTACAACTCTTATTTGAACAATTTTTCGATTAAATCAACGGTTTGCCTGTAATGAAAATGGCAACTTTCGAAAAACTCACGCAGTATATATATATATATATATATATATATATATATATATATATATATATATATATATATATATATATATATATATATATATATATCCCGGGCTCAAGTCGCGTCATGACAGTGGCTGTAATAGCTGAATTCTATTTTGGAAATTCGCTAATGTTATTCCTTACGTTATTATAACGTAAAACTTAACTTACATATATGACTTTATAAAAGTCATATATACTTCGTTTCAAGTACGCGCTTCCTATAATATAGTTTTACAAGATTTTCCCTGAATTATCTTAATTTTGACAAATTTTCCATGACTTTCGGCCTATTTTCACTACCTTCCCTAACTTTCCATGACTGTGAATCAATTTCCCTGACTTTCCAGGTCTGTCGGAACCCTGTAATTTTATTTCTCAACGCAAATTTAGCAACATCAAGCACCAGGAGACAATCCTACATGCAATTAAGTAAAGATCAGAATATTACAAGACGAATTATCGATACTTTTCGTCTACAGAACTTCTTTAAAGACAAGCTATAAGAAACATTATACAAATATACCTATATGTACATTTACCTACATAAACTTCGATATATTGGTACTTAATACATGTAATATATATCGTTTTTAGCACCGTGAGAAACACCCGTAGTAATATACACATGTAGGTACCCACTGCAATCAAACCAAAGCTATAGATAGGTAACAAGACCAAACAAAAAACAGAGACAATACTACAAAAAAATTACTGTAGTAAAGTGAAAACGATATATCGAATACGTATTACATATATATGATTGGTCCATACATATAGAGACTGGCTAACATCGGCAACATTCCAAAGTTATATTGCGGACCATGTTTAAATTGTCCGTCCGTCTGTCTGTTCGTTGCGATCCGCCGTTGTTGAATGGATCTTCATGATCCACGCACGGTTGTAATACGACGCAGTTACATGTATAATAGTTTGTAAACGTATTGTATATTAGAGATGTCGATTCTCCAAAAAAAAAAAAGATCGATTTTTGGATCGATTTAAATCAAAATCAAAAAAATCGATCCAAAAAAAAAAAATCGGCTAAAAAAAATCGATTCTGTGAGATCGATCTAAAAAATCGAAATTTTGAAAGTTTAATAAAATTAGCTGATAATTTTTGTTTAAGGGACTTACTTGATAGTACATAGGTAATATCGGTAATATCGTGTAAAAACGCCTTGTAAGGTATTATATTTGTAAAGTCGATGAATGAGTTAACTTTTCAATTATAATTATAAAAAATAAGGCAATTGAATATGTAGGATGAATACCACGAATTGAACCAAGTTTATTCAAAAATTTCAAACAAATTGACAAAAAAATGTTTTCTAAATAAGTCGCTTTTGTGGTAAAGGGATCGTCGTTTGCATAGATAGGTGGTCTCTTCCTTCCTTTTGTAGTAATATTCTGACTTATATAGAGCCATAGCAGAGGTTCGTTGATATAACGAGTAAAAAGTGACAATTAACAATAGAGTTTTTGGTGTTTCATTTTAACACATGTTTCTTTGTAGAACTCTGAATTACTATTAAAATGAAGTTATTTTTGGAAAAAATCGGTTATCGATCTCTTACTTTTAATAATCGATTCATGAATCGATTCAAATGAGAAAAATCGAAAAAAGAATCGATTTTTTAAGCTTCGATTAATCGATTTTCGATTAATCGATTTAAAATCGACATCTCTATTGTATATATATAGTAAAGATGTAAAGTAAAAATCAGATACTTCTAGATATTGAACCGTGGTTTGTTCCATTTTCATATAGACCGTGTACAAAAGGTCATTTCAATGATCAAGATGCCTCGACAGAAACAGTTTTCTGAATTTTCACCAAAAAAATGCTTTAAACTAAGCGTGGATTTATAAAAGTCATATCTAATCCTCAGCTATTCGGCATTTTATCCAATTTTTGAACATTGGAGAAGTGTGAGTGCGCCATTGTTTTGAAAGTTAAATCCAGCTCTGACTACAACCTAGAGTGTTGATACACGTAAGCTAATTAGGGTGCAACCCAGTGCAGCAAAATTGTAAGGGAGAGGGAATGTTTCACCACTTTTATTTAAAAGAAAAATAAACAGTAAATAGTCTAGGCTAAGGCTGAATGCGCCTAAAGGTCACGATTAACTTTTATTTCTCATCCAAACATTGTCTAGTAATCGAAAATTATAATTTTTACAGTTAATTATGGAATATAATTCTCACAAGTATTAAGTTAATGATGTTTAGATATTTATGACTTTTTTCTGCTGTCTTATTTACATACCTAATTTTGATAAAAATGAAAAGACCGATTTCGAAAATCTATAATTCAGATCCAATTTCATCATTTGATCATTTTACAGTAGAATCTCTGATTACGAACACTTCTCTTAACCGGACCCCTCGTATAGCCGGACAAATTTTTTATGATGGTGGCACACTATACTAAAACCAATGCATTCAGCACTCTCTTCAGCGGACCCTCTATTAACCGGACGCGGACACCATATTTTTGACGAAGACATAATTATTTAGTACATGACTATCTCGAGTGCGTATGTATACCTTTATGGGTTAGGTATAATTGTTCATGTTTTAACTTGTTAACAATGATCCTAATGTAATGATGCATTTGTAAAGGTTATATTTTTGTATATAAGTACCTCAATTCGTTCATGAAATTGATTTGAATTAAAAAAAAAAAATGAATTAAAAAATTAATTACGACTACACTTTTGACTCGTTTAAGCAACATCAAAAGATTTCACGTCACTAAATTAAGCAATTTCGGTTATTGATTGAATTAGGGTAATTTGGATCTGAACTTTTCTATTTTTGCCATCAGAATGATCCAATTCTTTTTATATTAGCGAATTTCCATTCTGTTTATAAATGTAACTGACCTGATAGAAGTGTTTTCTGGTGGCCCTACGCTCCTAATTTTTTGATGAAAATGAAAATAACAAATTCGAAAAATCACAATCCAGTTCAAGTTTAACTATAGATATTTGCTACCTTATCTTCTGTTTCACCCGTATATGTAGATTCAGCCTATTAAAATAAATACCTCGATAGATATTCGAATAACATAAACGCACCTATAATAGTATATTGTACAATAAGTGGGAAAAAAGGCTTATTGGGCGAGTGCAACAATTCGTATGAGTGAGAAATACGCTTTTCCCACGCATTTTACACTGTACTTTTTCTACGAGCACATTTTTTTTTCGTAAAATGTAACATAAATAATTAAAATAAAATTTAAATAAGTAATAAAAATTTTTTAAATTTATAATGTCAGTGGTAAGATGTTCAAATTTTTGCCAAAGCATACTTTGAAACTATGGAAACAATAATAAATAATCAACATACATATATGTATATTTTTAGTATTATTACTATATATTATATATTATTAAATTGACGGAACAGCCTACTTTTAGCGAATTTCCAAAACTGGAAATTCAGCTTTTACGCCAGGTGTCATGGTGCGACCTAAGCCCGAGACCATATCAGAAATATGTTTTGAGGTCCCTAGAATACGAAAATGATATTCACTAAAATTTATATATATATATATATATATATGTATCCGCGCGATAACTCTCGAACGAAGCGTTTAATGCTTATGAAATTTTGTGTGCGAATTCGATTTTCCAAATCGTTGGATGAGTTCGTTAGCCAGACACGTCGGATGCCCAGAAGTAGGTTTTCCGGGCGTTTTTTGTCAACAAAATGAGTTTTTTGCCAGAATTAAGCAATTTTTCAAATTTTTTTTTACACTAAGCCATTGTAAAAGGTAAAACGCATAAAAAATGTTTTTATACCGTTGCTCTAAAATACTTACTTTTCGAGAAAAACTAGGAAATATGTCGTTCTCCATTTCACTCGCACTCGCATTCTTTTTTTTTCTGTCTCATTTTTTGCGAGCTAAATTCGAAAAAAGCCGCTTTATAAGTAGCGTGTCATGATTTTTTTAATCCAATTTAACGATTCGGCTATATTCTATTTCTCTGTCAGTTAAATGTTTTTATAATGTATCTCTGTTCCATTTTTTTTTACAAAAAAAATCCCGACGATATCTGTTATGTGATATGATCAGAATTTAGATTATATTTACACCTTCCTAAAATTAATAAGAGTTTGCTTCAATCGTATAAAAATTACGTTAAATCATATTCAAACAATAATATTTTTACGTAATTTTTTATCCAATTGACAATACAGTTATGATTAGAATTGTATAATCAGAGCATTCTAATATTAAATAATTTTGCACATTCAATTTTTTTTTTTAACAAAGAAAAATTTTTTTAAATTTTGACACATTCTTTTATGAAATTTCGATTAAGAAATATTAAAAAATTTTAAAGTGAATCATTTAAAAAGAGTTAAAAATAAATTAAAAAGGAAACATTTCTCTATTTTAACATATTTGTAAAGAAAATTTTACAGTTTACTTACAGTTTTTTGAAAAAATGTAATAACATTTTTACATACAATAAAGATTATATTTGAACGGTAGGAAATCCACAAATTTTTTTTTATTTCTTTAATTAATTATTAAATTTGGTTTTAGAAGAAAATCTTCGTCTAATTCGCTCCAAGCCGAAAGTATAGCCACTAATAAGGACATTCCACTGTTAAAATAAATGGAAAATATATTGAAATTTATTTAATGAAAGCCATTCATACACATTTTTAAAATATCCTTTTGAATTATATAACAAATAAAATCTGTGTAAAAAATCTAATTGACGTGTTTTTTCTCAATTTGCTAATATTAAGTAAGGCTCGTTAATTGGGGAGTGATTGTGTTAAAATTTTAATATAAAATATGGTAATTTTAACCCTCTTTAAAAGAACATTTCGATTTTAACAATAAAAAAATTTTAAAAAGTGTTTTCGTTTTTCCCGGATTACCAAAAACTGTTCATAGGCATATCTGTGACTAAAGTTGCCTCCCTTTCTTAAGAAAATAAAGTATTTTTAAAATTTTGTGCAAAAGAATAAAACACAATTAACGAAAAAAAAGTACGCGTTTCCATATTTTTAAGATTTTGTAGTACAAGAAAATCCTTATAAATTCATCATATCTGTTATTGCATTTACTAGCTTTTACGCAATTTAATAAACAAAAGTCTGAAAATGGACGTAGAATCTCACTGTTATTAATTATTATGTCTTAGTCTTTTGAAAAATTATTTTTTGAACTAAAATAAGAATAGGAGGAATATAAACTTAGGGGTAAACGACAGGAGTATATAAACTTTATTTTAGATTCTACGTTTATTTTTACAGAAAATCATCAAGTACCTATTATTTCTTTTTTGAATGTATAAATACAAAAAGTTCGAAATTATTTTATATTAGAATTTCAATTTTGGTCGACCCTACGGGTTGTCCCCATTTACTCTTTTCTCGTCTCTTTTGACCCCAATTTTTCATAGAGAAGAAATTATACGATTTTTGTTAATTTTTCAAAAACCACCGATATTTTTAAATTTTTTTGGATACTGCTGATAAAGTGACCATCTTCGCGTAAATTTTTAATATATTAAAGATTAGGTACTCATAAAATAAATACAAAAAAATACGGTGTGAAGTCGGAATGCGTACCTATTCATCCTTGTCTACGGTAGCACATTTTTTATTGACATAAATATTAGAAACGCAGGAAAAGAGACCAGGAATCAACATAGAAGTGGATTATGGTACGATATATTTTCTGAAAAAAGTGCTTAGGACCAAAGTTATAGAGTTCAAAGTGATGCACTTGATGATCTTGAAGCACTTGACTCTCGTGATGCACTTGACTTTGAAGTTGACGTTGAGGTCAATTTCCAAAGTCATTTGAAAATCATTTAATATTTTTCAAAAGGAGTAGTTTACTTTTCATCCCTAAATGGTTCAAAGTATATTCGAACGAATTTCACATGCAAGATAGAAAATAAGTGATCAAGAAGTAATTTTGAAAAATACTTGCTCAATCGCAATCGGAAAAATAATAGTTAATCATATGTTGAATTTAATTCCTAATATGATAACTATAGAGTAGCAATAAAAATTTTAAAAAATTTTGAAAATTTCTAATATAACATAAAGTTAATGTTTAACTTACAATTGGAGTGATATTAAATCTTTTCTTAACTTCTAAAATTACTTACAAAAATGTTTTCTTCTAATTTTTTCTATAAATTTGCGCCTATTTTTTCATTTCGTCAGGTTTTTATTTTTTTTATTTTAGAAAAATAACGCAACAAATCAATTTTGAAGATAGATTGAGTCAATACATGAAATTACTGCTTATAGGTACAGGATATGGTCAAAGTTCGGCAATGGCTAATCATTTTCAACTGACCTTGAAAATCGATTTCAGGGTCACTATCAAGTGCATCGCTTTAAATTCTACAAATTTGGTACTCAGCCCTTTTTTCAAAAAATATGCCGTTTCAAAAATATTTAGCTATAACTGTTTTCATCTACAGAGGTTGAATGGTGTTTTCTACCCCTAAAAAGCGTATTTAGCCGAAATAAAAAAACACGTATTTAATATTTTTCGCTGTTTAATAAGTATGTTAAGTTTCATTCAAATTGGCAAGTATTAGTTGGGTAGTGTTATTTGTCAGAATGTTTTGCCGATCTAGTTTTTTCAATATTTCTTTGCTCGTTTTCAGAATTTGTATTTTAATTTCTACGGACAAATAACTCATTCTTTTCTTCGATTTTAGTAACTTTTATTTGCTGATGTTGACCATTATTAATTGATCGAAACATATCAAATATTTTTCAATGATTTTTTTAGCGAATGTCGAAAATTTTGAAAATTTTTTCACCGTTAGTAAGTTAAAGTATTTGAATTCATTAAGTAATTAAATGATGTCCACAAGAACCTTACGAACTACCATAAGTTATATGAGATCCCTAGGACCCGTTTTTTACTGTTAGGATAAACTTTTTACTAAAATTATTTTAGATGAATAAAGGTTATGTTGTATGATTTCCGCCAGGGTTTACTGTTCCCATTATTGTAAAAAATAAACTAACCGACCGATTTTGAAAATTTTTTCACTGTTAGAGAACTAAATTATTTTAGATGGATACAACTATGCTGCACAAAGTCCGTTCGGGTTCTTGGGTTCCAAAAATATCAAAACTAATTACCCAGCCGATTTTAAAAAATCTTTTACTCTTAGAAAGCTAAACTATTTTAAATAGGTACAGTTCTTAGATGAGATCCGCCAGTCCCCAAAATTTGGAAATTCGCTATGTTATGCAGATGCTGCGACAGGGGTATTTTATTATATTAAGGCGTGGGAAATAATTTGCCACTGTATTTCGGCACAGTGTGGGCAATTGTTAATTTTCACATATAGTTAGCCGTGCACAAAATGTTACTTTTAATAGTAGGAGTAGAAAAATGCACTTTATGCATGATGTACGCGGGCCGTCCTTTGTTGTGCGCACCTGACCTGTTTATTTGCAGTTGATACTAACCGGGGCTCTGTGTATTTGCTTCATCCGATCTTTTATATATAGTTTGTTGCTAGATCATCATTTACAATAAAATATATATTATACATATGTATATGTATAAGTAATATTTCTTCCATCTACCAAAGCCCATATTTTCAAAAATACTGACTTTTGTTATATATTAAGAACGAATAAATACTACATTTTATATTTGAAAAATAAAATGGCTGATGCAAATGGCTGATCCAGTGATGAGATTAGAAGTGAATCATAATTTAAGAATTCATGTTACTGGTTATAAATATTTCTAATCGTGTAATTTTGCACTGACAATTATTTAACTCATATGTATCAAGACTCATAAGAATAAGAATACTGTAGTTTTTTCACTTTTACCATGAGAAAAAAAGTTAGGACAGATTTTTACAGCGAATAAAATGGTACAAAACATTTTATTGGTCATTTTATTGTCGGTAAACATGATAAAAATGAAACAAAAATTCCTATTGGTAAATTTAACTGATTTCAGAACCATAGTAACAATGTATTTAAAAATAATATGAATTATACTAATTAATTATATTCGTTAAATTGTCTTACCGTATTACACTCGAGTTTTATATATTTTCTGAATAAATTTGTTTTCTACAACTCAAATTTTTTGCCTAAAACCAATTTAACTCGAAAAACTGTCAACCTAAAACGCTTCAGCTTCGCTGTCGCGTTTTTGGTAGTTGACAGTTTTTCTCGTTAAATTTCTAGGCAACAAAAATTTTCGTTAGACAAACACATTCATTCGAAAAAATACAAACCTGTAATAATAAGTGATAATATTTTATTGGAAATTTAAAAGATTGAAACATATTTAAGTGATTGATGATTAAGTCTTTGAATGATTATAATATTAAGAGCAAAAACTGGGTTATTTTGTACAAAAATATGATTAAGTCTTTGTAAAACTTTTGATAAAATTAATTACAAAAAAATTAATATTAAATGTGACAGTAGTTAATACCATGTGTTTTCTATTATTGTTACCATAAAACGGCTAGCGCGTAAAACCCCCTAACTTTACCTCTTGAAATTTTCTGGAAACTTTCCGGATGTTAATATACGTACGTTAAAATCTAAA
Source organism: Brachynemurus nebulosus (assembly GCA_035578155.1). Taxonomy (NCBI): domain Eukaryota; kingdom Metazoa; phylum Arthropoda; class Insecta; order Neuroptera; family Myrmeleontidae; genus Brachynemurus; species Brachynemurus nebulosus. The sequence goes on from JAPWDM010000003.1 coordinate 2,043,074, forward strand.
TCAAAGTTTATCACGAAGTCTAATGAGGCTATAAACATGAAACCAGGCTCTAAATAATTTTAAACGATGCATTAAAAAGAGCAAAATTTGGTCACATTTTGTCCAGTAATAATAAAAAATACCTCTGTCGCAGCATCCTGCATAACATAGCGAATTTCCGTTTATAAAAATTAGTTTTTCTCGGAAACTAGTTGACACAGAACAATAGTTTAAAACCCTTTTTATGTAATTTTTTCTCTTCTTTTAAATGGTGTAAAAAAATTTCGCAAAACTTGTTGATTAAGTGGAAATTTTGGCAAAAAACTAATTTTTTGCAAGAACAAAAAGCATGTTCCTGGCATCCGACGTGTCTGGCTAACGAACTTGTCCAACGGTTTGGCATTTCCAACATTTTCACCAAATTAAATAAACCGTAACCTAGGACATAACCTAGGACCTCGTAAACCTAGGACATTTCGTTCGAGAGTTGCTCACACATATATACATATATATATATATATATATATATATATATATATATATATATATATATATATATATATATATATATATATATATATATATATATATATATATATATATATATATATATATATAATACATATATAACCGAAAATAATATTCCATTAAATTTATATATATATATATATATATATATATATATATATATATATATATATATATATATATATATACACCGTTCTCTTAAAATAAGCAAACCTAAAATAAGGAAATATTGTAAACAAACACACACACATTCAAACATGTTTATATTAAAAAGTAATAAAAATATTGTCAAAAAAATAAAAAATAACAGTATAAATGGTGTGACAAATAATAAAGTGTTCATGAACTTTTTAATCATTTATTCAGAAAAATTAAAAATTTTGCAATTTGTACATTTACTTATGAGTTTGAAATGAAATGTTTAAAACGTCCAAAACCCTACAATTGTCTATAATTCTATATAATTATGCATATATAAACATATCCATGATTTGATTATTTAATAGTATCACTGTATCAGGTAGTAGGCATACATGCATATAATGCTTGTGAATGTGTTGTTGGGACCGTTGGGACATTATGAAGTGGTGATAAATTAAAATTTAATAGCTTCTTTGACATTCACTCCACAATATGTATCTGTACGTATTTACTTTTTGTTCAGTACTTAAACATTAGCAAAGATTATTCTTAAAATGGTCTCATTCGGAACATACAAACGTATTTTCTTATTAATAATAATAATTGTTATCAATTTATTATATGTATTTATTGTGTACAGTTGTTATTTTAAATAGAAAAAGTTAATTATTTAATGTATGTAGTTAAGTTACGTACTTATTTTATATAAGTATATAACTAAATAAACTGTATTTTTAATATGACAGGGGTTATTAAGGAAAGAAAACATTTAACGTGAGAAAATAAACTAGAAATATTTGGAGAACTGGGCATCGCAGCATGTCTTAGCTTTTGGTTACGGTGTATCAGTGACCTAGTAAATATATGTATATGCATATACATAGACATTTAGTTCATCCTGTATGTTACGCTTAAAATAGGGAAAGTGACTTGTTTACTATTCCCTATTTTGAGCGGAATCTGTATATATATATATATATATATATATATATATATATATATATATATATATATATATATAAATTTTAAGGAATATTATTTTCGGTTTCTAGGGACCTCAAAACAAATTTCTGCCATAGTCCCGGGCTCAAGTGGCGTCATGACAATGGCTGTAAGAGCTGAATTCCATTCTGAAAATTCGCTAAAAAAGAAAAATGTCAGTTTTTTTTCGATTTTTTCGAAACCTTGTTAATGGAAATCGATGAAACTTGAATGGACGGTTATATAAAAGGCCCTCATTATTTTTGCGGTAAAAATAATAAAATTTTCTTCATAACTCTCCAACCGGTCGGAATCGATTTTCCGACCTACATTCAACTGTAGACGCGAAAAATTTCCTCTCGACAACTCTGCTGAAAACTACCCACACTCACAGTTTTATACATGTTTAATTTTTCGAATAACTGATTTTATTTAAATGTATTGATTCAATTTAATGTTAAAATTGAGAAATATGAAAGGGTTGTTTACATATATCGAGCTACCTATGTAGCATTGTAATATCGTAAGCGAAAGTTGTTGTTATTTTTGAATTAAAAAAGGCACTTGTAAGGCTACGTTCAACCGGATCACTATTTCAGAATTTATTAATATCAATGAATAAAGTGCATTCAACTTTAAATATTCACACCGGCATTTAAAATGCAACACTAAAATTATATCCCCTTTGATATACATATACTACTCCAAACAATTAAGGGAGCAAAAAAAAAATTGTTAATTTTTTAGTGATTTTTGAAGAGCTGTATTTACCTGAAAAATGGTCTTATCGAGATGTTTAAAAAAGCGTTTTGAAGCTCCGAGATTCTAGTTTTCAGATCTTTCGTCCAAAAATTTTTAGGAGTGACAGTTATCGAGCAATTATAAGAAATAAGACAAAAAAAGTTTTTGCAAATTTTTGGCTCTTTTTTTTTTTGGTCTACGGGCTTGAAGTATTGACGTGATAGCCTGTTTATTCAGCTTCAAATTCCTTTTTAAAATTTTTCCCTACGTTGATTTGTTCCGGAGGTATCCAACTTTGAATAAAAAAGGATCGTTGTTGCTTTAACCATCGATATCTCAGTAAGCAGTGATCGGACAGAAAATTGAAGGGCAGTTTTGGAATATGGAATAAATTTCCTACAAGGCTATGCCGCGTACTTTAGGAAAAAAATTTTTTTTCATCCTTAATTTTAATCTGAAAAATGTGAAAAAAAGGGACTTTTTTCCTTGTTGCGAAAAATCGTCGACATCCCTGCGAATATTGATGGGGAGTCTAATGCTTGTACGAATTTTTATACCTCAATGTACCCCCAATAACCCTGTAAATCGGCAGATCGATCTATCGAATGGTTTTCCTAAACCGTTTGTTCAAAATTTCAGAATTAAAAAATAATACAAAACATATTTGTTATGTTTTGTATTTTCAATGAACTAACTGTTTTGAAGTTAAAACATTCATTAGCGAGGATAACGCTGCATGAGAGTGTAATGAAATCTGTAATAGTCGACAATATTATGAAAACGGTAATGTTTTGGCTGTTATGAAATTTGTAATGAAAACCGGTTAACAGAGGTTCCACTGTGGTCATTTCTAGTGTACGTTATGCATTTTCATCCTCACCTTATAATAAATGCAATCCACTGAGATGGTACAATATCAATAATGTTATTACTACATTTCTTCAAAAATGTTTAATTCAAATTCTTTCCCAACAGTGGGACATGATATTTTTTATTTTGTTGAAATACATTTAAATTCCATTCAAATCCTAATCTAAATATTTAAGAGACTCTTATTATGGAACAATGGTATTCTCAAACTGCTTATATCAAACCAAACCAAATGTATTAAACAAATAAATAAAAAGGTGAATTAAAAAGACAAACATTAGTAAGCGGATTCCACTGGTTTTTTTCTCTATTATTTAGTGTTTTGTTTTCTGATAGCGATCACAACAAAAAAAAAAAGAAACGTAAAAAACATTCGAATAGGGAGGGCGTGGCGGTAGTTGTCATTTGTCATTTTTGATCATACTATTGATTATACACACTATTAAGGATCATAATATTAAATTTTAACACATTAAACTTTAGACATAGGTGGTATATACAGTATTTATCTCACAAGTAAAGGTCCCGAGGCCGGACCTATCGATTTTGATGAAACTTAAATATGTTGTAGAACACTAAAAACTATGGGACACGTATTTCTTTTTATCTGCGGAAAAATGGTATGAAGGGGTGAAATCACCCTTCAAAAATTAGGACAAAAATTTAATTTTTCAAATATCTCGAAAACTGTAAGAGATAGAGCAAAAGTTTAAATTGACGATATTGCTCTTTTTTAAAGAGGTATCTACTGATATGCAATTTGTTCAAATTACATCAACAGGGGTGGTTTGGGGTTAAAATTTTGGGGGTTAATTTTGCAAAAAAGGGATGAAAAATAAACAATATAAAAATTTTGTTTACAGATTTGAAATCTTCGTCAAAAAATCTAATTGAGCTGTTTTTGCTCAATGTCCTAATATTAAGTCTAGGGGTAGTTAACTAGGGGGTGACTGTGTCGAATAGTCGTACTACTTGGGTAGTTCAAGAAGTTCTTCTTCATGGAAAATAGCTTAAAACAATTAGAATAACGTAGAAATGAAATTCTCGAATTGAAAATTCAGTTTGAGCAACATTGAAGAGGGGGTGTGTCACCCTCTTAAATTACACACTTGTCAAAGTCAAAGATATAGTAAAAGTGATAGATAAAGAAAATGATGACGAATTTTCCGAATTAGATAATAGTTTTACGCTCGATATTGAATCCGATACTGAATAATATTAAACAATATATAAAATCCAATCGTTTGTAAGTTGCAAAGTATTTATTTTAGAGAATAAAAAATATTTTTATTATTCATAAGGTCTATACAAATATCATATAGGTATATATATATATATATATATATATATATATATATATATATATATATATATATATATATATATTTATATATATATATATGTATATATATACATATATATATATATATATATATATATATATATATATATATATATATATATATATATATATATATATGTATATATAGGTATTATACGAGTAATTTAACTGTTAAAAAATATATTGTCAACCGAATTGTAAGGTAAGCATAGGTATACCGTTAACACGTTTTTAAGTATAAAAATTAAATGAAGTACCGTCTACCTAACTGGGTAGAACATTTTTATACGCTTCAGTTTTTGAATTTCAAAGCCTTACAACCCTGACTCTTCACTGGTTTTTCACAGGCAACCTTGTACTAATCGTTTTGTAATAAAATTATCTTTATTTTGATACATAATTTATTTGGTTACCAGATCGGTGAAGATATCACATTCAATTCACCTGTTTAAACCTGGCAACCATATAGCCTTGACAAAAAAAGGGTAGGCAATCCTACGTTTGCATATTCTAGAGGCTTCAAACTTTGGATTAGTGTTTAATTTTTTTGGTTACAAGATCGGTGAAGATATGGTAAAAAAATTAATTATTGAATTTTTAATTAAACATAGTCTTGACAAGATTTTATTAGGCAATCCATTACCGTTACTTTTCTTAACTTATTTAATTTCATAAGAAACAGATTCCATCCGGTTACCTCATCGGTGAAGATCGCTCCCTATACGTATCCTGTACTATAAGGATTTAACAGATATTGTCATTAAAAGTTTTAAAAAATCTCCAGTATGGTTTATTAATTAACATTTGACTATAATTTTTGAAATTTCTTACAAATCTTCATCACAACACAATTTAAATTCTCCTGTCGCAGCATCCTGCATAACGTAATGAATTTTTCGTTACAAAAACTCGCTTACATAGGATAATAGGATATAGGATAAAGATTTAATAATGATTATATCTTATTACATGATTTTTTGGTTCTTTTTTGTTAAATTTTATGGAAAAACTCATTTTTTACGATTTTGAATATTGGACGTATCTGGCTGGAGAACTCATTCAACGGTTTAAGATTTCCAACGTTTTCCATTAAATTTCGTCAAAATCGGATGTCTCGTTCGAAAGTAATCGTGCGGACACATACACAAATTTTAGTGAATGTTATTTTGTCTGTCTATTAAAATCTCGAAAAGTAATAACAGTGTGACGACCAGGCCCGGCCTGGGTAACCTTAAAGGGCGGTGGACTGATTCTCAAATTGTGATGCAGATTCAAACTCAATTAATATAATTTATTGTAAAATACCCCTGTCGCAGCATCCTGCATAACATAGCGAATTTCCGTTTATAAAAATTAGTTTTTCTCGGAAACTAGTTGACATAGAATAATAGTTTAAAGACCTTTTTTATGTAATTTTTTCTCCTCTTTTAAATGATGTAAAAAAATTTGGAAAAAATTTTTGAATAAGTGGAAATTTTGGCAAAAAACTAATATTTTGCAAGAACAAAAACCATGTTCCTGGCATCCGACGTGTCTGGCTGAAGAACTCATCCAAGATTTTTGGACTTCCAACGTTGTCACCAAATTTCGTAAACCTAGGACATTTCGTTCGAAAGTTATCGTGCTGATACATATATACATACATACATACATACATACATATATATATATATATATATATATATATATATATATATATGTATGTATGTATGTATGTATGTATATATGTATCAGCACGATAACTTTCGAACGAAATGTCCTAGGTTTACGAAATTTGGTGACAACGTTGGAAGTCCAAAAATCTTGGATGAGTTCTTCAGCCAGACACGTCGGATGCCAGGAACATGGTTTTTGTTCTTGCAAAATATTAGTTTTTTGCCAAAATTTCCACTTATTCAAAAATTTTTTCCAAATTTTTTTACATCATTTAAAAGAGGAGAAAAAATTACATAAAAAAGGTCTTTATACAAAATTTATACATATATATATATATATATATATATATATGTATAAATTTTAGTGAATATTATTTTCGGTTTCTAGGGACCTCAAAACAAATTTCTGCCATAGTCCCGGGCTCAAGTCGCGTCATGACACCTACTGTAATAGCTGAATTTCCAGAATTCTTTCTGGAAATTCGCTAAAAGTGTGAATTACAAAGTATTTAATATTACAGATTGCATCATGCCTCACCTTTGAGTTGAACTCAGCCGATTCGGATATTTTAAACAGTGCCACAACTAAATCCAAGTATACTAGCTTCGGTGGTTTGTGTTCTGACTTCTGTGTTAGATAACTGGACATCAATCCAGTCATTAACTCTCCCAAATATTTTCATTGTTGTATCACTTCGGCTTTTCCACCTTGTTGCACTAATAGCTTCCAGTTTGAAATCTGGTTTTTGATCCAAAAAATATTGCAAACGTTTTAAAGATTCTTTAAGAGATTAAAGAAAGATATGGTGGCAAGGTGACACTGAGCAGTATCATATAGCACTAAGTTAAGAACGTGCGCATAACACCAAGTGTAAAGGTGGTTAGGTATTTCCTCTGATAGCTTTGCTGTTAGGCCATTGTACTGCCCAGTCATGTTTGAGGCCCCATCAAATGCATTTGCTATGAAATTCTCTAAAGGTACGTTGAGGTCTTCTAAAACGTGCTTCAATGTTGTGAACAAACCCTGGCCAGTTGTAGATTGAACGCATTTCAAAGCTACAAGTCTTTCTACAATATCAGAGTCTCTTACGTATCTCAAGACAAATGAGCACTGGTCATTAGATGTAATGTCAATGGTAGTGTCCATCATAACTGAATATTTACAAGCATTTTTTATCTCTTCAGAAATTTGCCTTTTCATCTCTGATACAAGAATATTAATTATCTTTGCCAGGGTGTTTTTTCCCAAGAATGTGACAAGACTACCTCGACTCGATAGCACTAGCTATTGGACTGTTGCAATAACAATCACAAAAAATTATGGTGACTCTGAATAAAAATGCTAGAAAAGGCAACACAAACAAATATTTTTAATGCAGTAATTTTTTATTGCAACATTATAAAATTTATGTAACGATTGGGGGCGAGGGCGCCGATCCTCTGCCAGAAGGAGGACGCACCGGGATCCGTCCCGGTGTCCCGGTGGACCAGGCCGGGCCTGGTGACGACTGCTCCAGAAATAACCGGTTACGAATTACGGATACAAAAACTTATAAAACTAACAAGAATGTTAAAAGTTCTGAGTCAGAGGCAATTTCGAAATAGTTTCGGCTTTAATTCTACAAGTCTTTTTTGTACATTTTTACTTTCAATATTTGACTGTAAATTGGAAAAGACGCAATTTCCAAGTTCTTTCCCTTATGACGTTGATTAACTTTTAATTAATACATGAAAATACGCAAAATACAATAGAACCAATGCATTTAATCCATAACCAAATACTTCAGAAATGGAGAAGTCGTTTTTTTTTTTTCAAAATTAATCCAGTTCTTGTGAATTTTCCATTTTATTATCATCAATATTTGTCGAATGACTCGCAGTTTTGTAGATGACCCATTTACTTATGAATTCAAACGAAATATGATATTAAAATTAATTAGTCATTTTTCATCAAGAAATCAGTAAATTTCAAATTGGAATTTTGTAATATCAGGTCGGGCGAACACACCGATATAAAAACGAATTAAATCCGTATAAATAAACTGATAAGGGGGCAACACCTTCTTTTGGACAATTAGAAAAAAGCAAATTAATCCTGAATTTCCGTTTGATTAATCCTGAATTATTTTGATAAGAACATTATTAAAATATTTTTTTTATTTTTGGTTACGTTGTGAAAGTAAAAATGAATAATTGCGCCTTCAAAAAGCGGATGCGCAGTGATTAGCTATCAGAAAATTTAAATGTTAAATTTATCGTCATTGATTCACCAACAATGACTACAAAACTGTAACGAGACAGTGTGAGTTTTTTGTTTGTTTATTTCTCTACAGATAAGTGTTAAAGTCAAAATGATTGAATCGATTTCAAAAATTCTTTCATTTTTATAAAAAAAGCTAAACTATTCCCGGAGAGTCATATAGATTATATTAAATTTCAAAGAAATTGTAATATTTGTAAATCAAGTCTAAGAGAATCAGATTTTTGAATAAGATTTTTGCAATTTCGGAATTGTCCAATTTGTTTAATTTGTCGTCAATATGCTTGATGTTATATCATTCCACACAATTTAGATGGTATTTAATTGACGGACTGTAAATTTCGCTTCATCTTCGGAATCAAAAATTATATTTTAGTCTCTTGATGTTTAATACATATACAATTTGGATATTTGTTTAGAATTCCGTACCCTAAAAGAAAATCCCCCTGTCGCAGCACTCTGCATAGCATAGCGAATTTCCGTTTAAAAAAATTAGTTTTTCTCGGAAACTAGATGACATAGAATAATAGTTTAAAGACTTTTTTGTCTGATTTTTTCTCCTTGTTTCAATGGTGTAAAAAAATGTCGCAAAAATTTTTGAATAAAGGGAAATTTTGGCAAAAACTAATTTTTTTCATGAAAATTGCCAAAAAAAACCATGTTGCGGGCATCGGACGTGCCTGGTTAACGAACTCGTCAAACGGTTTGGGGCTTCCAATATTTTCACCAAATTTCGTAAAAATAGGACTTTTCGTTCGAGAGTTATCGTGCGGACACACACACACACACACACATATATATATATATATATATATATATATATATATATATATATATATATATATATATATATATATATATATATATATATATATATATATATATATATTTATAAATTTTAGCGAATATAATTTTCGGTTTCTAGGGACCTCAAAACCAATTTCTGACATAGTCCCGGGCTCAGGTCGCTTTATGACAGTGGCCGTAATAGCTGAATTCCATTCTGGAAATTCGCTAAAACAGAATTCTTATAAGATCACTCTCTTGTTCAGTTTTTCTCGAAAACCATGTACTGTACGTGGGAATTTGAAATTTGGAATAATGATAAGTCTTGATGACACGCACATACGTCGCCAGACACGACTAGAAAACGATTTTTGGATTAGAATGGGGGGAGGACGTCAGTTTGGCCCAAAAAAGTTTTAACTAATACATGGTGTTTAAGTATCATTGGAAAGAGCTATCTCTAAAGATTCTATGAAACATTTTTTTTTATAATTTTTGATCCAATGATTTTAAAGATATAGCTAAACATTTGCTAGAAATGACTTCCCCCTCCCCCGATCTTTTAGGTTTCTAAAGCTAAAATTTGGATTTTAATAGGGATAGTAAACGTTGAGTAGAAGAGTATTTTAATAACAAAAGGAAACGCAGTAATAGACATTTACTAATATTAGGGGTACCTATAAGTAATCAATTATTTCATTGATAACCAAATAAACGATTTTATTTTTTATTTAATTATACATTTAGTCAATTATGTAACTTCCATCGTTATCGAGGACCTGCCATCTTGTTGCAATTTCTTGTTTATAAAATTCAAAAAAAATGGTTCTAGATCAGTGGCGTAGCAAGCGGGTGGCAGGGATGGCCCCCGCCAGGGGCGCTGGAGCAGGGGGCGCCACCGCAACATTTTTCCCTTAATCGTCAAGGTATAGATATCATTTGATTTTGATACTAACAATAAGAACATTACAAAAATTACTCAAAAACATAGACTGAAATATAATTAATTAAGATATATGGATACACTGGCTAGTTTTGTACTAGGCTACAAGGTGAAAGTAAAAAGATTTCTGGCATGTCTATAAGTATAGAAAACAAAGGAACTGAGCGTCGTTATCGCGTAATTCCGTTAACTTCGATGAGTCATGCACAAAAGCCCAGATGGCTGTAGTTTGTGCAAAACAGGAGAGGAGTGGTATGAAGTGATTGTAAGTAAGGGCGGATTTTTTTAAGTTACTAAACCACCCCCTCTTTTTATCAAAGGGGGGGCGCCACTTGCAATTCAGGCCAGGGGCGCCAATCACGTCAGCTACGAGCTCATCTAGTGTTCTAGATGAGCTCGCACATGAACGATGTTTTTAAAATTTTTATTTCTTAAAGAATGTTTCATGGATCGGAATAAATGAAAGTCAAATGGCGCTATGTCGAGAGAATAACGAGGATGAGGTAACACTTCCCAGTTCAGCTGCCTTATTTTTCTTGAATTAATTTTGCTGCATGAGGCCTGATATTGAGACCTAACCAAGACTTGGCAGTCTTGGTCTTGTTCTTGCATTAAGAATCTTGCTCTTGGTCTTGCTAGAGCAGTTTGAGTCTTGGTCTTGCAAAATACAGTCTTCGTCTTGATCTTAGTCTTGGTATTGCTAAAAAATGTTGCACTTCCTTGCCTTTTTTTTAGCGAATCTTTTCCTTCTAAAATCAGAATTTTCTCTCTTTACGGTATTAATTATACTTTCAAACTATTTAAATAGTTTAGCAAGACTCTTGCTTTTTTCTTGCTTTTGTCTTGGTCTTGCTCACTTGAGTCTTGGTATTGGTCTTGTAGCCATACTTATAGTCTTGATCTTGGTCTTACTCTTGGTATACATACTCTTGGTCTTACATAAATGCAAGACAAAGACAAGACTGCAAGACCAAGACTAAATTTGCTCATCACTAATGACACCTTTTCAAAAATGACCAGAGCTGGCTGTTGTATCAACAATTCGTTATATAATCTATCAAATTGTTGGCAATACAATTCAGTTGTAACTGTTTCTCCCGGCTTTAGCAGCTCAAAATGAATTATTCCTATCACTATCGAATTATTCGATCACTATCGGGTAAGTCAAAATCACCACTGCGAAATTTTCTAAACTGCAACACTACTGACTTTCGGTACGTTCCCATACACATCACAATTTTTTGTTGTTGCAATCGTTCCATTAAAACCCGATCGAAAAAGAAAAAGCATGCAATGACATAAATGTTCTTCTGTTGGTTGATTGTCCCCCATTTTGCACTAGAAGCCGGTCCAGACTACACAAACTTTTGTTTGCACAAACTGTTTGCGCAAGCATAAGTTTGTGCAAATGGTACGTGTGGACGTGAAGTTTGCGCAAACATTTTGTAAAATCACACAAACTTTTGTTTGAATAAATTGTTTGCACGAACATAAGTTTGGGTAAACGATACGTGTGAACGTGATGTTCAAAGTTTGTACCAGTGTTTGTGGATTTTTGTATCTCGCATCAAAAAGTTGGTATGGACGCGTGAGTTTAACAACTACCGTAAAATGACTGAGTAGGCACGAATTCAGGCTTTACACCGTATTTTTTATATTTCTTTTATGAGTACGTATTCTTTAATATTATATTAATTAATATATTAAAAAACATTAATATATTAAAAATTTACGCGAGAATGGTCACTTTATTACAGTAATCAAAAATTTTGGAAAATGTCCCTGGTTTTTAAAAAATTTGTAAATAATGTAATTTCTTCTCTATTGTAAATTGGGGTACCTCTAACTTAATCTCAATGTCACATCCTCATTATTTTCCCTTAAAAAAATAAAAACAATTAAAAGTTTGTAGTCTTCCTTTTTCAGATATTCAAAATAACTAAAATTTCGATTAAACAAGAATTCTTTCATTAAAGCACCAAAATAAATAGTTTTTAGAAGAAATTTTAAAAATAGAAAGTAACACTGTTTGAAGACGTCAATTTAAATTGATGTTCTAATATTTTTTATTCAACTTCAACCTTAGTTATTGTTGTTACCCGAAAAAATAATTATTCTACTATATTTTAAGAAAGATATCTATTCCGATTTATGTTTAGTATTTTTAAACCAAACTCATGAGTTACATTTTTCCTTGTGTCCCTATCCACCCGCCTTTCTCGATTCATTTCAGTCTAGGGTAATGGTCTCTGAAAAATATTGATACTGAATATGTATGTACCATCCAATAAATATTTATTACCAATAAATTACAAAATATTTATTACCACCGACACTTTGTAGGTTGTAAAAGGTGTTAACAAATATGCCGATTTGCTTCAAAAAAAAAAAAATGTGTACTTCATCTAGGTATGGTACATATATTCTCTATATCAATGGTAATATATATGTTTGTACAAAAGTTTGTGCAAAAATTCAGTCAAACAAAAGTTTGTGTAATTTGGACGTGCTATTTGTACAAACTTTTGTTTGTGCAAAAGTTTGTACAAACAAAAGTTTGTGTAGTGTGGACGGGCTATAATGTAACAAAAACTTACATTTTTATTTAGAACACAAAGTCAAGGTCGCGTGTTGCAGTATTACGGACTAAAACACGTATTAACAAGTCAGCACTCTGAATTAAACTGAAGCAAAACTTCCTAAGTAATTAGTCCATTTTTCAATTATCAAAAATAAAAATTTGGATAAGATTTAAATAAACATTTGTATTTGGCCTATTGTCTGCTCACTGTACGGAACCCTAATTCTGCAAGCCCGACTCGCTCTTAGCTAACACCAATAATATTACTTAAAATTCATATTTTTAATTAATAGTAAAATTTCTTATGATGGTAAATTACAACACAATTTTACGACTTTGAAAAATTATTTTCGCGCATGTTTTTGGTATTATCATTATTATTTGCATCGGTGTTTATTACCTATAAAAAATTTTATTTTTTCAAAGGAAATTTTAATAATTTCTACAGTATGTGTTTTATGTTAATAGAAGGAGAAAGAAAATAATAAACAAAACAAAAGTTGTTTAAAATAAAAATAAAAAATTTTTTTATCAAAATCCTATTAAAAATTTGTTGTTACATTCATTTTAAATTAGAGCAAATTATGTCAAAATATTTTATGTTTATTAAATTCTATTGTGTCAATAAAGTAACAAATTTATGAGCATTAAAGGATCAATTGGCTCGAATTTCAATTGAAAAATTATCATAATCCTCTTACTAATCCTTTATAATACTCCATATACAACCATAATCAGATCATATGACTGACTATAATACAGGCTGCTACTTAATATAAAAGTAATAAAGGTAGGGATACAAAATAAAAATAGAAAAATTCTCTCAGTGGTTAACGTGGTTAGTGGTTTAAACGAAATATTTTAACTAACTTCAGTTAGTTAATGTTTACTAAAAAATTTTAGTAAACTTGATGACGTCATCAAAAACTGTTAAACTGGTAAAAAATAAGACTTTATATGAGCCTTGATTGATATACATACACTCTTGTTAGTCTTATTAAGAGTTAATTCTCATATTACATATACTAAAAATTTGCCAACTGCGTAGTAGACACACATTAAGTAAATCAGGAATTTGTAGTTTAGTATAGTGATGTCGGGCCGAGAAGCAATTAATCGATCAATCGACTAAAATTGTTTTCCAGATAAAATTAGTCATTAGTCGAAAATATCGAGCACAGAGTAGTCGACTAATCGACTAAATTTTTAGTCGAATTCATGGCAAGGTAACCTATGTAACTGTTTCAAAAACGAGATTTTCTTTTGAATTTAATTATGGACTTTTAATATTTTTCTTTTAAGGAAAAGAAAGATATAAAATATCACAATATATTAATCATATAAAAGTGAAAAATCATACAAATAGATAATTTTTTAGTTTCCATTTTTTGAAGTTCAATAAAAAATACAGAAAAATTGTTAACTTAGTCGTTTTTAGTCATTTAAAAAAAAAAATAATCATTTTAGTCATTTAATCGAAGGTAAAATAGTCGACTAAAATATGACTAAATATAAACAAAATTAGTCGTCTAAACCGACTAACCGATTAATCATCCGACATCACTAGTTCACTAGTTCAGTAGTTCAGTTGTTCACAATTCTCTAGAGATGTCGATTTTAAATCGATTAATCGAAAATCGATTAATCGAAGCTTAAAAAATCGATTTTTAGTCGAATTTTCTCCGAAAAATTAGACTTATACAGTCTATACGATAAGAGCTGCGAGAGGCGAGAGTAGGGGCGCTATCCGTTTTCGGACCCGTAGAACACGAACATGTAGAAAAAAAAATGTCTGATATATATATATATATATATATATATATATATATATATATATATATATATATATATATATATATATATATATATATATATATTCCCGCCACCTTTTAATTTGTGTAGGGCCCCCCTATGGAAGTTAAGAGATGAAATTTGGTAAATGGGGCTCATTTTCGAGGCACCTCATACTATCAAAGTGGGGTCAAATTTTGGGCAAATTTTTTTTCTGATCCGACTTTTAAGGGGGTGGTGGGGGGCGGAAAAGCAATAAAACTTTTCAAACCGGTTTTAAATAATGTTTCGGTCAATTATCTACAACATATCCAAAATTCAGCTTCCTAGGATGATTTGGTGGGAGTAGAGGGGGGAAAAACGATTTTCGCTGGATCTAACAGGCCCCCAGCCCCCCAGAATTAACGTAGAGGGTTGAAATTTGGTGTGTTGATAAAGTTCGTACCTAGGTTGTGCTTTTTGGAGGTTTTAATAATTTACCCCCACCCCCCTCATTTTTAAGCTACAATTTCATGCATTTTCGACGTTTTCGAAGTTTGTACCACTCGCACAGGTCACCCAAATAAACCTAGAGGGCTGAAATTTTGTATTCGGATTGAGTTAGTATCAAGGGGGTGCCTTTTGGGGGTCTCGACTTTCAAACCCTACCGCCACCATTTTTATACCCAAAAGAACATGATTTTTCTTGTTTTTTAACAGTTTCGTTCGGGTCAAAATCTCCCCGAATAAACCTAGAGGGCTGAAATTTTGTGTACAGGTTAAACTAATAGCCAGACACTGTTTTTTGGGAGTTTCAACTTTTAACCCTTACTCCCACGATTTTTACGCCAATATTTCCTTAATGTTTTTGCTTGTTTTCTAACACGTCTAGAGACACTCTAAGGAAACCTAGAGGGCTGAAATTTTGTACGTGTATTCAGTTAGTATCCAGCTAGTACCTTTTAGGGAGTCCACATTACTTTTCCCCCCACTTCTTCCATTTTTACATCGGAATTGAATGCTATTGTTAAATGTGTTTTAAATGCATTACTTTTATTCTAAATACAAGTAGGCGAATAGTAATTTTAAAAAATTTAAAAAAAAGTGAATACAATTTTTTAACAAATGAAATACATACATATTAAGTAATTTGAAAATGTTATTAAAGTCACTGTTTATTTATAAATTAGGAATTTTGGATTTTTATTATTTATAAAATAGAAATTTTGGATTTTTTTGGAAAGAAAAAATATCTTCATAAAAGCCTTCCAGTTTACTATTTAAGTTCCTTTTTTAATATTTAAAAATAAAACACAAAGGCAATTGGCGGATAAGCATGGATAGAAATGCCCTCGTACGAATTGTGTTGGCTTTTTCCCTGTTAACTGCTATCGGCACAAAATTGAAATTTACTGAGATTCAGCCCTTAAAAACTTAAAACCTTTTTTTAAAGCCCCGATCAACCGGACACTCATCATCAGTTTTGAAACCACCAAAATTACAAATCGCTTGTGGACTTTCAATTATATTTCGCTTGTAGACACTCAATACCGAAAATGAAAGGAAAAATTCGACTTCCGTGATGGGGCTCCGCTGCTCACAGCGTTTTTTTTATTTGAATCGATTCATGAATCGATTATTAAAAGTAAGAGATCGATAACGGGAAAAAAGTACCATTCAGCAGAAAATCATAAACCGTTCTGAAACTGTTGAGTTTTGCTGAACGTAGCCAATGCTTACTATGATATGGGCCGTTTGATAATACTGAGCGGTGACGTCATGTTTTGCCATGTAAAGAAATGATACTGTTTTAGCGGGCAATTTTTAACACATATAAAAAGGCAATTTTTTTCTCCTATTATCGATGTATTTAAAAAAAAGGGTGCATACTAGTTCGCTCCCGCCGTCAAATTTTAATCTTATCTTGAAAAAAGGTCGTAAGTTAGTTCGCTCCCGGGTTGCATACTAGTTCGCTCCCGCCGTCAGATTTTATTCTTATCTTGAAAAAGGGTCGTAGGTTAATTCGCTCCCGATTTATTATCTACTGACAGGTAAAATTAATTAGCTAAATGACGGTGAGGATATTCCATATAGTAAGATGAAAAGCAAATATTCGCACATTAGTTATTATTTGTGGTCAATTAGTTGAAGATAAAACTAGTTTAACAACCAATCTGTATAATTTTGTCATCGATATGGAAGTGTGCGAAATGGTAAGTGAAAAAGTCAAACCCATGTTAACTGTAAATAATTATAAATATAATTTTCATAAGAACATAAAAACATTTAAATTAAGGCATAAAAAAGTGTATCGCAAGGTAGTTAATTTGCGTAAGGAATTTGTAGAAGGAAAAATATCATTATTGAAACAAAATGTAATAAGTAGATTTGACTTTGTAAAATTTCTGTAATATAAATTTACACCAAATTTATAATGTATTTAATATTAAGTTAAAAAACACAAATAAAAACATTCTTATTTTGTTGTTCAATTTGTGTAATTTCTCTATCTTTGGGGTCTTAGAATGTACCTTAAGGGGGGAGTTCAAATAAAAAAGCAACTTCTTTATTTATGATTATTTTGCTTGTTGAAATTTTTTTCAAATTAAGGAGAGTTTCAACTAGAAAATTTTGTTTTTGAAACATTCATTACTCTTCCCTGTGGGGGGGGGGGCTTTTTCACAAGTTTTTAAGCCTTTACAAGGACCGCCATATCTCAAAAAGTATTGAATATTTTTTTAAATATTTTTTCATTATTTTATTCCTAAATAACCTGTCCATAAAGCTGAGTATGGGTTTTAGGTAATTTTAAAAACTAACTATAAAATTGTAATCCCAAACTTCTAAAAATTATAAAATCCAATTTTTTATTAAAAAAAAAATGTTTAAAAATAGTTACAATTGTTCAAATGGAAAAAGCATACTCCACTTTATGCGCAATATGTTTATGAACAAAATTTAAAAAAAATTAAGTCTCTATCTTTTCTAGAACTTGACACTTGAGATATGATTTTCCTTGTCGGGAAAAACACAACTTTCGGGAAACGATAAAAAACAAAAATAATAACAAAAGAAGGGGTTTACGCACTGTTTATTAAAAGGTCTACAATGGCATACAAATAAAAAAATATTATCTCAGTGCATACTATAATTCATGTACACACCAAAACTAAATATTATTGATCAAATCGCGAATGGGGAGGGGGCGAGCGTTTCTGCAAAGGAGCAGCAACTGTGTGTATACGCTCTAGACGGGAGCGAACTAGTATACGACTCTTCACGGTTATCTGACCGCGGGAGCGAAGTAGTGTGCGCCGAAAAAAAAAGTATTTTTAACATCATATTAGAGGTATACGAATAATTTAAAATACTTTTTAAAAATTGTCAAATACCCAATTAAAAAATTTCAATAATAGCTTTTAAGAGACGACACGGTCTGTTACAAATTGGGTAAGACTTGACACTGAGTATTACAAATTGATCAAGTACAGGTACACCATCTCTGCAATGACAGATAACCCAAATTCATAAGGTTTCGTTGTTAAATCCTAAGAAAACGTACAGTATTAATTACAAACACACAACTCGTTAATACATATTATTAAATAGGTAACATTTATAATATAATTTATATGTTATGTAGGTATAGATCTTTATCAGTTAAATGCAATACAACCATTAAAGGAAACAAGTCAATTGGATATCAGAACAATCTAATCGCAACATTATGCTGATAAAAATTAATTAATTAAGTAAGTACATACGACATAAGTGTTAATTAACATATTTCTTTAATGTAATTGTCATAAAAAAAGTAATTAGAAATAATTTTTTTGCCAAATGGTAATTTTTTCGTAGGTAGATACATATTTATTGATAAGAGTAAATGCGCTACTGAAAATGAAATTGCGTTGTAATTTAAAAGTAAAATTAAAACCTTTATTTTTCTTAAAGTTTATATAATCACCTCGAAATTAAATACCAATAAGTTCAAAAAAAAAAAAAAAAAAAAAATGAAAAGAAAATAATTTTTTTGCAATTCCGGGACTAAAATACATGATTTAGACCCTCATAATAGGGAGTAAAGTGGCACTTTTAGTCCTAAGGAACTAAAAAATTCTTTTAGTCCAACAAATCCGTAGATATAATACATACCTAACAACTGACAATACGGAATACTGTTTGCACATGTACAACTTGCAATTGACGACTCGTTTTTTGAATGAAATATACTTTTGCTCTCTCTATTGACCTGCGCAACATAAGGCACAATTATTCTTATCGGGATTTTACATACTGCGTCATATTTTACATTCGACAATTCGTCAAATACAACAAATTATTATTTTGTTTTTTGTCTAATTACACTAAATCAATTTTTGTTTAATTATTTATTCACTTTTAAATAAGAAAATTTTTAAAATTAAATGTAGGATTTGTCTGCTTTTGACAATGTCTAAACAGTTAAAAAAATTTTCCAAAATGAATAATAATCTAAATTGTATGTTTGTATGTCAATAGTCCAACCATTTTATAAGTCCTTGACACAAAAAAGGAAATTTGAAAAAAATAATATCAGTTTTCATTTAATTAATTTCAAGAATCATTGGGTTTTTTATTCTTTTTTATTTAAAGCAAATTACAGCTTGACATACTGCTGCAACTTTATACAAATGCACATTAACATTTTTGAAATTTCAACAGACAGAGTACACAAAAAAATCGTGCATAGTTCAGTCACAATACATTAGATGTGACTCGTCGTCCATCGAAGCCAAGTCACCGCTATTTTGTTTCTTTTTAAACAACTTAAATAATTTCAAACATTTCAGTGATTCTAATTCGATATTTTTATGTCACAATAATTAAAATTTGATAAATAACGAACATATTAACATTTAAGAATATTTACAGTGAAACATATGTCAACTAGTTTTAAGATTTAGACAGTTTTAACAAGAAAATAGATTTCTTTTTATCCGACTACTCGATAACAGCGCACCAATACAATATAATTATATTCTAACGGTTGGATGGATTTTAATAAATGAGTTGTCACTAGATTTGTCTTAATCGTGAGAATGATATAGGATGTATCAAATGTCAAGAAATATTACAATATGGAAACTGTAAGCCCCGTTGTATAATCCTTTTAAACAAACCATATGGAAAAATTGTTTTGTCTCAAAATGCCGGACTTTTTACTGCCAGTGATAAGTACAATAGATAAGGTTACGAAAAAAGAAAAAGAAAAAAAATAAAAGATCCCAACATTAAAAAAGTGAACCATAGGAATTTACAAAATATAAATTATACTAAACTATGTTGATAAAATTTAAACATTATTTAGGTATATACCGTATTTCGAAAAATCTGTCACAGATGGCGGCACCTGTACCAGTGAATATATACATATTACAGCATTTTGAGCCGCCATATTGCAGGACGAGTTAACTCGTCTTAATCATTTAAAGAGATAATATGTGTATTTTTTCATTCAACGTGTAACTCTGCTACCTAAAAATCGAACTAATATGGTGGAAATAATATGAAATAGAAACGCAGAAATATGAAAAATGAGTATCCATACTCAAACCGTGGATTCTGTAGAATTCTAACAATCAACATACACTGTAAAAAAATAAGTTTGGTACAAAATGTGTAATTTTTGAAATGCTTAAAAAGCGTAACAATTTTTATTAGCACTAGTTAAGCGTTGTCCTGGCCGTATTTTTAATGTAAGGGAAAAATCACTATATTTTTAGACAAAATTATGCATACTCAATGTTTTTGTTTAGTATTCAACTAATGAAAATATAATTTTACACAACTGCGTAAAAAATACACGCATTGATTATATAGCATAAATATAAAACAAAAACACTGCAAAAATTCGTACCTATTTTGTATTTTTCATTCATTTTTCATTTGTGTAATATTACACTTTCACCAGTGTAAAAATTGGTTTTTGCACATTTTTTAATCTATTTTTTACAGTGATATATATATATATATATATATATATATATATATATATATATATATATATATATCTATATATATATCTATATATATATATATATATATATATATATATATACATATATATATATATATATATATATATATATATATATATATATATATATATATATATATATATATATATATATATAGTATCAAGTAAAACAGAATTATCTGTTGTCTAGCTGCGACAGTTTTTCGAATTAAACTGCTTTTAGTTAATTGATATAATTTGTGATAAACGCAAATTAATTATAAAAACAAGTCATGAAGTGCAAGTTGTACTTGCGCCAATAGTGTTCCGTACAGCGTACATCTAGTGTACGAAAGCAGAGAAATTATTTTTCCTGACAAATAAAAAATCTCGGGTGTCACCCTCCTGTTGGAAAATTTCGGGCATAGCCGATAATCTCGACCGGATCGTAACATGTTTTTTTTATTAAATTAGTTAAGATACATGTATATTTATATAACACAGTTTAACTGTAATAAATTACCTCGAATTTTTTCTTTAAAACTTAACAAAGCGTAATAAAATTTAATATGATTGCTCAACATGTTTTTGACAAAAAGATTAATGTAGATATTCCTACATACATCGCGACAATATTATTTGTACAATTAAAAAGAATAAACCTATTAACATCTTTCATGCATTAAATAAAGATGACAATTAAAATTTTGTTGTGTCACATTTTGTCATAATAGAACAAAACAAACTAAGATCAACATAAATTGATAAAATAGAAAAAAAAGAAAGTAAGATAATGACAGATACGTGACAGATGTAACATATGTGCCGTGTGACATATTTAACTTTACCGAAAAACAAATTTTGATATTGATTAGTATTGATTTGTTGGTAAAATTTAAGTGATCAAGGTCATTAGGTAAATGATTATGAATAACTGACTTATATTTATCATCTATTTAAAATGAATTAATTAAACTGTTTGGACTCTCTGAAAATTTTTGGAAATTTTACGTAGATATTATAAAAATTGATGAAACGAAACACTTTTGAAAACGGACTTTTGAAGTCTGTCCCGCCGCCTGTCACAGACCTATTCGACACAAAAATTTGACATAGAGTTGTAAAATAACAAATAGAGACGCGTATATAGCACAAAAAGCTGAATTATGATTTTGGTGATTAATTTCAAGGGATGAATTGGAACATGGGACCAAAATAAAAACATTTTTAAAAAGGAAAAATTCCAACGCCAATAACTGTCTATTTTTTACCATAGATTTTTAACGAAAAAAAATTTTTGACAATACATATTCACAAGATGTTAAGAACAACTTTTTTTCTTACACTTATTTCAAAATTTTTTATTTCACAAAACTTTAAAACGTCGAAAACATTTTGTTCTATGGAACACTACTTGCTCAAGTACAACTTGCACCTTATTAATTTACAAACGTTCCAAATTTAACTTTTGATTTAAAATTACAGGTACAGAAAAAACTGTTTCTATTCAGTATTTTTTTTTTTTTTTTGTGGAATTATTTATTTGGGTAACTATTTATTTATTTTAAATGCCCATCAAAGTGCATAATAATAGGAAAGGGAAGTAAAAAAAAAGTAAGAAATTTCAACATTAATTACCGGTAAAAGTACTTATTGACTGTTTTTAAACATTTAATCAGTATATTGCATAAGAATATAAGTTATTGCATCATTAAGTCTTTTACAGATGTATTTATCGCAATTTTTATAATATTTTAAAAATGAAATAAAGTATGCCCATGTGTAAATTAATGCTTTATCTTGATTAGAAAAGCAACTTCTAAGGAAATCGTGAGGTTTTCAGCGGTTTGAGTTATGTATTTTCTATAAAACGTTTTTCTATACGGTTTCGACCCACCGCATATTTTTTTTTTACAATCTTGACCGAGCTAAATTTTTATAGAGCTATTTATGAAGTTTTTGATATTGTTTTTGTGCAATTTTTTTTGTGGTCACTATCCCCCGTATAAAAAAGAGTATGTTGTGTATATCTATGATAAAATTTGAAGCAATTCTCAAATACCTAATTAATTTTTCAATTTCTCAACAAAAAAAAAAAAAAAAATACTCAATTTCCAATAAGGAAAAATATTAACTGAAAAATACTGTGTGGAATCACTCTCATTAAAA
Source organism: Brachynemurus nebulosus (assembly GCA_035578155.1). Classification (NCBI taxonomy): domain Eukaryota; kingdom Metazoa; phylum Arthropoda; class Insecta; order Neuroptera; family Myrmeleontidae; genus Brachynemurus; species Brachynemurus nebulosus. The sequence goes on from JAPWDM010000003.1 coordinate 2,065,818, forward strand.
TCAAACACTAATAAAGTAGGTAATAAATAAATCAATAGCTTTTTAATAAAGATTTACGTAAGATAAGTAATAAAATATTTTTATTCACAGAAAATTTTGCATTGTTATTCTCGCAATGACATACAAAGAAAACAACATTGTCATCTTTTATACGGTTGTAAATAACAAAGCAATATGGTAAAATATCTTTAAAAAAAAAACTATCAATTGTTGATTTTTCAAGGGAAAAAATATAAATTTAACAATAAATTTAAAAAATGGAAGAAAAAAATAAAGACAAAATTGAATTTGTTGGAAAACGCACAACAGAAATTATTTCGATCTATAAATTCTCTCTGAATTAAGTTATTAGTATTACGTTTTGATTGTAATGACGTAATGGGTCATACTGTTTTGTCTAACACTAAAAGTAATCAGTGTTTCATACAATTAAATTATTATTACTTGTTTTATCAATTTTATTGTATTTAATTATAAAAATATTATTGTAATTTACATCTGTCAAGAAAATATGAATCATACCCATTGAAGAACTATCAATACAGTTTTATAAAATGACTAAATACCGTAAAAACGATACAATTGTATCCTTTTCGAGCTTGTATATTAGGTAATCAAAAATTTTCGATCCGATAATTTGGTTTCTTTTTCCTATTTATAGCCTAAAAATCTATAGCCTAAAAATTTTTTTTTTATTTATCGCCTAAAAATCCTAAAGTATAAGGTAAAAGACCCGGTAATTGACCCTGGCCCAGTTTCTGAACTTTTCAACTTTGTTATAAATTAATAAAAAAACTATATTTTAAATAAGAAAAAAAATAAATTCTTAATTTAAAGTAATCTATTCTGTGTCTAATGAACAGCAATTTAAAAAGTTTAGAATATATTAACTAAATAAAAAAAAATTTTAAGTTTAAAATGTGTGTAAACACTATTTTTTTGGTAGTTTCTTAACAGTTTATGTTACAAAGTACTCATTTTGATCTGTGCAATATTCATCAGGTAAGTATGAAAACTTAATTAAAAATATATGAGCAGGTTAATATTTGTTTAAAATTTATTTTAAAATATTTATAAAATACCTTAGAATGATTTTTATTATTGAAATATGAGGGTCAATTACTAGGCTCACTTCTAAAGTGGTATGGCCCAGTTAAATTCTAACCAGTTTTTGTTAGTTATTTTGTCATTTATAGTTATCTTTGATTAGTTTTTGTATTTTTCATAACGTATATAACATTAAACATTCATTTTTATCAATAAAAAATTATTTATAAATTAAATTTTAAAAAACTGTATTTTTAAATTTAAGAATCAGAAACTAGGCCACTGTCAGGGTCAGAAACTGTCACATGAGAAATTTTGAGAGTCAGAAACTGGGTCCTTTTTGCGAATTTTTAAAACATTAATTTAAATTATTAATTCAATTCAAATAATTATTTTACTTGTATGACTTTATTTTGAAAGCCATAAACTAGTTGATAAAATTATTAATTGTCTCTTAAGTTTAAACTTATATTTATTACTGTCGTTTAACCTCAGCCGTCACTCTTAAAAGGTCAGAAACTAGGCCCGTTACCTTAGTAACTATATAAATTACTTTTATATCGTTTAATTTTTGTAATTTACTCAATTATACCTAGCGTTTCATTTTTCGGGTCACGAATTTTTCTTTTTGTATCCCGGGTAGTATAAAAACCGAATACAACTGAATACAGGTTGAAACTTTCAGCAAATACCGTTTTGCGTCAATAACAGTAAATTATTATACTTTTATTTTAGACTTTTACACACACATATCCATTAATTGAAACCAAAGTTCATTATCTGATAATTTCTAATGAATCTGTCAAAGTAAATTACACATTTACGTGAATAATGGCATAATTATATTAAATAGCGTGTTTATTATTATGTAATTAGGAATGTGCAGAAAAAAATTTTGAATTATTTAATTAGGTATATTATTATGTAAACACTTGCCAGGTGTGAACGTGTTTGTTTACACTATGGCGAAGTGAAAAGGAATTTTTTTTTCTTTCTTGAAAACAATAAAATGTTTTTATTGATAAGTTGTTATTGAACTTCCTTATTGAAATGACATAAAGTAAGTTTTTCATAGAAATTTTATGATTTTAATAACGAAATGTACAGAGGTTGAAGGCTAAAGGTCAATTACCTAGTTGAAAATATATTTTTTAAACACTTATTAAGTCGAAAATATCGTTTTTTTACCTTCCCGTCTCTATATACGCTTTACATAGACAAGCTGCCGTAGCACTAAAAAAAAAACAAAGCATGAAGCCCAAAAAAATAAGAATCCGAGGGGAATGTTCCGGATCTTTTGTCTATTTCCAGATCCACGGGGGCTAGAGAAATGCAATTAGGTTCAAAATAATTCTATATAGGGGCATTACATGGAGTAAAGTTTTGACCACAGATCAATGAACATATTACATACTAGCCGTACCCGCGACATCGTTCGCGCAAAGCATTGTTATAAACTCAATGAGAAGTATGTAAGTGTAATAATTATACAGAACTTGCAAAGAATAATAATTTTTGTGTAATGCATGCACATGCTCAAAATGGTTTTTCTATTTTCCCGTGGGAATGAGGAATTTTCCGGGAGTAAAAAGTATCTTAAATGTTGACCCAAGTAATAAGTTATCACCACACCAAATTTCATAAAAATCCAAAATGGTTTTTCTATTTTCCGTGGGATTGAAGCATTTTCCCGGAGTAAAAAGTATCTTAAATGTTCCCCTAGGTAATAAGTTATCACCACACCAAATTTTTTTAAAATCTGTCCAATAATTTTTGCCTAATGTGTGCACATGCTCAAAATGGTTTTTCCATTTTCCCGTGGGAATGAGAAATTTTCCCGGAGTAAAAAGTACTTTAGATGTTGACTCAGGTAATAAGTTATCATCGCACCAAATTTCATTAAAATCCGTCCAATAGTTTTTGCGTGATGCGTGAACAAACAGACAGACAAAAATTCCAAAAATCGCTGTTTTGGTATCTACATCGATAACTATTTACAGTACCAGTACAATTTTCAAAAATATTCCATGTACAGAAATGGTATCGTTACAATTTTATTATATGTATAGATTATATTATATAGACTAATTATATCAATGTATAATTGAGGCAGCTAGATACGACCAGGATACGACCAAATGGTATTCTGTAATATAGTAATCAATGCAATAATCGATTGTATCCGTAGTAACGTTTTCAAATAATTATTGTAAAAATATAATACTGATAATAAAATTTTACTTTTTTGAGAAGAGACTACAAAATTTTGAAAGAAAAAAAAGTGGTATTCGCTTTATTTTCAAAATATGTACGTATAATGGACAATACATTATACTCCTTAAATTTCACGCATCTCACCCCGTTAGCAGCTGCAAGAAATATGCCAACAAACTGGCTTTACGCTTTATCTAGTAGTATAATACAATAGTGTTCATTGATCTGTCGTTTTGACACATTTGGGTTAGTGATTGTGGAGTTATCGTCATTTTTAACTTTTTGGAAAAATTGAATAATTTTATTTTTGTTTCTTTTTTTTTTTTTTAGTTTTTTTTTTATTTTCACTCAGTCTTGTTTATAAAATCGATGAAACTTAGGTAAAGGGTATTGCAAAAGATCAGAAATATTTAAATTTTTTCTATATCACGTAACTTGGATGAATTTTGATGTTTGTTTTTTTTTTTTGGAGGGGATCCTTGTCTTTTTTTATCAAAATTGAAAAATTTTTGAAATTTTGTAGCAAAAAAGGATTTGTAGCATACTTCCATTCAACAACAGATTTTTCTTATGCAAGTTGTACCTACAAAAAGAGGCACTCTAAAATTTTTCTAAAACCTATTAATTAATTTGAATACCACGTCTTTGCCAGAGATTCATTGAACCATTGAAATTAATTTTTTTTTATGTTATTAATGAACTTTGTTTATTGTGTGTCAAAATATTTTGAAATATTCAAAAATTTTGAAATAAAAACATTTTTAAAAAGGAAAAAAATATTTATCAAGCGCCATAATGGGGTTATGAATCGTAACGAATTACAGATATTTTCTAAATAAGGCCCCTTTTTCAATAAAATCAATCCGTGACCAACCCCCAAAAAAAGTCAATTTCTTTTAAAATATTTTCAAAAGAATTACCTATATATCCATCTTTATTCCACGAATTTCAGTAGATTTGTTAATTCATTTAAATCTTAACAATTTTATTGCATGTGTTAAAGAAAGATAGAGAATGATTCTTGTTTATACGAATGGCGTAAAATAATTGATTTCACGTATGTCACTCTAAAAGGCCAATTTTTCGAAAATAAATATTTCAAAAAATGACACTAAATATTGTATACTTTTTTCGGACACTTTGGACACGGTGTTACAATATTATTTTTACGCATTTATCCTTTTTTGCTAGAGAATAATAAAGAAGAATGCAATTTTTTTTTTTTTTAAATAAAAATATTTATTTTTATTAAAATTGTTTATTTTTGTTTGTCATATATTTCCGGTCAATTGACAGGTTGAAAATTAAATTTTTTCAAAGAAAAAAAAAATTTAACACTTAACTCAAAAATATTATTTAAAGTGTCTTCTTTGAAATTAGTTGTTTCAGAGTAGGTTACAAATGTTCTAGTTTAGCTTACATCTAGACATCACGAACTGTAATATTTAGGAAATTTTTCACTTTTTTAATTTATTTATTTTAATTATTTTCTCTTTTGAATCCAGTCCTGATCCCATGTTTACTTCAGTCTATCTAGAATCATCCAAATGTGTGTCCAAGGCCGGACCTAGCCAGAGTAACGCCCGGGGCAGCTTTGAAAGTGACGAGCAAAATAAAACCGAAATACCTAATTTTGGAACCCACTTAAATTAAATCATTTTTTGACGTGCCCCATGTGTATTTACATCAAAGAGGGAAACAGTCCTGGCAGTTTTGCCCTAGTTACGTGGACTGAAATACAAAGGATCACAGATCCTTTCAAACGCTTCAACTATAAAATTATAAAAATGTTACCTAACACTGCCCTTCTACCACTGCCTCTTCAGTTATAGTCCCTCCAATCAACATACTCTTGATGACGTCACCATACTCACATAGACAAATTTTTATTGTACGTCTACTTTAAAATTTTGGATTGTCCATTAAGACAGCTAGCCACAAGGGCGGCGCCAAGGTGGACAGCGTTCCTCTCTAAAGGTTCCAAAAAATTACAAAAGTCTGAGGCTTTTCACTATTAGCTTTAAATTTTAAAATTTTAAATTTTTTTTTAATTGAAAAGCTTTTTTAGAGGGTATTCTATCCAGAATAGAAGTTTCCAACAATGTCAAATTTTTCCAGCTGGGCAGTAAAATTTTTGGATAAGCTATACTCCTACTCTAGTTCCGTGTTTTTCACCGTCACATTTCAGAACACTCCTTCTGAGTAATTCCAGCGTTTGAAATGAAAAATAATTTTTGATTTAAGTATTTATCTTTCAATTTAGCTTCAAAAGTTGTTTGTTTCATGCCATTATTCAAATGGAATAATACAACATTTCATTTCACTCCTTCTAAATAATATCATCAATTAAAAGGAACAAAATTTTTGCGATTATTTACATATTCACACGGGATATTAGGACTGACAAATTCGAAATAAATATGTACAGGTATAATTTTAATAATTTGTTAGAAATATGATAGATAACAAGCGCACACTACATACATACACACGTACCTATACAATAAAAAAATGTTTGTAGATAGATACTTTTAAGAAAAAAATAAAATTGTTTAGATATACGTAGGTACAGTAAAATTCTGCATTCATTAATTATTGTTGACATTATTCAGATGGACCGAATCTTAGCTAACCAGCCACCTTGCTAAATTGACATAAATTAATGACAAAAAATTTTATTCATTTCTAAATGAATGTCGGGATTTTTCGAACACGGAAATTTGCGGACTGTTATGGTTGGTTGGTATAGTAGACTCTCGTTAATTCAAACCTGCGATAATTCGAAACTCTCCATAATTCAAAGGTATCACGTGTTCCCTACAAAATCTCTTTATATTTCGAACTAAATCAATACATTTTTATGCACTTGGTAATTCGAACGAAAAAATCATTGCTACGTAACAAAACGACGCGTCCATTCGAACTCATCGGCGTCAAACACTCGACAATTCAAAGTTGCAGAGAGAAAGAGACAGAAAGATTGTAAGTACATTTTGAGACAAGTTCAAGTTCATTAATTGCAAATGCTTAAAAAATTAAAATTGTTACCTATAATTCGTAATATTTTAAGAGTCCCTCGAGTTTTGAATTAACGAGAGTCGACTGTATGTTATTGCCTACTATAAAAGAAAAAAATCGACAATTCGACATTTAATCAGCATGTACATTGTATAAGAATATAAGGGATTGCATCATTAGACTATGGTCTTAGTGCATTCGACTTCGGCAGTGTATTTACACGGCCGTATACGGCAGTGTATACACGGACGAATTGCATGGTCACATTGTATCCGTGTTCGGCAGTGTAATGTTAAAATTGATTCTTAATTGATTTCAGTATAATTTATGAGTTCTATCGTTAAACCTAGAATCATACGTACACGTCAAAACGACGAACGAACTTCTCTACCTGCTCCAATACCACAACTTGTCGGTACCTGCTTGCTGTGAGATTTCTGTTATCTCATTTATTTGTTGTTATAACACATAAGACGTATTTATTTTGTTTATAGTCATTGTCGTTTTGTTTGTATTGAAATAGTGTTTTTTTTAAAGATTTTTAAAGATGATTACAGCTGTTTAACTTATAGAGACGACATAATACTTTTAATAAGTTTTAATATATTGAATCGAAAACTAAAGAATGCGTTTCAAGTGACTTAATAAAAGATTAACAATTTATTTTGTGGAAAATATTTTAATTTTTATTATTTTTTGAGATCTTATTCGAAAAATTACTAACAAATTTTAGAAAATTTACAAATGTGCCTAATGGGGAAATAACTACATATCTATAGGAATATTTATGACTGAGAAATTTCACATTCTGTAAAGTCACACATGTCCACTGACTTATAATAGTTCATAAATTAATTATTTGAAACACATGTTTTATGATACAATTGATGAATTTATATATTTTTTAATTTTTATAATGAAACTATGCATTGATAAAAAGATTAAAAAAATTAATAAATATTTATATTAAAAAATTTTTCCAAACGCAATTTTTTTTAAATATTTTGTTCGCTTTTGTAGTATTGTTATGTAAAAAAAATGTTTTTTGCAAATAAACTCTAAAACTCTCCGTAAAAAGTCCATCCGTCAAAACGACGCCGATGTATGATTAACGTTTCTCGTAGACCAACGTATGATTCTAGGGTTAATAAAATGAAAATAAAAAAACAAATTCACGTTTTAGAAAATCCTTTATTAAAAATATTAATTTTTTGCCATGAATAAATACAAAAGTTTGTAAAAAAAAAATAATAATAATAATAATAATAATAATAATAATAATAATAATAATAAATTTTACACTATTTTCTTATATTTAGCGGAAAAATGCGTACATATTTTTTGATAAATTCAATAAATTATATTATAAAAATGATAAATATGATTTTAAATTTATTATTTATGCATATTTATTCATGTCGTACCTACAACACAACACTGACATATACTGTACCAAAAAAATTAAATTAATTTGATTTTGGTCGGTAGTCGGTGAAATTTGACCGTTCACGCCAGCGTAATTCGGTCTCACTATGACCATTTACATTTAATAACATATAGTTGTTTGTTTGACCGTTAACTGCCGTGCACGCCAGTATTAAAAGTTCTGACAAAGTCGAATGCACTGTGACCATAGCCTTAGGTTTGTTTACAAATGTATTACTGAGAATTTTCATAATATTATACAAATGAAATAAAATGTTCTCATGTGTAAATTAATCCTATAGCTTGCTTAAAAAACAACTTCTAAGCAAATCGTGAGGTTTTGAGCGTTTTGAGTTATGTATTTTCGATTAAACTTTTGTATGCGGTCCCTATCCACCGCATAAAAAAGTTCTTTTAATATTGTTATCTACCATAATAAAATAATATTAACACAGTTTTGTCGGTTTCAGTGAGGGGTCAGTCATATTTTGCCAACTTTTAAGATGTATAAACAAAATCGAAATGTGTCGGGTCTTCCAAGCTGATATAATTAAATTCATTCTGTAAATGGGCGTGTACCCTATTTTACTTAACAAATTTTAAAAATAAAAACAAACAAAAAAAAAAACGAAAGTGTCCGCAAATTTCCGCAGCGCAAATATGCTTGTAATCTTGTCAGGTTAGTCTCATGTTGTAAAAACCCTCAATGTCCGCAAATTTCCATGTTCGTAAAATTCCGGACACCTTCTAAATCGTCAAAAACTGACAATAGACAAACAACTCCTTTTATAAATTACCTGGATCTACCTAAAGTCTGCTTTTTTTTGTGTAACTTAAAACTTCTAATGACTAACAGGACACCAGTTTAAAAGATAAATACATACCTACTTGTTGACTGTTTTTGTCCGACGAATATTGTGGTTGTTTCTGTTTTGTGTCAGATTGTGTGAACAAGAAGATAAAGATTCGTGTTGACGTGATGATGAGATTTTGTTTGTTCAAATGACCCAAACAACACAAACGAAAAATCCTCCAGACAATACCTGCACAAATTTACACGTAGAGGTATATACATACGTTCTACCAGCATATTTTTATGATATTGATTTGGATATCTTAATGATTGGGAGCCACCGTCATCAACCGTTCGTCGTTTATAGATCGTTTGGATCAAATTACCGATAAATCCGATCGAGATTTGTTGGACTGATGAAAATGTTTGATACGATGATGATGATGATGATGATGAAGCCAGCGAGTTTTCGGCGTTCAACACCATCTTCTGTTCCAGTACCCCCATCATTCGACCCCCCCCCCCAACGGCAAAAATTATATTTTACCGTGGTTCTTCAATTATTACTTTAGTTCTATTGTAAATGAAAATATGCTCCTTAGAGAGGCTTTCTATCAAAAAATATCAGTGGAATTTTTTAAAATTTGTAAATTTTTCTAAAAGAAATTTCGGTTAAGGGAATCAATTTTGGTTTATCAAAATTGGACAAGCAAAACCGCTAGAAAAACGATTATTGTCACATTTCTATAAAAGAAATTTTGTCATTTTGATAGTAAAAGTGAATTAATATTGTAAAATGAATGATTAACTTTATTCTTAAATACGAAGCTCTGATTATGAACACCTCCCTTTACCGAACCCCTCCCATAGCCCGATGAATTTTGTATGACGGTGGCATGCTTTGCTAAAATCAATAATGCCTTCAGCACCCTCTTAAACGGACCCTCTGTAACCGGACGCAGATACAATATTTTTTAACAAAAGCATATTATTTAGTACATTATTACCTCCATTAACCGAACATGATGAGTACATCTAGTGCTTATACGAGGTGTGTTCAAAAAGTAAGGTGACTTTATATTTTTATCAAAGACCTTTTATTTATTCATCAATATTCATGTTGTTCCCTTTAAAGTAATCCCCCTCAGATACAATACACTTGTGCCAACGCATTTTCTAATTCTCGAAGCACTTCTGACATGCACTTTTTGGTACAGCCTTGAGCTCTTCCGGCGATGCAGTTTTTATTCCCTTAATTGTTGCAAATCTCCGTCCTCTCATGGGTCTCTTCAGTTTGGTTTCAGTAGCTGAGGCATGATTGTAGTGTTGTTTTTGGGCAAAAAATCACGTACAAGCAACGATAAGTGAGCAAGTGCTTATCGTGATGAAAAAGCCATGAATTGTTTTCACACAATTCCGAACGTCTTTTTTCGTATCGCTTCTCGCAAACGGTGCATGACTTCAAGTTAATACTCAACAGCTTCTCTAATGGTAATTCGACAATTTCCCAATACCATTTTCTTCACTTTTTCAACGTTTTCATCAGTTCTTGACGTGTTGGGGCGTTCAGAGCGAGGTTCGTCATTGACATCTTCTCGGCCTTCTTGGAAGACCTTGTAATACTTATAAACATTTTTTTTTACTCAGAGTAGACTCATCGTATGCCACTGTTAACATTTCGAGTATTTTGGAGCACTTAATTCCATTTTTCACACAAAATTTGATGCAGATACACCACAAATCCAATTTTACGTAGTGGTCGGTGCAAATTTAAGGGGAAGTACGTAAAATCGGAAGATCAGGGGCGTCGGCAAACTTTTGTTTCGGAGGTTAGTAAATATTATTTATCTGAATTTATTTAAAACAATATTATTTTAAGAGACAATTTACACCTAAAATTCGGTTGTGTAGACAAAGGAAATCGAATGTTATACTAATGAATATGAGTGACGACTTTTAGAAAATTGTCGAAAAACCAACTTCCCTATCGCATTCATCAGCGTAAAAGACGTCAAATAGCGGAAGCTGACAAAAATTCTAGAATATTCTACTCATGAACTAGCAAAGATACCAAAAAATAAACTTCACTATTGAATTGGGCACTAAAAATTAGATTAAGCAGCGCATTTTGACAAAAATTCTAGAATGTTCTTTTGGTCAACTAACAAAGGTATCGAAAAATCGATTACACCATTTAATCTGTCATCGAATAAAAGACGGAATAGCACATTTTGATAAATGTTCTAGAATATTCTATTCGTCAAATAGCAAAAATTGTTTGTCAAAATCGGACATTTGGTTTACATTAGTTTAATTTCGGTTGGACAATTAAGTGGTGCAATAGATTTTCCAATATCTTTGTTAGTTGACAAATAGAATGTTCTAGAACATTTCTCAAAATGTGTTATTGGTCTCTTTTTTGGTAGCCAATTCAATGGCGACGTCTGTTTTTGAATATCTTTGCTAGTTGACGAATAGAATATTCCAGAACATTTGTTAAAATGTGCATTTTACCTCTTTTTCAATATGGACAATTAAATGGTACAATTGATTTTTCAATATCTTTGCTAGTTGACAAATAGAACATTCTAGAATTTGTCAAACTACACTGTTTAATCTCATTTTTAATGACTACTTCAACGGTGAAGTCTGTTTTTTGATATCTCTGCTAGTTGACGATTAGAATATTCTAGAATTTTACGTTACTCATTTTGTATATTACCTATGCAGATAAAATATGTGTATAATATTTGCAGTGAAATTTAAAAATTTTTAAATGCTTCGAGACCCTCAGACAATATTACCTACGGCTCTGACTCTGGCTTAGTACATAAATTTTCACCAATACAGACAAACAACAACATATCTGTGAGAGGAGAACCCCACTAAATCGCTGACGTCACTACGTAAAATCGGAGTACGTACCATTGGATGGCCACTGTACTTTGATCCATTTTTTTCGACAGCAGAAAATCGCCGAGCACACCAAACACCTCTAACCTTTATGCCTCTCACAAACGAACAAAGAATGTCATATAGTTGAAACTGTGAACAAATGTTCGGAATGAATGTATACTAACGCAACAAAATAAAAAAATCGAAAAACGAATGTACGTAACCCTAAAAATTTGAAAAGTCACCTTACTTTTTGAACACACCTCGTATATACCTATACGAGTTGGGTATAATTGTTCATATTTTAACTTGTTAGCAATGATTCTAACGTGACGATGCTTTTGTAAACGTTATATTTTGGTATAAGTATCTGAATTCGTTTTTGAAATTGATTTGAATTAAATAATTAAAAAAATTTTGAATTAAAACATTAGTTCATTACTTAATGCTAGGTATTATTTACTCTGCCTCTGTTAAGTGGACACCTCTATATTAGCCGGACTAATTTTTTCGTGACACTGCTGTCCGGTTAACAGAAGTTTTACTGTATTTAAAACGAAATACTGCAAAAAAGGAACACCATGCGACTGTGAATAAAAAACTAATTTTTATATCATATTTTCTCGGAAATTTTTTTTCAGTGTTCCAGAAAATTCTCAGAACGATTTTTCTGCAACACCTTGTAAAATATAAATAAGTCAATTTCAAATTTTCCCACACAAAAAGAGAAAAAAAGCATATTTTTGTTCTTTATCTTTTTTTTAACGATTAACAAAAAACAAAAACCAAAATAAATCAAATATTTTCGTAAATTTGCTAATTTATGAACGCAAAAGTATCAAATTTCAGTAAAAATATTTCTTAAAGAGACGGTTGCACAAATAGATCTTATACATGAATATCATGAATTCATGAATATATTATGATTAATAAACTGGTTGTTCGGTGACTTCAATGAATGTATATGACATCAACCTAACGTATTAAAATACGTATACAGTATCGAGTGATTTTAATGAACGCATACAATACAAACCCTAATTTCGTTAATGTACCGTAATTTGGTCCTAGTTTGTTTCAAAATTTAATTCAAAACAAAATTATGTGAACGTCACGCAAATTTACCATTTAAAATTTTTTGAAAAGTGATTTCAATAAAAAAAGAAAAGAATATGCAATCATGGGGACTGCCTATAGAAGTGAAAAACTTAAAACTATAAAATAATAGATATACACTGCACTAATGTTGCACAACACGTGACCCCTAAACCGGACAGCAGTGTCACGCAAAAATTTGTCCGGCTAACAGAGGTGTCCGCTTAACAGGCGCAGAGTAAATAATAGCATTAAATAATGTAGTATTCATAAGTAAATTTTTAATTCAAAAATTTTTTTTAAATTTTAGCAAATTTCCAGAAAGAATTCTGGAAATTCAGCTATTACAGTAGGTGTCATGACGCGACTTGAGCCCGGGACTATGGCAGAAATTTGTTTTAAGGTCCCTAGAAACCGAAAATAATATTCACTAAAATTTATATATATATATATATATATATATATATATATATATATATATATATATATATATGTATATATGTATGTATGTATATATGTATCAGCACGATAACTCTCGAACGAAATGTCCTAGGTTTACGAAATTTGGTGACAACGTTCGAAGTCCAAAAATCTTGGATGAGTTCTTCAGCCAGACACGTCGGATGCCAGGAACATGGTTTTTGTTCTTGCAAAAAATTAGTCTTTTGCCAAAATTTCCACTTATTCAAAAATTTTTGCCAAATTTTTTTACATCATTTAAAAGAGGAGAAAAAATTACATAAAAAAGGTCTTTAAACTATTATTCTATGTCAACTAGTTTCCCAGAAAAACTAATTTTTATAAACGGAAATTCGCTATGTTATGTAGGATGCTGCGACAGGGGTATTTTAATTCTATTCGATTTTATAAACGTTTTTAGGTAGGGGAGACTGGAGTAAAGTGGCCACTCTAAGACAAAATGTGGTTTAGTTTATTTGTTTGCAGAGAAATACAGATTAATAAGTATTTAGCATATAGTTGCTTTAGTGCAGAACCAATAACCATCAATATATCAACAATATCTTGAAAGGTATTTTTACAATTTTTGTCTTTCGCAACATACGCAAGGTGACTACTTTACCCCGCTATGTTGGGTAAAGTGGCCAGGGGTACCCATTTTAACCCAAAAAGAAATCTTGAAGTAATAAACATGTTTATATACAAAATCAAACTATGTTTGTACACGGAGAGAAAATTCATATAAAAATTAGCTCAGCACTACAATCGACGTGTAAAAGGCGAACATATTCAATTTTGTACGGTAAAAATATAAAAATTATAATTAATCATAGAAAATTTAAAGGATAGAATATTGTTTCCGTAATATTAGCTCCGTAAAATTTGTAAAACAGCACAGTAAAAAGTTCCACTGCCGACAAAAAAATATTTTTTAATTGTTTTTTTTACAAAAATTACCATGCTGTCTTATAATATTTGAAATGCTATCTGCTAATAGTAGAAAGAAAAAAATAGAAAGAAGGTTGTGTTTGTTGTGAACGCTGTTGAAATCTACCTCACTCATAGCAAGTCACATAGCCAACCATAGGTTTGGACGAACAACTTGGTCGGACGGGTCGGACCAAGCACCTTGATCCATTAGACTGTCTTACAAGCAGCAAGCAGTATTCATTACACTGTGTTAGAGGACGGGGATGTCACCGTTTAATTCATCATTTTGTTACTTCACTATCTTTAGTATTAGAATATATTGTTGGCAATCATTTTTGTATGCATCATAAAGTTCTTACAGGTTCGAAGTTTTTACAGGTACCGCCCAAGCAACATAAGGTTGCGAGTCAGATGCGCAAATGAAAGAGTTCGACAACAAGAATTAAACTATAACATATATGCATAAGAGTGTGATAAAAGTTGTGTTAGCACATTAAATTTTACCATGCTAGCACATATTTTTTATTTTGGTCGTCGATCGCGCACGCATTATAAGAGAGCATGGTAATTTTTCTGAAATTTTATCTACAAAAATTATATGAATTTTCTCTCCGTGTAGGGTTGCCAGATCTTAAAACCGAAAAGCCGGACCTAGCAGTCAGTTTAACCGGACATTTGGGTAAAAAAGCCGGACACCCTTAATTTTTTAATCTTAGTTAACACGACTATTTTTTTTAAAGTAAAACAAGGCTTTTTTATCATTTACCATAAAATTTTCTTAAATTCTAATGAAACAACAATAAAATTGATTGAATAAGTTTTCTTTATTATTAATCATTCAATATTCATTACAATACTGATTTCAATATTTGCATGGCAATAATAGTTAGCAGTAACTACTATTGCAATTTGCAATAAGCAACAAAATTAAACAAAACACTATTGAACTAAATAAACTTTAAATTAATTGTAACATAAAATAATTAATTAATATTTTTTACTAGCAGACATCAGCTTTAAAAGCTCATTTTCTTTTAAAATTGAGTTGTAAAACTCTTTGCAAGTCAAATTTTTAAAATTAAATTGTAGAACCAACATTTTGGCTATAGTATCGACATCTAATTTGTTGCGTTCTTTTGACCAATGTTGACTTACTAAAGAAAAAACTCTTTCAACATTTGCATTATATGACCGGTAATGGGAAAAATAATATTGAGAAATAGTAAGGAATTCTGAAAAGCAATCTGAATTACAACAAAAAAAATTATTAAAAGGATTCATGAATCAAATCACGGGCGGGCAGTGTAAAAAAAAAAATGGTCAAATTTAAAAAGCCTAACAAAAGCCGGACAGGCCGGACACCGTCTAATTTGGCCGGACACGCAACCAAAATGTCTGACTGTGTCCGGCTTTATCCGAACGTCTGGCAACCCTACTCCCGAGACTCGCGAAATTCTCACTCAAATGCGTGTCTCTAGCACACACTTGGCAAATTTTATTCTTATACCAACGAAACCTTATATGATTTTTATGATGACATTTATATAACATATCTGATGCTACATATCGAAAGAAAGTTTAATAAAATCTTCTAATATGAATTTTTTTGTATAAAAATAAAAAAACCTATTATAAAATCTTGTAACGCCATTTTGCACATTTAACACTTTTGATATATAATTTTTTTCTGATCTTTTTTTTTTTATTAAGTAACAGGTCACGTATTATACGGTGCTCCACCCAGCTAAATAACAGACCGAAGTAATACATATGTGAATCGCAGCATATAACATCGATATGAGCGAGAGGGTGATATGTAATGTGAGAGAGATGACACCTCGCGTACATCATACTCATCCTCATCATACGTAGCAAGTTCGGTGTTATAATATTTTTTCAGTGTAGATATAATAAATGAGTATGTAATTTGCCTATATATTTTCAAAAGTACCGTACCGGTTCTATAAATATGAACAACCAGAGGCGTAGCGAGGGGGGTGCAAGGGGGTCTATCATGCACCGGGCGCCACTCGCAGAAGGGCGCCAAATGTGCCCAAAAATAGCAGTCTTGGGGGGCGCCAAAAAATTAGGTATGAGGTTTTTTTTGCTCGTCATTTGTTTTTTGTGAGGAAAAAAGCAACATTTTTTGGCTACAGGGGCGCCAATAAAACGTCGTGCTACGGGCGCCGGTTATGTTCACTACGCCACTGTGAACAACCAATGTAAAATGTTGCGTTTACGGTATGAATTGTAAAAATTTAAGGTTACATTTATGAATGAACCCTTGACTAGTGATGAGCACAATTAGTCTTGCATTTTTTGCAAGACCAAGACCAAGACTATAAGTATGATTGCAAGACCAATACCAAGACTCGCGTGAGCATGACCAAGACAAAAGCCAGAAAAAAGCAAGACTCTTGCTAAACTATTTAAATAATTTGATAGTATAATTAATACTGAAACTTTTTAAAGCAATATTAAAAATTGTTTTTTTAAAAATTCGAAGTTAATTAAATACTTGCAATTAACTCGGGAATTCCCAGGGTCACCTATAGGTGACAGTGCTTTGTGATTTTTTCTTACAGACAATATAACAAATTTCAAAATAAATGTGTTACGACTAAAATGTTAATACTTAGTAGTATTCATGGTTTTAATTTGGCAACACTGAAGTTATGTTAACGGTCAAATTAATTCAGTTGTTTCAAAGGATTTGCTGTTTTATTGCGCGTGAGTGTATCTTGTGGTATTTTCGCTGTTATAAAAATGTCTAAAAAGTAGGTACTGTTATTATTGTTATAACAAATTATTATTTAAGAATCAAGTTTATAATGAAACTGATTTTTTGCCGGTAATTTCATGCCGTTTTATCAGTTCATATTACAAATAACGGCCCGTATGACCTATAATTGACACGCCATTTAAAAAAAAAAATAAAGGGTATTTTTATTTCAATTATTTATTTTTTATATGTTGAGTACCTAAAGATAAAGACTAACACAAAATAATAATATTTTGTCGATAGATCGCGGCTTGGGGATTGCCGAGTTAAAAATGTGTGATGCTGTCATAATTCAATATAATGCTTTCAACTACCTTCAAAATCTTTTGGTCGAATAGTAAGTAAAATATCGGCGTTTAATAGGTTTTACGACTTTAAATAATAATAATAGATTTTACCACCTTTAATAGAAATTCATGTAGGACTAACTAAAGCCCTGAAAAATTCATCGAAATTAGTCGAATAGTTCCGAAGTTACGCGTTGGAATGTTTTACGAATACTCAAGTGGACAAAGAGGCAGCCACAAGACAAAATTTTTTTAGGAACCGTAAAGAGTAAAAATTCTGATTTTTGAAAGAAAAAATTTTTACCTCACAAAGATGATTATAATGTTTGCGTTATTTTGGTAGATTCGGAAACAAAATAATGGTTAGGCGAAAGTTATTTGTATAGTCAGTAAAAAGCCAGGAAACTAATTTATGATAGGTTGTTGACACCCTAAAATTTGAAACATAAACAGTTTAAATACAATATGTAGAATAGAATATAAGAACGGTCAAGCGAGAAAACGTTAACAAAAAAATATTTTTTTTTTAAAATTTACTTGTTTC
The DNA here is from genome assembly GCA_035578155.1 of Brachynemurus nebulosus. Taxonomy (NCBI): domain Eukaryota; kingdom Metazoa; phylum Arthropoda; class Insecta; order Neuroptera; family Myrmeleontidae; genus Brachynemurus; species Brachynemurus nebulosus. The sequence goes on from JAPWDM010000003.1 coordinate 2,083,307, forward strand.
TATTTTGTTTTACTGACTGACATATACACAAATTACAAAATAAACCAATTTTCTATACTAATCCACAGAATAGGTAAAGGACCGATTAGACCAATTCGACCGTTGGACCTAAAAGCTATTAAATCATATTAAAGTGAGTATATCGTATACCTTGACACAACACGTGACAAATTGGCCAAAACATGTATCAAATTTTGTTTATCCTAAATTAATATTTACTTGACTTTAATTGTTCAGAAATTATTACCTACTTGAGTGTTTGGTTATGAGTGAAGTAGGATAATAAAATTATATTGGAGCTTAGACTGTCCGGTCGATCGTACAGGTATGTCTACACATTAAGAGAATTTCGCACATATATTAAACATTCCAAGCAAAGCAGCACAAATTTGAAGAATGACATTTTATTACTTTATGATTATTTTTTCAAGTGACCCTTTACGATTGTTCAATTTCTTTTTGTCACATAATATTTATTTTTTATTACTGTAGGTCAATTTCAGTTTTTAATATATGGAGGCATTCCATTGGAAAAAAACTAGATTTATGGCCAAACTCGTTTTTTCAAATAAAAAAGAAAAATAACTGAAACACATATACAATTTGACATAACTTTGATTGGAACTTCCGGAAATTAACTATTTTTAACTTTTAGCGTCATAAAATACAATTTCACATAACAAGATAATGGGAAGTCGCCCTGAGAGGTCGCCCTTCTCATCTTTAGACAAATACGTCGCACAAAAACAAGTCTCTCTGTACCAAAATACTGTTATTCCAATTTATCTAATCTCATGGTGATAGCGCTGAAAAATATATTTAAAACATCAGTTTTCGTTCCAAATTGGAAGAAATAAAGGTATTACGTAAAGTTAAATTATGATATACCGACATTGGTGGTTTGAATTTATATGAGCGTGCGTGTACCCACCCATTGTATTTCTCAAGCAGATAATTTTGTATTATTTAGCAACCTAATTGTCAATTCATTTACATATTTGAAAACAAAGAATTATACCTGTCAGAAAAATTTGTTTATATGGTCCTTTTTAAAGAAGTTTTTTAAAAAAAAAATATATTTTTACATATGGTATAGGTTTTTGAAATTATTTTTTTTTTTCATTTTTATTAAAATTAAGCGTATAAGACCACTAGAGACAGGACTTCTTTCGCGTTAGTCATAATTCTAAGAAGAATTTCGTCATTTTGATAAGAGAAATTAAAAGTTCACGCCCAAATTATCCTAATTTAACCAGTTTTGCTGATTCAGACCACTCCCATAAAGCTTGGTTTGCGAAAAAATAAATTATTGAATTTAATGACGTCACCAAGTTGACTAAAATATTTCAACGCCATAAAAATCTATACATATAATAAAACTGTAACGAGACCATTTCTGTATATGGAATATTTTTTGAAAATTGTGCTGATACTGTAAATAATTCTGTCTATCTGTCTGTCTACCTGTTTGTTCACGCATCACGCAAAAACTGTTGGACGGATTTTGATGAAATTTGGTACGGGAATAACTTATTACCTAGTTCAACATCTAGGTTACTTTTTATTCCGGGAAAATGTCTCATTCGCACGGGAAAATCATTTTGAGCAAGTGCATGCATTACGCAAAAATTATTGTTCTATGTAAGTTCTGTATAATCATTATACTTATATACTTCTCAATGAGTTTATAACAATGTGTCGTGCGAACGACGTCGCTGGTACTGCTAGTCGTAAATAAAATGATAGCAAGATGAAATTGAAAGCGAATTGTATAAATTTTCGATTGATGGGCGCCTTTTAAACTTATTGGACTTAATCAATATAGCACTGAGCTACTAAAGCTACTACCCAGTCAACTAATCCTCATTGTAATGTAAAGTATGTAATGTAAATTCATTATGTGGAATTTGACGCATGCGTGAATAATAAAGCATTACTTACGTTAGTAATGCGTGCATCTCACTTGAGGCATGAAATTAAACACAAATGAGTTTCTGCATTCCTTATAAAACTTATTGCCGCGTATTACCAATAAATTTATATTTTATATACTCTATGCCATCAATTTTTGGTAATCATTCAATAATGTGTACATAAACATTCGACCATGAAAAACCCTAAAAATCAAATTGGAATCCGAGATTTTGAAATTAGATGCCCTCTGACAAAAATGTTTATTCTTTCTATATCGTATATCTATATTTATCTCAATACAAAAAAAACGACTTTTGATATTATTCCAAAGATGGTGTTCCCAAAATTCTTACCGTTTCCATGGGATAAAAAACAAAGAAGTTAAATCTTTTTGACGTGAATTTTTATCCCTAATGTTCATAACTAACAAATGTTTTCAATAGTATTCACCAATACCCACTATCAATCACATCATGTATAATTTTTATCCGTATCGAAATAAAACGCATGTAGTGTATCTAGGTACAACTGAATAAACAGCATGAATATAGCTATTAAATACCTACTACGCGCAAGTAACCTTTTATTTAGCTACCAACTTCATCCTGAAGAAGTAAAAAGAACTATGTACAAAACTGATTTCTCTATTAAAATTGTCAGCTTATCTAAATGTATGGTTAGGTTTTGGTCAATACCTATTTAAATACACAAAAATTTTGGTATAGAGTATAATGAGTTCCTTAGTCCAATTATGATTTGAAATTACAGTCTTATTTAACACTAATAATAAAAAAATGTATGGCATATGAAGCGATTTATGAAGTGGCGTATGAAGTGTTTTATCGACTTAATAAATATATTTATAGAACACTTTTATTTTCTTTTGCTAAGTGATTTTGTTAATTTGTGATAATAGAATAGAAAAAAATTAATAAAAATATTATTACTTTTAAGTTAAAAATTGCTGTGTATTTAAATGTCATAAAGTTTCTTTTATCTAAACTTTTATGTATGAAAACTTTTTCGAAAAGCACAAGAAAGTTTATATGAAACCAAAGATAACAAAGGTACATTTATTAGATCTTTTCTGTACTTTTAAGTTATACTGTTTTAGAAGCAAAGTGTGATCATTTTCAAATTGTGAAAATTTTTTCCCCTTCAAAATAAAAATTCTCACGCGCATTTTACGTTTTAGTGCTTCTTGAACAATTTTTACTTTTGTGTCTGTTTGTTCGTCTGCGTGTCTCAAAGAACAATTTGTTCATCATGTTGTGGTTGCATCAGCTAAATGTCCAGAACGCGCTATGGCTTTTCTTAATAACCACGTCGCGTAGTGGACAAATTCACAAATGCCACAACGGGAATTTTGCGTTGTAGTCTTTTTGATGTAGCTGGCTGTCTTTATAAGTGCCACAACCCGAATTTCACGTTGTGGATATATTTGAGAGACCACAAAACGTTGTGGTCCATTTTTTCGTTCGATGAGCGTTTTCGGTCTTCGAGCGTAACATATATATGTAGGTATATATATATATATATATATATATATATATATATATATATATATATATATATATATATATATATATATATGGGGCCCCACATCAAGTGCGCCCCAGGCCCCCAACTATGTCGGTACGACACTGACGGTCCCCCAAGATACATCAATCTGATACTATTTGCTATACAGGTAGGCCAGTTACATGTTATTGTCGTATACCCAATTTTCTTACTACAGCTTACTACGGGCAAGCCATCTCCGTAGTTATAGAAGTAAACAAACCTTTAATTACCATGGTAAATATCACAATTACACAAAAATTCTGTAATTTTCATATATTTTACCAGTGACGTTCAACTATAGGTAAAAAAAAAATAATTTAAAAATGGATAGCAGATTTTGTATTTAAAGTCAATAAATATTCGCCAATCCACTTTCATCAAGACGAAGTTGGTTATTTTCGATTTCCGAAAGCACACTTTTGTAAAAAAAATTTTTTATACGTAGGTATATCATATTGGCGATGATAAAATTTCCCTGGTGAACGTTTGTGGAACTAACATATGACATATATATATATATTATAAAATATTATTTCATTGCTTTATAAAAATTTTGTGATGATTTCTTTGTTGAACATTTATGAAAGAGTAAAAATAAGAGACCTCTTTGCAAGTGTGAAAAATATTTTAAAAGTGGAATGTTAATGTGTGTTGGTGTTAAAAAGAACGAAATTTCAGTAACATAAAATATCTGGGTTTAGCTGCACAAACTTCTGGAGTATTAAGTTATCCACATGAAGTGGAATGTAATGTTGACACCTCAAAATGTTCTGAACAAACACGCATAAACACTGATGAAGTTTTCATTTTAAGAATAGTTTTCCAATGTTTTTTTAAGTTTAACACTGGTAGGAAAAAAACGAAAACCCAGTCCTCCCGTTTTGTAGTTCCTGCACCTTTGTAGTGCCTCCAGTAGTAAGTACTCCCTTTTCTTTTGTGTTTACTAGTATTCATCTCAACACTTTAAATCACGTAATTATACGCACAATTTAAGTGAAAACATTATTAAATTACTATTAGAAAATTCAACTGTATTAAAATTATCTATCATAAATTAGTTCCGCGACTTGTCGCTAGGGAATCCTATCATAGCCAATAAACCCATTTAGTTTGCAATTTTTTAATAATTAGATTCTACGCCACTGATTTATATATATGCATTTAAAAATTGGGACCAAAAAACTAGCGTAATTGGCTAACCTGTATAGTATAACATACTAATCAATCAAATGATCTTAACGGTCCCCCATGAATTAAATGACAATCGGGATAATGGTAGCCACGACACAATTGTGAAATCCGATTAAATGTCGATATATTACTTATTAGATTACAAATTACCTGCGCAATATTCCAAATATGCTACAGTTCCTCTACTAGTCGTATTTCACTCAAATTTTGAGAGTGTTTGATAAATGGGCCATATATGGTCCCCTATAAATTTCAATACATATACAGTCAAAGTACACGGAGAGAAAAATCCTATAATTTTTGTAGAGAAAATTTCAGAAAAATTACCATGCTCCCCTATAATCCGTGCGCGATCGACGACCAAAATAAAAAATATGTGCTAGCATGGTAAAATTTAATGTGGTGCTAAGCTAACACAACTTTTATCACACTCTTATGCATATATATTATAGTTTAATTCTTGTTGTCGTACTCTTTCATTTGCGCATCTGACTCGCGACCCTATGTTGGTTGCACTGTACCTGTAAAAACATGTATACAAAAATGGTTGCCAACAATATATTCTAATATATATACTAAAGATAGGTAAATAACAAAAAGATGAATTAAACGATGACATCGTCCTAAGAGAGTGTAAAAGAAACTGACTACTAGCTGTGCTAGCTGCTTGTAACACAGTCTGATAAATCAAGGTGCTTGGTGCGAACTGTCTGACAAAGTTTCTTCCACAGTCCACACCTATGGTTCGCATGTAACTCGCTGAGTGAGGTACATTTCATTACAGCGTTCCCAACACAACCAACCTTCTTTCTGTTTTTTTTTTCTTTCTATTATTAGCATGTTAGCATGGTAATTTTTTTAATAAAAACAATTAAAAATTATTTTTTTGTCGGTAATGGAACTTTTTACTGTGCTGTTTTACAAATACGGAGATAATATTACGAAAAGAACATTCCATTCTTTAAATTTTTTATGATTAATTATAATCTTTATATTTTTACCTTACAGAATTGAATATGTTCGCCTTTTACACGTCGATTGTAGTGCTGAGCACAGTAATTTTTATAGGAATTTTCTCTCCGTGTATAATAATACAGTTACTGTGTATGGGGAAACGTTAAATATGTTAACAATAGGTGCATGAAATCGACTCCTTAATTTTCTTATTACTATAAAAACGAAAAACTTTTAATTCTTTGCAAATATGTGATAGTCTGGAACGTCAAATAATATCTACTTGTTTTCTTGAATTTTTTCTATGGGCTAATTTGACATTTAAAAAAAAGCTACGCAGTCAGTCTTTTCATAGTTTCTTGTCAAATTGTAAGTTATTCTTGTTTCAGACGTGACGTTAATAATATGATAAGGCACGAAATTTAAGAGATGTAATTTCAGCACAAAATCACTTTCTCTTATATCAACTCGTATAGTTGAATCTAGATATTGTTATATCCACTTGAGTCTCAATTTTATGATTTTATTACCCACATCCGTTTACCGTGTGGGTGTGTTTTGTCCTTTACACAAACATTTTAAATAACTTCACTTCATTTAAATATTATGACAAATATAGGCTCTCTGGTTACATATTGTTTTTTTAACTGTAAAACAATACTCTTACAGCTAACTATAGCCTCATAAATACAGCTATTTTACATTGTGTATTACATAAATAAGTAAGGAAGGTATCGTATGTTATGGGTAAGGTAATTCCGTATTAGGTTTTGTCAAGTATAATGTTTTGTAATGATCTTGTATTACATCTATTTATACCGCACAACCGAACTGCTCAAGACCACATCTATATGAATTATTTATCAACCATTGTTTCAAAATATATTGAAAATGTTATAAAACAATAAAGTAGCATGTATATTTTTACATAAATAAATCGCAATAAGAAGAAGAACCAGCCGGAAAGGGGTGAGGGAGTGAAAAGGGAATGAATACACTGTTAAAAATTCCCTAAGTTCATGAACATTTATCTGATAGGACCACGAATCATATTCTTAACTTTTTCGAATTGCATTTCTGCTCAACGATCGAGCGGTCGGCGGATCAAATCGCCCCCAAGGTGACTTTTAGATTAACTCGTCAATTCCCAAGCCGCGAGCTATCGACAAAATATCCTTATTTTTTGCTAGTTTTTATCTTTAGGTACTCAACATATAAAAAATAAATAATTAAAAAAAATACCCTTTAGTTTTTTTTTTTAATGGAGTGTCATCTATAGGTGACACTGGACGTTATTTGTAGTATGAACTGAGTAAAACGGTATGAAATTACCGACAAAAAATCATTTTTATTCTAAGCTTGATTCTTAAACAATAATTTGTTATAACAGTAATAACAGTACCTACTCTTTACTTCTTTAGACATTTTTATAACAACGAAAATACCACAAGATGCACTCACGCGCAATAAAATAGCAAACCGTTTGAGACAACAGAATTAATTTGACCGGTAACATAACTTGCCAAATTAAAACCATGAATACTACTAAGTATTAACATTTTAGTCGTAACACATTTATTTTTAAAATTTGTTATATTGTCTGTAAAAAAAATTCACAAATCACTGTCACCTAGAGGTGACACTGGGAATTGACGAGTTAAGTAATTTTTATTTTATGTAGAAAATAAATTTGATATTTATTGTTGAGAAATTATGATTTACATGAGTTTGGGTGTGCGGGCGACAGTATGAGTGTCCGAATCGGTCGAACTGGGCCCTTATGCACTGTATTTAAGTTGAAGTTTTTCTAGATTCTAGTGGCGGACGAATTTTCAACTTTTTCGGACATTTTTGCTCAAATCGCTTTGACGGTAGAATCACTTTTTTTTACAGTGTAGCCATTACTAGAATCATCTGATATACAAGTATGGAACTTCATCTGCATCGTGTGGTGTATTCGATTTATTTTTAATATTTAAATTTCCTTTTTGCCCTCCTTCGAATGACTTCCGTAAATTTGCTGCAAATAAGCCTACGTTCCGATGCCACTGTATGTTAGAACTAAAAAATTGAAATCTTTTTTTTCTTTGTTTAATTTCAGAGATGTAATGAAAAATTAAATACATTGGCAATATCTGTGATGAATCAATGGCCGGGGGTTAAGTTACGGGTAACGGAAGGTTGGGACGAGGAGGGTCATCACGCCGCGGGCTCATTGCACTATGAGGGACGCGCGGTCGATATCACAACATCGGATCGGGATCGTTCCAAGTATGGAATGTTGGCCCGTTTGGCTGTTGAGGCGGGATTCGATTGGGTGTACTATGAGAGTCGGGCGCATATACATTGTTCAGTAAAATCTGGTAAGTACCTACTTTATTTATTTTAAAAATGATAATAAGGATAATTTTTGGAAAAATAACCACCAAATGTACTACTTTAAAAAATTTTTAGTTTTAATTTTCTCTTTATTTAGAACGACGTACGTTTCGGCCTATATCGGCCCTCATCAGGTCTGTATTTCATAAAATATAAACAAAAATATTATTAAAGAATTAAATACTTACAAATAAATATTAAAATTATAAAAATCGCTTATTATGTTAAAATAAAAGTAAAAAATAATAAAATGCAAATGACTAGAATTTTTCATCTTATATGACTAAAGGTTCCCAGTATGTGAATCATCATCAAAGAGAAAATTAAAACTAAAAATTTTTTAAAGTAGTACATTTGGTGGTTATTTTTCCAAAAATTATCCTTATTATAAATATTCACCACCTAAAACTTCCCTTTAATATTTTAAAAATGATGTATCTCATGTAAAAAGGCGCAGATTACTCTGGTACAATTTTCTTTTTTTTTTAACATCCTCGTTTATCGATTAGCAGTTCTAAATAGAACTATAAATCGAGCGATAATAGAACATAACGGAAATGGTGATTACCCACTGGTAATCACTCAAAATAAATTATATACTAAATATAATATATACTATTCATTAAAAGCTAAATAAATCGATATCTTAATTCTAAAATGTTCTCTCTATTGAGTCTATACAAAGAGTCACTATTGTCAAGTAGGTTAAGGGCACACACATTAGGGTGATTTTCTAGGCGATGAATGTATTTATCACTGTATCGTACTATTTCCTCACGCACTGTGGGCACTTGAAGACTGCGATGTATGTCATCGTTACGCACGTACCACGGGGAAGCACTTATGGCTCGTAGCACTTTAGACTGAAATCGTTGCAATATCTCAATATTGCTAACACTAGCAGTGCCCCAAAGTTGAATACAATAAGATTGGTTTGATAAACTAGCACTTTGTTTCTTAAAGACAACTTTGATTTACGACCTAGAAGACAATAGTACTTAGAAAACTTAACATTTAGTTGCTTGCGTTTAGTCCAAATATGCTTACGCCATGTTAGTTTTAGGCCACTAGAACAGTATTTTGACAACTAATACACTTTATATATAGAATTGTTGACGTAGTACAGCGTTGTCTCATAGTTAGTTAGGTTTTACTTGACGGTACACATACAGCGCTCATGACCATTAACATATCAATAAGGAAGCACCTAGGTTGTGCTATTCATCTTATGCAAAACATCGCCAATTATAGTTATCATAAAACCTTTTTTTTATTTAAAATATTGTCTGTTTTCAATAGAAAGATATGACGACCCACTAAATAATTATTACCTGACTAGACGTATACCCGATGGAATTTCCCATCGGCAACATCTTTTGATTAGGTATTCACTACTCACCTTCAATGTTTTTCAAAAGCCTAAATACCAATTTTCACGTTTCTAATTTCAAAAATGACGAACTTTCATAAATTTCCAGAAACGTTTATACTACTGACTTTTATTTGTAAATAGAAGCCTAAACTACAATTTTCATATCTCCTGTGCTACATTTCGTGCTTCTAAAGCCAACAGTTTAAGCTATGCGTTATCTGTCAGTCAGTGTTAAAGATTTATTCAATAATATTTATTTTAATAGCCATAGTAACATATTTTTATATACCACTAACTTCAAAAATAACGAATTTATACCTGAAATTTTATATTTAGACAATTACGTCACAAATTAGTTCAACCCTTCAAAATGACGTCATATAGATTTTAAACCAATAACTGAATACAAAATTTTTAATACTCCTTAAAAATACTCCTTCTCGATTTAACATTACGAGTTAGAAAAAGATAATATAATAATATAATCCAACCTAATTAAACAAAAACAACTGAAATATTAATAATAATAATATAAAGAGGCGACTTACGTCGTTACCTATTTGTAACCACACTCCAGAAGAAGACGTAATTATAATGAGTTGTCAGTCAAATGTTACTCTTAATAAGATTTTCAAATTTGTTTAATTTGTACAGTAAGGCTCAACGTAATGGCAAACTAGTAATTAGATTTTACCGTGCAAATGGTTTAAATAGTTATAAATTATAGCTATTTAATGACAAACAGATCAACCAAACTTTTCAATCTTATACCTAAACTTTTTCTATCAATAACAACTCACTCATATTTTATTTTAAAAATGCCTATTTTTGTAGCTTATCGTACTTTTTAACTTGACCTAGTAGTGTACTTTTAAACAGTTTTAGAAATCAGTTTACTTATTGCAATTCAAATGTTTGATGAATTTCTGCAAGGAAAATTCAGCTACTACACCATATCTCACCAGGTCACCATAAAAAACGCTTTTATATTCTCTAGCCGCCATATTGAAATCACTGTTGTGTGAGGACAATTTTGCCACACATATTTGAAAAATAGAGTCCATAACCTTTAATTTGAGATATTGCAGATCTATTTTAAGCAACACCAATTTTTGACAGCAGGGTGTCCCGTTCAGAAAGAATGTCCTATATATATATATATATATATATATATATATATATATATATATATATATATATATATATATATATATATATATATATATATATATATATATATATATATATATATATATATATATATGTACCGGCCCATAATTACATAGTTTGCCGTGCATAAAATTAATTATAAATTAATAATATTAGTATGCTGGGAGAATAATCTTGGTAACAGATAACAGAGAAAAATACATGATTTTGGACTGACAATCGGATTATTATTTCTCTTATTAAATATCGATAATGCGGAGTCAAGCACACGCAACATAATTATATAATTGGTGACCAGCGACGATTTGGTAATTCGTTTAAATATTTATTTATTATTAAAATATTTATAATTATATTTTGACATATTTGTTATGCCAAAAAAGAATAATACGAAGATGACTCATGTACCAGTCACCTCAGAAAACGGTAGAGTAAATTTCATTTTCGAAAAACTACCGGAATTTGACAGAGGTGACGTGCAATTGTGGTTGCACAAATGTGATCTTTTATTTAAATTGAAAAATATTGTCAATGAAGACAATAAATATTTTTTAATTACTCTCGCTCTCGATCCAGAGGCTAGTCAAGCTGTGCGTCACATAATTACTGACGTGGCTATTGAAAACAAATATGAAAGAATAAGGAATGAATTACAAAATAAATATGTTATGTCAGAAACAGAAAAATTTTCTTCTTTATTTAAAACAGAGAATTTTCAGAATCTAAAACCTTCAGAGATTATTAATAAAATGCAATATTTTGCATATGACTTGAATTTGGAAGATTCATTCCTTAAGCATATATTTTTTAAACATGTACCACAGAACATATTGCCTTTCTTGTATGCGCATGAGAATTTGGAATGGCATGAATTAGGTAAATTGGCAGACAAAATATATGATTCTTCAAGAAAAGTCGAAATTAATGAAATTAAATTAAGAGATGAAAAACTTGAAGAATTATATAATGATATACATGCCATAAAGAATAAATTAAGAAATTTAAAGAAAAGGCAAAATTTCCATAGAAACAGAAAGAAAAAAGGAAATTTTGACTGTTCTAAAAATATTTTTAATTCTAAATTCCATTCAGAAATATGTAAATATCACATTAAATATGGAGAAAATGCAAGAAAGTGCATCAAACCATGTTATTGGTACATTTTATTTAGAAATGAAATAATAAATGGAAATAAATTGAATCGAAACCATTACAAAATGACAAAATGTCATACGGATTCAAAAACGAAGATTTTTTATAATAATTCCTGGAAAAAGAGGAATAATTCAAAATATGATAATTATCATCCAAATAATGATGATAAAATGTTTAATTTCCAATCACGACATCACAGAATTAATTCAATTTTTGATAATAATTTCCATAATCGAAAAATGTATCACAAAAGCGATAAATGTTTTTCGAAACCATTTGTGAGTTATCCGAAAAATGTAAATTTTTTCAAAGAAAATATAACGACTCCGAGAATAATGGATATTCGCAATGATAGAGTCAATTGTCATTTATTCTCCAAGTATCCTTTTAAAATAATGGAACAGGATGAGAATTATTTTAAAATTAAATTAAATAATAATTTGGATAAAGTTTCCAATAAAAAGCATACAGTAGCTTGCGTAAAATAATTCTCATAAAGCAATGATAATAATTATTCAATTTATTTCTGTTTTTCAATGAATTCTCATAGGTAAAATTAATTATTTTACTTGGATATTTTTCTGCCGTATGTTTTTATATGTTCTAGATTCGGATATTCTGAATTATAGAAGACATCCGGATTGGAGAAGCAGAAAATTCAAATTATTCATAAGTGAATATACATATTATTATTATGTATTGTAATTTTTTTAATACTATTTGTGTAACAATGACATGTAAATATGTAGCATTGTTATACTGGAGGGTTTTTTCATTTTCAGGGAACAATTTAATTTGCATCCTGAAAATTTTTCCCTTCAGCAGGAATTTTTTTTTTTTTTTTTTGAAAAGTGCCAAGATTTTTTCTTTCCGCAGGGGGAAGTAATGTACCGGCCCATAATTACATAGTTTGCCGTGCATAAAATTAATTATAAATTAATAATATTAGTATGCTGGGAGAAGAATCTTGGTAACAGATAACAGAGAAAAATACATGATTTTGGACTGACAATCGGATTATTATTTCTCTTATTAAATATCGATAATACGGAGTCAAGCACACGCAAGATAATTATATATATATATATATATATATATATATATATATATATATATATATATATATATATATATATATATATATATATGGGCCGCAGAGACCGGGGGGGGGGTGGGCAAAGGGGTCCCGACTCTCCGAAAATTACGTAAATTTTCCTTCCATTCATTTTATTCATATTAAACTGTTTACTGGTATTTTTCATTTGAAAATCGAATTTGCGGAGACGAAACTTTACGATAATATTTTACAATGTCATCGGAGAATTGCGTTGTCAAAAAGTTGGGTTGTTTAAATTTTTGTTGGACCTCTCGGTAGATTTGTAGTTGTTGCGCCCCTTTATTATATATATATATATATATATATATATATATATATATATATATATATATATATATATATATATATATATATATATAATATGTAAATCGGCGTTGATGTCTCTTTTCCAAAACCCAAGTTTAGTTTCGTCTCCGAAAATTCGATTTTCAAATGAAAAATACCAGTAAACAGTTTAATATAAATAAAATGAATGGAAGGAAAATTTACGTAATTTTCGGGGAGTCGGGACCCCTTTGCCCCCCCCCCGGTTTCTGCGACCCATATATATATATATATATATATATATATATATATATATATATATATATATATATATATATATATATATGTATATATATATATATATATATATATATATATATGTATATATATATATATATATATATATATATATATATATATATATAGGACATTCTTTCTGAACGGGACATCCTGCTGTAAAAAATTGGTGTTGCTTAAAATAGATCTGCAATATCTCAAATTAAAGGTTATGGACTCTATTTTTCAAATATGCGTGGCAAAATTGTCCTCACACAACAGTGATTTCAATATGGCGGCTGGAGAATATAAAAGCGTTTTTTATGGTGACCTGGTGAGATATGGTGTAGTAGCTGAATTTTCCTTGCAGAAATTCATCAAACATTTGAATTGCAATAAGTAAACTGATTTCTAAAACTATTTAAAAGTACACTACTAGGTCAAGTTAAAAAGTACGATAAGCTAAAAAAGTAGGCATTTTTAAAATAAAATATGAGTGAGTTGTTATTGATAGAAAAAGTTTAGGTATAAGATTGAAAAGTTTGGTTGATTTGTTTGTCATTAAATAGCTATAATTTATAACTATTTAAACCATTTGCACGGTAAAATCTAATTACTAGTTTACCATTACGTTGAGCCTTACTGTACAAAATTAAACAAATTTGAAGATCTTATTAAGAGTAACATTTGACAGACAACTCATTATCATTACGTCTTCTTCTGGAGTGTGGTTACAAATAGGTAACGACGTAAGTCGCCTCTTTATATTATTATCATTAATATTTCAGTTGCTTTTGTTTAATTAGGTTGGATTATATTATTATATTATCTTTTTCTAACTCGTAATGTTAAATCGAGAAGGAGTATTTTTAAGGAGTATTAAAAATTTTGTATTCAGTTATTGGTTTAAAATCTATATGACGTCATTTTGAAGGGTTGAACTAATTTGTTACGTAATTGTCTAAATACATTACTTCGGGTTTACATACAAATTTTCATCTCCTAATAAACCCACTTAGGGGACGAATTTTCAAAAATCCTTTCTTAGTGCTCATTTACGTTACATAAGGAACTCCTATGCAAAATTTCATTCTTCTAAACCCAACGGTTTAGGCTGTGCGTTGTCTGTCAGTCAGTCAGTGTTACAAATTTATTAAGTAGATATTTTGTAGGATCACTTAAAAGAATCGAATTTCTTTAATATCTGGATATTTTTTTAAAATCATTCGAATGAAAAATAATCGAATGATTTTATTATATCTCGAGATATCTCGAGATATTTTAATAATCGAAGGATCGATTAATTTTCATTCGATTATGTCCATCACTAGTTGGTATTATAAATTACTATTAAGCAGTTTTATGAAAATTAATTTTTAAACCGTACGTTTATAAATATTTATCAAGTTTATTAATTGTATTATATAATGCATTTATTATGTAAATTAGTGAGGTTAATTCTTGTATTTTAAATTTCAAATTTTTACACCGCGAGTGATTTAAATGATCAATTTATACAAATTCTTATCAGTTTCAATGGCATTTATTGATCTTGTTAAACTTGTTTGTAAAATTAATTCACTGTGCATATCAATTCACAATTATTACCTATGTAACACCACTTCGATTCTACAGCGTGAATCAACTAAATAACATACTAATTCAATAATTTTTTAAATCTTTAATATTTTTATTTAACTCTAATTTTACTTTCGTCTCCATAAAGACTAAAACGAAGCCGTAGTTTATATTGTGGGATGTTACGGATATGAAATTTCGGATGTACGGATACGGATACGGATATTTAAAATCATTTTTTTTCGGTTACGGATATACATATGTATAATAATATCGGATAATGTTTCAGATGCGGTCACGGTTACGGATAATTGCTTTTAATGAACAATTTTTTTTTAGAAAAAAAGGGGAAAATTTTACTAACAAATGTGAACGCCAAACACGAATCAACGAAAATCTATCAAAAGAAACATAATATGCTAATAATATTTTAATTTATTTTCTTCGATTTAAACTCAATTTTCCAGCGGCAGTGGTCTATCTTTATCCGAAATAAATCCGAAACAGTTATTTTCGGATACGGTTTCGGTTACGGATAATGAATTATTTCGGATATCCGGTAGTTTCGGTTACGGTTACGGATATCCATAACATCCCTAACTTTATATGGAAGGAAAAGTATGGTAATCAAGCCAATTTTGGCATATACTTATGCTTTTTACTGGATCTTCACTTTCATTAGAGTCTAAAGGAGCGCAAAAAAACAAAAACCGGATGAAAATTTTCCGAACGTTAATGTAAATAATAACAATGAGTTTTTCACACATTTCGTCTATAACAGACGCCACTCGCATCATTATTTTATACTTTATACATAATTGTTAGAATTACATACATTACATTATGACGTAGGTGGGGAATAAGAAAAGTATAGTGACGGGGGGCTTGGATTTGGTTGCGAGAATCGAACTTTTGAGTCTAAATTGCTAGTGGTTATGCATGTATGTTAGCGTCTAAATTAATGAATGTTTTCAAATCTATTGCTGTTAAGCGGGTTCTACACGATGCTACGAACGTTCCTTCCAACGTTCGATCGAACGTTTGAGGCAATTAAGTTCGATAGTTGGTGCGACGAATGTATCTGCTACACGGTGAATCGAATGTTTGATCCAATACGAATGATGATGTGTTGGTACTCAGTGGCGAGGCTGTTATCTGTCTGATGTTATCTCTAATGTTATACACTGATGTTGTCTCTCTTCACATGAACGAGTCGTGCAGCTGCTGAGTCGAACCAACCAACGCAACCAACATTGACCTTCAAACGTTCGAAGCATCCCTTTGACTCGGTGCAAAAATACCGACATCGAACGGGACACGACCAAATGCGAACGTTTGACGCTCGACATTGGACACTCGTAGGTTCGAACAACGGCTACACGATGCTATGAACCATCCAACGTCGAATGTTGGAAGGTGTTCGTAGCATCGTGTAGCAGCGGCTTTAGAGACATAGAACCAAGTTCAAAATTATTCTATATTGTATGTAATATTAAAAGAATCAAAATTAAGTTATATTTTATCCAGTGGTTCTGGAGTTATCGTTATTTTTAACACTAAATTTTTATTTTTTCGTTTTTTTCGAACCCCGTGTACGAAAATCTGGATCAGTAACTTAGATTAAAGATGGTGCAAAACACTTCCATTATTTTTCCATAAATCACGTGACTTTTTTCCAAATTTTTTGCAGTAAGTTAGAACTGGTAACATACTTTTAATCGGCAGTCAATTTTTTCAAAAAATTTTTACATTCAAGTGCGCAATATTATAGTCATGATCGGGAAAATTTTATAACTAAATTGTCAAGATTTATATTTGAAAAAGGTCATTATCGCTTAGATATCAATAAAATTATTACGATTCGATTGTATTATCATAACTTTTATTGCTAACAAATTATATAATAATTTTTCTCCAAGTTACAATCATATAAACTATAAAATTAACATTTTTATGTTTTGTTTTCAAAATAATAGTAATAATAATAATAATAATAAACATAAAAATAAAAATAAAAATAAAACAAAAATTAATAATTACTTGAATCATAAATCTTTTTTAAAGTTGATGTCATACCACACGCTCATGTTAAATTTAGATCGTTTCTTAAATTCAATAAGCCAATAATTGTTAACTGTACAATAAAATTTTCAATTGCAAACCCAAAACTCAGCAAACGATATTCTCCTCCAAACATTTCCTAAATTAATGAACATTCTATAAATATCAAGGCATTTTTATCAAACTGGCAAAAGTAAGTACTTTCTAGAAGCTTAAAACAGCCTATTCTCTTTTTATCGGGACCGCATAAAAAAAATTTCATAAAAAATACATAATTCCTAACGCATGAAACCTTACGATTTCTCTAGAAGTTGCTTTTCTAATGCTTAAAAACAGTCAATAACTAACATTACCGCAAACTGGTATTCAAATTTCTTGCTTTTAGCGAATTTTCAGAATGAAATTCAGCTATTACAGTCACTGTCATGACGCGACTTGAGCCCGGGAGTATAGCAGAAATTTGTTTTAAGGTCCCCAGAAACCGAAAATAATATTCACTAAAATATATATATATATATATATATATATATATATATATATATATATATATATATATATATATATATATATATGTGTGTGTGTGTGTTTGTCCGCGCGATAACTCTCGAACGAAATGTCTTACGTTTATGAAATTTGGTGAAAATATTGAAAGTCCCAAACCGTTGGACGAGTTCGATAACCAGACACGTCCGATGCCCGGAACATAGTTCTTTTGGCAATTTTCGTGAAAAAAACTAGTTTTTTGCCAAAATTTCCCCTTATTCAAAAATTCTTGTGAAATTTTTTTACACCATTGGAAAGAAGAGAAAAAATCACATAAAAAAGGTCTTTAAAATATTATTCTATGTAAACTAGTTTCCTAGAAAAACTAACTTTTATAAACGGAAATTCGCTATGTTATGCAGGGTGCTGTGACAGGGGTATTTTTACTTTCTATTATGCACTTTGATAAGACTTTTAAAAAAAATTAAACAATCGTACAAAAAGAGACCGCAAAAAAAGAATTTTTGCTGTTTTTTTTATCAGTTAAATATGATACAATGCTTATTTCAATTGTTTTTGAACTGAGATCCTTAAATTCTCAAAAAGAGTTTAGAAGTTATCACATCAAAAATTATTGAATGAGTTACGTCTTTAACAACAAAAATTTTCCCGTTTTAACGTAACAATGCCAGCGCTTCACTCCGCATAACAAGTCTCGATTATTTCTGGCAAACCAGGGGCATATATAGCCGAGCGTCTGAGGGAGGAAGGGACACACGGGAATGAAACGACTAAAACAATTTCTGAATAACAAAATTAACAAACAAAAACTGAAGCGGACGAGCAAAAAAAAATGGTCATCATAATTACATAATTATAATAATTTGTATAAAATTTACCGATACTGTGCCCAAAATTAAATCATATTTAGTGTATATTTTTAATTTTCGTGGGAGGTGGGGTTATGATATCTTGCCCCCCCCCCTCTTCCTGGATATGCGCTTGTGGCAAACTATGAGTGATATATTCGAGATCCTGATCATTTTTATTTTTATTAAATATTAATTATTCTTATTAATAAATCTGTTTGAAAATATTGTGATGAAAACATTGAAAAACAGAGGATAAAAACAATTTAATATACAGATAGCTAGAAAAAATAATAGTATTGCTAGATCTTAAAAGGTTTTTAATGGTTTTCACTAAAACGTTTTTGCAATTAGTTCTTTATTGATACCAAAACGCCATATTATTGTGACGATATGCGTGTGCGGTGTTTAATGGATTTTAAACTGTCGCATATTACCCTACAGGTGACGAGGTTATTCAAAATAATAATACATCATTCTTCCAAATATAAATCTTAAGTATTCAATCTTTGATTTAAATTTAACATTTCTTTTTTTATTTAAGGGGGGAGTTCACGCCAGAAACGGCTAATAAACTATTTTTTTTCGAATCTTGTTTTTTGTTTTTATTTGTTCTGTGGTTCTTTACCAACACGGTGATATACCTATAAAACATGACCAAAATTTTTTTTTTCAAGTAGAAAAATATTTATTTGTGACCCGCTGCACAGCCAAGTTACTGCTCCTTTGCAGGCAACGCTCACCCCCCCCCTCCCGATTCGATCAGTAATATTTAGTTTTGGTGTGTACATGAGTTATAGTATGCACTGAGATAATGTTCTATTATTTGTATGCCTTTGTAGACGTATTTTCTCAAAGTTGATTTGCTTTTTTCAACATCTGTTTTGTATGTCATTTTACCGTTTCCCGAAAGTTATGTTTTTCCCGACAAGGAAAATCATATCTCAAGTTCTAGAAAAGATAGAGACTTAATTTTTTTTTAAATTTTGTTCATAAACATATTGCACATAAAGTGGAGTATGTTTTTTCCATTTGAACAATTCTAACTATTTTTAAATATATTTTTCTAATAAAAAATTGGGTTTTATAATTTTCAGAAGTTTGGGATTACAATTTTATAATTAATTTCTAAAATTACTTGAAACCCATACTCAGCTTTATGGACAGGTCCTTTAGGAATAAAATAATGAAAAAAAAATATTTAAAAAATATTCACTGCTTTTTGAGATATGGCGTTCCTTGTAAACGCTTAAAAACTTTTGAAAAAGGGCCCCCACCCCCACAGGGGAGAGTAATGAATGTTTCAAAAACAAAATTTTCTATTTGAAACCCTCCCTAATTTGAAAAAAAAATTCAACAAGCAAAATAATCATAAATAAAAAAGTTGCTTTTTTATTTGAACTCCCTCCTTAATATATTGTAATATTATATACAGTTTAATTTAGGTGTGAAAAACTTCCAAGAAAAACCAATAATAATATTTTCGTAAACAAATTCTTTTATTTTTCGATTCATTAGAAAGCATCTGGCTTAGTAACAGCAAATACGAAAAATAAAGGAAACATTAAATGTTTAAAGAACTTGGAGTGTTTAAGATTAATGAATTACTAAATCCAAAAGAAGTCTTTCAATTTTTGTAGGTGGTATCTGACCCACTAAGCCCTACTTCTAAAGAAATGGTATACTTTATAGTAAGAGCTGGAATTCAAATACAGAAAATACAAACTTTAAAAGAAAATACTGGGGATTTAAATGGTTAACAGCAGAAAGGCAGAGGCCAAAAAAGAAAGAAGGAAAAATTATTGTAACACAATAAAATTGGTTAATTGTGAAATTCTTTTTGAAATCTGTTTCTTTTCTTTCACTTTTTTAATTTTTTTTTTTCTATTTGTTGAGGAAACCCAGAATAGAAAATGAACGTTTAATATTCAGTATAGCTGACATAAATTTCGGTAGGTACATTTCGATACAGTTTTTGAAATTAAATTGCTAAACGACTATACAACAGAATTTGTTGATTTTATTTTTCAAATGTTCCCAAAGACTCAAAATTTTTCAAAATAATTTTTTATTTTGGTTTATTTGATGTATCAGCTTTCGGTATGTTCTAGGGCTTCTATAATTTTTTTTTAAATTTTTAGCTTACAAACTATATTTATATCACAACTAATTCAAATTTTACATTTTGTGTATTAAGTATTAAGAAATAACATTTTCAAAAATGATTCAGTGATTTTAATTTCATCATTAGGCAACTATTACCAAATTAAGACAATCAAATATACGTTGTGTATTGTCATTTGCATACGTTGAGAAGTAATTAGATAGTGTTGAGATTAATTTCAAGCTATGGTTAATAAAAAAATAATATTTTCTCACTAAAAAGAGAAGTTGATTTTTGATTATGGTGAAAAAATTTTTAATTTTGTCAAATTTTCACTTATAGAGATATGTATATTATTTATCACTAACTAGTTTTCAGTTGATTAAACCATCATCAGGTGAAATTTGAACTGAACAGAATTCAGTTTGGATAAAAGAATATATACCGTAAAACCGTCTAGACCTGGACACTTTTTTACATTTTTTGGTATAATTTTATGTTTATACATGTTTCCTTCATAGATATCACCAATAAAAGTATTACCATTAGAAAGAGCGTATATTATTTATTATATCTCTGACCCATTTGTTTCATTATAAGTAAAAATAAAAAAAAAAAAATAATTAGCAAGTGTCCGGGTCTACACCCCAAGTCCTTCTTGGCCCGGACACTTACTTAAGTAATGTAATAACATGCAAACTAACGTCGGAGTTAGGACAGTGTTTTATATCGTCTGATGTCTTTGAACCTGTCAAAGGCTTCAAAATATTTTGTGGGAAGGGAGAGGGGTCAATACATAGTATGCCTCTCTATGAAGTAAACATGCGATATGACACCAGAAGAAGGCATAAACCGCATAATTCTGGCGGGAATATAACGTATAGATAGTGGAAGTTACAGCCAGTGCAAATCGCGGCCATAGTGTAATAAACTGATGTGTCCGGGTCTAAACGGATATATGTATATAGCATGTAATTTTTTATATATACATCGAATATAACTTCAAACATCATTAAATGATGCGCGATTAAATTCTGAACACATACATATCAAAATTATGACGAAAATTACATGTCTAAGTTAGAACACATTTTATTTCTTTGAAAAACTGGAGAATAGTAATCATGTAAAATGAGATAGTAAAAGTTGAAATCCGTAGTTTTTATTGGTACAGCTGTTTAGAGGATGTTTTTCTTTCTCTAATGGCGTCAAGAACAAATGTTTATTGTAGCAGGTTAATGTAGAAACTACTTACTTTGAAGATTGGTGCAAAGTGTCCGGGTCTAGACGGTTTTACGGTATAAATTAAAGACACTAAATGAACTGGTTAAGAAATGGGAAAAACCCAATTTGACAAAATTAAAAATTTTTCACCATAATCATTATGGATTTTCACAAAGTAATATTATCTACAAATAATTATGTGAAGTTGATTTTTCACGAAATGTTCCTATTTTTAAAACTTACACAAACATATCAAAAACATACAAATATGAGGAGATCGAAAGGTATACAGACTCTATTGTTTCAAATAGTATTTGTTACATGTTCTTTGTAGTTTTATGGCATATTAACGATGATAAATACCACACCGATTACCGACATATTCAGCGTGCCATATGTGGACTTATGTGTGTAAGTATGTCCCCACCAGAAATTTTTTTTTATTGTAATTTATTAAACAATACCAACCTGATCAAAACGATAGGTAAAACTAAAGATGCATACTAATTATGCATACCTACTCGAGAGACATCTGTAATATTTTGGTGGTTACAGCTAAACCTTTTTTTTATGCGGTTCTTTTTTGTGCGATTTTTTTATACAGTTTTTTAAAAAATGGTCATTAAAATGCATAATGTGAATCAAAATCAAGAGGAAGTAAGAAACTTAAACGTTAATTATAATAACTTTGTTTGATAAAAATACTTTTTAATGGTTTTTAATGGTTTTTAAGCATTTGATCAGTACATTGCATAAGAATATAAGTTATTGCATCATCTAGTTTTTTACAGATGTATTTTTCACAATTTTCATAATATAAAAATGAAATATAATGTCCCCACGTGTAAATTAATGCTTTATCTCGTTTAGAAAAACAACTAATGGGATAAGCTTAAAAATCGAAACCAATTCAAAAGTTCATAGACAGCTCTTAATTCTACCGCAAAGATTGAAACGATATTTTTTTTAAAATTGTCTTTTAATTTTAAAATGGAATACCATAAAGTAACGCTCAAATCTATCAAATGATATTTTTTATTTAAGCATTGGAGGGGGGGGTGAGTGAATTTCAATTCAAGCCCCCCATTAAAAATATTAAATTTTTGCTCACTTAATGAGTTCAAAATTTCTAAGTTCCGGAATATGAAAGCCTATAAGTAGCTTATCGTTTTGTGCTATTTAATTATTTTAATTCTAGTAACTGGGTGCAGGAGAGGTTGTAAGGGATTGAATATTTGTAAAATTTAATATTCAAGTGATCTGACTTGAACTTTATAAGGTCATTTCTTGAAGAAATATCAACTTGGCGGAAAAGAGGAATAAAACCTGTTTTGTAGAGGATTGTATAAGCTTTAATTTTGTACTTAGGTCTTCTTGCTCTAAAGCTGAAAAAAACGAAGGAACTGGTCAAAAATTAATTTTTCACCCCTTCTTCCACCCTCAAAAACGGATACGCGGTGCTCGTTGGAGGGGGAAAACTTTACAATTTATTAAGGACACCTAAGTTAACAATTTTATGAAAAAAAAAATCTTAGGTCGGAATTTTTTCCATTTAAAAATACTTGGCTCCTGGTCTATCTGAAAACTGATATCATTTAATAAAACAAGTTCTCTTTGCAAAAAACTACATATATTAAAAGTTGATTTTTTAAAAATACCCGCAGTACAATAACTTTTATCGTTATAACTCTAAAGTTAGTACGTCGGTGGGGTATACAATAACAGAAACTGGAGAAAGTCTTGAATTAATTGATTTTCTCAGTTTTTCTCGGAAAAGAGTTAACATAGAATAATGGTTCAAAAACCTATTGTACGTGATTTTTCCGCTCTTTGCAACGGTGTAATAAAAATTCCAAAGAAACTTTTAATTTTTACCAAAAACTATATTTTCTACTCTTTTCAATTGTGTAAAAAATTTGATAAACGTCTGAATTTTGGTAAATTTTGATAAAAATATTTTTTTTACAAAAAGTGCACAAAATATTCGGTTTTGAGAATTGGATGAGAATAACTAACGAATTCGTCCAGGGATTCGTCCAACGTTTTTATCAAAGAGATGTCCAGGGAGATTTAAAAGAGCCGTAGAGGGTGAATCAATCCTTTCGATAAATGTTACACCCTTGGTGTAGCCCTTGGCAATAATATGAGGCACGCGGGTTGCAAAGTGCCCATTCATATTCCTTTCTGTAATGATATTAGTATATTCATAACTTTACACCTATTTAAGGAATATTTGTGGCTCTATACAAAAATTTAAGGGGTATAGGAATTTTTCTGACCCCAGATTCGCACTCAGCGTCGAAAATTCATAAAAATACCATATTCAGTTATCCTGGTTTTTTTTCGTGGGGGTGTCTTATCGTTACTTAACCCGAATTTATATTGTTTTAAGACACCTTCCACCAATTTGACCTTGCTGAAATTTCTACACATGATAACTATGTTATTAGAGCCAAGTAACATATATTTTTTTGGTAGGTGTCACTCTAGGGGTTGGTCTAAAACACGCACCCTCAAAAATTCAATTATTATACATCCTCTGATAATTTCATCTAATTATCTTCAATAGATTTGGAGAAAAAAAAATTTAAAGTTAAGGGTTGTTACCCCCATATCTCTGACAATATAGGGGGTAGAGGTCTAATACCCATATTTTCGAACAGTACTCACCATAAGCAACGTTCATGAACGTTATAGCCGAAAAAGCCGCTGGGCCGAAATCCCATATGCTTACCCGGCGCGACTCTCGTAAAAATAGGATGCTTCGTTCAAGAGTTATCGTGCGGGCACATATATATCTATAAATATAAATTTTGATGAATGTTATGTTCGGGCTCTAGGGACTTCAAAACAAATCGCTGTCTCGGGCTCATCACGACACCTGCTATAATAGCTGAATTTGAAAATTAGTGATGAGCAAACGCAAGATCAAGACCAAGACTTAGCAGTCTTGGTCTTGGTCTTGTTCTTGCATTAAGAATCTTGGTCTTGGTCTTGGTCTTGGTATTGCTAAAAAATCTTGCACTTTTTTGCATTTTTTTATTACCGAATTTTTTCCTTCTAAAATCAGAATTTTCTCTCTTTACGGTATTAATTATACTTTCAACCTATTTAAATAGTTTAGCAAGAGTCTTGCTTTTTTCTTGCTTTTGTCTTGGTCTTGTATTGGTCTTGCAGCCATACTTATAGTCTTGGTCTAGGTCTTGCTCTTGGTATACATAGTCTTGGTCTTGCAAAAAATGCAAGACCAAGACTAATTTTGTTCATCACTATTGAAAATTCACTATTAGTCTTTCTATCATTTCATAACGGCCAATACTTAAAAACAAAAAAACTAAATAAAATAAAAAAAACAATATTTTATACATAATAAAAATAAAAAAATAAAAAATGAATAAGATTGTAGTAGTAACCATTTGGTAACACACGTATAGTGAGATATCACCAATACACATAAATTTTATATTGAAACTCGTTTCTCTCAAGTTCAGTTTATTCAGAATGGAACGAAGCGACAGCAAAGTCACAAGCCGAGCGAGCGAGTGTTTTGTTGTTTGTTTGGGCTCGTTATTTTTTACGAGCAATGTCCATAGTGTTTGGTTCTCTGGGATGTATCGTGTATATTGGTACACCAACTTAAACGTACAATTATGATTAGTTTGGTTGTATTTCTTTTTACTTGTATCGACCTGGTCAATATACAGGTGAATTTTTGAGTGGATCTCCGTCAAAGAACCTCAAACTGATTTGATTAGTTCGACCCACCAAATACGTATCCTAAATAAAACCATTTTTTGTGTAAGCTAGGGATGTCGATTTTTAATCGATAAATCGATTAATCGGAAGTTTGAAAACCTATTTTTAATCGATTATTGACTTTGAGATCGATTCACACATCGATTTTTATTTTATGGAAATCGCGAAACGATTACTGATTTTTTTTTTCAAAACATAATTTTTTTTTATTTATACGTTGCTATTTATTTATTAATTTAAATTTAAATCTATTATGGGTACCACGATTATTAAATTTTAAGCATCAAACGCATCAAAAGCATCAAATGCATATAATCAAATCTATGCATCAAATCAAATTGTCAAAATTGATAACTGTACCATGTACAAAACAATAAAGTTTAAGCGGGAAATTTAAAAAAAAAAATTATAATTCTTTTTTATCCCTTAATCTATAAAAAAACTTTGTATGTAATTAAATAAAAAAAAAACTTCTCAACATTTAGTACAATTTAGATAATATTTATACAATTAGCATTTTTATATATGAAAATAAAAATTGTCAACTTTGCTGTGATGTTGTGATTCAATAAAATTCTAAAAAAATGTTGGTAATTAAGTATGTACAGTTGTATACGCTTAATATTTTTCTTCTTAAAAGACTTCGAAAGTTTATCTTTCTGAATTATAAATTCTTACTTAAAAATTACCGCCACTTTTGCAACAGCAAATTTGAATCGATCTCTTGGAATAGATTTTGAATACAATTGATAATTTAAGTATCAATTTTTTTGTTGGCAATTACGAATCGATTCAAAAATCGATTTTTTTTTCAAATGACATCCCTAGTGTAAGCCTAATTTTTAGATAAAAATCTGTTTCTTCATAGCACTTCCACCATAGTTGGATATTTGTATCTAACTGGACTGTACTATACGCAAAATACGAATATAACGGCTATAACGGTCTGAATAGTTTGGCAAAATTAATATTGAATGAAAATTGTTTCAATATTTGGAGCTACAGTGCGTTTGTATCATTGAGATAAGCATCTGTTGTTATCTTAGCGTATACATTGAATTGCCAATGGTATAGAACTAACTAAGGCTTCGTTTCCTAAGATTCTAATACCTCTTAATTTTAGTTAAAATGAAAAAACGACTTCGAAAACCTATAATTCGCTTCCAGTTTCATCATTATATCGTTTTATTTACAGTTTTTCAGATACTGAAAAACTTTAGTAGACTTGATGACGACATCAAACCAAAAAAATTTCTTTTTCCCATATCAAAGTTTCTGGAAGTGATTTAAATTTTGGTGATTGATTGAATTAGGATAATTTGGATGTGACCTTTTTATTTTTGCGATCAAATAGACGAAATTCCTTTTAGGAATAGAACTGACTCGACAGAAATGGCTTTTCCCACTGGCCCTTCATGCTTCTTTTTGGTAAAAATGGAAAGTACGACTTCGAAAACCTCGAATTCACTTCTATTTTCATCAAACTATCATTTTATTTACGGTTTTTCAGATACTGAAAAATTTTAATAAACTTGACGTCATTAAAACAAAAAAATATAGTTTTCTCAAATCAAACCTTCTGAAAATGATTTTGATGGAGATGATTGGTTGAATTAGGATAATTTCGGTATGGAATTTTTATTTTTGCCAGCAGAGAAGCGATTCGACAGAAATCTTTTTTCGAATCCTACATGCTTAATATACTACTCAAAACAAAATAAGGGCCACTCATGTTTTGCTGCATAAGTTTATTTTTATATAAGTTACAGTATAAGGTATGCTTACATTTAATTAAGGAACTAATTTTTTACTAAATAAAATTAATTTTAATAAGATTAAATAAAAAGTTAATCCATAATTACATTTTTTTTAGGATTTTATCATTTTTATAGTCATTTTTACAGTCATCAACAAACGTTTACGCTTTGAGTAAAAGCACACATTATGCAACTTTTCGGTGATTTAATATCGAGTATGCCCTCCCCTTTTTAAAACACATTCTTGAAGCCTGCTCGCCATGCTTTCAATAAGATGCCAAACGGTTTCATCAGGAATCTCCTCCCAACATCTTCTCAAGACATCAATCAGTTGTTGTTGGGTGTGCACATCCTCTCCGGCTGCTCTGACTCGCCGTTTTAATTGATCTCAAAGATGTTCTATTGGGTTCAAGTCAGGGTTATTTGCAGGCCACGGTAAAACCTGTATATTAGCCTCCCTAAGGACAGTTGTCGTCGCTCGAGCGGTATGCGCTCGGGCATTATCCTGCATCAGGATAAATCCGTCGGCCGCTCGTTGTGCAAAGGGGATCACATGGGGTCTGACAACCTGTTCGATGGAACTTTGAGCCGTTACAGTACCCTCGTTCAGGAAAACAAGCTCAGTTTTGCCTTGCAAACTAATTCCACCCCAGACCATGACATTAGGACCGCCAAATCTGTCGCGTTCATGAATGTGACGATCAGAAAACCTTTCCCCACTTCTTCTCCACAGTCCTACACGTCGATCATCACTAAAAAACTTCACCTTGCACTCATCTGTGAAGAGTACGTGACGCCATTCCTCCAAGCCCCATTCAAGGTGTTCACGTGCAAATCTTAAACGGTTTGCACGATGCGCTCCGGTCAGTTTGGTACGGATTACTGGTCTTCTTGAACGTTATTGGTCTTCATGCAAACGATTTCGTATGGTCTGATTACTGACAACAGTACCAGTAGATCGATGTAAGCAATTTTGCAGAGTACCTGCGGTAACAGTCGGCTCACGTCGTGCACACAGTCGAATGTAATGGTCTTCACGGGCAGTGGCAGCACGAACTCTTCCTGAGCCACGACGCCGGGTTACACTACCGGTCTGCTGATACCGATTCCAAACATTTTGAATAGCCCTTCGTGAACAACCCAACTGCAGAGCCACGGAACGTTGAGATTGACCACCCTCAATCATCGTTACGGTTCTGGTAGCAGTAGCTTCGTCCATATGGTGTCGAATTCTCGGCATTGTAAAAATAAATGATTGAATAACACGCCAAACTTCAAAAAATAACCTCAGTAATCAATAATCTAGCGCAAACTGATTTAAAATCAAATTCAAAAAAATAAGTAAAACTAACCACTTGACGCTGTGCGAGACACAAAAACGTTTAAATCTTCCCCTCAACAATAATATCACTTGAACCTAACTGTTATCATTTACTCAACCACTTAATATCATAACAACAGTCATTTAGAAAAGTTATTTTGACGTGGATCGACATAAATCAGTTTTAAAATACAAACTTTCAAGTGGCCCTTATTTTGTTTTGAGGAGTTTATATATATATAAAAATGGTATGGTAATAAACGATGTCGAAAACATCTAGTGATGAGTAAAATTAGTCTTGGTCTTGCAGTCTTGTCTTGGTCTTGCATTTTTTTGCAAGACCAAAACCAAGACTATAAGTATAGCTACAAGACCAATACCGAGACTCAAGTGAGCAAGACCAAGACAAAAGCAAGAAAAAAGCAAGACTCTTGCTAAACTATTTAAATAGTTTGAAAGTATAATTACCTAATACCGTAAAGAGAGAAAATTCTGATTTTAAAAGGAAAAAATTCGCTTTTAAAAAAATGCAAGAAATTGCAAGATTTTTTAGCAATACCAAGACAAAGATCAAGACCAAGACTGAATTTTGCAAGACCAAGACCAAGACTCAAACTGCTCTAACAAGACCAGGACCAAGATTCTTAATGCAAGAACAAGACCAAGACCAAGACTGCCAAGTCTTGGTCTTGATCTTGCATTTGCTCATAACTAAAAACATCATTTTATTTATGGTCTTTAAGGCATTGAAATCTTTTAGTAAACGTGAGGGCATCATCAAATTAAAAAAATTCTTTTGTCTGAAATCAAGCTTCCTGAAGTAACTCGAATTAAGATGCTTTGTTAAATTAGGTCAATTTGTGTGTGACCTTTTCATTTTTGCTATTAAAAAGACAAATCTCCTTTTAGAAATATTCCTTTTGGTAACTATACATACTTTCATAATATTTTCTATGTTTCCACCATTAACCACGTTTCCCAGAGTTTCCGCTCAATATAATTCCGCGTTGCGTGTTCCTTCCACTTAATCAGTTCAGTGGCACAAAAACGTCCCCCCTCCCACTGATTCAATGTTTCTGGAAATTTAAAAAGCATACTGTATCATAAACACGGCAATAACAATAAAAAATAAAACACAATTCATAAACAATAAACACACAAGCTTAGCAAAGGTACCATACCATACCATATTACTACTAAAATATAATATCTGGCAATAATTATTAACTTGAATCATATTTTTAATTTTTTCTTGTGTTCTCCACAGCCCAATGTGGACGAATGTCCAACGAATACGCTTGAATATTGTTGTGAACAGATGGACGAAAAAAGAAAATTAAATTAAGAATAATAATAATTAAAATACTCGTAAATATCGTTTTATTATTCAATATTTCATTGTTTAATTATCAATGACAGATATATACATAAACAGTCACACATTTATGGTTATATTGATATGAATAATTTTATCTCTGACACAGAAGAAAAAGTCGAGGAGAACGAGTCAAGCTCGCACAATTATGATTCCGTACAGTGAGCAGTCAATAGACAAAAGTAAACTTTTTTTTAGGTATACATTAGGGGTGTGCGAATTATTCGAAATGTCGAATAATTCGCACCGAATCGAATAGTAATATTCGAATCGAATAATTCGATTTTTCGAATAATTCGCACCGAATCGAATAGTAATATTCGAATCGAATAATTCGATTTTTCGAATAATTCGAAAAATCGAGTTATTCGAAAAATATTCGAATTATTCGAAAGAGAACGAATAATTCGAAAAATCGCATTGTTATTTTTTGGTTTCCATGGATATAAACAAACGTTTGGGAAATGTAACTTACCAGCATTGTCAACAGCATCGGTAAATGCATGAAAATACACGATCGTGCAAAAAATATTTTTTTACAACTCGTACTAAGTATTACACTGTCGGAAAAACCCGGTAACCTATGACCCAGTATCTACTAACCCTATTAAAATCAAAATTTAAGCTTTAGAAACCTAGGAGATCTGGAAGACCGAAGGCATTTCTAACTGGCTCATTCAAGTTACGTCAACCTGTTATGATTTGGATTTCATATCGTCATAAGTTTACAATATTTTCAACTTTGGTTACCATCTTACTACATGTTGATATGTAATACTTTCGGACATGACCATCTAAAAATATATCTTGAAACTTTAGTGAATATTCTTATAGTAATATTAGTGTTTTATTACATGGTCATCGCGCAAATAATTATTTACAAAAATGTATTCGTCTCAATTTCTCAAATATTACAAAATATGTATATGCTCACATAAATATTATAATTTATATATATACACATTATCGAGGCCTTAAACTCTAGAAGAATAAGGATTTTCTAATACAATTTTTAAAATAAAACATAACCTAACTTTATTTACAAAAGTTTAGTTTTCTAACAGTGAAGAAATTTTTAAAATCGCTATAAGTACTAATTTTTGTCTTTTTGTATAATTATTATTAGGTACCGGGTTTCTTCGGACAGGTCAGGACCGTACTTATTTCAATAAAACTTTGCAACTAAATTACGTTAAATTATGCACATTTTAATGAATATAATTGGTCAAAAATTACATTTTTCACCATTTAGAATACTAACAGCATTTTTTATTTGACAAAAGTAAGAAAATTCAAAAAATCGGAAAAAATTTTTGTAAAATACATATATTGAAAAGTTGTTGAATATTTAGACGGTCCACTATAATACCTAAAACGTACGTATTTACTACGATTTTTTATTATTGAAAAACAAATTTTTAACAAGCAACTATACTTCTATCTCTCAAAAATGAAAACAATAAAAAAAGATGAATTTATTTAATTTAAATGACATGTCACATAAATCACATACATAATATAAACAAAAATACTTTTGATAGTCAATTAAAATTACAGTGGCACTTTTCAATTGTGCAGGTAATAAATAAAAGAAAAAAAAAGATGTTTACATAAAATACGTATAAATAATATTTTGATACACATATGTATGTGTGTGTATGTAACTTGAGTACGTTGTTTTTATGAAAATATTTTAACTTTTAGTCACATTGAGTGCAATATGTATACCTGCATATGCTAAAGACGAAACTGTCTGATCCGAAAGAAATCCGATACCTGATTATTATTAAACAGTTCCTTAATAAACAAAAGTTTGAGTTTACACCAACTACAGGTAAGTAATTATTAAAAGTGATTAACCAAATGTCATCGCTCTCTTTTATTACTTGTTACTGGCTCACCACTTTTGATAACTGAGTGTACATAAAACAATGAAATTTGATAAAGTGGCGACATAAATTTTGAATTAATCTTTGACTTTTATCTCATTTAGAAGATTTGTTTGTACAGTTAGACCTTGTATGGTGTAGGCAATACCTCCATTATTTATTATAAACTGTGTAGAATATATCCTACCTATAAAATGCATTGCAATAAGAATAGTCAAAATAGAGATATGTCATCTATCTACTAAAAATTATTACGCAAAACAAAAAACCAACCCATACACGTGGGTGTAGCTAGAAATATTTGCTGAAGGGTTTTTTTTTTAATTGTTTTATTATATTTTAATTTGAGCATTAATGCCAGGTACCTATACTGAAATTTAAAACCCGAGATTTCAGAATTTTTACGTAACGATTTCGATCGGGATTTATTCAATATCCGGATTACCGTACAAAGTGGTAATTATTTTAATCATTAATTAATTTATGAAACCAAAATCAAATCTCAATGCAGTGGCTTATTTGCCAAAAAGAGCAAATTCTGGAGGCACTAAATATTTCTAGAAAGAAATTTTGACATTTTGATAACAAAAATGAAAAATATACTCCAAAATTACCTTTATTCAATCAATCACCCTAATTAAAATCACTTCCATAAAACTTTAATTGAGAAAAATTTTTTTATATTTGATAGATTTGAGCGTTACTTTATGGTATTCCATTTTAAAATAAAAAGACAATTTTTTTTTTTACTTTACTAATACCACTTTATTTAAAGTCTTAATTGTCTGTGACATGTTTCGGCCCGTATGGCCATTGACGAACAGTTCGTCAATGGCCATACGGGGCGAAATTTTAGCACCCCCTAACCAAGCAATTTTACTTTTAAAATCCAAATAATATTATATAGATATACCTACCTCAAAAGGCTTGATCAGACTAAATGTTAAACCATAATTGTCTGAACCTAAAGTCCGTGATAGTAGGTACATGTTTTTACATATATTAATACAGGTACCTACAAATTTTTAAAAGAATTACATTTTTTCGAAAAATTGATCCTTTATCGGATTAAATCTGATTTAAGTCCTCAAATAATTGTTTAAATTAACGTAAAAGAAAAATAATTTTTTTCAAACTGTATCTTTCAAATTTGTTTATCTTTTCTGTTTGTCAAATATTTGTTCTGGGATTATTTTACTTGTAATTTTCTGCATGAATTCCAAAACCAAAAATTATATTTTTAAAATTAAAAACTTCAAAAAATCATAATCCGTTTGATTTTTATAACTTTTTAAATAGAACTAAGTGCATACTATATTACGTATTTATTTAAGTTAAATTAAAAGCAATTATAGATCCAATTATCTGTAATGGGATCCGGACGACCCGGTGCCGAAAGTGGTTCTTTTTTTGAAAAATGTTTGTAAGACATTATTTTTGTACTGTATCTGTAAGAATGTTAAGTCATATAGAAAATTATAATCTTAACTCTAATTTTTGCGAATATGAGATAAAGATTGTATAGATTTCATGATAGGTATTTTATTTGTATTTTTTTTATTTTGACCTAACCGATACCTTCTCAAAAACCTTCCTGATTCATATATTGATAAATAACAAAAAACTGGTATATTTTGGAAAAACCAACTTATAAAAGTTAATAAGAATCGTCTTTAAATATTCTTGGTTGGAATAAAAACACATGTGAAACTTAATACGAAATGAAAATTTTCACGAGAGCTTCCTCGGAGGACTAAGATTTGTCACTGTACTTTGTTGGCTTTAGTATAAATTACTCTTGGATAAATTTCTTCACTAAATATCGCTCTTATTTGAGATAATATAAAAGACAAAATTTTACAAGAATATCTGTTTACTTCACGTTAATCTTTTAAATCAATATCCGGTGTCAATTTTACAAAACCGATAATAATTTGTTGATAAAATTTACGTATTTTTTTCAGCATTATTTATATAATATGTAGGTATAGCTTAATACAAATAAATATGCCTCCAACAAAATAAGTTGCGCATTACCAAACCACATTTTGTCAAAATCATTATTCATTTCAAACGTAAATACCATTGCTTCGAGATCTTTTCCCCATAATAAAAGAAAAACAGTCTATGTTTTCCTAAACAACCTAAACACCCTTTTCCGTTCCTTCAGCCCCCCCTAAAATTACTTGGAAGCTAAATTGTGATTCTCATGATTAAATTAGTTATTGGTTGATTTACCGACCAAACGTTAGTTTACTATCGTGCACTAGATGACTACTGAGCAATTCCATGTATAAACCGATCACCCAAAAATGGCATGTTCTCTAAATTTAATTTCCCTGTGCATATAATAAGTTTAAGTGGTATTGAGCTATGTACTCGAATATTATTGAATTATCTTCTACTTTGTCGGAATTATAATTATTCAAAGTAGTGTTCAAGGTCACAAAATGGGGATTCCCCAAAATATTTTATCAATTTTTTCAGAGTCTAAGAATAATTAAAAAAAAATGATTACATGTGACATTGAATGTACTTTACATATACTTTCAATCAGACCGATTTCCATCCCAATATATGCACATGTATTCAAGTAATTGCAAGTTTTATTTTTTTCTTTAATCGCTTATAGGTACTGAAAATACCTCATCTTCGATTTCCGATTTTCTTTTTTTAAATTAAAGTACTTGGTCCCCTCTATAACGTGGTTCTCGACTTTCTTTGTTTTTTTGAGTTTTACGGATTTTACGGGGCTCAGTTTTAAAAATACGTGGATTTTTTAACTAATTGATAAAATAAAGTATTAATTATAACATTACTCCACCTTTGATTTTCGATATTTTTTTTAATCAAAGTACTCAGTCCCCTTCATAATGTGGTACTCAATTTTCTTTTTTTTAAATTTCACGGATTTTACGGGACTCAGTTTTAAAAAAATACGAAAATTTTTTAACTAATTGTTAAAATAAAGTATTAATTGCAACATTACCACACCTTTAATTTTCGATTTTCTTTTTTTAAATTAAAGTTTAGAGTCCCCTTTATAACGTGGTACTCGATTTTGTATGTTTTTTTGAATTTTAGGGATTTATTAAAGTATTAATAAAGTATTAATTATAACATTACCACACCTTTGATTTTCGATTTTCTTTTTTTAAATTGAAGTTTAGAGTCCCCATTTTGTGACCTTGAACGCAACTTTGATAATGATAACTCCAACAAAGTAGAAGATAATTCAATAATATTCGAGTACATAGCTCAAGACCACTTAAACTTATTATATACACAGGGAAATTAAATTTGGAGAACATGCCATTTTTGGGTGATCGATTTATACATTGAATTGCTCTACTAGTTTATTTCGATAGATATTTGTAATTTATCTGACATACAGCTGTCCCTGTTACTGGCGGATAGGAACCGCAAAAAAAATCGCACAAAAAAATATTCAAAAACCTTATAAATAGCTATAAAAAGTACAGTTCGATCCAGATTGTAAGAAAGACTTTTTTTATGCGGTAAATTACGACTGCATAAAAAAAAGTTTCATAGAAAATACATAGGTAACTCAAAACGCTCAAATCCTCACGATTTTCTTAGAAGTTGTTTTTCTAAACAAGATAAAGCATTAATTTACACATGAGAACATTTTATTTCATTTTTATATTATAATATTATGAAAATTTTGATAAATACATCTGTAAAAAAAAAACAAACTTAATGATGTAATAACTTATATTATCATGCAATGTACTGATTAAAAGCTTAGAAACCATCAGTAAGTAATTTTAGCAAGTAAATTATTATAATTAATGTTTAAGTTTCTTACTTTTTTGCTTTTGATTCGCATTATGTACTTTAACGGGCATTTTTTTTAAATCATATAAAACAAATTACACAAAAAAAAATCGCATAAAAAACACTTAGCTGTATCTACTAAAATACTTATTGTTAGTAGATTTAAGACAACTAAATTTTCAAAAATTCAAAAAGAAATTTCAAGTAGAGAAAATAATTTTCAGTAAATGAATCCGGACTTGACACATATTCAGCGGGCACTTATAATGGAGTCGGACAACTACCAAACTTTAGTGAATAAGGAACTGTATCCCCCCTCAAATTTTTTTTTTGTAGCATGTTAATTACATCGAAGACTATACGAAATGAACATTTTCTACCACTTGCAACCGCCGCTACGAAAGTTATCGGCCATTATGTGAAAAATCGACCATTTTAGTCGTACTTTCTTAATATAGATGAGTATATCTCGGTATGTGTAGGTCTAAAAAAAATGAAAAAAATTGAGGCTATTCACTATGATATAGTCTACCAGCGGTTACAGTATGAAATTTTTATCTGCACACATAACCTTAAAAAAAATTATAACTGGAGATACTGCTAAATTTTGGTTTTTTGGTCTTAACTTCGGATGTTTTAAGTGAAATTTGATGAAATTTTCAGAAAATATACTTTATAACGTGGACAATAACTGGTTAAAATTTCAAGTCAAAATATCTAACACAAACCCCGAAAATTAACTTAATACTTTTGATGTTCTGTATTTTTTAAAACAATTGAAACTTAATCTCTCCAAACTTGGTTTTTAATCGGGTTCGATTCGTGTAATCCTCATATGGAAGCTTCTAACCCTTGTATGGAACAAATTATTACTTAGATTTTTTAAATTAGAGCGGTTTACTTGATTTGAATTATTTTTCAAATACTGTTGATTGCCGAAAATTTTGAATTTCTAATCGATATTTTTCACTTTTTTCAAGCTTAAAAATTTTTTCTTGTTCACCATCATAAAGTACATAAAAAAACCTACAATTTAAGAAAAAAAAGAACCTCATACGATAAAATGTACAAAAATCATTGGCCAGTCAATTTTCAAATTTGACGTTAATTTTCGGGGTTTGTGTTAGATATTTTGACTTGAAATTTTAACCAGTTATTGTCCACGTTATAAAGTATATTTTCTGAAAATTTCATCAAATTTCACTTAAAACATCCGAAGTTAAGACCAAAAAACCAAAATTTAGCAGTATCTCCAGTTATAATTTTTTTTAAAGGTTATGTGTGCAGATAAAAATTTCATACTGTAACCGCTGGTAGACTATATCATAGTGAATAGCCTCAATTTTTTTCATTTTTTTTAGACCTACACATACCGAGATATACTCATCTATATTAAGAAAGTACAACTAAAATGGTCGATTTTTCACATAATGGCCGATAACTTTCGTAGCGGCGGTTGCAAGTGGTAGAAAATGTTCATTTCGTATAGTCTTCGATGTAATTAACATGCTACAAAAAAAAAATTTGAGGGGGGAAACAGTTCCTTATACTTTGTTTATCCGACTCCATTATTAAAGAATTTTTATTTAAATAAATATGCGCGT
Source organism: Brachynemurus nebulosus (assembly GCA_035578155.1). Classification (NCBI taxonomy): domain Eukaryota; kingdom Metazoa; phylum Arthropoda; class Insecta; order Neuroptera; family Myrmeleontidae; genus Brachynemurus; species Brachynemurus nebulosus. Next base: position 2,120,481 of record JAPWDM010000003.1, read on the forward strand.
AACTTGGATACAACATTATTCTTGTCATACAACTCATATTTATAATTTATATTGTTAAATAGGTCGGTGTTTCTGTTTGATACGAATCTGATTTCGTTATACGATAGTATATTTTGTGGTATTGCGATGGTATTTCATATTATTACATACATTATATTATTGTTTGTCGACAAATACTTATGTATATGTATTTAACGGCCACATTTCATGTATAGGTCAGATTTTTCTCACCAAACAAAAAACCAGACTGAATTCTATTTTACCAACAATACATTAATACATACACGAGATTTAATAATATAATGTAGGTATGTACAGTGTATAGTAATATTCAATCAAAATGACAGTTACACATGATACCTAGATATTTTTAGGTATGTTCCAACAATCACTCGAATTAATTCTCGTTTCAATGAGCATGCGCATAGTTGACTTTACTGTTCCAAGTGACCCCAGTGGCACTGAGTACTATTGGAACAATGTGGACATGTTCCATTCGCCATTGTTGTTTTATTTCGGCTGCGAGGTCAGTGTATTTATGCAATTTAACTGCGTGTGTTTTTTTGTAAGTTGTGTGTATTCGGAACCGCAATATCGATCAGATAGGTGGTCTTAGTCTTTTTCATTACGAAGGTGATATCTGGTCGATTATGATTTATGGTCTTATCTGTAATAAAATCGACCGATCCCAGTAAAGTGTACAGGAGTCATTCTCCGCTACTACTTTTGGTGTGAGCTTGTAGTAAGGGCTTTGATCGGTTATAAGGTGGTGCTTAACCGCTAGTTTCTGGTATATAATTTTGCCAACCTGGTCGTAACGGTGTTTGTATTCGGGCTGAGCGAGCTGAGTACAGGCAGCTGTGATATGTTGGATCGTTTCGGGTTTGGAATGGCATTTCCGGCATGAGTCAGATGTTATTGAAGAGTCACGAAGTATGTATTTTGAGTAATTCTTTGTATGAATTACTTGATCTTGTATAGCTAGCATGAATCCTTCAGTCTCCGGGAAAAGACTTCCTTGACTCAACCAGGCGTGTGACGCTGCTTTGTCGACGTTACTCTGATTAAGATCATGTGGATGTCTCCCATGTAAAGGCTTCCGGATCAATTGCTGAATTTTGTCCTCCTTCGTGACCAAAGGGCAAAAACTATCTGGCATTTCTGTGTATGAGAGGTTTAATGGCGTGTATGCCTTGTCGACTTGGATTATTGCATTGTGTAAGTGTGATGTGTGTGTTTTGGTGTAAAAGTATTCTCGCAAGTTATGAACCTGTTTATTATGCGTGTTCCTTATATCTATAAGACCTCGACCCCCTTCGGTTCTTGGCAGCGTCAATCGTTCTATCGCTGCTTTGGGATGATGAATTCTGTATTTGGTCATAAGGACGCGGGTCTTGATCTCGATGTTTGTCAAGTCCGTAGGCGTCCATTTGATTACCTCAAATGAGTACGTTAACACCTGAACTGCGTAGGTGTTAATTGCTTTTATGGTTTTTTTTCCATCAAGGTGGGTGCCCAGTAATCTCTGTACACGCGTTAAGTATTGCTGCATCAGGTGTTATCTTACAGCGCTGTAGTCTATACGTTCATCCTGATTGAATCCGAGATATTTAAACAGATATAGTTTAAATAAAAAAATATCTGCATAACAGACTCTGGTTCGAGTTCGAATGCGACCGCATCTCGTTTTCCCCCAGAACGACATTGTGTTCGACATTTATCGATTCCGAACTCCATACAGAGGTCTCGCGAAACTTCCCTAGAAAGTCCCAGCAACTGCTGTAATTGATGTCTAGTAGCTGCATAGATCTTTATATCATCCATGTACATAAGATGTGAAACCGTATTTGGTTTCATTTAACAGGCGAGAAAGTGGATTCATTGCGAGACAAAACCATAATGGACTCAATGAGTCGCCTTGGACCATGCCGCGTCTTACTTGAATAAGATCGCTTGTTGTTTTTTCATTACCAATACTTAAATGTAAGGTCGTTCGCCAATCGGACATGATCGTTTCAAGGAAGCTCACGATACTTGGGTGTATAGCGGCAACGGCTCCACAGTAGATAGCCGTGTGTAACTCGATAAAATTGTCACATGTTTCCAAGTGTTTAGGCAGTATTGTATTGTCTAATATCTCAACGATCTCAGCCAATCTACGTGAGGTGTGTTGTTTAGGCAGCAAGTACCTATGTGTGGGGTCCGTCCCTTCAAATTCAGTAAGCACTGTGTTAAATTCCAGTTCGATCTTTTGCAATAGGGTGTCGTTTACTGCTGTCTCATGGAAGTTAGGCTCATTATCGACAAGTTGTTGAGTGTCGTTTTGTGTGGGGCTCCCCATTTCTGGTGGGCCGTCATCGGCCTGACTTTCTTCATTTTGAGCAAATTGATGTGTGACTTGTGTTTTAATAGTGTTTATGAGGAAAGAAGGGATAAGGTTATTGGCGAAAATGACACGCTTTTGATCTGCCAGTCTCTGTTCAGTGACGCAATTTAGGTGAGGATAGGTGCGCGCGAACTCTTGATGTAATTTCGTACGGTAACCAGTTTTGTCTGTTTCAAGTTTAGTAACTTGGAAGTATGTGCGTACGATGAATTCATTCAGTTCATCTGTCCATTGCATACGCACACGCTTCTTACCAGCTTTAGTGGTCCCCAAAGGATGCTCCGAGGAAACACTTAAAGTCGGCTGAGCCAAAGGTGTTGGGGGCTCTGTAAGTAGGGCAGTAGTATTTTGGCTGAAGGTGTTATTACAGCTGACAAGTGGCTGCCTAGAACCCAGCCTGTCGTCACCGCGATCTAAACTGTCAAATTCAGTGGTGACCCTGAGGCGCCTAAAAGTACGCTACTAGTCCTACTTTACTGTAAAATTTCAAAAATTTTGCAGCATTAATAAAAGAGATAATAGCCTTTGAAAAAATTCAAAATTCTCCGTAATCACGTGACTTTACAATGAGGACTTTTTGTGTCCCCTTCCGCCCAAGTTTTCTCGACTTTTATAAGCAGAATTTGGAGAAAATGAAAAATCAACAAAATCTTTCCAAATCCTGTGACCAAATTTTGTTTCTTTTAATGTCCCATACAAAAAATTATTTTGAGCCTGATTCCATTGCTCCAATTTCACATACGTACGCGTGTACGTATATCCGTATTTTTTTTCCCTAGATTTTTTAGGCCCAAAACGTCAGGATCCGATAAAAACTGTATATGCCCAAATTAGTCTGACAATTACCACATATACTAAAGTAAAAACCAGCTAAAATAAAAATAAATTGTTCCATACGGTGACTGAGAATGGCCACCCCTGAAGTAAAGTACTGCAAAAATAATTAGAAATAACACTCCGTTTCAAAAAAACACTTTTTCTGTTTCTGAAAAAAAAAAAGTGGAAAAAACCACAAAATTTGTGGCTATAATATAAAAAAAAATTGTTTAACATCCTTTTAAAATATTGTTTAAAAGAATGCAGTATAAATATTTTATCTATGTAGATGGTGAAATTTATTCTATAATTTATGTGACTAAATATGAGCATTAGTGGGTTTTCAAAGGAAGCGCCCGGTATCTTGGTACACATCTACCTATAGTGTTTTCTGTCTATCATTCGAATTCATGGTGGCTCTCGTTTCTTTTTTTTTTAGAAAAAAAACACTATAAGATGTGTTCATAGGTAAAGTCTGTCTAAAAGTAAATGAAATTACTTTCTGAGAAAACATAACTAATGTTCATTGATTGTGTCTAAAAATATTGGATGTGGTTATTTATACATACAGTATGTATACGAAATTGGCTATTTATATATACAGTATGTATAGGAAATTGGCTATTTATACATACAGTATGTATATGAAATATTTTGTTTAAACATGCATGATGTATACGCAGTTGACTACTTATTCAGAATTACCGTAAATATCGTCAAAATTTCGTCAAAATGTAATTTTTTTATAAGGTTTGTTGTTTGTCGTTATCGAAAATTATCGATACCGAAAATAACGATATTTTCAAAATGAATAGAAACCTAATAAAAATCTTACATACGATAGTTCAACTTCAGAACCACTTATTGTGACATTATTACCCACTGTCACTGTGTTAATAGTAAAAATGAGTGTTAGTAAACTAGTATGTAATTTAAGAGGGTGACTCATCCCCTCTCTAGTGTTGCTCAAACTGAATTTTGAAATCGAAAATTTCATTTCTACGTTATTCTAATTGTCTTAAACTATTTTCCATCAAGAAGAACTTCTTGATCTACCCAAGTAGTACGACTATTCGACACCCCCTAGTTAACTACCCCTAGACTTAATATTAAGACATTGAGCGAAAACAGGTCAATTAGATTTTTTGACGTAGATTTCAAATCTGTAAACAAAATTTTTATATTGTTTAATTTTCACCCCCTTTTTGCAAAATTAACCCCCAAATTTTAACCCCCAACCACCCCTGTTGATGTAAATTGAACAAATTGCATATCAATAGATAGCTCTTTAAAAAAGAGCAATTTCGCCAATTTAAACTTTTGCTCTATCTCTTACTATTTTCTAGATATTTTAAAAATTAAATTTTTACCCCAATTTTTGAAGGGCGATTTCACCCCTTCAAACCGTTTTTCCGCCGATAAAAAAAAAATACGTGTCTCTTAGATTTCGATGTAGAATAACATATTTCAGCGGCATTGAAATTGGAAGCGGACACCTGGGAGCCTTTTCTTGTAAGCAAAATATCAAAAAACTTCACTCTTTCTTTTTTGTGCTACTCACCAAGTTCCATAAGAATCGATCTTTGATTTTTGTTCGTTGATTACTAAACATTTTTTAGTAATCCCTAGGCTTGGCATTCGAAGGGTTGAAAAATACACTTCCGGGCCTCGTCGCCAAAAATCCGTTTAGGGGATAATTTCTGAAGCCAAAAATATTATGTAAAAAAATAATTCGGCTCAATCGGAGGTATTCGGTTATTATAATGGTGTAGTTATTAAAAAAATATTAATTGTAATAATAGCGCATTTAATCAGTATGTATAAGTAGCCAACTGCGTATACAGTTTAGCCACAGTATAAATAAAAGATTATTACCATAGGCAGTAGCGAAATGCACTTTCTATCCTTTTTTGATATAAGTACAAACAATACGATACTTGACTGTATTCAAAATTTGTTTTAAATGTTGAATAATTTTATGTATTGTCCTTAAATATATTTAATTTTAGTAGTGACAAATAAAAATATTCTTTAGTTACTTAAAAATTCGATTTCGAAAATTATAAATTTTTAGCCTTCATTTAAATGGTTAAAAACGCAGTGATATTTGAAAATGACGTCATTTTTTAATAGCAGATCTTATTACTCTAGTTACGGTTTGTCTATGACAAATTGAATTTTCATTGTGACATTTTTACAATTCTAATTGACCAAGAGAAGTTGTTTTCTTTGTAATTTATTTTGAACTTTTTGGTTTGCAATTAATTTTGCACTCAAAAAAGATTGATGGAAGGAATACATCGTCACTTAATACGTAAAATATCCTTATCAACTTGTTTTAAATATTATGTTAAAAATGCTTTTGTTTTTTGCTACAATTTTAAAGTTACGTTTTCTTAAAGTGCATTTAATACTTGTAGAGCTTCATGAAAATCTTACGATGATGATAAATGAAGAAGATAACAAAGTAGAAAGTTGTAAGTACCACTAAAACTGAGCATGATGACTGCTGAATATTGTGTACAAATTTGAAACCGTGTTGACAAGTGTTGATATGAATGAAAGCGACATCTGTTTGAGTTAAATCGTGACGTCATTGCATACGTCACTACGCCAAATCGTTTTTCCCGCCAATTTGTTCATTTAAAATTGAACAATGGTTTTTTTGAAGATTTTTAAAAATTTAACAAAAATTAACTAATTTATACGTAAGAACAAAGCATTTAGAATCATTTCTCAATTGCAGTCAAGTATCCTATTATCTATGGTCTTTTTTACTTATGTGATTGTATGTGTTTGTACATGTGAGATTGAGGGTTGATAATGGTCATGTTAAATTATATATGAACAACTAAAAGCAACTTTCTTCAAAATGAATTGAGCAAACGCGAAATTGACGACAGTATTCAACACGAGAATTTAGATCGTCACGACCTATTAGCACCAACCACTGTCGAAATCAAAAATATTAACTGAATTATTATAAAATATTAATAATTATTTATTATTTAACGTATTTTTACATAAGCATTCAAATTATAATAATACTTAAAAATTTGCATCAAACGGCACTCAGAAAAAACATAAATTGAAATTTTGTTTTGAATGATTTAAACAAAATTTAGCAGCACAAGAGTTATCACCAGACATTTTAAGCCACCATAATAATTAAATACATATCAGAAATATCTTACAGATCACAAAATACACTAAAATTACAAGGAAATATCAAAAATAACTGATGACAAGCTTTAAATAAAAAAAATTTAATGACAGTTAAAATTCCACTGCCATCGTTGTTAAAAATTTTAAAAAAGTCAGTGAAACTTAGATAAAATTAAATAATTTACATAATTATCAACTGTAAATTTTGACTAAATAATTTGACCTGCAAATTTATTTTTCTAAATTAAATTTACTTTAGTAATGATATTTTCATTGTATTAGTATGCATAATGTTATGCATTATTTAGGTACATAACATGGATAATCCTTTGGAATTTTTGAATTCCAAATGACACTCTTACGTCATCTCGTTTCGTAACTGTTTGTGAAACAAACTATTATTTAAACTGTGGTTTAGCTTTAGGTAGTACATACATAACTACATACTGCAGGTTTAAATAGCCAATTCAGTATACACATAATTATGTATAAACAGCCAATTTCATATACATACTATATATGTATAAATAGCCAATTTCGTATACATACTGTATGTATAAATACCCAATTGGGTATACATACTGTATGTATAAATAGCCAATTAGTTATACATACTGTATGTATAAATAGTCACATCCTTTATTATCTACTGTATAAGCAACGATTCCTTTACGACTTACTATTGACAATAAGAACAATACTATTGATTATTACCCCATACTTGAAAAGTTATTTCATTTAATTCTGGTCAAACTATACAAGAACTTGGTAGACACTGGACACCCTGGACACCGTCGGCCACGATGTAGTAGTTGTGTTCAAAAACTCCAAGACAAAACTACCATTAATTATCAAAACATAAAATATATAGGTATGAGGTAAACCCTGAATAATATCAGCAAATATATTTGATGTCCGCAACAGATTTTTATTAGCTATCCTTCTTTTATTCAGATGAAAAACGATTCAGAGAATTATATTTTCTTAGCGGTAGAGGTTTTCGAGTGATAATGTATTTAATTTTCAAATTGCTTACATGAGTATTTGTGCTAAAGACAAAGAACAATAATAATGTCTAAGTCAGGAAAACGATAATAATTTATGTATATTCGCGAGTTCTATAAATGTATTTGACATGTGGATTTAACTCAAAGGTTGCTTCCAACAGTACTTTGTCTTCACATATTATTACAGAATACAAATAATGTAAGGAAAAAATTTAAAAATTTAAAAAAAAATTAGATAGCTAAATATCGAAGCTAAGAGTAAACTATTCCAGGTTGGCACCGACCATATTTGCAGAAAAAATTAGGATTCTGTAAAAAGTCAAATCGGATAATGCTCACTTTTCTTGAGCTGCGATTTTATAAATCTCCTGTTATGCTTATCACGTTGAAATTTTGTATTCGTATTTAAACAGATTTACCTGATAAATATTCAAAATTTTAGATTTTTGGCATCATTTTTTATTGAAATATAACAAAAATTCTCTATTTCATTTTTTCATAAAGACACAACGTCCTGAAAAATTAAAGGGTTTAAATTTATATAACTTATCAATGGCGAAGGCGCTGTGAAGAGAAATTGTTAAATAACATATAGTAGTAAAACCCATGAAATAAGTAAAAATTAAACAATATTGGGTCATCCGGAAAGTTCGTGCCGTTTTTGGTGTAAATGACCATCCCGATTTTCTTCAAATGGCCGAAAACTGTGGATTTTAAATGCTCAAAAGTTGCTGCTAATTCTTGACAGTTTGCCTCAGGTTTCGCTTTATTTCTTGACGGATAAATTCACCGTCAATACACACAGGTCGACCGGAGGGAGCTTCATCTTCCAAAGAAAAATTACCCTTTTGAAATCTAGCAAACCACTTTCTATAAGTTCTGTCAGAAAGCGCATCATCACCATAAACACTACAAATATTTCTCGTTGCGTCAACTGGATTAGTACACGGAGAGAAAATTCATATAAAAATTACTGTGCTCAGCACTACAATCGACGTGTAAAAGGCGAACATATTCAATTTTGTACGGTAAAAATATAAAAATTATAATTAATCATAGAAAATTTAAAGGATAGAATATTGTTTCCGTAATATTAGCTCCGTAAAATTTGTAAAAAAGCACAGTAAAAAGTTCCATTGCCGACAAAAAAATATTTTTTAATTGTTTTTCTTACAAAAATTACCATGGCGTATTATAATATTTGAAATGCTATCTGCTAATAGTAGAAAGAAAAAAAGAGAAAGAAGGTTGTGTGTGTTGTGAACGCTGTTGAAATGTACCTCACTCTGGCAAGTCACATAGCCAACCATAGGTGTGAACGACCAACTTGGTCAGACGGGTCGGACCAAGCACCTTGATTCATTAGACTGTCTTACAAGCAGCAAGCAGTATTCATTACACTGTCTTAGAGGACGGGAATGTCACCGTTTAATTCATCATTTTGTTACTTCACTATCTTTAGTATTAGAATATATTGTTGGCAATCATTTTTGTATGCATCATAAAGAATCGAAAGTCGGAAAAGATCGGGCATCTTCGAAGTTTTTACAGGTACAGCCCAAGCAACATAAGGTTGCGGGTCAGATGCGCAAATGAAAGAGTACAACAACAAGAATTAAACTAAGGCATATATGCATAAGAGTGTGATAAAAGTTGTGTTAGCACATTAAATTTTACCATGCTAGCACATATTTTTTATTTTGGTCGTCGATCGCGCACGCATTATAATAGAGCATGGTAATTTTTCTGAAATTTTATCTACAAAAATTATATGATTTATCTCTCCGTGTACCTTTTTTAAACTCGTATAATATGACATGATGTTCCTTGATGTCTAAGATTGCTCAATATTACTGACAAAAAAAAAATTATTTAAAAACTCTTTAATGATGTATGATATATACTACAAGCAACACTATCGGCCTAACACTAACATGCTGTTACATGTTTCATTTGCGGTTGCTATTTGAAAAAATATGAATTTATCCGAGCGGCTCCAAAAATGGTCCGAATTTTCGGGATAACCTAATACATCACCACAGATAAATTTTTTTAGCACCTTTCTAAAGACTGTAGTTTTAAGAAACAGTTCTAGCATGCAAGGCTACCGTATTTACTAAAACAAAATTTCGAAAATTCTTAAAATTCTTTACAAATAATTTTAACAAATAGACAGTAAAAACTTTAAAACAATTCTTCGATAAATAACGTTAAAAAAAAAAACTACCTACCTTAAAATTACCGCTGTAAAGGCGGCAAAAAAATCAAAATAAAATATATTTTGCCAAGAAATATTTATGTCTTCCTCCTGTGAATTATTAGCTCCAATGTATAGAGGAGAAAAGAAGAAAAATTACAATTTTAAGCTGAGAATGTGACAGAGATAGTCAGTTAACATGAATACTTACATATCGCCCATTAAATATATTTTGAGTAAACGCACACTAGGAGATGCAACTAATGTCTTGTTAGAAGTCACTTGTTAGTGATTGATAGTCAGTGATACCAATCTCCAACCGAGTGATACTGTATCCTAGTACCCGTTATAGTCCGTCTTTATTTTATACATGTATAAAAAATGAAATGAATATATATGGTATATTAAGTAGTAGGTGTAAAGTAAGCATTATTGTATGCTATATTCTATATGCATACATACCTTTTATATACCGCGTGTTCACTGACAATAAATATAGTTTTTCCTAAAAACAAATTGTCAGGTGTAAGTTGTTCTTACGCCAGTAGTGTTCCGTACTAGTAGTTGTTATTATAGATTTGTTGATGCAATGCTATATGAAGTATCTATATTTTAATCCTAAAGAAAACTATAATTCTCGATTTCAAAACGATCATATCTTTATCTTGATCTATTTATGGCCACCTGGACAGCGATTCTTGAAAAGTGAAGTGAAGTGGAATGGAATGAAATGAAATAGCTGAGAACAGAACCAAAGGAAATATATTTTTATAAGTTGGCAGGCATACATTATTGTGATGATGGGTACTCTATCGACGAAATTGATTACTATATATATTACATACATTACATACTTGAGGAGGTATTATTTATGGTACCCAGTTTTAATTTCCGGTTATATATTATGTGGAATTTAAAAAATAAAATTTACAAAAATTCATCATTTTATTGCTTTCTTTCGTCCATTCCATTTGCGTTCGTTGTGATTTTTGAGTAGCTAGCTGTGTTTTATATTAACTGTTTTAATTTTTTACTTTTGTATATTTTAATTATGTTTTATATTTTATTAATTTTTTTTATTTAAATTGTATATTTTCCTTTTTAATAGTAGTTAATAGTAGAAATAAAATTTCGACATAACCTTGTTTTATAGTAGTAGCGTTTGTTTTTGTTTATTTAGTAATTTTATTTAGTTTTTAATAATTTTTTTTCTCTAATTATTTTCTAAATTTTATTTTTTAAATTCTACATAATATGTAACCGGAAATGAAAACTGTGTACCATAAATAATATCTCCTTATGTATGTAATATTTATAGTAATCAATTTCGTCGATAGAGTACCCATCATCACAATAATGTATGCCTACCAACTTATAAAATATATTTCCTTTGGTTCTGTTCTCAACTACTTCATTTCATTCCATTCCACTTCACTTCAGTTTTCAAGAATCGCTGTCCAGAAAGAAACAGAGATACGAGTATTTCTCGTATCTCTGTTTCTTTCTGGTTGATACAAAATGAATCAACCCGCGCTGCCTTTATTTTCAATAATTATAAGCGACCGTATTAAAAAACATATATTAACAGATAATACTTTAAATCCGAAAATTACTTTCTCGATTTATTTGTATATTTAAGAACTCATTTTCTAAAAAATTCGCAAAAATATCCGTTTAACATAACCAGGGCTGAGAACTATTTAAAATGATTTCATTTTAAATATGTACCTATTTAAAATACAAAATGGCATTTTGCATTGTCTATTTTAAATAAGTTCGGTCAAACTATTTCCCATTTTGTATTTAAAATGAAAATTTGAATCCATTTTACATTTAAAATGATAAAAAATGATAATGCATGTATACTAACCATAGACATATAACAATGATACTAACCGCATAAGAAAATTGTTTAACACCAGGAGCGACGACACAGGTAATTCGGAACTACATCTCTATAGTTGAAATATTAATTTCTAAGGGCCGATATTATAAAACTAAAATAAATTGGTAGATAACTATCCTTAGGTTAATTTATTTGAAGAATAAAAGTTAACTGGGTTAACTGTCAACTAAAATAGTCATCCTTTGATTTACCAACTAAACCATGATTATAAATTTATAAATTTGTATTACCCACCAGACAGCCCTAGCAACAACATTATAATAGTAGTGGGAAATAATTTATTAATTGAATGATTTTTTTAATCGATTATTATTACTTTGGTGATTTCAATAATCGAATGACTTTTCAGCTGTCAAAATCATTATTTTCCATTCATTTGATTGTTAAAATCATTCTTACTATATCTTCAGATAGTTTGTAAAATAAATCGAATGATTTTATTATACTATTTCCAGATTTTTTAAAAATTGAATTATCGATTATTTTTAAATCAATTATGCCCAACGCTACTCTATAAATTCTGTATATACAATATACATGTCAAAAATGTATCAAACATCAATTTTATAGTTGGATTCTTACTTAAAATTGCAGGTTAAATTTGAGTATGGGAAAAACACTGAGTAGTGAATCGAACATATTAACATATGTTTCCTAGAGATACCAGTATTCCATTTTAGTAAGCCCAACTTGTAACACGGAGACTTGTTTATAAATATTAGATAAACCATTAAATTAATGGTTTGACCGCCATTAAAGTAATCCCATATGTCAATTTTTTGCTCACATTAATTTTTTTGCTTCAATTTCTTAATGTATTTGTAATACACAGCATTCTCTCTAGTCGCTTCTCTCCTCAATGGGGAAAAATTTGAAAATTAAAGTAAATAGGTATGTATATGATTAGCTTGATAAAAGTTAAAAACAATAAAAAAACATACATAAAGCAGACAAAAAATTTGCTTACAATTTGTACCATTGAACTCTGCGTATTTCTTACAGAATACATTTCATTTCTAGTATAGGTTACAGAATACATTTCATTTCTAGTATAGGTTACAGAATACATTTCATTTCTAGTATAGGTTACAATTTTCAACACCTTAAATATTAATAAATACTTTTTCCGTTTCCAGAATCATCACAAGCCGCCCACAATGGAGGCTGCTTCAGCGCCAACAGTACAGTAGTGACATCAACCGGCCAACGAAAGCGACTTGTCGATCTGACCGTTGGTGAAAATATCCTCGCCATGAACAAAGAGGGCAATCTAGTATTTAGTCGTGTTCTAATGTTTCTCGATCGTGATCCGGGCGAGAAACGTGTATTCCTCAACATTCACACACAGTCCGGAAAACAAATCACCGCCACACCTGTACATTTATTATTAATTGCACCCCGTCACAAACGTATCAATGTTACCCAATCGGATATACGACCGATATTTGCCGAACATGTTCGTGTCGGTGATCGACTTTTAGTGCGCACGTATAACGAAAGTGATGAACTTATGTTGGACGTTGTAACGAAAATTGATGTAAAATTACACACGGGAGTGTTTGCGCCCTTGACGGAAGAGGGCACCGTTGTCGTGGACGATATAGTGGTTTCGTGTTATGCCGTAATTAAAAGTCAAACATTAGCACAATTTGTATTTGCACCGGTACGAGTTTTAGCACATTTAAAAACGGCGTGGTTATCAGCCATGAATTATGTTGGTCTGTACGATCAAGAACATATTATTAAAGTGCAAAATTCTCAACGTGGCGTGCACTGGTATCCAAAAATGTTGTATAAAGTTGCCCAGTATATTTTACCCAGTAAAATGTTTGATGATCAATAATTTATTTAAAACAAAAAAGTCAACCAAATTTATAATAATTTTGTATATTTTATAAATAAATAAAAAAAATTGAAGACGCTTCTATGTTGATATTTACTTTTGTAAGTCACTGTATATATAGTTTTTGATATATATTTTTTATTATTATAATGTATTTATTAATTAAAATTTGTTAAGATATTATTCTACTTTAGATTTCCACTGTACACAATGGACTGTGACAAAAAACTCTTTTTTTGTATTAGGTTATTTATTTAAATAAATAAAAAAGGCCAGTGAAATTTGTATACTCAATAACAAAATTACATAAATCGAACTTTACTGTAAATAATTACAAGCCATTAATAAGAATTATGTAATCGATTTTTTTTAAACTCGTAATTTTGTTTTTGAGCATACAATATACATGTCTACGACAGTTACTAAGAGTTGATTTAACGTATAACCAGATAGTTTACGCCTGTTCTAACGAAAGTCAATTATATGTAAACTTAAGAGAATGGAGAGTGCTACTGTAATTGACTTTTTGTGCTCAAAACTCAAATTTTCTTACAAATAATATCTGCCTGCGTATTCCTTTTTTTTTTAAATTGTCTAAGTTACGATACCGTCTATGACTATACTAAATTAAAAATGCCGCGCTTCTGTGGTTTTAAAAGGTTCGTGAAGTGCAAGTTGAGCTTGATGCAAGTTATTTTTTTTTTAAAGTGTTTTTTTATTACCTTGTTAACTAATTAGCACAAATCGAATAGAATTATGTAATCTATCTGAATGTACTTGTATTTACAATGATTTTACATGTAAATAAATGTAATGTTCCTCTATTTAACATTCCTATAAATTGCGATAAATCGTTATAATTGAATTAAAATAAGAGATTTTCGAAAAAAATTTAAAAAATCGTACGCTAACAGGCGAAAAAATTCAGCTTACGTAACAATGCTTTACTTACAATAGCTGAATACATTATCACAGCTTATTACATAATTCAAATAATTGTTGGCGCTTAACTGGAATAAATGTAGGGCTTAACTGGAAAAATTATAAAAAGGTTTTAAATAAACTGCAAATGATGACTATTTTTAATGAAGTTTATAGCATTAATACAAGTATATGCTTATTTAGCTAAGTAAATACTATTTTGAATCAAAAAATATGTAGAATACAGCTGGGGAAGGGTTAGAATATAAAATACAAATTTTAAAAAAATAAATAGTCAACTTGTTAGTTTATAACAGTCAGAAAAGTTACTATAGGCCAAATCAACTAAAAATAGTCTGACGTCATCAAATGAATGCCACAAACGAAGCAAAATTAAACGTATTTAGCTTTTTGTTTCTTTTCCTATCCGTTATTTTTACATTGGAGTAACTATAGTAACTTAATTTTGTAAAATCATTATCTAATTTTATAATAACGTCAAACCATTTTTAGTTGATCTGGCTTATACCAAAGCATTTTTAGAAATATTTTATCAGTATAAAGTCCGTATAATAAATAGAGTCGTAACATGTCATCCATTTTCTGTCCAAAACAGAGCGGGAAGCTTCAAAATTAATTATCACATATTTTAGTAAAAATTTTTGAGTACATAATTATTGTTAATAAGTTATGAATTTATGAACAATTAAAAAATTTTAATTTAATTATTCTTACTAGGTTAAACAAAATTATTTTTGTTAAATATTTAATTTATTTTAAATTTATTTTACCCAACCCTGGACAGAAAATGCCGGAACCAATCAGCGTTCAGCACACATATCACGACTCTATTTATTATAGGGACTCTATATCAGTATAGAGTCCCTATAATAAATAAAGCCGTGACATGTGTGCTGAACGCTGATTGGTTCCGGCATTTTCTGTCCAAAGTTTGCGTAAAATATATTGGAAATAAATTAAATATTAACAAAAATCATTTAGTTTAACCTAGAAAGAAAAACTAACTTAAAACTTATTAATTGATAACTTATTAACAATAATTATGTACTAAAAAAAATATTTACTCAAACATGTCATAATTAATTTTGAAGCTTCCCGCTCTGTTTTGGATAGAAAATGGCTGACATGTCACGACTCTATTTATTATAGGGACTCTATATCAGTATAGAGTCCCTATAATAAATGGAGTCATGACATGTGTGCTGAACGCTGATTGGTTCCGGCATTTTCTGTCCACAGTTTGTATAAACTACATTAGAAATAAATTAAATATTAACAAAAATCATTTAGATTAACCTAGAAAGAATAATTAAATTAAAAATTTTTAATTGTTCATTAACTCACAACTTATTAACAATAATTTTATTATGTACTCAAAAATATTTACACAAACATGTGATAATTAATTTTGAAGCTTCCCGGTCTGTGTTGGATAGAAAATTAATGACACGTCACGACTCTATTTATTATAGGGACTCTATATCAGTATAATTTAGATAGCCATCTTATGTTAAACAAACTAAACAACCATGCACCAATTTTTTTGACTTTCATTTCTAATTTATACCTATAATTTGCTTCAATTTTTAATTATATAAAAATTTCACAAAATGTTACGTCTGCCGAAAGCTTCCGTCGCTTAAAAGCTCTTATTCTTACATAATTTTATAAAATTGTATATTTATTTTTTATTTTGTTTCTTTGAAAACTGCTCTGTATATAATTCATTGCAACTATTATATGTACTATTTTTCGTAAAAACGTATCTGCTTAATTAAATCACTGTTAAAATTTCCATAAAATATAAATTGTGAGATAAGCTTTATTATTTTTATAGTAATTTATAGTATTATAATTTAAAAATGCTGTTTTATATGTAGACAATTTCATATATTATATATATATTAAATATAAATATGTAAATATTATATGAATAAACAATTTTATAACTTTTATTTATTATTTTTCCATATTCAATTCCCCTATAATTGTTGTACCTACGTTGAATAAAAACACAAAAAAATTTTCGGAAAAACCTACTAAAAAAGTGCAGTTATGTTGCTTTTGTAACAACGTTTTTCAAGTACATGGCGACATCTTCGTGTATCTCATTGAAGCAATATACGTACCTATATTATTTCTTCTCCGTTCTCCAGGTGTCTCACAAAAGTTAATACTACAGAACATTAGAATAAGAGCTCGTTTCTCTATATGTACTAGCGAAACCAGCGTTGCCAAAAAAGGATGGAAAATCCCCACCTATATGTTATGTATGTGCCTGTGTCACCTGGGTTTAGCTCACAGAGTACCAGAGATAACATTGCTATCTCTATACTACTGAAACCAGTGTAACCAAGAAAGGATAAAAAATATGTTATATATGTACACTGGGTTTACTTTGTATTTGTGCGGTGATCTATCTTTGTGTGAGTGATCGGAGGTGTATTGGCCATGGGTCGCATAGGTATATATAATACTACAACGCGTGTATGTCGCTCCGTGTGGGGGTTCTAAAAACGCTAACAACAATCAAAAATCAACAATTGAAACAATCGTTGAAACAATCAAAACGTGATCAAAATAACTGACCTACACTCATTCACTGCTACGGAGCGAGTGACTACTAAGTTGCCTAACTTGCTCAGAACTGCACACTACAGATTTCATAATAAAGATAGTTGCGTCACCTCTGGTACTCTGTGGTTTAGCTTGTATAGCTTGTGTATGACCCACAGAACAAATAGAACGAATACGTCTATCTCTTTTCTGCAATCACTTATGTGCTTTTATGTGCATCTTAGGCTGCCTAGTCCTCATTCATTCGCCAGCACTCAATGGGTATGTTTCAATTGTTGTTATTTTGTTACCTCTCGTATTAACACGGTATATGTACGTGGTATACGTACATCATACGTTCCACCACCACGTACATATCATGTATGTATGTATGTATGCAAGACACTAATAAACACAACATCCAACGGACTAACACACACAACTCCGCGTGCACATATATAACATAGTGGGGGTTTATTTTCTATCCTTTGTGGTTACGCTCGTTTCCCTAGTATAGACATAGTAATGTTCGTTCTCTTTGGTCTCTGGTATGATCTGTGCTGTGTATGTTCGTGCTCTGTTATCTGTTGCATACGTTTCTGTGGTACTATGTATGTATGTGCAGTGTGCACTGCTTGATACGGCGATGGCAAGAATGACCACACAATCACCAATACATAATTGATCGATACTGGTTCACTGCTTCTGAACGAGTGATTAGCTAAGCTACGAGTAGGTCAAGTTTGGCCTACTACTGGCAACAGATTTTTATATGTACGCTTAATCTAGTATATCTATGATTCATACCAGATAGTGTGACCATAGATAATAATGATAATAATTCTTCAAAGAATATCGAAAAAAAAATTCGGTTCCAAAACAAGAAATTTTCATTTAGTTTCAAGAAATAAATAAAAAACAAATTACATATATTTATTTCTGGATTACTTAAACGAATTTTTTTTAGTAAATTACAGTATAACGTCTTTCAACCACGAATAAATTTTTAGAACTATGTATGTACGTCGATACCTATATGCTTACACATTTCGAAAGTGATGGTCTCATCATCAGTAGAGACTAGGAATTTTTTTCACTTTTTGGGAGCAATTAATTTGGATCCTTTATAAGGCACCAGGAGATAATTTTAAATTAACGTTCATTTTTTCCGTAATTGGGTTTTATTGTTATTCTTTTAAAAAATCAAAATTGCGTAAAAAACTTTGAATTTGTCATTTTGTTTCTTTTTGTTTTTGAATGTTTTGACAAAACAAACTGACCAATGTTTTGTCCCAGCATTTTACTCCTTAAGTCGTTCAAACATAGAGGTCATAGGGGTCATATAGGAAGTTTCACTTCGAAAAAACAAATAGACACAATACAAAAGAATTTATAAATCAACAGTCAACAATATATTATTTAAAATACATAATTATTATTAAGGAAAAAACTAATGAAATAAAACATATCCAGTAAATTACAATCAAGTAATATAATTAATATACATAATTCTAAAAATATAATTTCATTTACTCTTCAATAAAAAATAAATATATATTTTTTTGAGTAACTACATCGATGTTATAAATACCCAAAATATACAGATATACACAAAAATATTTAATTTTCCAGATAGTAACAAATATTAGTACGGGAGGTAGCGTTGTATTTTCATCAGTGATTTTAGACCGAATGAATTCTATTTTAAATATTAGATTAGTACCTAATCACTGAGCACTGAATCGAACATATTAACATATGTTTCCTAGAGATACCACAGGCATTAAATTTTGAAGCATGACTCCATTTTAGTAAGCCTAACTTGTAACAACGGAGACTTGTTTATAAATATTAGATAAACCATTAAATTAATGGTTTGACCGCCATCGGTCAATTTCTTTGCTTTAATTTCTTAATGTATTTGTAATACACAGCATTCTCTGTAGTCGATTCTCTCCTCAATGTACCTAATAATCATCAAAATGGGCGTCAACCGTCGCACCCGTAGTGGACATAAAAGAGGCGAATTTAATTTTGCGCTGCTTTTTGATATTTGGAACTGTCAATTATTGTTTACAAATTTTACATTACAAAAAAATTGTTATTATAATTTTTAGTTTCCATAGTTATGTTTGATTAGTGTAGAATAACCGATCAAAATATAGTTAAAAGTATATTATTCAACAAGCTGGTAATGATAGCTATTACTCACGAAGATGAAATTGCGACACGAGCCGAGTTTAAGAGGCGAGTGTCGTAATGCATCTGAGTGAGTAATAGCCATTGTAAGCGAGTAGAATACGATATTTTTCTACGACTTTTTTCCTTTTTGATTAAAATAAAATTGAATATAAATTTTAAATCAACTTTGTTTACTTAGACGTTACTACGCAACATATTTGAAATTAAAACTTATAGATATACTAGCCGTATGCCCGATGGGATTTCCCATCGACAACATCTTTTTATTAGATACTCACTTTCTGCTCACTTTTAATGTTTTTCAAAAGTCTAAATCAATATCCACGTTTCTAACTTCAAAAATGACGAATTTCCCATACGAACTTTCATTTCCTGTTTTAACCCCTTAGGAAATAAATTTCCAGAAACAACTGACTTTTATTTATAAATAGAAGCCTAAACGCCAATTTTCATAACTCCTGTGCTTAATTTCGTCCTTCTAAACCCAACAGTTTAGATTGTGCGTTGTCTGCCAGTCAAAGTTAAAAATTCATTAAATAAGATATTTATTTTAAGTCATAGTAACATATTTTTCTAACTTCAAAAGTAACGACTTTCCATAAAAATTTGCATTCCCTATTTAACCTACTTAGGCGGCGAATTTTCAAAAATCCTTTCTTTTTGGTCACTTACGTTACATAGGGAACTCCTGTGCAAAATTTCATCCTTCTAAACCCAACGGTTTGGACTGTGCATTGTCTGTCAGTCAATCAGTGTTAGAGATTTATTAAGTAAATTATTCACAAAACAATCGCAAACCTTTTAAATAATGGTTAATGCGGTGACTTCATTGGTCGAAAGGTATTGAGTAATGATCATTCTTCCATTCCTCTGAATAATGCCTAACTTTCTCAACAATTTACGGATATGTAATGAGTGTGTTCTTCAGCAGAAGTAGAAAAAAAATTATTTCTTTAATTAATTTTTTTTTAAATTTCGATCATAGCAAGTAAAATAAATCTCTAATCAAACATAACTATGGAAATTAAAAATTACAGTAACAATTTTTTTGTAATGTAAAATCAGTGGACAATATTTGACAATTCTAAATGTCAAAAAGTAGCTAAAAATTAAACCCGCTCCGTCTTTTAGGTCCACCGCGAGTGCGGCGGCTGACGCCCGTTTTGGTCATTATTAGGTACTAAACTAATATTTAAAGTAGAATTCATTCGTCCTAAAATCACTAATGAAACTACAACGCTACCTCCCGTACTATATGGGACGTAATTATTAAGAGGGTAATGATTGCGATAATTGTACACTATGATGATTTTGCATGACTTGTAACGCCAATTCGCGTAACGTTTGCGGTTTACAATGTTCCTCAAGCCAACTAAAAACACCGCCGGATAATTCGGCGAAATTATTTACAGGTACATTATTAAAACTAACAAACAATTGATCCATAATGGCTTGAAACAATTGAAATTTGGTTTCATCGGACACGCGTGTCTCCGTGTGTCCCGGTTGACTCTGTTGCGCCTTTACAATCTGTTCGTAATTTGTTTGCATTATACGTAACGCAATCACCTCTTTGCGTAACGCGTTACGTTCCTCCTCCTCTTTGCGTTTCTTCTGCAAAAGGAATTGTATGTAATCGATACTTTTCTGCAACACTGTAGCTTTGCTAAGTTTGTAGCCACCATTTTCGTTCGGTTGGCACATTGGCACTAATCCTTGAAGGGAATCGTATCCCTTTTTGATTGCGTCCCGTCGTTTCTGTTCGGCTTGTGTGTGAGCCTCTCGACGACGCTCTTTGTAGCTTAAAGCTTGCGGTTTTGATTCGCCACTGTCAGCGCCACCACCTCCATCATCGTCGGAGTTTTGTGCTGACGATGATGGCGTGTGTAGTGATCCAGCGCTGTTACATCGGGAAAAATTACGGATACGATCACGTTCATTTGGACTGGTTGGTTCCACTTTTAACGGTTCCATTGAATCATAATCTCGTGATGTTGAACCTAAAAGTAATTATTGAGGTTAGATTTTGTGCGAGAAATTTTTTACAAATTGAATTTTTTTCTATTAATTACCTACCACTTTTATCACAATCGTCTATGTAAACGGTTTCAGCCATTTTTATGATGAAAATTGGCTCGGACTGTTATCATTTGATCTCCTGTCACCTTCGACAATAAGTTAATTCACTCTTAAGTGCCCTGTAAACGATCAAATTGTTTGTCAAATTTTACGTGTTTGTCAAATTATTTGATAGTATGCAGCTTTGTTTGACGCGTTTGTCAAACAATCTACGTGTTTGACGTGTTTGATGAAAATCTTGATTGATCAACTTGTTTGACGTGTTTGACCAACAAGTTTGAAGGTGTGCGGCGGTGTTTGTTGTGTTTGTCAAACAAGCTCTATTAAATTGCCCCGAAATGAATAGCAAATTTGACAAAATTTTTGCAAATCTCTGTCCTAGCAACCTTTTTTCCGTAATTTTCATTATTTATTCTATGTTTGGCCAAGTTTTATCTAATAAAATTATTTTATGGGGACCACTAGGGTGACAAATTACGAGCAAGTTTGTCAAATTTATTTGAGCGCTGGTTTGATCGTTTAAGCTCTTGTTTGATGAAAACGTGAAGTTTGACAAACAAATTTGTCAAACAAATTTGATCGTTTACAGGGCACTTTACAATCAACACAGTGCGTTTTTTTTAAATTTTCTTATTACGTATGTACATTACGTATATTTTAGTTTGTTTAGTGTAATTTTCCAAATTTAATATTTAAATCGATAACATACGGAAAATTTCAATCAACTAAAATAAATGTTTAAAACTTTTATTCATTTTATTTTATATTAGGATTTTTAAAAAACGTACTTTATTTACCTTATCCAACACCATTTATGATATTTATCATATTTAAATACAGTTGGCGTCCTGTATTCACGGGTTTTCCTATAATTAAATTTTTGACTTACTTATTCGACTTACTAAACAAAAGCCTGACAAAAGATAATTATAATTATTAGATAAAAATTTGTCATGTCAGCAATATACAATTAGTGAGAGTAGTGAGATTAGTGGTAAAATATAATGTAAAAATGTAATCGATGTAATCTGTCATTTTTTTTAAAAGTTTGGTTAAATCCAATTTGTGCCTTATTATCTTAAATTTTTTTCAAAATAAAGTTAATTTTACCACTAATAGAATGTTTTCACCCTTCGTGTACACGATTTGTCATTATTTTAAACTTTGAACCTTATACATATATGTACTTCCTAGCACTTCCTTTATATTATTTTCCAATGAAATATCTTGATGAGTTTTTCCCACGCGATTCATCGACATATTGAAATCATAATATCAAATTAAATAAGAGTATGCTCTTAGTTTTTCCACAGTCAACTGTCATAATTTAATTGTTTTGTTTTAAATAAATTTTCTCACAGAAATGAAATGTATTTCCGTTGTAAAAAGTAGCCTATGATCTTTTACGTCTCCCCTATTATCGCTGTACATTTTCATGTTGACTGGTTAAACGATTAAGGCTTAAAGACGAGAGGAACTTTTTAAATTTCTTTCTATTACATCATTAAACCAGTTTTTCTTCAGTTGTCATTTTATTCTGCCATCCATAGAAACGTCCGTCACATCCGTCATCCGATAACGGATCGGAGTAGTGTACAAATGGCCTTTTATGACAGCAACCAATCACGTTCGCGAGTGTTCATGGAAAATTTTAAAACAAATTCGTGCAGATATTGAGAAACATCTGTACAGTGTAATGATAAATGTAAGTCCACTCGTCAGTATTCGTGAATCACGAAATCACTCGAACATGAAATACTTTTAATTTAGTTTACACCGTTCAGACTATTAAATTCAGAACATTATATAATTATTGTAAATAGATATTAATATTGCATGAATCATAGGACAAAACAAGTTGCTGAAAATAATAGGTACTCGTGAATATTTTGAACACTGGTATCCATACGATCAAGTGGACAGTGTAAGGTGAGGCTTAGAATAATTTCAAATGAAAATATATGAGACAGTTTAAAAGGTAATTTTTATTTCTTATATAAATTTATATTTGTAAAGCGATATTTTTTCCTGCAAGTTTAATTTTCTTCCTTGTTAGGGTTATAAAAACAGCCGTACATGTACAAAATTTCTGGAGATAAAAAAGTGACCGTAAATTATTGATTGATTTACCAAAATATTTATAGTTTATAATATACAAAAATTCCGGTAAATTACCGGTTAACCGGTTTTAATAAAAAGTTTTCCGAGCTACTGGAAAATGAAGTTGTTATATTTACAATCTCTATTGTAGTCCTAACCAATACCATTTAAAAACCTAAGTAAGTATATACGTTTTGAAACATATAGTATGTATGGTATGTATCCAGATTATCCAGAACTTGGAGCTGCAGCTCCTCCCATAAAATTCGATTATTTTCAGATTGACGAACATTGCTGAACTTTCTTATATCTTTCATTTCGCTGTACTCGCATACTATACTTACCATACATAATTAATCGACGTGTTCGTTGCTGAGTTTTTCTGCTCAATGTGAGCTGTTAGCGCATGTGCAAGAACTTTTTTTTTTATGGAATACAAAGTATTTCGAACTTCATAAAAATGTTCTTGCGCATGCGCTAACAGCTCACTTTGAGCAGAAAAACTCAGTAACGAACACGGCGATTATGGATTATTTTATGATTACGTATGAAATTCAAAAAATAAAAACGAATTTTTTCACACACATTTATATTAAACTAAAAAGTACAATTGTGTACATTTAATAAATTTTATAAATAATATATTGATTTGTTAAAAAAAGTATTATTTTTTTTTTTTTTAAAGATAAATATTTTTTGATGTTAGTAGACTTGCTTTTTCTACCAAAAAAAAGAAAATAAGTGTGAAACCTCTCACTACATATCAATTAATTAATCAAAAAATAAAAGGGCACTTTCGTAATTTTGCATTTTTTCTTGGAGATAAATTAAAAATATATATAATTTAAAATTATTATTTATGTTATTAAACTTTTTTTATTATTATTTTGTTTAAAACTAGGTACATACAGTTAAACGGTTGTTAATATTAACATTTTTATTTAAAATTATTAAGTATTTATAGATAAACTAATAAAATACACTTACTTTAATTATAATTCTTTTTGTTTTACTTATAAATAAAAATATTTTTTACAGTGTAGATGATAAAAATCAATTGCTAGAAAAGGAAAGGTATGGTTTGTTTCAATAAAATTGCAATGACAGTACTATACTATTTTTTATGTATCTATTAAATAAGAAATATATTTTACTTCACTCTTAAAAACAAAATCTTTACTAAATCAGAAAAAAATTAAACTAACTAAAAAGAAATAAGCAATATTTTGCTGTAAATACAGTTTTTTTTTTTGGTTTTTGTGAAAACAATAAGCTTTTCCATTTACATTGCATCCATTTTTTATTTCAGAAAATAATTTCTTGGACCCAATTAAAAATATATACAATTGCCTTTCAGACCTAAATTTTTTTTTTTCAAAAATTAAACTATCAATAATTCACTAAGTAGCACACCGTACCACTATGTTGAAATTCTATCAAACATTCTATTTCAAAATCGATCAACAAAATGGCATCGTAGTGACTTGCGCAGTTCGATTCGCCCATCCTATGAGCCATTTTCTCATAATGAGTCCCTTCGTTGGCTTCATCACTTACTTCTAAATGATGTAGGCACATGCACACGCTAATTAAAAATTGTGCGGGAATTGACATTACTAATTCCCGCCAATTTTCGCGGCTTTCAATTAGTGTACGCATGTGCCTACATCATTTAGAAATAAGTGATGAGGCCAACGAAGACACTCAGTATGTAACAGTCTGACACCAGGACGGCGACATAAGTAGGTTGGGATTGTATCTCTATGATCGAAATTTTAATTTAAAAATTGCTATGTAACCGCATATGAAAATTGTTTAACACCAGAGCCGCGACACGGCTTATTCGGAACTACATTTCTATAATTGAAATATTAATTTCGAAAAAATTATCCAATATTCCTAGGCAAGGGGCCAAACTACTATATCATAGCTAGCATGCTGGTTGTCACCAGAATTTTACGTCATCATACGTTGCAGCGAGGCCTCCCCATTTTTATGGTTATATACATATTTAGAGTTTGTGTTTGTATGTGTAGTATAGTGGATGTTAGTATGTGTGATTGTCGTTATGTTTGTGGTGCGAGGTAGGTGCGGGTACATATATATGTACTATAAACTGCTGTATGTATGTTTTTGCTAATAATGATGTAACCACGATTTAACAATCAATAGCCACGACCTAACAATGCTTGTTTACTCTTGTAGAGCCGATGGACGACTAGTCAGTAAGCAGTATAAAATGCAGCTCATTGCAACTTTCGAACCACAGGTTTTTATATGTGTACGCTTAATCTGTCTCATTTGTGTTCCTAGGTAACCGAATTCGAAAATTTTGTAGTTAAAGTGGAATTAATAGAAGTTAATTTTTGGTTGGTTTAATTCATATCTTGATTATAGAGATGTAGTCCCAATTACCTGTGTCGCCGCCCTGGTGACAGACTTATATATTTTGAGAAAATGACTCATTGACATGTGCAAATGTGGATTTTGAAAATGAATGATTTCAATATGAATATTGAACTAAATCGTACTATTTTTAATACTTAAACATAAAATGGTCGTAGAAAAAAAGAAATGAACATTCCATAAAACTGGGGACGTTAAAAAATAAAAAAAAAACCTATAATACAATATTTAACACTAAATTTGTGTATTTAGAGCGGGTACCAGCTAAACAAATTTTAATAAAAATATAGACAGGTACAATAATGTTACTTATGTTTTAAATTAACTAAATATACAATTTTTAATTGTCCCGCGCAAACTATAAGGGACGGCTTACTTAATTATTTTACAATTTGCTTTATGATTCTCAAAATAAGTTAGAATAAGTTAATTTAGTTTAGAATCAAATGCAAATTCACACTATCTGTACGTTTTAATAAAAAATATTGCAAGTTTTTTTACGAATAAAAATTTTATTTCTAATATCGTTAAATTAAAAACTACTTAATTTACGGTTGGACATGTGTGAAACCACTGTCCTATCAAAAAAAAAATTGTCAACAAAACACGCTACAAAAAGGTCTGAGAGACAGATTTATTTAAAAAAAAATTTTTGATTATGAGAAAATAGCTCAAATACGTTCTTGAGTCAAATATACAAACCTATTAATAAGAAAATTTGATTTTCTGTGTCATTTTTCATCAATATATAAATTATAAGACTACGAGTCGACTTTTGAATTTTACCCCATCGTCAGAAGGAATATAGGCCGCTATTACATTGTCATAGATATATGTCAAAGATCTTTGATCAAATCTATGATCAAATATTAAGAAGTATCTTTAACTATGGTTACAGAAATATTATAAAGTTGACTTATTACACTATAATATTTCTTTGATTAAATAAAACTTTGACATATATCTATGACAGTGTAATAGCGGCCATAATTAAAAATTAGAACTGGTTTGCATTCAATCATTAAAATAGAAAAACCGTAATTTTTTTGTTCAAATCTATTTGACAAAATTAATAAATCCGGTCAGGGCAAAAAAAATTCTGACAATTTTGCCCATAATCTATAACCTAACTCTAATGATGTCAAATTTTTAACTTTGGAAATTTAGATCAGGAGGGAGGAACGGTGCCCAATACAGAACTTTCAAAATGTTAAATTTATGGCCAGACATTTGTTCCAATTAGGAAATATTCCATTTTCATTCATAATATTGTAAAAGTTTTTGGGTTTTCGACTTTAATAACTGATTTATTAAGGGTGCGTATTTTATCATCTTCACAAACTCCCTCTTAAATCTTATTAGTAGCAAGAAATATGTATTTTATGTTCCTCTTATGTTAAAATTTGCTTATGGTTGCTTAACATTGTATGAATTTCTCACTCTAATTAAACAAAGATATCCTATTCTTAAATTATCTTCCTCTTATTAAATTAAATTTGACACTTAATAGTAAGTTAAAAGACAACAGAATAATATAAGAAGATAGAAGCAACTTTAAGACAAGAAACACTTTAGGAGGAAGATACGCACCCTTACTTCCTTAGTTTAAGCTGTACCCAAAATGAAGGCTAACTTCAAAAATGCATCACTGCTTGCATGAGGCAGAGTCAAAAGTTCAAAAACGCATCAGACGCATCACAACGAAAAATCAAAAGTTTATTTTTGCATTTGATGCGTCAAAACAATGCACCAAGAAATTTGATGATGCGTGTCCAAGATGCATGTCATGTGTATAATGTAGAATTATAACTACTTGCCATATTATGTAGGTATTAACACCAACAGGAATAATTCCGAAAAACAAATTGTTGAAAAAGATTAATGTATTTACCTTTGATTAAAATTGTTTAAACTATTTGAATACATCTTGCACTCAAAATAGGTATATTTTTTTATTCAAATAATTTCAATATTTTCAATTTCAAGTAAGTTCAAGTTAAAATTCAAAGATAATATACCTATACAAGGACTGTATTGCTATCTTATCTATAGTCTATCATGCTACATTATCTGTCTTATCTATAGCCAAATCAGAGGCTAAATGATGCCAATAGCCCGTTCAAAAACATCTAATGTGCATCAAATTTCAAGAGAGCATCAGCAGCGCATCATGTAGTATTAGACGCATAAGAAAAGTCATGATGCTGCATCGGTGCGGTAAAGTTTACATTTTTGAAGTTACCCGAAATCTTTAATAATTGAATTTTAGTTGATGATGGGGTAAAACTTGAAAGTTGACTCGGAATTGTATAATTTATTAGTGAAAAACGATAAATAAAAAATATTCTAGAAATTTTCTAATATGAATTTTCACAAAATAAATCTTTCAAATGTTAATTATTTAAACCTAATAATATTGTGAAAATTAAAGCTGATTAAACTTTTGTTTATTGTACTTAAGTGTCCGACATGTTTGATCGGATTTATGAAGTGCGTGCTCAAATTTTTAAAGCGTTATGGCAACCAACTTGTCGTTTTTGTTTGGATGAGATTTATTTAAAGTGAGAGAAAATTTTTTTTGGGGGAAATAAATTTCTAACAACGTCACACTACAGTCTCTCTAAAAAGCACATCGACTGAGTTAAAGGACAAATGCGTAACAATTTTTTTTTTTTTTGAATAAAATTTAAAATTTTGTTATTATATACAATTTTTTGAGAAAATATTTAAAAATTAAGTTACCAGAAAAAAAATTACGTCAGATTTTTTTTTAAAAATATAAGCAAAGTACAAAAAATTAAATTTTCTGCCACCATTTTTTTCCGTAACGAATTATTGACACAAACCTTGAACGGCTTTGACTCGTTTTGTACGAGTTTTCGAATATCGACGATTTTTCTTGGTTTCCGTTGTGGTGGTTGATTGACTAACTGGTTCAGTCGAAGACGATTCGGCCGAGGAAGGTTGTTCGGCTGGTGTCGGTTCCTGATTGAGTTTACGTTTTGTCGCTTGTTTTGTACACTGCGGTGACACGGGCGATGACAATTCTGGCGGCACGACAGCCTCAATGTTTTCCGATGGCGTGGGTTTTTGTGTGGTTATAACTTCCGCCGTTGACGCGGTATTTTCTTCGGTGCTGTTTGACGAGAATGAATCGTCGATTAGTATACCCAACCCTTCGGGACGTACGCCTTGATTGACTAACGCTTGAATGTCCTCTTGGGGCACGGGGGTGAATACAGCGCCGCACCCTTTACAAACGGGCGGCATTGCCGGTGATTTTGATCGCCAGTATTGTAATTCGGTTTTACATTTGTTAAGCTCTTGAAGGAGGGTGCTGAATTTCCGTGATGTTTCCTCGTTTTTCTTGTCGTTCTCGTCGAGACGGGCCACATATTCGAGTGTTTGTTTTTGTTGTTCCGCCAATTGTCGTTGTTGTTCGGCGATCTGCTTTTGCTGTTCGGCAGTTTTTCGTTTGCAAGAACGTAAATCTTGACGCAACAGCGAAAGTTGACTGTTATATCTACGGAAAAAATATATATAGTTATGGGGGAGTAAAAACTTAAACTAAGGCCGAATTTACACGGATTTAGTAACTAAAGCAAGTAGCTAAATTGAATATTTTTTTTTTTGTTTAGTGGCTGTCTACACACAATTTAATAAATTGATTTAGTATTAGTTGAAGTAGCAATACATAACCTAGTAAAACTAAATTAACCCTAGAATCATACGCACACATCAAAACGACGAACGAACTTCTCTACCTGCTCCAATACTACAACTTGTCGGTACCTGCTTGCTGTGAGATTTCTATTATCTAATTTATTTGTTGTTATAACACATAAGACGTATTTATTTTGTTTATAGTCATTGTCGTTTTGCTTGTACTGAAATAGTGTCCGTCAAAAGGACGTCGATGTATGATTACGCGATGTTTTTTTTTAAAGATTTTGTACTTCACATATAAAAGTTTTCCTAATTTTTCTAAAATTTATTAAAGATATGCATGTTATAATTAATTTATTCAATGATTATGATAATGTGAAAGATGATTACAGCATTACAGCTGTTTGACTTATAGAGACGACATAATACTGAAATTTTAATATATTGAATCGAAAACTAATGAATGCGTTTCGAATGACTTAATACAAGGTTAACAATTTATTTTGTGGAAAATATTTTAATTTTTATTATTTTTTGAGATCTTATTCGAAAAGTTACTAACAAATTTTAGAAAATTCACAAATGTGCCTAATGGGGAAATAACTACATATCTATAGGAATATTTATGACTGAGAAATTTCACATTCTGTAAAGTCACACATGTTTTATGATACAATTGATGTATTTATCTATTTTTTAATTTTTATAATGAAAATATGCTTTGATAAAAAGATTAAAAAAATTAATAAATATTTACATTAAGAAATTTTTCCAAATCCAATTTTTTTAATATTTAGTTCGCTTTTGTAGTATTGTTATGTAAAAAAAATGTTTTTTGCAAATAAACTCTAAAACTCTCCGTAAAAAGTCCATCCGTCAAAACGACGTCGATGTATGGTTAACGTTTCTCGTAGACCAACGTATGATTCTAGGGTTAAAAATGGTACATATAGTTGTCAATAAATTGGTTGTGCACTACAAAAATATATCAGATATATTAATAAGCGATTTAATCAGAAAAAATTGTGACATTTATGTTTGAACTGACTTGTTGGTTCGACCTTTTATTATATTTATATGTGATTTGTCCCAAATATATTCCATAAAAATGAAAAAAAATGTTATATATATATATATATATATATATATATATATATATATATATATATATATATATATATATATATATATATATATATATATATTATTAGATGAAGTTTGGTTGTCAGACGAGTTTCAATTTTTTATCAAGTTACCTTCAGTGACTTTTTTTGATATTTATAATTTATATAATACAATAAGTACAAAAATTCCTAAAAAAATATTTGCAATAAATAAATATTTACACGCCTATATTTGTATATTCGAAATCTACTAAACACTTTACTAATGTGTTTACACTGGTACAAATAACAGCAAGTTCAAAAAAATAAAATGGGGGTAAGCTACTTGTACAAGTAAATAGAACAGGGCCGTGTTCGATTCGTGGTATAAAAAATTCTCGCGCATGTGCACTATTAAACCGCGCAAACAAAAATTCAAATTATTTGACGTTTACTACCATATTTGGAAACTTGTAGAGGTTATATATTTAAATTTTTGCTAATATGTTCGCGCGGTTTAGTAATGCGCATGCGCAAATGCACTGTAATTTTTTATACCACAAATCGAACACGAGGCAGGCTTCTATTTACTTGACAAAACAGATTACTAAATTTCTTACTTACACTTGCACTAAATACAACTGTCTACATGACAAAAGTAACTAAATTTAGTAACTTGATTAAATAACCTGCTTTAGCTACTAAACACGTGTAAATACGGCATAAGAAATAACAGATATCGAGCCATTACCGTCGATTTATCGTAAGCGACACTTTTATCGAAATTGAGATTTTTATTGCAAGCAACATTTTAAACCGTAACCGACCAAGCAGTGTTAATGTTTTCCTCCAAAATTCGTTAATTAACGAGTTATAGCAACTGCTTAGTTTATCGTTAATACAACACATTTTCACATTTTAGCGTAACCGACAATAACCATCTTTATCGTAAGGTTAATAATATAATAGGAATAATACGCTAAGGCGTAATAAAATTAAGACAGCAGAAATATCGCAAGCGCCATACAAATATTTAAAAAATCCTTCTCCTGTAAAATATGATATTTGTCGGTTACGCTAAAATGGCGGTAATGGCTCGATATACACCGCACTAATGTTGCACAATTGGCTGGGTGCGTGATGGAAACGACATCTATTCGCTCCGAGCCGAAAGTATAGCCACCCACATCAAATGATTATTTAACAATTTATCAGGACATTTTACTATTTAAATAAATGGAAAATACATTAAAAAACTGAAATTTGTTTAATAAAAACCATACGTTTGCTCATTTTACCTCAAAAATGTCTGAAAATAAAATATTTTTCAATAATTAACCAAGAAAAGGCATAAGAGGTAATTTTTATGATATTTTTTTGAAAATTTCAAAATAAAATGACGTTTGATAGTAGGGTTACAAATAATTTTTTTTTATTATTTTGTAGAATCTGGTAAATAGAAATCGTAATAAGTATTCGTCTTGAAAAAATCAAACAAGTATTTTAAAAAAAAAAAATACTTTTTCTTAAAGAAAATAGTAAAAGTATGTACAAACACCGTCCTGATAAACAGATATATTTTTCCACCATGAGCGCTGTAGTCGATTTTTGTATACGCTCCAGGCAAAAGCTCATAGCGAATAATATACATTTTTCCGGGCTCATTAACGAATATAAATAATGGTAACCGTGGAAATAAATAAATTTAAAATATTTTTAAAAAAACCGTAAAATCTGAATACAAATATTTGCTATTTACAATTAATTTTTTTATAAATAAATTTGAACAATTTGAGGTACAAATTACTGGATGAAGTATAATAGTTGTATTAAAAAAGTAATTAAACAATTTTCGACGTTAACTTTTATATAATTATCAAGACAGTATTTCCTTCCAATCTCGGACTATGCAGAGGAAAAAGTTGCTGGTGACGGTAAAGCACGTCAGGGAAATTCGAGAATTAAGAAATGCTCTGGCATAAGTCATTTAGTTGAATGTAGAGTCATAAGACAAACATCAATAACTTTAATTCCTTATGAAACATCATTGCATGTGAGTTAAAATACATCAAATATTTTGAATTCTGTATTTATGGATTGACGTGTAGATGTTAATACTGTTGACAGATAAATAAGGAACGACATATTAGTTGCAATTGCGTTTATAATCAAAGTGGATAAACACATATGAGCCCGTATTAATGCTTGTTTTCTCCACTACTCACGCTGCACTCGATTTAATTAGGTTTTTGAAGAAAAATTTTTTTTTGTTATAAATGGAAAGATCATATATAAGTTTTATAAGGAAACTCTTTTTATTTTTTTTTAAAAGAAATAATTAAGAAGTTATATTAAATTAAAAATAATTTTTTAAATTTAGAACCGATAACGGGCTGATAGTTTCCGAGCGCTTATGTGACGTAATAAAGGTTATATGGCCTGAACCTAGCTACATTAGTGTCTTTTTATTTTCAAATAGATTATAGACCAAGAGCTACTGGCCGATTTGCGATGGTCATTTCAACACGCGTTAAATTGAGAAGATAGAATCTTGGATACTTACTTTACATAGAAATTCAGTTCTGGCAAGCCTATCCGACTCAACCCGGTCGAAAAGACTTGCCAGAACTGAATTTTTGTGTAAAGTAGTATCATATCTTCTTAATTTAACGCGTGTTGAAATGACTATCGCAAATCGGCTAGCAGCTCTTCTACTATTATTGTTGCTATAAAATTATTGTTGCTCTGAAATTGTTGTTTCTATCCAAATTATTGTTTGCTATAAACTTCACTCTCGAAATATCGAAACTAAAGAAATATCGAGCTTGCTTTTTACCACTTTGTGATAGCAATACAAAAATAAATCCGGAAAAATGTCCCTCAAGATTTGGAACGTCGAAATCAATGAAACAACCACCAATAATTTTTCCTACTAAATTTTAATAATTTTGACACTTTTGACATATTACCTTTATGACGTCACAGACATCGCGATCTTTTGTAGTGCTGTTTTTAACCAAATGATATTTTTAAAAATTTTTCAAGTTTTAATAAATTTATTATTTATTATATATCATTTTTAAAAAATTTTTCGTATCGATTATCAATATTATTTATGACGTAGATTTTAAATAAAACAAAAAAAATGATATTTACTTTTTATTCAAAAACCCAATTGTCCCCACCATATACTTCGCACCCTGCCAATACGTCACCCTTTTAGTTACAAATATACTGCTATTACAGTATGTCGGTGATGTAAGCTCACAAGATTTTATCAATCCAAAAAGCGTCCAACGTGCACATCATACAGTCTGTTTATGTGTAAACATGTGCACGTCATACTCATAGAGAAATACTTCGTCAACGTTTGCTTGCAATTTATACATTTTAAATCTACGTCATTTTTTTGACATAATAAAAAAAACAAACCTTTTCATTCCTTGTTTAATTTTACGAATACGTTTTCGAAGCACCATATTAGACTGCGGAATAGGATCCACTGAGATGTAGGATTGCTCGGCGGGCTCGGCCGCCGTATGTAATGGCGTCTCATCTCCTTTCTGTTCGCTACCGCTTCCAGCGCCAAGCGGTGACGAGTCCAAACACAAAAAGTTTTTACTGTTGCTGCTCGCTAAAACAATACAAACCAAATTAAAATAAAATTGAGAATAAATTGAATTAAAAGATTTATATATTTTATGAAAAATAACTTCTTAGATGAATAAAGTTTTGGTGGGCCCATAACGTAACAGTACAAAAAATCACGTAAATTTTAATGGTGTAAATTGCAATTAAATATTTGGTCTACTTCATATTTTAAACTTTAAATCATTTGTCGTATTGGAAACTGTCAAACAGGCGTGGCTGAATAAAAATGGCTCACGAAAAAGTGCATTGACATTAGTTTTATACATATGCAATAGTTAGTGTGATTTAAAGAAAAAAAAGATAAATATTAAAAATATTTGTACGTAAGTTGACAAGTTCGAAGCAAAGAAATTTTGTTGGAGAGAGAATTTTGTATCTGAAAAGTCAAGCCCTAAGGGTATGTTTAAAAAACTGTGGATCGCAGTGTGTCTGAGTGTTCGATACCGCTTAAGCTGACTAGTCGCACAGCAACTCTAGCGGTGTAAAGATTGATTGTTTATATATATATATATATATATATATATATATATATATATATATATATATATATATATATATATATATATATATATATATATATAAAATATAAAATATATATAGTATATGCAGGTACCGAACCACTGGCATACACATACAGTGCAGTCCCCCCTTTCCAAAGATAGAGTGTGACGTAGACACACACACACAAACGTACATCACGTATACACAGATACGAAATTTGTGTAGTAATATGTTGTGCGTTTGGAGTTGGAGGGAAATTTAGGTCATTTGTGACGTCAGCTTGTGTCCACGTTGAGAAAGCTAGTATAGAGATACGAAGTTTGTTTCTGAATATTCTGTGTAAAAAATAGTTAAAATGTGGTAAAAATATGAAAAAATGAGTTAATGAATATTACAATTTATAGTACACAAACGTCAAATTTGAATGGTAAAATGTCACGAAATAACTGGAGAACTGTTAATCATGTAGATCTATAAAGTTCAAATCATTAATGACATTTCAGCAAATGCACTTTAAGAATAGTCTCATTTTTAAACACCAGATGTCATTACCTCATTCGACAGACCTGAAGTCCCTATAATAAACACAGTCGTGACATGTCATCAATTTTCTGTCCAATTGTCATCAATGTTCTGTTTAATGAACAATTATAAATTTTAAATTTAATTATTCCTTCTAGGTTAATCTAAATGATTTTTGTTAATATTTAATTTATTTCTAATGTATTTTAGGCAAACTGTGGACAGAAAATGCCGGAACCAATCAGCGTTCAGCACACATGTCACGACTCTATTTATTATAGGGACTTTATAATTATTGAGCAATAATACTTCTTACGCTACTAATTCAAGAAACTTTACACAGAATAAAATTCTTACAAAAAAATTGGTAAATTCAACGCGTAAAACGCGTGATCGGTTTAAAAAAAGATGATAAAATTTGTATGACGGAAATCAAAAATTTTCTCACAATTTGCACCATCGAAGTTAAGCTAGTTTATTCAACTCTGAAGGCACAACGACAAAATTTTATACTTCTTAACTACATAATGAAGCCATTTTTCATAAAATGTATCAAACGTTATTGACAATTTTTTCTTTCAACGTAATATTCAATCATATTCAATTTAAAATCTAAATTTTCCAAAAAAAAAAAAAAAAAAAAACTTAAAAAATTGACCGGTGTGCTTTTAAAATTGGCAACACATAATATTATATACTAATACATGTAAATGTACTGCCAGTAAAGTCGAGGAAATCCGATGTGAAGTACGCAATCTCCGGCAATCGTGGCTCAATATGCTCCTTAAAATATTCCATCGCCATGGAAGACAAATCGAACAATTCGTCCGTCACTTTGTAAGGCCTTTGTAGTTTCGTTGTCTTTTTTATATAGTTAAGTATACGATAAACTTCATCCAAGACCTAAAAAAAAAAAAAAAAAAAAATTAAATGATTTTTCACAAAAAAAAAATTCTTGATAACGCAACTGTAGGACTTCTCCGTTCCTTTTTTATTAAAACCTGCTGAGGACTAAGGATTGGAATCAATAACTGATAAGAAAAATCAGTAAGACCATTCGACATTGGGGCGCCATTTTGAGAAAAATCAATTACCGATCTGACCAATGAACACTATTATATTATACTACTAGACAAAGCGTAAAGCCAGTTTCTAGGGATTTTTCTTGAAGCAGGTAACAGGGTGAGACGGGTGAGATTTAATGCAATAATATAATGTCAATTTTTAGGCAAATGCGACTATAATTATTGCAGGAGAAAATTTGTATACGTACGTATTTTGAAAATAAAGCAAATACTACTTTTTCTTTCAAAATGTTGCAGTTTCTTCTCAAAAAAGTAAAATTTTATTATCAATATTATATTTTGACAACATTTACTTGAAAACGTTACTACGGATACCATCCATTACTATATTACAGAATACTATTAAGGTCGGAACTTGGTCGTATCTGGCTGCCTCAATTATACATTTATATAATTAGTCTCTATAATATAATATGTTCACTAGTCTGTGTTACCGATTGAAGATATGCTACAATGTCTACACTGTTGCAAAATTGCAAAAATTTTTCAATTTCGACGTGGGAAATACGAGTTTTTGAAAAAAAAAATCACAAAAAGTTCTTATGAAAATCACGTGACTATTGAAAAATATTTATATTTTATATAGGGACATGGGACATTATACCCTTGAGACAATAATGGAGGACCTTTTGTAATACTTTTCGCCTAAGTTGCATCAATTTTCACCAAAATTTAAAAAAAATCCCGATTTTTCAAAAAGCGAAAAAATAGCGATAACTCTCGAACCACTGGTGAAAATCGCATACGTTCAAATTGATCTGACGATCACATTTTCTTTTTATCGCTACACACACAAATGGGAAAGTAAAAATGTTGAAACTAGGTGTAAAAAAACAAAAATTGCAAAAATTATTTACCTCGCCTGCAAAAAAGCAGCAATGTCGACGTTCAATGTGTTTTCCAAATGACATCTGCAACAATGTTAATCGCATATGAAGCGTTTCAATAATATCCGATTCACACGCCAACGGATGATTTCGACGAGCCGATTCTCGTCTGGGCATTTTCGCTTTGATACTTTGGAATCGTACTAACATTTGTTTTTGAAGTTTTTGAAATGTTGAATTTAATATACTTCCACAGATCTGATCCATTGCATGACAAACCTAAATTTAATAATAAAAAAAAAAATTAAAAGTTTCTGGAAAAATTCGAAATTTTTTCACTGGATACATACAGGTCGTAAATGTGCAATATTTTTAAATGTGAGGTAACTGAGAATCTTCTCAATTACTTCCTGTGGCAAATCGAGGAAATGTATCGTTTGCTGTGGAGGTGATCTTGGCGTACTCGTTTCTGGTACATTTTCCACAACGGTACTGGCAGTACTAGCTCGGGGTTCATTTGACGTAAGGGAATGATACCGTGGTATCTTAGCTGGTGGTGGTCCATTTGTATCATTATTTGCACTTTGATTCCCCACAGATGCACTACTACTAGCACCCGCATTCCCACCAAAACGAGTTAAACGAGTGGAAACCATAATTTATTAATTACTAAAAAGAAATTAAAAATTTTCAAAATAAATTATCTCAAGTCAACAAAATCCAACTGATAATACACAGTAATTTTAATAATTTTTTTAAAATATTAAAATTAATTTCCAATTCGTAAATTAAATTTTAAAACATTAACACATGATTTCTGATTACAATGGTAATATTTTTATTATTTTATTTGCAGTCATTTTCGTCAAATAATAATTGATAATTAACAGTTTGCCACGGAAGTTAAATCTAAAATGGTCGATCCTTACCCCAAACACTTTAATATTTTAAGACATCTGGTACACTATTTAATAAACTCATAATGATTTTTATATAATTTTTTCATTTATTAAAATTGTCAAGATACTTTACAATATAATATTTTATTCAAAAATTCATCAACGATCTAATAAAAACCATTTATAAATGATACTACAATATTAGTTCAAGTTTCTCAATGTTTCCAAAGCAAAAAACCATGATCAAACATAGGACAGCGCAGACTCGAACAAAATTATTTCCAAACGGTCTTGATTCTAAACACATATTGTTAAATACTGCCATCTATAACATGTACAGCCATCAGAGATATAACAGGAATAAACAGGATAAAAGGTTTGCGTCTAAACTATTTTAGTCAATAAAATAATTATTTTTATATTAAATAATCAAAACAGGAGACGAAAATTGAATAAGCATCATTAATTTTGTAAATAAATAATAATATCAATATGTTTGCGATTATGTGCTTGCAAATGATAAATTTAAAACTATTATACATTTTTGCGTCATTAAATGTCCGTTACAGATTTTTTTCAAATATTATTTACATTCTGTGATGTAATAATTTTATCATTATTTTGATAAAATATTATAAATTAAATATGTAAATATTGTTTCAGAAATGTCATTTAATATTAATTCGTTAAGTAAATCATTATCGTCTAAAAAAATAATTGGAAATATGTAAACTTGTATTAAAACATTTTTGACAGGCCCGTCCATTAAGCTCTTCAAATTTAGTAGACTTGAGAAGAGAGCACAAAAAATTGTGTAGGGGAAAACTGGATAAAAATAGATTCATCGTTCGATAAAGAATATTTTGTAATTTTTTCTTAGTTAAAAGAAATTTTTTGTAGAAAAAGATTTTAAATACTAATAATTAAGATAATAAAATAATCTCTGCATGAAAATCGCATTTTTATAAGTAGGTATACATGTTTTAATTAATCACGTTCAAGTCAAGTTGTATTTAATTACGGAAATCAGTTGTTGATACATTTTTATGTACTATTATTACAAAAGGAAGTACACATCGTACACATCGTACATAAATATTCTTTATTTCTTATGTAAAATGGTTTTTATAGCAATTTCCAAAGACAACGATTCGTTGGATTGATATGTCAGAGGCGGCTTCAGATTCAAAATTAGGAGGTAGATTGGACCCTATTTTAATCAAAATGTGACTAAATTTTTTGATAAAATTAAAATTAATTTATTTTCGTCCAGGGGGGTGGGTTAGTCATAACTTCTATATGACCATTCTCC
Organism: Brachynemurus nebulosus; assembly: GCA_035578155.1. Classification (NCBI taxonomy): domain Eukaryota; kingdom Metazoa; phylum Arthropoda; class Insecta; order Neuroptera; family Myrmeleontidae; genus Brachynemurus; species Brachynemurus nebulosus. The sequence continues at coordinate 2,159,652 of JAPWDM010000003.1, forward strand.
TGTACCCGCGCTTAGTCCAACATGAGTGAGGAAAGCGAGGAAAGATAATATTTTATTTTGATGACGTCATCAAGTTTACCAAAATTGTTCACTGCCTTCAAAAGCGTAAATAAAATGATAGAATGACGAAGTTGGAAATAAGTTATAAATTTTCGAAGTCATCCTTTCCATTTTCACCAAAATTAAACAACTTATTTCCAACTTCGTCATTCTATCATTTTATTTACGCTTTTGAAGGCAGTAAACAATTTTGGTAAACTTGATGACGTCATCAAAATAAAATATTATCTTTCTTCGCTTTCCTCAAATCAGACTTTATAGAAGATTGGAAGTGATTTGAATTAGGACGATTAGTTGAATTAGGGTAATTTAAGCGTGAATTTTTCGTTTTTGCTATCAAAATGACGAAATCCTTTTTATAAATTTCATACAATTCTTTTTTGAACACAGTTTATTTTGTTTATTAAACGAATATGTAAGAATTTTTTTCTGTGATAAAAAAAAAGTTCATTGAATTCTTTAATCAAACAAATAATTCTTCGAAATATTTAATTTGCATGACAAATCAATACAAATAAAAAATTTTAGGTACATAATAATAACTAAATTGAGAATTTTTTTTCCTGTGAGTAACTTAATTTTCAAATATGTATACGTATAAATAAGTCAAATACATAAGTTAATTTTGTTACGAAGCGACAGTTATAAATTTTATTCATTCATATGACTGATAAATGACGGAAAACCTTGAAACACAGAGGCTACCTTGCCATTGAAAAAGTTTTATTCTTCATTCAATTTTATCTATATATTATTATCTGACAATTATATACGATAGAGTAGATAGAATATAGATATTTAAATATTTATGTATTTAATTTCCATTGTAAACGATCCAATCGGGCAATTAACTATTTTGAAATGAAATTTCTTACAATCAGTGCAAAACAGATTATAAATCAATATAAATGTAGTCCTATCTAATTATATTAGATTTTCTTACATTATTACTAGAATAAAACACATCGATCAAGCGCGGCTAAGGGCCTTTTAGACGGTCATATCAGTTCTCAGTTCAGTTTCAGTTTCCGTTCTCGTTTCATTTTAGTTGGGAAAAAGGTTTGTTTTTACACGGTCCGTTCAGTTCTCACTGTTCTCACGCGTTTCAGTTCTTTGTATAATTTAAGTTGCCCTAAACAAAGTGTTTCGCTTTAAAAGTCTTCAGCTTATATTCTTATATTAGTTTAAAAGTGTTAATATAATAACTCATGGATGAAGACTATTTCACTGCAATAGCGTTAGCTTTGGTGTTGAAGAAAGAGCCGAAGAAAAGAAGCTAGTGGAGTAAAGCTTGGCTTCTTAAAAGAAATTCATTGTCGCATATAAATTTAATGAAGGAACTTCGCTTAGAACACTGTGATTGGTTGAATTATTTACGAATAAATAACGATACATATCTCCTATTCCTTCCTGATTTTCATCCTCGCCGTCCATGGTATTAACACTTGTTACAGTCGGCTGTTGGTCGCTGACGAACGAAACGAGATCATAATACCATAGTGATGGTTTGTATACTTCCCCAGTTCCTGCTCTACTTCTTTCACTGTCCTTAACTTTCTTATCTCCTTTGTTGTAAGTTGAGCGTAGGCTATTTATTTTAGATTTTACCATATCGATTTACCACCGTATTCTTTATATTTCTTTAATAGAAGAGTGTAGGCAGCTTCCCTAATATTTATATTGTAGTAACGTACATCTGTCTTATTCCATGAACACGGTAAGGTTTCATAAATTTTAATAAATTCAACAACAAAATCGTGATCCTTGTTGGACATAGCGACAGTTTCTTATACAAAATGTGCACTTTGTCAGATTTTCAAGAAAACTGACGTGAGCGAACAGATTGAGGCATGACGCGCTTGTTTACACATAGGAATTTTAAGAACTGATATGAAACAAATAGGTCTATCCATCGTGTCAGTTTTCAGTCTCCGTTTCAGTTCTCCTTTCAGATTTTTGTTTTTACACGTAGGGAAAACTGACAGTTCAACTGAAACTGAAACTGAACTGAGAACTGATATGACCGTCTAAAAGGCCCTTGCGGTGATCATGGGAGACACCACCCCCTCCATGATAATTTGATGTTTACTAAAAATTTTTTAAAACTTAAAAACCGTAAATAAAATGATAGAATGATGAAACTGGAAGCGCTTTATAGGTTTGCGAAGTCGTTTCTTCCGTTTTAAGCTTATAGCATCACTAGAAAAAAGGCTTTTGTCGAATTAATCATATTCCTAAAAGGAATTTCGTCATTTTGATAATCAAAACGAAGAATTCACATCCAAAATCAGGCAGGTATGTGTGCTAATACAAGGGAATAACAATGGGAGTCGTAATATAATAGTATATTATTCAACGAGCTGGTAATGATATAGCTATTACTCACGAAGATGAAATTGCGACACGAGTCGAGTTTACGAGGCGAGTGTCGTAATGTATCTGAGTGAGTAATTATAGCCATTGCAAGCGAGTAGAATACGATATTTTTTCTACAACATTTTTCCTTTTTGATTTAAATAAAATTGAATATAAATTTTAATTCAAAAGAATACAATTTTTAATCTATCTCTAATTTCATTAAATGTTTATATAATTATGTACAAACGATGAAAACAAAATACAAACTACTTTGTTTACTTGCACGTTACTACGCAACATATTTCAAATTAAAAATTGATACATATATTATACACAAAACAAATGCCAGCCCATTGAATAGTGGTTAATACGGTGATTTCATTGGTCGAAAGGTATTGAGTAATGATCATTTCTCCACACCTTTGAATAATGCCTAATTTTCTCCACAATTAACGAATATGTAATGAGTGTAGGGATGATCGATATTCATCGATGGTAGAAAAACATCGATGTTTAGAAGGAAAACATCGATGTAAAAAGATCGATGTTATGTCCTCCATTACATCGACACATCGATGTTACGAGAATAATATCGAAACATCGATATTACTATAAGCTATCCAGTATTTAAAAAATCCTCTAGCTGATTTAAAACAAGATCCATTACTTTTATGGTAAGTTCTAGGATCCACTCATCCAAACTTGAAAAAAATTCCCATTAAATATTTGTGTTGCACTTTTGTGCAAATTGTGAGACTTTTTTCAAAAGCTAGGCAGCATTTGTATCAACAAAGCAACAGATTAAAAGGAAAACTTCTAACAAAGTGACTTTTTTGCAAAGTGTACCAAATAAATACTGGCAATGTTAATTTTTAATAAATAAAATACATAATAGATTATAATGGTTGTTTATTTTGTTACATAAACATCGATGTTTTTCTTTCGATATATATCGTATATGGATACTCTTGAATCGATGTTAACATCGATTCAACATCGATGTTTTTCTAATATCGATCATCCCTAAATGAGTGTGTACTCATTGTCAACTGTGTATGAATGTCAACAGGAGTAGAAAAAAGTTATTACTTGTTATAAAAGAAAATAATAGTATATTATTCAACGAGCTGGTAATGATAGCTATTACTCACGAAGGTGAAATTGCGACACGAACCGAATTTACGAGGCGAGTGTCGTAGTGCATCTGAGGGAGTAATAGCCATTGCAAGCGAGTAGAATACGATATCCTTTCTACGACTTTCTTCCTTTTTGATTGTTTGATTCAAATTGTTTTGTTTACTTACACGTTACTACGCAACATATACGAAATTAAAACTTATAGATATATTATTCACAAAACAACCGCAAACCCATTGAATAATGGTTAATGCGGTGATTTCACTGGTCGAAAGGTAATGAGTAATGAACATTCCTCCACACCTTTGAATAATGCCTAACTTTCTCATCAATTAACGGACATGTAATGATCCAAGAGTGTGTTCTTCAACAGGAGTAGAAAATGTATTTATCGCTTGTAAGTTATCAGTTATTATCTTTTAGTCATATCATAATATCTGACAGCTAGCTATTCTTAAATATTCAATACTTATATTATTTGTTTGTAGTTTCGAAGTAACATCTTAAAAAATTTCTTGTTGAAGGTCAGTTACTTTTAGTAGCTCAAGAAAAAAATGTGATACCTGTTTTATGTGTTTAATCTTTTAAATACTTTTAAAAAAAATAATAAAACTATAATTTTATAACTTAATTTATTAATTAACAAGTAAGATTACACAGATAAAAGTACATGCTGTTTTTGTACATCGTAATTGTATGTTCTTTATATGAGGGCGTCCATCATTGCACTGCCCGTCTTGTATCTGTTAAAATGTCATCTCACTTCCGTTAGTATAGTGGTGACATCTTTTAACTATTTAAAACTATAATTAAATATAAATATAATTATGTATTATTTAACACATATATAACACGCCCTTTTTTTTTTTTTTTTTTTTTTTTTTTTTTTTTTTTTACAACTACAAATTAAGTTTTTCAGGTTTTTTGATTTGACGCCCTCTTCTAGTATAATTAATAGTATTATCCACATTACTGCTTATAAAATTATTATTTTCTTGTGGCTTTAGATTTTCTTTATTACTAACATTAACTGAACTATTGTTATTATCCCCGGTATCATTTTCATTAGAGAAATTATCATTGTAATCATAATATTTTTTAATAAATTTTGAGTTTCTGCGTACTATCCCCCCTTTTCCTGTTTTTACTAGATAGGCACAAGGTTCTTTTAGTTTTTTAATAATTTTGGCTTTTTCCCAAATTCTTTTAATTTTATCCCATAGCCATATTTTTTGATTTTCATAATATATTATTTCTGGCTTTGCATTTCGATTATAATATTTTATTTGAGTATTTTTGCTTTTAGAACGTTGTTTGTTAACATTTACAACTTTCGATTTTAACAATTTTTGATTTATGGGAATTTTAGTTCTTATTTGTCTGTTTAAAAACAACTGAGCAGGGCTAACACCTAAATCAGTAAGAGGCATACTTCTATAATTCATTAAATAGGTATTATAATCACATTTATTTTCATACAAACATTTTTTAAGCATTTTTCTAGCGATACCAACCCCTTTTTCTACATACCCATTACTTTGAGAATGGTACGGACTAATATTAATTATTGAAAAGTTAAATTTTTTAGCAAAATCTCTGTATTCATTACTGTCAAAGGGATTGTTATCTGATACAACTGCTTCTGGAATGCCGTACTTACTGAATAAATTTCTTAATACATTGATAATAGAGTGCATAGTTTTATCTTTTAACTTTTCTACCTCTAACCATCGTGAATAATAATCTATTATAACTAAATAAATATTTTTTTCAAACTCAGCAATATCAATTCCTATTTTTTGAAAAGGATAAATAGGTATTTCATGAACAATTAAAGGTTCTTTAGTTCTAAAATTTCCAAATCTGTTACAAATAACACAAGCTGTAATCATATTTTGAACATCTGACATTATTCCCGGCCAGTATAAAGATTCTTTACATTTTAATTTAGTTTTTGAAATTCCAATGTGACTTTCATGTAATATTTTTAATATCTCTTTCCGAAATTTCTTTGGAACTATTAATCTATTTTCATAATACAACAATTTATTCTCAATAAAAATATTATTTCTTATTTTATAATAATGTTTAAGTTCATGTTCAAAATTATTTATTTCATTTTTATTTTTAGGCCAACCTTCCTTGCAATATTTTAATACTTTATTTAATACAGAATCTTTATCTGTTTCTATTTGATATTCTTCAAATTTTCCATTTGTGAAGGTTATATTCAATGAATTTACATGAACAATATCTTTCATGTCATAATCAAAATTTGAATCATGGTCCTCAGACCGTTCAATATAATTTCGCGATAACAAGTCAGCAATGTACATGTATTTTCCTGGTAAATATTTTATTTCTAGATCGTAAATTGCTAATTTTATTTTTAGCCGTTTTAATCTATTACTTTTAATTTGATTTAAATTTTTATTCATTAATGAAACCAAAGGTTGGTGATCTGTATACACAACTATTTTTTTGCCATATATATAATTGTGACATTTTTCACAAGCAAAACAGACAGCTAATAATTCTTTTTCTATTTGACTCCATTGTTTTTCGCTTTCATTCAAAGCTCTAGATGCATACAATATTGGATTTTTATCCTGCATTAAGCAACAACCTAAGGCACTTTGACTACTGTCACATTGAATGCTTGTAACTTTATTTATATCAAAATTTTTTAGTATTGGAGTTTCAGTTATTAATGATTTAATATTTTCTAGTATTTTAGAATGTTGGTCAAGCCAAAGCCATTGTATATCTTTTTTTAATAACTCTCTTAACGGTTGAGAAATTTCTGATAAATTAGGTATAAAATCTCTTAAATAATTGATAATTCCTAATATTTGTTGCAACTCTTTCTTATTTGACGGAATTTTCAAATTCTGAATGGCCTTGATCCTATTTTGATCAACTGTGATACCACTTTCTGAAAATACAAACCCTAAATATTTTACTTTATCTACACAATACTGTATTTTATCTTTATTAAATTTTATTTTGTATTTTCTAGCTCTGTCTAATACTTCTCGTAGTATTTTATCATGACCCTCTTTACTGTCACTGGTGATTAACAAATCATCGAAATAAATTATAACTCCTTCCAAATCACCAAAATATTTCGTATTTAATTTCTGAAAAATTTCAGGAGCCGAAACAATACCAAATGGTAATCTATTAAAACAATATAAACCAAAGGGAGTGCTAAATGTACAAAGTTTTCTAGATTTTTCATCTAATTTAACATGCCAAAACCCATCTTTCAGGTCTAATACTGTATAATATTTTTTATTAGCTAACAAAGGTTTAATTTCTTCCAAAGTTGGTATTGTATAATAATCCCTAAGTATACATTTATTTAAATCTTGAGGATCTAAACATATTCTTAAGCTTGAGTCTGCTTTTTCTACTATAACTATATTATTTACCCATTCTGATGTATTGGCTTCAACTGGACTGATTATGTTAGATTTTACCATTTTGTCTAATGTTTCTTTTAATTTATCTTTTATTGCTAGAGGTACTCTTCTACTAGAATGTGCTTTTGGAATTACATTTGGCTTCAACTGTATAGTATATTTATCAGGAAAACACCCTATTCCTTGAAATACATCTATATTTTCTTTAATAAATTCATTTTTAGTAGTACAGTTATTAAAATTTTTACTAATACTGTTAATCTGTTTTATAATATTCAACTCTATACATGTTTGTAACCCTACAATTGGCATGACATTGTTATATTTTACAACATGAAAGTCAGTTTCTACTATTTTATCTTTACTTTCACATAGTAGTTTAACTACCCCTAACGTTTTAACTGAAAATCCCCCAAAAGCCTCAATTTTAATATTTGTTTTATTAATTTTAGTATTAGGCGCTAATTTATTTAAATAAGATAACGGTAAAATATTTACTTGAGCCCCTGTATCAATTTTTACTTGAATAACATCATTATTAATTTTAATAAATTCTTTCCATTCATTATTTTTATTACCCTCGTTTATCGGAAATACTTGTGCAATTGAATTTAAACCTATAGTAATAGATTCACTGCTCGAATTTTGTGGATTTACTGTGTAAATATTTTTCTTAAAATTCTTTTTAGTTTTACAACAATTAGCATAATGGTTATATAATCCACACTTTTTACATTTTTTGCCATAGGCAAAACATTTACCATACTCATGATTCTGATTACACTTTTGACATTTCTTATTAAACTTAATGTCTTTATTTTGTTTTTTAGAACCTTTTTGATATGATGAATTTCTCACTTGATCCAGGTGTTTTGAACCCGTTGATAACACAACTGTAGATTCCAATTCTTTTCTGGATTCTTCAGCTAATTCTGCAGCTTGACAATAGTTAATTACCCTTTCTAAAGATGCATCTTCACGTAGCAGTTTCTCTTGTAGTTCTTTATTATTGATTCCAAGTATTATTTGAGTTTTTAATAGTTTTTTCTCTAATTGTTCAAATTCACAGTTTACAATTAAATTTTTTAAGTCAGTTAAATAATTATTAAAAGTTTCATTTGGACCCTGTACTCTTTTAAAAAATTTAAAATGTGCCATCACTAAGTTCTTTTTGGGTTCACAATATTTTATAAATTCATCTATTATTTGTTTTAATTTTACATTTTCGTTTTTACTTATTTCAAAAGTATTATATATTTTTACTGCTTCAGGACCAATTAAGTTTAAAAATCTAGCTATTTGTACTTTATCACTTTTAGAGTATGTTTCTGTTGCTTCAAAAAATATGTCCACCTCTTGTTGAAATTTTTTAAAATTTTCTTTTAAATTTCCACTTAAATTTAATTCAGCTGGTTTATTATACTCCATTTTGATATTTTTAATTTTATTTTTAAAAATTTTTTACACTTAACACACTTTAAAAATTACATTTTATTTTTTCAACCACGTGTTTTTTATTTTTGATTTTGTGATTTTTGCATTATCACCTTTTTTCTAATTTTTACGACTGCGCCATGTTTTATGTGTTTAATCTTTTAAATACTTTTAAAAAAAATAATAAAACTATAATTTTATAACTTAATTTATTAATTAACAAGTAAGATTACACAGATAAAAGTACATGCTGTTTTTGTACATCGTAATTGTATGTTCTTTATATGAGGGCGTCCATCATTGCACTGCCCGTCTTGTATCTGTTAAAATGTCATCTCACTTCCGTTAGTATAGTGGTGACATCTTTTAACTATTTAAAACTATAATTAAATATAAATATAATTATGTATTATTTAACACATATATAACAATACCAAACAATAAATAGTAAGTAATATGAGATTAAATTCGGTGGGAAAAATATAGTTTCCTATGAATTACATATCAAAACTGAAGTATACCAGTTTTAAAGGAACTTCTTTCAAAATTTAAATGTCCGAGTAATTTTCCTATCAAAAGAACTCGCTTGTATTCTAAAACCAGATCAAACAATTGTAGCATAAAAATGTCTGCCATGTCAATGCCTTCGACCGTGTAAGGAACTAAAACCAATTTAAACGAATTAAAAACTTGCCTCACCGTAGAACAAAGGAATCATCTTTTAAGAGTTTACCTAAAGGGAAATAAAAGTCAGCGTCAGTCGATTCTAATCAGTAGATATTGATTGTACAGGGTGTTTTCACAAATCAGTAAAAGTTTTTAAAAATTTCCGAAGACAGTTTTCACGGAGGACATTTTAAAATAATATTTAGTAATTGTATAATAAGTGCTTCGATAATAATATTTAAAAAAAAAAGTTTATTTTATTGGGAAAAAGAACTGTTCCTTTAATAATTATACAGACGAATATTTGCCATAATTTCAAAGATATTAATACAGATATACATGGTTACGTGGAGGCAGACAAAAACTTATTAGTAATTTGTACTATGGGAATCGACGAATTTTTAAAAATATTAGGTTTGTGGCATTTTTAAACTGAGAAAATGTGTGACAGTGAAAGTTTGAAGAAGAGTCCAATAATGTCAACTACGAAATTCAATTAATTTGTACATAGCACGCTCCCATTTAATAATTTCGTCCCACACAAGATGTATATAATGGCACCCTTTCGTGTTTTAAAGCAAATATGTTTGAATTTGTTAGTGTCTAAGTAATAGTTTGTAACAGTAAATCATACAAATATATAAATCAGAAACATTGACGCCCGTGATCTTTGACTTTCTCATTTAGCAATTTGATCCCAGTGGATTGTGTAATGGGAGTTTCCTATGTATATGATAATATTGAAATAAAGCAATTATGTTTTTCTACTCCTAATATTAAAAGTAACATTTTGCGTACGGTATGTTTGCTTTGGTAAAAATTTGAACATCTTACCACTGACATAAATTTAAAAAATTTTTACTATTATGGGCGCAAGCCAAAAAGTGATCGTTTTCATAGATACATATACGAACATTTAATAAAATTAGAGATAGATTAAATATTTTATTCTTTTGATTTAAAATTTATATTCAATTTTATTTAAATCAAAAAGGAAAAAGGCCGTAGAAAAAATATAGTATCCTACTCGCTTGCAATGGCTATTACTCACTCAGATGCATTACGACACTCGCTTCGTAAATTCGGCTCGTGTTGCAATTTCATCTTCGTGAGTAATAGCTATCATTACCAGCTCGTTGAATAATATACTATTATGTAAGAAAAATTTAGAACAATCAGAAGCTTCTTAAAGTTTGTTAAAAGCAACCCTAACTATAAAAATCTGAAAAAAAAACGTTTGGATTTACGACTTGAAAACTAAATGAACGAAATATTTTAATCTGTATTCAGAAAATAGTCAGTACCTATACAGATTTAGTTTTGTTAAGATTTCTTTGAGATTCTTTAAAATTCTTTCTTATACACCCTGTATAAGTCCATATTCCGTAGGTATATAAACTAATCAAAACATAAAAGGGCATTCCAGTTTCAGCAAAAAAAAAAAAAAAAAAAATCTATACACATTTGAACAATAGAAAAATTGCAATTTTAACGAACTTCTTTTCTCTACGGATCCAATGACCTTGCTTTGATTAATACAGCATCGCATAAATCGCATTGTCAAGACCAACGTTTACGACGTTTACCACGTTTACAATACTTATAGCTGCAGAGTACCACGGTATACCTGGAAAGAAAGTTATTCACGTTATTCACTCCTCTACTAAATTGGATCGTATTTCGTAGAACGGCCGCTAAACACTAGCTTAACCGTGGTCAGCCGTTACAAAAACAAGAATTACATTTGCGATGTTTGCGATTATGATATATTTTTAACAGTTCAACACATAAGTTGTACATATGCAACCGTGTACTTTGTATTATTAGTTTTTTAGTTTATTATTATATTTAACTTTTATATTTCAACGACTGGTGATTTAAAACCGGGTGTCCGATGTTTGTTAGTTCATGCGCGTCTCTCTTCTGGTTCACATTCGAAATACGAAATTAAATAATCTATTGTTGAATATTCACTTGTTTTACAAAGTAAAATACAAATCAATTTAAATTAACGAAAAAAATTATATTTTGAATTTTGACGTGTCAAATATTTGAATATGTTTATTAGAGAATCAGTTTTTAGTATTTTTATAATTTCAAATTTATTTAATTGGTGCGGTAAGTTTACTGTTTATTTTTTTAATCTAATGTAAAAAATTCAAATTGTTGCAGCTACGATTTTCGTCATTCTCTATGAACTTTAATTATTTTTTGGGTTTTCTTTTTTTTTTTTTTAATTTGATTGTTCATTGTTTAAATAAGAAAGTTTGTGGAATTAGCTACATATATTTTGTAAAATTTTTGTACCTAAGTGAAATCTTAATTTTTCGATTATTCTTTTGAAAATCGAATTAATTTTTTATATGGTTAATGTAGAAACGACCCCAACAAATTGTGTTGAATTTTTTTTAACATTTGTATTAATTTCAAAATACTACGACTACCCAATATTTTTAAATAAATTTTAGAACGATGAAGTGTTAACCCTGAAATTATTAAAAAAAATATGTTTTTAAATTAATTTTACTATTTATTAATATTTATTTGTTTATTTAATTGTAAGTTATTTACTGATATTTACTAGTTTTTTATAATTAATTAATAATTACATAATTTAAATTCATAATTAAGTAGCTACCGGTGTTTAAAATTACAAAGATTACACTTAAAAAAAATTAATATCAATAGAGCATAAAATTACTTATTTAAGTATATTTAACATATTTTAAGAGAAAGAAAAAATTAACTTTCTCAAAATTAATATTTAAATTGTTAAATATATTATGTGAAAATAAATCAGCAATCTAATTCTTATTTTTTTTTTTTTGTTAGTGTGAGGACCGTGACGGGCGCCCGGAACGGTAATTAAGAAATTATATTGTATAATGCATACTTGTGACATAAGAGCTAAAACGTGACAAACTGATCAAAACACGTATTACTTTTTCTTTGTTGAATTTTAAATCCACTTGACTTTAATTGTGTTCAGAAATTATTACCTACTTGAATTTTTTGGTATAAGTCAAGTAGTACAATATAATTATATGACACCCACTTAGCCCGCAAAATGACCGTCTTGGTCTGATCGGTCCTTTATTATTAGCGAATTTCCAGAATGGAATTCAGCTATTACAGCCACTGTCATGACGCGACTTGAACCCGGGACCATGGCAGAAATTTGTTTTGAGGTCCCTAGGAACCGAAAATAATGTTCACTCAAATTTATATATATATATATATATATATATATATATATATATATATATATATATATACATATATATAATATATATATATATATATCTATATATATATGTATATATATATATAAATACATATATATATATATATATATATATATTTATATATATATATATATATATATATATATATATATATATATATATATATATATATATATATATAAATACATATATAAAATAAACGTTTTATAAACGTTTTCACGAAATTTCTTAAAAATAAGATGTTTCGTTCTTGAGTTATCGTGGGGACACATTTATATATATATATATTAGGGTGGCGCAAAAAAACCACATATTTTTCTTTTTTTTGTCTCATAGGAAAAAAAGGTAATTTAGCTCGATTTAAGAATGCTCACCAAAAATTAGCTCGATAAAAAATTTTTTAAGGGTCGCTCAAAAATTTTTAAAATTTGAAAATGGGCCAAAAATCGATTTTTGTTTTTCATCAAACTTTTTTTCTTATCCCTGCATATGTTTGTACATTGAATAATAAAAAATTCCTCCAATTGTTAATTCAAAAAATTGATAATAAAAGGTCGCTCAGGATTTTAAAGTCAAAATATTTAATATTTTTTAGGGACGCTAAAAATTATTAAATATTTTAACTTGAAAAACTTTCAGAACTCTTGAGCGACCTTTTATTATCAATTTTTTGAATTAAAATTTGGAGGAATTTTTTATTATTCAATGTACAAACATATGCAGGCATGAGAAAAAAAATTTGATATAAAACCAAAATCGATTTTTGGCCCATTTTCAAATTTTAAAAAGTTTTGAGCGACCCTTAAAAAATTTTTTATCGAGCTAATTTTTGGTGAGCATTCTTAAATCGAGCTAAATTAACTTTTTTTCCTATGAGACAAAAAAAAGAAAAATATGTGGTTTTTTTGCGCCACCCTAATATATATATATATATATATATATATATATATATATATATATATATATATATATATATATATATATATATATATATATATATATATATATATATATATATGTTTACTAAGTGTCCGCACGATAACTCAAGAACGAAACATCTTATTTTTAAGAAATTTCGTGAAAACGTTTACGGGGTTTTGGACATTTTTCGTGAAAAAAATTTGGCGGAATGAGGCGGAAAAATCACATAAAGGTTTTTTTTATTTACAATTACTCTATATCAACTAGTTTCCGAGAAAAACGTACTTTTGTAAATGGAAATTCGCTATGTTATGCAGGATGCTGCGACAGGGGTATTTTATGCTTGTATTAACAATTAGTATTTTTCTCATTAATATCAGTAGCGTTAAACAGTAAAAGATCAAGTTGAGATTGCATAGCTGGATTAGAATACGTAGATACCAGGGCTGAGAAAAATGGTTCATAGAAACCATTTAAAATAGAAAATGGTTTCCAAAAATGCATTTAAAATACAAAATGGAAAATGGTTTTACTGAACATATTTAAAATTGAAAATGGAAAATAGTTATTTAAAATGGATTATAAAATGCAAAATCTTTTTTTACTTTAAATTTATTCTATAAATTTTTTATCATTATTTCACTTTTTACTCGTTGTAAGCACCTTGAAATAGAATCATATATCTTACTCTTTTTAGATAATAAGATTCGCATATGCGTAAAAAGAGTAAGGCATATGATTCTATTTCAATTTTGATGTTTCTTACAACGAGAGACTAGTGATTAATTTAAAAAAAAAGTTAAGAAAATATCAAACGTACTGAAATTAAATACATAAAGGTAGTCTTTTGAGAAAATTTTGTAAAGTTTACATGATATGAAAACGAAACTTAATTCTTCAAATATTGTTACTTAATAATATTGTAAAATTTAATTCGGCCTTTAACATATTCAAACCTTGTCAACGCTACGACTGCAACTTCTAAATAAAATAATGAAAATCATCTACTCCAAATACAAAAACATTTCTTATCGACGTGTCTTAAAGATAGTAGTACACAACTTGAGTCAGAAAAGTTTGACTTAAGAGAACTGCAACTCTAATAACAAATTTAACTCAAGTGATATTGCAACTCGAGTTATAAAAAATTTGAGTCAATTAAATCAACTTACAATTTAACTTACAGTTTGTTAGACTTCAAGTCGTTTAATTCAAGTTCTATAATTAATATTGTATACACATAAATTTGAGTATACATGCATTTTCATTTTAAATGTAAAATGGATTCAAATTTCCATTTTAAATACAAAATGGAAAATGGTTTGACCGAACTAATTTAAAATAGAAAATGCAAAATGCCATTTTGTATTTTAAATACATATTTAAAATGAAATCATTTTAAATAGTTCCCAGCCCTGGTAGATACACAAAGAATTAAAGATACTCGATTTGCTATTGCTCGATGCTGCAATTTATCCTAGCTTGTAGGAAGGGTAAAAAAAACTCGTGATTCAAAAATATGCGATTTGCAGACTAAAACTGTCGGATTCTCCTTAAACGGATTTTGTTTAAAGTACAATACCTTAGGAATTAAAGTGACAAAAGTTATTACTGAAAAGAAATCAAAACCCTTACAGTTTCATTATGACTGTCTGTCTGCCATAATTCCAGGGCCGTGGAGAAAAATCGCGTGCCCCAAGAATAAACCCTTTTTTTTTTAAATTTCTTTCCAAAAAAATAAGTGGTGAGCAAAATAAACTCTTTTGCCAGGCCCTCTACTAGCAGCTACGGGCCCCCTCCTCAAATTCGGGCTGCAACCCCGGCTACCCCACCCTCTCGTCGGGCCTGCATAATTCCTACATATTTTTACCCATGAACATGAAATTTTGTATGTACTAGCTGTATCTCAGTTTCTATACGATAAAAAAAAATTCTAAATGGAAAGTGAGAATGAAAAATATTGCAAAATATTGAGTTTAAGGTTTTTTTATCTTATACAGAAACCTGTGAAAAACTAGCTATTGATGAATCTTGAGTTAATGTGTGTTCCACATTCACTTGCGAATTTTATTATTTGAAAAATAATAAATTATGAATCTGAAGCTATACCCCGTTTCAAATACAATTGATCATGAGTCATCTTTAAAGAATTAAATAAATAATTTTATTCGAAACAAATCAATCTTCTATTCTTTACTAAAAACAAACTGCAAAATTAAAATTTACGTAAATCAAACAATGAAAGAGATAAAGCTAAGAAAACGGAATTTCTTTAAATTTATAAGTGAGGAATCATGATTAAATTTAAGTGAAATGAACCATAATTATCTTGGTACGTATTTACCCTAAGTGCGGCCCGAGGCACTATGAAAAATTCCGCCCCTGCTTTTTCTTCAAACAAAAATTTTAAAAAAATTTCTTAATAACTTTCTCACTTTTTGTCCCTTTTCCTATCAAAAAATAAGTGAGGAGCAAAAAAAAGACCTGTGAAAACTCAAAATTATATTTTCTCCCAAAATTTGCTGCCCCTAAAATTTGTCGCTCTGGGCGCGTGTCTCTTCCGCCTTATGGGAAATACACCCCTGCTGGTACCTTTTCATCATCAGTACGAAATTTGATTTGTTAATAATAAAGATTGCAGTTCAAAATAACAGTTTCATGCATCGTCAATGCTTTGATTAACTTTTTTTTTCGAATTTTTCAACTGAAAAAATTAGACTTATACAGCCTATACGATAAGAAGAGGAAGACGCGAGAGTAGGGGCGCTATCCGTTACTGGACCCGTAGAACACGATCCTGAAGAAAAAAAATGTCATATATATATATATATATATATATATATATATATATATATATATATATATATATATATATATATATATTCCCGCCACCTTTTGACATGTGTAGGGCCCCCCTATGGAAGGCAAGGGCTGAAATTTGGTAAGTGGGGCTTATTCCGATGCACAACAATACTATCAAAGTGGGGTCAAATTTTGGGCAAATTTTGGAAACCAGTTGGAAATAATGTTTCGGTCAATTATCTACAACATATCCAAAATTCAGCTTCCTAGGATGATTTGGAGGGAGTAGAGGGGGAAAAAAGTATTTTGGCTGGATCTATCACGCCCACAGCCCCCCAGAATTAACGTAGAGGGTTGAAATTTGGTGTGTTGATAAAGTTCGTACCCAGGTTGTTCTTTTTGGAGGTTTTAATATTTTACTTCCACGCCCACCACTTTTAAGCTACAATTTCATGCTTTTTCGACGTTTTCAAAGTTTGTACCACTCGCACAGGTCGCTCAAATAAACCTACAGGGCTGAAATTTTGTATTCGGATTTAGTTAGTATTAAGGGGCTGCCTTTTGGGGGTCTCAACTTTTAATCCTTACCCCCCCCCCATTTTTATACCAAAAAGAACATGATTTTTCTTGTTTTTTAATAGTTTCGTTCGAGTCAAAATGTCCCCAAATAAGCCTAGACGGCTGAAATTTTGTGTACAGGTTAAGTTAATAGCCAGCCACTGCTTTTTGGTGGTTTCAACTTTTAACCCTTACCCCCACGATTTTTACGCCAATATTGCCTTGATTTTTTTTCTTTTTTTCTAACACCTCTAGAGACTCTCTAAGGAAACCTAGAGGGCTGAAATTTTGTATGTGTATTGAGTTAGTATCCAGCTAGTGCCTTTTAGGGATTCCAAATTACTTTTCCCCCCACTTCTCCCATTTTTACATCGGAATTCAATGGTATTGTTAAATTTGTTTTAAATACTTTATTTTTATTCAATCTAATACAAGTAGGCGTATGGTAATTTTAAAAATTAAAAAAAAATGGACTTACTTTTATAACAAATGAAATTCATAAATATTAAGTAATTTAAAAATGTTATTAAAGTCACTGTTTATTTATAAAGTAGGAATTTTGGATTTTTATTTATAAAATAGAAATTTTTGATTTTTTTAGAAAGAAAATATATCTTCATAAAGGCCTTCCAGTATACTATTTAAGGTCCTTTTTTAATATTTAAAAATTTAACACAAAGGCAATTGGCGGATAAGCATGGGTAGGAATGCCCTCGTACGAATTGTGTTTGCCTTTTTCCTGCTAACTGCTATCGGTACAAAATTTCTGAGATTCAGCCCTTAAAAACTTATAACCTTTTTTTTAAGCCCCGATCAGCCGGACACTCATCATCAGTTTTGAAACCACCAAAATGACAAATCGCTTGCAGACTTTCAATCACATTTCGCTTGTAGACATTCCATATCGAAGATGAAGGGAAAAATTCGACTTCCATGATGGGGCCTCGCTGCTCACGGCGTTTTTTGTTATTTTAAACAAAAAACTACCATATGTAAACAATAGTGATTATGATTTAATTAAATACGTGCAATATACATAAATATTTAATTTTCTGTTTCTTGCTTCTGTTCTTGGTCACGTCAATTTTTTCGTTGTGTCAATTAAAAATTAAAAACTTTATAATTTTTTTTATAAGTTTTTTTCAATATGTTTATAACAAACTCTTTTTGTGCGGTAAATAGGGACCGCATAAAAAGAATGGCACAAAAATAAGTATGCAACCTTTTATAAATAGTTATAAAAAGTATAGCTCGCTCTAAAAATTGATTTCTTAAATAAGATAAAAAATTAATTTACACATGGAAGTATTTTTAAATATTTAATTTCATTTTTATAGTATTGCAAAAATTGCAATATATACATATGCAAAGAAACTGAATGAGACAATAATTTATATGATTATATAATGTAGGGTTCTCAAAGTGAGTGCCGTTAATCGTCATGAATGGCGTCGCAATTAGAACGCCGCCAGAAATGGCCATTAAGAGACCGCGGGTCTAAAAAGTTTGGGAACCTCTGATGGAATGTGATGACAAAATGCTTAGAAACAGTCAATAACTAACCTTACCGCAAATTAATGTTCAAATTTATTATTTTCCTTATTTTTTATTCTCATTATGCATTTTTTTGGCCATTTTTTTTTAAACTGTTTAAAATATGTCGTACAAAAAAGACCGCATAAAAAGAGGTTATGCTATATTTCATTGTGAATTTATCGTTATGATTAGTGACTCTCGGTGACTTTACACCGGTAAAAGAGGAGAAAAAATTACACAAAAGAGGTCTTTAAACTATTCTTCTATGTCAACTAGTTTCCAAAAAAAATAAATTTTTTTAATAAACGTGCATTCGCTATGCTATGCAGGATGCTGCGACAGGGGTATATACATATTAGGGATGTTATGGATATCCGTAACCGTAACTGAAAGTACCGGATATCCGAAATAATTACATATCCGAAACCGAAACCGTATCCGAAAATAAAAGTTTCGGATTTGGTTCGGATATATACAGACAATTGCCGTTAGAAAACTGAGGTTAAATCGAAGCAAATTTTTGCTATTATGGGCGCAAGCTCAAAAGACCTCCAGAAACTGAGGTGAGAGGAACAAAAATTGTATTATTTCCATAGTTACCAACCAAACCAAGTAGTTATGTTTTTATATGAGTGAGTGAGTAAACTTCGATTTATTAATATGATAGACAAAGATAAATGCAGATGTAGATAAAAAAGTTCTTTTTAACTTACGTCCATAATACATAATATATTTCCCTTGATAGATTTCCGTTGATTTGTGTTTGACGTTGACTTTTAGGGGTAAAATTTTCCTCTTTTTTCTAAAAAAGAAAAGTTCAATGAAAGCAAGTATCCTAACCGTAACCGTATCCGAAACATTATCCGATATTATTACGTATCCGTAACCGAAACCGAAAAAAATGTTTTTAAATATCCATATTCGTATCCGTATCCGAAATTTCATATCCGTAACATCCCTAATACATATTATAATTATGTATATGAAAGAAGGTACTTATACATACTACCACATATTATGGATAATACTACGTAAGGTAAAAGACCCGGTAATTGACCCTGGCCCAGTTTCTGAACTTTTCAACTTTGTTATAAATTAATAAAAAAACTATATTTTAAATAAGAAAAAAAAAATTCTTAATTTAAAGTAATCTATTCTGTGTCTAATGAACAGCAATTTAAAAAGTTTAGAATATATTAACTAAATAAAAAAAATTTTTACAAGTTTAAAATGTGTGTAAAAACTATTTTTTTGGTAGTTTCCTAACAGTTTATGTTACAAAGTACTCATTTTGATCTGTGCAATATTCATCATGTAAGTATGAAAACTTAATTAAAAATATATGGGCAGGTTAATATTTGTTTAAAATTTATTTTAAAATATTTATAAAATACCTTAGAATGATTTTTATTATTGAAATATGAGGGTCAATTACTAGGCTCACTTCTAAAGTGGTATGGCCCAATTAAATTCTAACCAGTTTTTGTTAGTTATTTTGTTATTTATAGTTATCTTCGATTAGTTTTTGTTATTTTTCATAACGTATATAACATTAAACATTCATTTTTATCAATAAAAAATTATTTATAAATTAAATTTTAAAAAACTGTATTTTTAAATTTAAGGATCAGAAACTAGGCCACTGTCAGGGTCAAAAACTGTCACATGAGAAATTTTGAAGGTCAGAAACTGGGTCCTTTTTGTCAATTTTTAAAACATTAATTTAAATTATTAATTCAATTCAAATAATTATTTTACTTGTATGACTTTATTTTGAAAGCCATAAACTAGTTGATAAAATTATTAATTGTCTCTTAAGTTTAAACTTATATTTATTACTGTCGTTTAACCTCAGCCGTCACTCTTAAAAGGTCAGAAACTAGGCCCGTTACCTTAAAGGAATATATGTATGCTGTACATAACAGGATGGCTTGTATAGTCACATACATATGTATATGTATATGTTATAATATGCCTTTTTTAGGGTTCCGAAGAAAGTCTTATTTTTTAGAGCTCCGAAAGAAATCTTCCGGGACTATAATAGAAATTTATTTTGAGGTCCCTAGAAACCAAAAATAATATTCACTAAAACTTATACATATATTTATATTTAGTAGGGATGTTACGGATATGAAATTTCGGATACGGATACGGATACGGATATATAATAATATCGGATAATGTTTCGGATACGGTTACAGTTACGGATAATTGCTTTTAATGAACAATTTTTTTTTAGAAAAAAGGGAAAATTTTACCAAAAAATGTGAACGCCAAACACGAATCAACGAAAATCTATCAAAAGAAACATATGCTAATAATATTTTAATTTATTTTCTTCGATTTAAACTCAATTTTTCAGCGGCAGTAGTCTGTCTTTATCCGAAATAAATCCGAAACAATTATTTTCGGATACGGTTTCGGTTACGGATAATAAATTATTTCGGATATCCGGTAGTTTCGGTTACGGTTACGGATATCCATAACATCCCTAATATTTAGTCCCACACCGTTGGACAAGTTCATTAGCCAGCCATGTCGGATGCCTAGAATATGGTTTTTTTTGGTCATTTTTCGTGAAAAAAATTAGTTTTTTGTCAAAATTTTCTCAAGTCAAAAAATTTTTGCGACATTTATTTACACCATTAGAAAGAGGAAGAAAAATCACAGAAAAACGGATTTCTATAAACGGAAATTCGTTGCGACAGGGGTAGAACTTAAACATTGTCAAATATGTATAAGTATTTACGTCGATCAGTATGATGTTACGTCATAATATATTGATTGATTATTTAAGAGGCACGTATGTATTCGTCATTTATGAAAATGATAATAGAATACTGATTAGAGTTATAGCAATTCAGTTTTGTTTCAAAATACTTCGTGTTGATTGATTAGGAAGTCAGTAGTAGTATTACTATACACGATCGTGATTACAAGCAAATGTCTTAAGGGGAAGTTCGCCAAAAAAAAAAAAAACATCAAAAATCGACCAACCTTTTGTGTTATTTTTTTTATACAAATAAATATTAAAAAGCTTAAATAGGTATACAACATTATTTCTACATGTCTCGAGATTACAATTTTTTTTTTTTTTTTTTAAATTCAAAAATTAGCTGAGTATAAATGGCGTTGAAGTCGATCCTGCAAGATTTTTCCACCTTGATGGTTCCGTGTGTTCTGAAATCTCCAGTGAATTAAAATAAAAAAATCAATAATTTTCTGAAAATATACATATACAGTTCTGTTATGGCACTAATTAGGATCTAAGAAAAAAATAAAAAATCAGCGAGAAATCGTCAAAAATCACCGTTTTTTTCGACTATAAACAGTCGCCATTTTGAAAATATACTACGGAACCAAAAGATTCTTGTTCCTGCCAAAATGACGGTATCGAGGAATAATACACTTTGATTTATGTCGATATCTTAAATACTTTTGAGATACACGCGGAACCATGTCGACAAACGTAGTTTTCAGAAAAAAGCATTTAAAGTTTTATAACGTCAATGAATTATAGTAAAGTACGCGTACTAAAATGCCCATAACTTTGTAATTTTTGATTTTTTTTTTTTTAAATAAAATTTTAGGAGCTTATTTTCAACACTTTAAAGAACATAATTATAAAACAACAAAAATCGATTTCTTTTTTTTGGCGAATTTTCCCTTAATAAGAAAAATGTTTATTTAAGGTCTCTACAAAATATACAGAGATTCACTGTTAAAAGCCAACATAATTTTTAAGGAAATTGTTAAACCTGCATTAAATTGATTGAAAACCTATTTAAGAGACATTTATATTTGCAGACAAAATGCAGACATTTGCAAACAGTGACAAAATTTGAATTTGTCACTGTTTACGGAAGGAGGGAGTTCACTTCTCACTCTGTAGCCACTTTCGACCGGTATTCACGCTTAGTGCTACTTTTTTGATTTTAATAAAAATGAAAAGAAGAACTTCGAAAACCAACATCATTTACAATTTTTTAGACTCAACTTGATGATGTTATCGAATTGAAATTTTTCTTTTTCTCACATCAAGCTTTATGAGGATGATATAAATTGAGGTGATTGGTTGAATTATAGTAATTTGAGTCACGAAAGTCACGAAATTCCCTTTTAGAAGTATGACTGACGCGAAAGAAATTTTTTTTAGTGGCGCTATTCTCTATAGTCTAGGTGCTTAATTTTGGTAAGAGTGAAAAGAACGATTTGGAAAACCATAGAACATTATAGAAGCAGCCTACATATAAAAATCTGTCACTAGTAAGTTGCAATTTACACCGCTACTGATTTAGTCTGTTTCTATTCGTCATGAGGTTCACGTCGTAGCGAGTATCATGTTTTTTTAATCAACTCGTAAAATTTAAACAGAAAAAATATGAAGTGTGTCGTATTTAAGTGTAAAAATTCTACTGAACAAAAAAATTATCAAACTAAAAGGATATATTTCTTAAAATAAATAAATTTATTTTTAATTGTTGGTTGTTCGTCACATAAGGTCGACCATGATATATTACACTAACACATTCGCATGTTTATGTCGATACAAGTATGTGTTTTATTGTAGCTATTTATCATAATCGCTTGGTAGGGGTAGCAGTGTCTACTCCTAATTTATTGAAGTGCCACCACGGCACAAACTTGTTGGAACATGTCACTTCGTCGTTTTGACGGCGTATAGGAGTGACAAAAATGGAAATTTCCCACTTTTCCATAGATGACCAAGGTCTTGATAAAATATTTTTACATAAAGAATCGAGTGATATTTTAAGAATAAAAATTCAGTCTAGGCACACAGCTTCCAAAAATACTCCCTTTGGATAGAGTACAATCCCACCACTGTACTAACCTGGTACTGTTAGTACAAAGTAGGGGCAGGACTTGTTGGTTGGTGCGCTCGTATTGCTTCCGTAATCTGGTACTTAAGTTACAACAGATATCAGGATCATACTACTCGAAGAGTCCCGTGCGATTTCAAAAAAATTTTGATGGATGCAGATGTTGAAGGATATTGGAGTGACGAGAATGAAGACTAGATAAGGAGTGTAAAGTTTAAAAATGTTGAAACTTTTAAAATTATCCAAATAAAGTTAATTAATTTCATAATTTTGCCTTTTCATAAAACCTTCCTATAATCATAAGATCAACTGAAAAATTAATGATAAATGAGAATATTCCGGCATAATATTTATTCCATCTTACTATTTACCTTCATGTAAACCTAATGCACATATAAGAATTTATGGAGAGGATGGGGCGAAAATAAGACCTTATCGATACTCCTCCTTTTAATTATAAATTCATAATACTGCAAGTACAACATTATCTGTATGAATACATAATTAAGATGTAAATTTAATTATTTCAAATATCAAGTGGGTGATTTTTCGGCCGGGCATCAATTGCGCGTAATTACCTGAGTCAGGTAGCCGGAGTTTCCTTAACTGCGCGTGATACTCGAAGGGACCAAAAAAATTTTTCCTGAATTGCGCGCAATGTATTAAACAATATTTACTCAATTGCGCGCAATGTATTAAACAATATTTCCTGCATTGCGCGAAATGTAACGTGAATTATAATGTAATAAATATCAAGCGTACTATATTACATTTTTTCAATAATTAAGAACCACAGTAACACCAATAACATTATATTATAATAAACAGACAGCGCGTAAAGCCAGTTTGTGGGCTATTTCTCTGAAGCTGATTTCAGTATTACAAAGTAGCAATTGATCTTGAGCGTATCTTTTGAGACTTCTAGAGATATACTAAGTCTATACACTATATATAATATTATATCTTCATTTGCCTATGTTTTAACAACATTATTATCAACTCGCAGTAAGGTAATTAATTACAGCTAATAAATATAATATTCGTTATAATTTTCAATTTGAAAATGCAATTGTTCACAAATTATTACATTAACAAGCCAGTGTTCGTTATAATTTTGAATTTGAAATGATTATTGTTATTCCAAACAAAACAAACGCGGTTGTGTTTTTTTGTAAACGTGTTTGTGTTTTAACACGCTAACGGTCACGAACGCTGGATCACATCACAGTTTCAAATAATGTGTACACCAGATGGTTGTTTGAGGTATGTAAGCAGGCGTGGCGCGCTTTATCTCTTCTGAATATCTTCTGAATATCACTGAATATCTGTTGTGCCTTTTTTGTAGGCACAACAGATATTCAGTGGCACGGTTTGTTCTACAATAAATTGCGCAATTGATGTATGACCGTTTTTATTATGGAAAAGTCTCTTACCGAAAAAGGCCAACCTTTAATCGTTAAATAAAAAAGGTTTTAAATATAGATTTGAAAAAAGAAACTAAAAACAACAGACGAAGACCGTTAGCGCTGTACTGTAAAATCTTGTAAAGCTAGCATATACATATATATTTGAAGGAGGAAATTTGCTTTCAACAGTGAGAAATGATCATAACCATGAACTAGCTTCAGATCTACTGATAAGTCGTCAGCGTATAAGCAATACCGTTAAAAGGAAGGCAGTAGACAATATTGAGGAGCCACCTGCAAAGCTGATACATAGAGAAATAAAGGATCAGAAGATGTCAGTAGAATCATTGGCGCGGAAAGACATCAAACTTATTCAAAACACAATATCCCGGACAAAGATCAAAGCACTTCCAAAGTTGCCGAAATCATCCTCAGAGATGAGTACAGTTAAACTAATAATTAAAATTATTATTGTGTTACGTTTCATGTTTTATATTTACTGTTCTAGAAAATAAAATTTAGTATATTTAGAGGTTTTCGCGTTTATTCAGCGATAGAGGATATACCTTTGAAAATAAAGTTAAAACTATTTTAATGGATGGAACTTTTGAATATTGCACAAGGTACTTCACACAGCTTTTCATTTTGCACAGCTACGCTGATAATCTACATATACATCCTTTTAGTGTATTGTCTCCTAAAAGATAAGAAGAAAAAAGTTATACAGAGGCTTTGAATACCATTCGAAGTGCGTGTTCGGAAAGAGAACTACACTTTCAACCAGAGTGTGCAGTGGTCGACTTTGAGGAAGCCATCCACAACAGTTTGAGATCTACATTTCCAGGAATCAAACTTGTTGGATGTAGATTTCATCTGGCTCGAGCCTGACAAGTGTGTGCTTACAGTCAACTGCAATAACTTTAATGTATTTGCCTGTTTTTAACTATACCAAATATTTTGTCGAAATAATTAGATATTTTAATGTCTGTTATACAGTTGGCGAAAGCTCCAAAAACTCGGATTAGCATCTGTCTACAGAGACAAAAAGTCAGAAGAGGGGAAGTGGCTTCGGTATTGCTTTGGCTTCACTTATTTGAGTCCAAATGAAGTTCCAGACGCTTTCTGTGACCTAGTCAGTATACAGCCTTCCTACGAGCGACTTAGTGAGTTTTCTGACTACCTCCTGGAGACGTACATTGAAGACGTTTCAGAAACATTGTTTCCCCCTCATCTGTGGGCGTCGCCATCTGCCGATTTGTGGAGAACAACCAACGCTTGTAAGGCTTTCCACTCGAAATTCAAAGCAAGTTGTCCAACGCCTCATTCCAACATATTTGTTTTTTTAAAGTGCTTGAACGACATACAGACTGACACATACATCCTTCTGAATAGCACGGGACGTGTATCGACACAGGACAAATATACTCGGGAAAAATATACTCTTAAAATATACTCAGGAAAGAATTCATAGAAAATAAACTGATGCAATATAGAACCCGAACAATAAGCAGATTGGTATTTGTAAAATGCGTGTTCCACAGGGCCGTCCCTAGTATTCGCGGAGCCCAGAGTAAAACTAAAATTAGGAGCCCTCAATATAAACAGAAATCAAAATTTAAAATTGAGGAAACTACTTTTGTTTAAAAATTGAGGAAGCTGTTTTGAACTACTTTTTGCCAGTTTTGAACTGGTGTTGCCAATAACTAATTCTTGATTTTTAATCTTTTTTGGCTCAGCTTTTAAAAATTTTAATAAAATTTTATTTCATTATGTTTAAATTCTTTTTTCTTATGGGTCCATTTCCTTTTCTGCACACCACTTAAATATTTTCTATTTTTGTCACTGTTTCTCATTGTTTGATTTTTATTTTTTTAATTCTATAAACTGAACTAGAAAAGAATTAAATAATAATAATTTAGGAAGAAAATATGAAAACTCGAAAATATGTGCGATTAGGAGAGTTTGGTTTAAAAAAATTGATAAACTTTTCAATTCATAAAACTTTTTTTTTCATAATACTATTAATTGTTTAAAAAAATGTAATATCATCCAGTTAATTACATTATCATTCCCGTTAACATTCTTTAATACATTGAGCGCAATTCAGGAAATATTGTTTAATACAATAACCGCAATTCAGGAAATATTATTTAATACATTGCTCGCAATTCAGGAAAAAATTTTTTGGTCCCTTTTAATATTGCGCGCAATTGAGGAACTCTCGCGCGCAATTGATGTACGACCGATTTTTCAATACTTTCTTCTGTTGTCTGCAAATTTGGCTTTTTTTATTGGTCATCACTTATTTTGTTATAGAAAAATAAGAAATTGGAGTTTTTTTTTCTAGTAGGAAAGTTAAAAATTTTTGTTTTACGAAAAAGTAGGGGCGGCATTTTTTACAGTGTCCCGGGCGGCACTTAGGGTGAATCCGGCCCTGTTTGCACTTATAAGACATGTCTAGCATGACAAGATGGTCTGGCCATTAGATCAACCATATTTTACATTTAAATATTAAAATCTGGGTCTGTGGACAGTAGATCGCGTTGGAACATCTTTTGAAAATAGCAAATCTAACACAAGGAGCATTTAAAACATTTAATTCGAACTTTGAGAAAAAAGATTGCAAGGACCCAAAAACCCCCACAGACTTTGTGCAGTACAGTTGTATCCATCTAAAATAATTTAGTTCTCTAGCAGTGAGAAAATTTTCAGAATCTGTAAGATCCCGGTGGACCTCATTAAAAAATCAGTATATATATATATATATATATATATATATATATATATATATATATATATATATATATATATATATATATATATATATATATATATAGGGTATTTTACCTTTCTAACAGCAAAAGTCTCCAAGTTTAACATTTCAAAAACACTATATGAATTTTGATTAACATGATGAAATGGTCATACATGCCAAGGTAAATCGAGTGCTCAAGTATCAGCTAAGCTGGACATCAAGTGGACATATGAATATAGGTGTATGTGTAAATGCGAACAAAAGTTCGTCATACATTAATAATGTTTCACAGGCATTCGATAACATTTGAAATTAGAAATATAACTGCGTCTCGCATTAAAGAGAGGATGTGTTTGATTGATTATCAGATTGGAGTGGCACTCGAACAAGCGGTCGGTGGCCTAACTGGTAAAGCGCTTGGCTGGTAACGAAGAGATCTGGGTTCGAGTCCCAGCCGATCTAATTTCATAATTTATCAAACACTATGTGAATTTTAATTAACAGCAAAATTATTTTCAAAACCCGTTGTGTAGCATTCTACGCCGGATTTGCATCCGCAGGACAGTTGTGGATCTCAGATAACACAACCTGTACCTATCTAAAATAGTTTACCTTTGTAATACTGAAAAAATTTTTAAAATCGGTCAGTTATTTTATTTTTGACATTTTTGGGTCCCACTGACGCTGTCGGACCTTACATAACGTAATCTATATCTATCTAAAATAGTTTAGCTCTCTAACAGTGAAAAAATTTTCAAAATCGGTCGGTTAGTTTATTTTTGGCGCTTTTAAGATCCCAGGACCCTGGCCGACCTCATACAACATACAAGCTATATCCATCTAAAATTGTTTACCTCTGTAGCAGTGAAAAAATTTTCAATATCGGTCACTTATTTCATTTTTTAAACACATTTGGGTCCCATGGATCCTGGCGAATCTTACATAACGTAATTTATATCTATCTAAAATAGTTTAGCTCTGTAACAGTGACAAAATTTTCAAAATTGGTCGGTTAGTTTATTTTTTACAATTATGAGATCAGTAAACCCTGGCGGAACCCATACTACATAAGCTTTATTCATCTAAAATAATTTTAGTAAAAAGTTTATCTCTCTAACAGTAAGAAAAGGGTCCTAGGGATCTTATAACTTATAGTAGTCATATAACTTATAGTAGTCCGTAAGGTTGTTGCGGACAACATTTAATTACTTAATTAATTCAAATACTTTAACTTACTAACGGTGAAAAAATTTTCAGAATCGATTGGGTAATTTATTTTTGGCGTTTTTAGGTCCCCAATACCTTGACGGATCTCATATAAGATACCTTAAATCCAGTTAAAATTGTTTAATTTTCCAACATTAATGATTATTAGTGAAAAATTTTCAAAATCGATCCATTTAAAATTTTTTCCATGCGTACAAACATATTATGTTGTTTTTTTATATGTAATAATATTATATGACATAAATTTCAATTTCTTGTTCATTTAAAATTCAATAAAGAAAAATAAATATCTTCATTACATAAGCTTAAAAAATCTAGTTAATTTTAATTTTTCAACTTGAGACAGGGCTATGTTAATTATAATGCAATTAACATGAGACAGAACTTTGTTTATTATAATACAATTAATACATACATGTCGAATAGATATCACTTGTTTTATGTAAAAAATTGTAAAAAATTCTAGAATTCTATATTTTATAATGAATTGAGAAAGAAATATAAATTACTTATTACACTGACAAAGAGAGCAAAGAGAACTCGAAAACTACTTAACATAGAAAGAAAATTATAAGAACATTTTTTTCCTTTTCAACGATGTAAAAATTGAACTGTCTAATGATAGGATCGAATGATAAAAAATGGCCAAAAAACCTACTTCTGGGCATCCGACATGTCTGGCTGAAAAAATGAGCCGAGCCAATCCGAATTTTAGTTCGCACACAAAGACTCCAGATAATTCGTTATCAAATAAAACACAACTTTCTGTCTTGAATTCCAGTCATAGACTGTTTTTAT
Organism: Brachynemurus nebulosus; assembly: GCA_035578155.1. Taxonomy (NCBI): domain Eukaryota; kingdom Metazoa; phylum Arthropoda; class Insecta; order Neuroptera; family Myrmeleontidae; genus Brachynemurus; species Brachynemurus nebulosus. The sequence goes on from JAPWDM010000003.1 coordinate 2,188,821, forward strand.
TTTATTATTTTAGTTGCCTGGAAAACTCAATCAATAGAAATAATTTTTTACTTTTATATTTCACACGGCAAACTATTTACCAATTAATTAAAATATATATATATATATATATATATATATATATATATATATATATATATATATTTATATCTATATCTATATCTATATATATATATATATATATATATATATATATATATATATATATATATATATATATATATATATTAGGGACCTCCAAACATATTTCTGTTATAATCTCGGCGTCAGGTTCCGCCATGAGACCGACCGTAATAGCTGAATTGCGAGTTTTCGAAATTCGCTTATAGGAATGTTAATCATGCGTCGTGTCATGTGTTATGTGGTGTTCTATGGTTAAGCGGGTTCTACACGATGCTACGAACGTTCCTTCCAACGTTCGATCGAACGTTTGAGGCAATTAAGTTCGATAGTTGGTGAGACGAATGTATCTGCTACACGATGAATCGAATGTTTGATCCAATACGAATGATGATGTGTTGGTACTCAGTGGACGACGCTGTTATCTGTCTGATGTTATCTCTAATGTTATACACTGATGTTGTCTCTCTTCACATGAACGAGTCGTGCAGCTGCTGGGTCGAACCAACCAACGCAACCAACATTGACTTTCAAACGTTCGAAGCATCCCTTTGACTCGGTGCAAGAATACCGACATCGAACGGGACACGACCAAATGCGAACGTTTGACGCTCGACATTGGACACTCGTAGGTTCGAACAACGGCTACGCGATGCTATGAACCATCCAACGTCGAATGTTGGAAGGTGTTCGTAGCATCGTGTAGCAGCGGCTTTATATGAATATGTCTTACGAGCTAGCTGCGAAACACATTTATTTTTGCTTGAGTGCAAAAGGTTAATTTCATAGGTTGTCAAAGTCCACTCAAAGTCGTTCTTTTTAGGTTTAGCAAAATTTGGTAGATACGATTGATTTCATAACTGATACTTTTGAAGTTGAGTTTTCCTTTTAATTTTTGATTAAATATTTTTATTTGTCTGTTTAATCTGTTTAAAAACTCAGTTTTCTTTCCTTATTTTGATATTTTTGACATGTAAGCTAATTTTTTTACACCTTTGGCAAGAATTCTGACATTTAATTGACATAATATTTTGACTGAGAAATAATTGATTTAATTTCTCGAATTATTTAATTAATTTCCACACCTACTGTAAAAAACTCCTACCGTTTTTTTTTTGTTTTTTTTTTTTTTTTTTTTTTTTTTTTGTAAAACGTGAAATTAAGTACAAATTATTATTTTTATTTTTTTGTTTTAAGTAATTTTACACTTTTTTTGATTACCTATTAATAATATTATTGCTAATTTATTACTCTAGACTATTTATATGGCAATATTTATCGTATTTATTACTGTTTTTCTCTTTTTTTTCTTTACAATTGGTAATTACAATTGTAAATTACAATTAACTGTAATTATATATTGTGCGGTGTATTTAGACACCTCATTAGTCAAAACACCATTAACAATAAATTAATTAAATAATATGTTTATTACCTTGAAATTATCAAAGATCGAAAATATTTTTTTCTTTTTTAAAAATATTTGGCTATTATTAATTGAACGTTAATTTGGGTTACTTATTTATATTATTAACCATTCTAGAAAGATAACACAGGCCTAACTACAAATTATTATAAGGCCGTCATTTTCAGGTTACTAATCGTCTTTTCCGTTAAGGAAGCTTTTTATCTAGTTTAGTAAAAAAAATTCTTACATAGGTATTATTAGGGATTAAACTCAGGAACAGACAGTGCTTTGAAGTGTCAAATATGATATAAATGCATGTATAAAAATTTCAAATGTATTTTTCTTAAAAAAATTATGCTTTATTATTATACAAAAAATACAACTGATATGATTTTGATCTTAAAATATTCAAAAACACCGTTCCTAAAAGAAAAAAAAATCATTAAAATCGGACTATTAATTTTATTTTTGTAGCCAAAAGTAGGTGGAGTCCCTATTATATTCAAATGCGCATAAATTTACGTTAAAAGTGTTATTGTTTCAATGTGGTTTAACGTAATTTTTATGCAATTGTACCATAATGTTAATAGTTTTAATTCCGTGGTAACATAATCTATCGCCTTTAACATAAAACAAATTTTCTTGATAATTTTTATCAAAAAAAAAAAAATGGAATAGATAGATTATAAAAACTTATTCAACGGAGAAAAATAGAATATAGCTGAATCGTTGAATTGCATTAAAAAAATCATGACAAGCCACTTATAAAGCCTTTGTTTTTCGAATGTAGCATCGCAAAACATGAGACAGAAGTAATTTGACTGTGAGTGCGATTGTAATGGAAAATGATTTAGACATTATATGGAAAAAATTTTTAAAAAAATCATAATTTTATTTTTTTTATGTAATATAAATCAAAATATAAAGGACATTAAAAATAATACTATTAATTTGTAGCACGTACTTCAAGCTACAACATCCATTATCAAAACTCAAATAATATTTGGTACAATTCTCAAAAAAAAATCACTGTTACTCTGTTTTAAATTTCGGAACCAATTACCAGCTGAAACAAAAAAACTTCTACTTGCGGAGCCTTTCAGTTATTGTATCAGCTTCAAACAATAGGTTTGTGGGTAAGGGTTAGGTGTAAGGGTTATTAGAGAATTCATAGTCATTTGTGTTAAAATACTAAAATGATTTTTCGATTCTTGTCGCGCTAAATAGACGAAATTGCCGTATGTACGCCGCCAATTTACAAAAGTTTCGATTCGAAAAATTTCAAAGTGTAATCTTTATAAATGTGTGTAATATTAACGTAAAAGCCCCTATACTCTAACGCGATTCAGTACTCGAACAGTTTTGATATTTATAGGTTTTTTTTTTTTCACAAAATAACTTCATTAATATATAAAATATCAAAACTGTTCGAGTACTGAATCGCGTTCGAGTATAGGGGCTTTTACCGTATAATGAATTTTTATTTTATTTTGGACAAACAAGGGATAAATGTATCTAATCAAATTGTAATTAGTATTTAATTATGTAGATTCACTCTAAAAATATTTGCATGCTTTTATAAATTAATGGTACATTTTTAGACATAAAATTCTTGATATTCATTCGAGTGAAACTCTATTGATGATTGAATCAATTAATTGATTAAAATACCTATACATATTACTTTACATTGTATTGAGATTATGTATTCACCGTTAAATTATTCGCTATTTTGCTATGTGTTACTTATGAAATCATTAAAAAAATCGTACTATTTTGATTTACCAGTATAGTCTACTTACATTTTAAAACTATTTTTTAGGTAAAACTGATATACAGTCAGCCACACTCGTATTCCCATAATTTCCCACAAATTTGAACTTTTTTGTTTATAATATTAATATTTGGATCTTCTACTTTCTATATAAGTTAAAAAAATTTCATTAATAGTTTTTTAAAAAAAAATTTCTAAGGAAAATGTTATGCATGCAATTTGTATCAACATGTCCAACGCCACATTCGTATTCGTACACCTTAAAATTAGATAAATATTTTTATATGTTTCAAAAATGAATTACTTTATTTTCAAATTTAGAAGTATATTTAAGTAGGTATTATGAACCTTTATTTTAAATAAACATAAAATATAATAATCCTCAAGGTCAATTTTTCCATATATTTACTGGAAAATTAAAGGAATATCAATAGAGTCCAAGAAATCGATTATCGATCTATGCTAACAAAATAAATTCTACAGAAAGGGCTTAAATTGTAAGTAGGCGACTATTTAACACTTAATATGTCATAAAGGACCACAAACAGGATAATAAATTAGAAAATAACTCTTGAAATATGGATAAAAAATACTACGTCTTGTTCTAAATTGTCATTTTTGAATGAATAAATTAACAAAAATCCACCAAAGAGCCGTAAAATGGTCAGGATAAGGTGAAAGGATTGCATAGCAAAGGAATTTCGCACTGAAAGAATTTCTCGCGTTATTAAAACACGTGATATATACCGTGGGAAAAAATGTATGTAAATAACATATATAAACAAAGATAGATAGGTTGCTCCAGAAACTACGTAGATAAGGATTCTGAATCTCGATGTAACAAAATATTCACAGATAAAGGTAAAATTAAGATTTTCATCATTGACCTTGTCCTTAAATCCGTATTTTCCTACATTTTAGAGCAATGTAAGTTTTATTATTTATTTATGTTACTTACCACGTACATTCTCACGGTATATATTACGTCTTTCAATAACGCGAGAAGTTCTTCCAGGACAAAAATACTTTGCTAAGTAATCCTTTCACTTAACCCTGACCATTCTATCACTTTTTTATGAATTTTTGTTAATTTTTTCATTAAAAAATGACAATTTTGAGTAAGACGTAATATTTTTTATCCATATTTCAAGAGCTATTTTCTAATTTATTATCCTGTTGGTTATCCTTTATGACAAATTAAATGTGAAATAGTTGTTCACTTATAATTTAAGAGGTTTAAGGAGTTTCTGAAGGAATATTTTATTAGCATACATCAATAACAAACAATTTCTTGAACTCCATTAAAATTTTTTTATTTTTTCGGCAAATTAATCAAAAATTTGACCTTAAGGATTATTAAATTTTATGTTTATTTACCTACGTAAATATACTTCTAAATTTAAAAATAAAGTAATTCATTTTTGAAACATATAAAAATATTTATCAAATTTTATGGTGTTCGAATACGAATGTGGCGTTGGACATGTTGATACAAATTACATGCATAACATTTTTCTTAGAGAATTTGTTTTTAAAAACTATTAATAAAATTTTTTTAGCTTATATAGGAAGTAGAAGATCCAAATATTAATATTATAAACGAAAAACTTCAAATTTATGGGAAATTATGGGAATTCACTTGGTTTAAATTTTGTCATATGAGAAAATATGCTGCTATACGAATACGAGTGTGGCTGACTAGATATAGTGATGTGAATGACTATTTCAGAAAATATAACTGCATTTTTGAAGTTCTTTAAAAAAAGGATAGAATAATAATAGACATCATTCACATCATTTCTTTTCATCTACAAGATTTACTAACAGAGGAAAATAGTTTAGTGTATCATTACGTATTGATTAAAAAAATATCAATAAATAAATGAGGGAGTTTTTCGAAAACCAATTTACATAGGAAAATAATTTAAAAATCTGTCTACTTAATTTTTCCGCTCGATACAATACCCGATTTCGACTATGCAGTTTGTCTAGCTGAAGAATATACATATCTGAAGTTTTGGTACTTTAACGTTTTCACCAAATTTCGTGAAATTCGAATGTTTGTTTTCGATTTAGAGAGCCCTCAAAACAAATTTCTATCACAGTTCCACTGTAATAATTAAATTTTCTTTAAGCATTTATCAGTTTGTAAATTGATTCACCGTTGAAAAATTTTTTAAATTAACAAATTTTCATATCACGTTGAAAATGAGGCATTAAACAATATGCAACACATGTAAATATTATTTTTTTAGTATGCGAAACATTGTCAAAACAATAAATTTTAAATAAAATATGGTATATTGACAAAACGATACATATTATTTGCCTTTTTATTTTTCCTTTTTATTTTTATTAAAACCTAACATTTATCCACAGCTTCGCTCGTTTGGTGTTTGATATTTATTATAACATCCAGTTAATATGTATAGAGCATATTTATATCGTGTCACTATTGGGAGCTGTTATTTTGTTGAGGGTGAAAAAAAGACAAGCAAACTAATGCGGCCCATACACGGTTCAACTTGTTGTACAACTTGGTTGAGTTGTACAACATGTTGAATCGTGTGTGGGGCAGTTGGTCAACTATTTTGATGGTTGCATAAACGGTTGAAGTAAAATCAAAATATTTTGATTTTATGTGGGCGGAGCAAATGGTCTATGAACATGTTGTACTGTGCGTGGGGTAGTTGAACAACAAAACCAGTACATATATGGAGTAAAGGGTGTAATCAACAAAATATTTACAGCGTTAACAATTGGAAAGTTTAAATATTTGATTTTGTTTGTTATTCCCAATAGCTTGTGGTGATACCGCACTTGAAAATTTTAAATTTTCAAAAGAATTTCCCGTTGCAAGAAACCTTAATGTAATTTCCAAGTGTGTTTTTGCACAAATTGCATCACGCATAAACGTATCTTCTTTGCTTATTAAAGGTGTTATTTTTATTAAAATATCATTAAAAATTTCTTCGTTCATTCGCATATAATTTTTATAATCGTCTGGTTCACATTCACTAATTTTTTTAAATAGTTTTTCATTAGAAAACTTTTTTCCCAACCACTCTTTGCTCCATTTTCGTTTACTCAAGCTTTCTTTACTAATTTCTTCAATTACTGCTAAGGCAATAATTTTATCCATAATTTTAACGAACTTCTCTTTTTCAAAAATTGTGAATAACTGAAGTTGGACAACAAGTTGAATGAATAGTTTAATAGTGTATGGCAAACAGTTCAACTTGTAGTACAACTAGGTAGTATAACAAGTTGAACCGTGTATGGGCCGCATACAGATAAATTCACTTTCACACATATAGTATTTAGTCAGGATGGATTAAGGATGTTTGGGAGATACAATCGGAGACAAAAGTACATAAAATTAGAAATTCGTGAATAAATGCGTTGTATAACAAACTATGAGGTAAATAAATAGTTATCTTTGCTAAATAATAGCTATCGTTAAACTGCTTGTACAATACATATAACTACAGCTCTCAGCTGACTACAAGAGCTGAGTACATTCTGAGGACTTTTGGGAGGTAACTCAAAATGGTACGAGACGATTGAAAATTTAGTAAAATGTAGTAAAATGAAAATTTCAAACCGATTCACTGAGCCGTTAAAAAGTTATTAAAAAAAAGAAACTGTAATTTTACACGTACTCTTATGGAAATTCGACGTCAGAACAGATTAAATAACTTTTAACGGCTTAGTGAATCGGTTTGAAATTTTCACAGGGACCTCAGTATTTAATGAGGAACATTCTACTAAATTTTCAATCGTCTCGTACCATTCTGAGATACCTCCCAAAAATCCTCAGAAGGTACTCAGCTCTAGTAGCCAGCTGAGAGCTATAGTTTTATGTATTGTACAAGCAGTTGTAGTACAGTTGGTTAAATAACTATCTATTTATTTATTCTCGCTTTCAGTTAAATGTAAGCATGACCCATTACTTAGGAATTTAAGGAATTCCCGGGCTACAACTTTAAGAAAACGTTTGTCTTAGGTAATAAAATAACATAATTTCTATGGGTAAAATATATAAAAATTGTTTCTGATAGTGTTATTGTTTTACAATAACCAATTAGAAAATAGAATTTAACAAGCGGACAATTCAAAATTTAAAAAAAATTATACATACCTATTTAAATTAATAATTAATCATAAAACTTATTGAGTTCAAATGTATTCCTTTACATTCAAATATACTAAACATAGTTACTTATAATTAGAGTGACATAGTTTTTCTTTGATAAAAAATGAAGCATTAAGAAATACAGGACTGAAATAAAAAGCTTAATTAAAGCCAGAATCTTCTGAGCATTTTTATGTTTTTGGCTACGTAGATGCCGTTTGATGTAGCTTTTTCTACCTTCTATGTCTACGAACAATAAAAAAATTAATGTTTTTATAGCATCTTTTTCTTATCACTACTAAGTTCATTTTAATTTTGAATTATTTTTGAAGATCTACTCTTTTAAAATACTTAAAACAAAAAAGCTAAATATTCGACAAATTACATTAAGGGGGCCCACTAGTGTGACATTTTGAAAAAATTGAAAATTTTTTTTGCATGTTTCGATAGTCTATACCTTTAAAAATAACATACTAAAATTTCAAGTGCATATCTTAAATAGTTTTTGAGTTACAGCCATCCGAAGAGCGAATTCTGATTTTCACTGTTAATTTTGAGGTATTGAGAAATGTATGAAGGTTGATAGTTCGGGAGTTTCTGGATGTGGGCGCCAGTCACATGTTGTGGAGAAACTAGACCCTGGCACATTTAAACGACTCATCTAGTTTTACTATGACCGTTATAGTGAGTACATCGTAAATAATTTTAGTAAAAATTCTCAGTGATTAAGACTAAAAGTAAAGTAAAGAAAAACTACATTTTTCAAATTTGCTGCAGTTATAACTCGAAGACAAATCATCCGATCGATTTGATTCTTATTGCAGCTTCTTTTATAAATGTTTCTTCGTGCCATGAACCTCCAGTTTTCCGATCGAATAAAAAATGTAATTTTTACAGGCCAAAAATCATCAAATTTTCGCACAAAATTTGAAACTTTTTTTTTTTAAAAACTCCGTCATTTTGTTAAATTTCAACTTTTTTTTATTTCGATTGAGGTTCATGGCACGGGCAATACCTTCTAGTTTAATAGGCTTTTTGTTTTTTTTTTTGATTTCAGGTACTGTGAAGGTCGCTATCATTGCAGCAGTGAGGGAACTTTTTTTTGGAGCCCTGAGAGATCGCGAATAACTCACTGAATTTTCAATTTTTTGGTCCAAAAATTTTATCATGAATTTATTATATACCAACGAATATTAATATCCTTAAAATATTAAAACATTCCATACAGTAGTTTTCTTTAAAAAAATTCCCAAAAATCACCTTTTTCAGGCGGTCACACTAGTGGTCCCCCTTAAGAATTAAATAAAACAAAACATATATTTTTCATTTTAATTTTATTTTAAGTAAAGTAATACAAAATTTTATAATATGAGGTTATGTTACAAAAACAGAGCGACATGAAATAACCAAAAACATAACTTTTTATTAATCACTAATAATTGTACAGGATTATGTTACAAAACTAAAAAAAAAATTCCCTGAAACACAAAATTCTTATTAATCAGTTCGAAAAATACACAAAATTTTACCATAAATGTACAAAATCATAAATGTATCTATTTACAGTATTTACACTATCCAATACGAATACACCATTTACTAAAATTTTTAATAATCTGAACAGTAAGAAAAAAATAAACAGAATATTAATTAATGAACAGATTACTTATGTGACAATTTTAATGTAACATTGTAAGTTTTTAAAAGATATAAATAAAAACAACACGAATTTTAAAAATAAAGACACTTTCGCCGGCCATTCTTTCGTAAATATTCAAACTTTCAAACAATTAAAACTACATACAGTGTAAATAATCTCTTTGAATTTTTTGATTGTTGCCAAATTTAACGAAACGAAGAAAAAGTTCGAATAAAAAACAATAGAGCTAAATAAATTTTAAAGTTACAATTAATAAAGTCATTTATTTTTAAAAATAATGCAATTTATTTTTTAATTTTAATAAGAAGAGGCGTTAATAAAAAAATCGATCTTTTTTAAAAAACTGAAATTTAAATGTGAACATTAAATTTAAATGTGAAAAAGGTAAAAAATAAGAATCGACAAACGTTTTTGACGTCTCTGGACGTCTCCTACACAAATACATTGGAACATTCTTTCTTAGCTTTATCTCTTTCATTATTGCAATTGCGTACATTTTGAATCTGCAGTTTCTTTTTAGAAAAGAATGGAAGATTGATTTGTTTCGAATATAAGATCGCTTAATGATCAATTGTATCTGAAATATAGTATACCTCATAGTTTGTTATACAACTCAATTCACGAATTTCTAATTTTATGTACTTTTGTCGCCGATTGTACCTCCCAAATATCCTTAAGGCCGCTACTACATTGTCATAGATATATTATGTCAAAGATCTTTGATCAAATCTATGATCAAATATTAAGAAATATCTTTAACTATGGTTACAGAAACATTATAAAAGTTGACTTATTACACTATAATATTTATTTGATTAAATAAAACTTTGACATATATCTATGACAGTGTAATAGCGGCCCATCACATAAAATTATAAAAGTAACGCTAAAATTTATAAAGTCCAACACTTCCTATGTCAAAATTATGGAAAAGAACTAAAAGAATTTAAAGAGGCAACCATAAAACTGGGTTTGGTATTGCAGATCTGATCATACTGTCTAATATTTTAATTATGAAACTAAGTTTGTTTATTTGTTTGTCTGTTTAGGTCAGTGTTTTTCAACCTTTTTTATGGCGCGACCCCCCTAGTAAGGAAAAATATTTCGCGACCCCCACCCTTTGCTATTTCTAACCTTTATTCTATGTTATAAATATCGAATCCGTTCATCATTATTGATTATTTTCAGTTAGGTGTCAATTAAATACGTAACAAAGGACTTTAAACAGGCATATTTTTATATCGACATCGAAGTTGACGACTTATAGTAGCTTCTGAACGCGCGTGACTTGTGTGAGCGAGACATGGCGCAACGTGATGAGCACTGCGTGGAGCATCAGGCGAGTAAAGGATGACACTTTTGAATTCTTTGAATTGTGTTTAAATACACTGGTTTCTCGCTATAAGCAACATCAAAATTGAAATAGAATCATATGCCTTACTCTTTTTATGTATATGAGAATTTTATTATCTAAAAAGAGTAAGATATATGATTCTATTTCAAGTTGCTTACAACGAAAAATCAGTGTATATTGAATTGACTTGTTATTTGTTTAGTAGTTGCTCACTGTCTTTTTTTTCTAATATCCAAAATTCTGTGCTCATTGTAATTATTGAATATGGGTTAGTTTCTGGAAAGACATGCACAACCGTCAACTTCAAGTTCCAACGAGAATAATGAAAAAATCAAAGAAAAAGTGTCTATATGACGACAATTATTTAAAATTCGGATTTACTGTTATTGAAAATAAGTCGCAGTTATTTGTTTTGAAATTTTATTAAGCGAAAGTATGAAACCAGCACATTAATGTAATCTTTTCTTTATTAAATATTATATATTGAACTAGAGTAGTTTTATTGTTAAAGTAACTGCGACCCCCTTAAAAAGGCTTTGCGACCCCCCAGGGGGCCGCGACCCACAGGTTGAAAAACACTGGTTTAGGTTAATCAATTGAATTGAAACTTTGCGTTGTGATAGTAGGGGACGCATAGAAGGACAAAGGTTACTTTTTATCATGGGAAGACGTCTCATTCACGATTGAAAAATGTCACGATTGTTTTCAAATTTTGCATTTTGTTAACAGAGTGAACGAAAAAGGACAGAGGTTACTTTTCACCTCAAAAAACTGATATCCGTGGGAAAATATATTTAAAATTTAACTTGATATTATAATTTCAAACACCACGCAGACAAAACGGCGGGTAAAAGTTTGTTATATAATTCTTTTAAAAAAAGAAATTAAGTAATAACATTTGAAATAGGTACTTATATGTATTTAATTAGTTTATCATTAATTAATTAATTAATTAAACAATTAACAATTGCAACCATTAATAAATAATTAAATAGTTGACGTGTCATCTGACTGATTAGTTACTCCCACGTGTTGATTTTGTTTAATTAAAAAAATAACAATAATAATAATAATAATAATAATAATAATAATAATAATAATGTACTAGCAATAATTTCATTGTCAAGTGACAATACTGACAATGAGTTCACATTGGTACAGAAATGGACAAAAAGAAAATGACAGCTATAAAAAACTACATATACTTTCTACAGAAAGTTTATCTCCTACTATATGTACTTTACAAACTAGAGATGATCGATATATCGATAACTGTTATTTTGTAACTAGTATAGAGAGACAACAGTTATCGTCAATAACTGGAATACCCAGTAACTGGTTACTTAAATAGCTCCTTTGGAAATATGGATAACATAGGTCAATATTAATATATTCGAAATCAAGGATCACAGTAATTTATTTTAACCACCTACGGAAAATTTCAAAATAATAACGCCCCAGGCAAGTTACACATTTTCTATTGTAGCACATTTAAAAAACCCTTAAAAAGAACTATTGTCTATTGTACAGTTATGTATCTATTTGTAATTTTGTATCCATAAAATTGTTAAAATTGTGTATATAAAGCCTAAATCCTTGTATAGACAAGTAGTTGAACAGATATTGCAGATTATTTTGTATCCGTCAGTATTATAGATCTGTGCATATTTCACTAACAGAACCGTTTATACGCATATCGAATATCTTACAATATGTTAAAATATCCAAATACCATACCAGTTATTATAATAACTGTTATAAATAACACTTATTTTTCAGTAACTGTTATTGCAATAAAAGTTATTAGAAAATAACCGTTTAGCTCATCTCTATTACAAACCATTTTCGTGAGTCAAAAGTATTATAGTTTTGACCCGTGACCGGTTAAGAGTTCTGACTTTTAAATAAAATTATCATAGTGGGCATGTTGGATAAATTTAAAAGTAGGGATATTATAGCTGTTTCAACTTCAGCTCCAAAAAATTGTAGCTTTCGGTTCCAATACTTTCAAAATGGAGATTTATCAAAGTTTAGGAACCAAATCGATAAGTATTAAGTATTTTTACCACAAATTTTTAAGTAACTTATTTTTACATACAATAATTATAATTATGTCTACTACTGCAGTAATTTTATAAAATACGCCTGTCGCATCATCCTGCAATGCATACTGAATTTCCGGTTATAAAAATTACTATTTCTCGAAAACCGTCTTACATAGGATAATCGTTCAAAAACGTATCTTAGCCATTGTGTAAAAAAAATTTCGAAAAACTCTTGAATCCCAGCAGATTTGGGGAAAAATTCATTTTTCAAGATTCCGGGCGTTGGACGTTTTTGGCTCAAAAACTCATGCCAAGGTTTGTAACGTTTCCACCAAAGATTTCCAATGTTTTCACCAAAGTTCGTAAAAATTGGATATTTCCTTGGAAAGTTTTCGTACAGACACATATATGCATATTAAAAAGCAATTAAGTCACAAATTCCAGGTTTAAGTCTCACAATGATACTGGCTGTATTAGTTGAATTTTCCATTCATAAATTTACTAAAACAGGATGATTAATAGTGACAGTTGTGGATTAATCAAATACTGAATGACCATGTCACCGTAAGCAATCAACTGTGAAAGGTATTGGTCATGATATTGTCAATATTGTCATTTTATTGATAGTGAGGTTATTTTATCAAAACTCACGAGTCAATTTATATAGTATACTCGACAAAAAAGTTAAAGAAATGCCAAAAATTTTGAATTTTTTTTTGCTTTTGTTTATTTTATTTATTTTTAGGGTTCCGTAAAGAAAAAGAAAAAACGAAACCCTTATGGTGAGACTTAGGGCTTGGAATACCGGTGTCTTTTTATAATACCGGTATTTTATCGGTATTAAAATTTAAAATACCGGAATTCCGGTATTTTTTCGGTACACAGTGAAAAAATTAGTGTTAAAATTAACACAAATCACATGTGCAGAACGGTCCACTAATTTTTTTGTGTTATTTTAACGCAAAGCATATGTGTCAAATCTATACACAAAAAACACACAAGAGGACATACATTTTGTGTTAATTTTTCAGATTTATCAGAGTTAGTTATTAAACTTTTTTATTCAATATTTTAATTCTACTGAAGCTTAAGATATTTGAAAGTCGTCAAAAATTATAACGATTTTGTCCATACATTATTATAAATGAGACTCAAAGAATGCAAAGTTAGTCAGTTATTTGTAACAATTCTTACTCGTGTCCATATATATCTACGAAAATATATATAATAAAAGAGATGAGAGTAGTTCTTATTATTAAACAAAACCGAAAAATTGTAAGTTTTTTCAGTTATTGACGAATATAGTCTTATTAAACGTTTAAAAATGAAACAATTTTCTTACATTTTAAGGTTATTTTATTACAGACTCAGTTAAAAAAATCATGTAAGCTTATTTGAGATTGTATTATATAATATAAATCTTACATGTAAGTAAGCTTACTACATGATTTTTTGTAACTGGATCTGTAAAAAATAACCTTAAAATGTAAGAAAAATGTTTCATTTTTAAACGTTTAATAAAACTATATTTGTCAATAACTGAAAAAACTTATAATTTTTCGGTTTTGTTTAATAATAAGAACTACTCTCATCTTTTTTGTTATATATATTTTGGTAGATATATATTGTAATGTAAGTTAGGTACTTATAGCATTCTTTTGCTCTACACAAATATTGTGTTACTTCCTTGGTGTTCAAAACAGTTTAACATTTTTATTCTGTTAAATCAATGGCAATAAAACAATAGTAAAATATTTTACCCAAACATAGGTAATTTGGTATTTTTTTCGACAGACGTATTCCAGAATTGTAAAAACTATGTATAAAAACATATGAATGAATTTAAGGTATTTGGTCATTTGGACATCTGGAAAACATTAAACAAAATTGAAGATACATATTGCAATAATTTATGATCCATGCTTATACTGCTATATACAAAATACTTTATAACCATTCAATACCAATAGTAAATCTAACGTAAAAATATTTAAAATAGGTAATCATATAAAGTATCTGATTATGCTAATACCGAAACCGGTTTGCTGATACCGGTCTTATAAAACGTATAAAAATGTCCGGTATTCCGGTTTTTCGGTAGTACCGAAATACCGATATTCATGCTCTAGTGAGACTTTAATGTCCGTCCTATGGAGATTAGACAAGGAGACGAAACTCAATGTATTAAAAAAAGTGTTTAAATCAAAGATGGCACTCGTGTTCGTCGGATACGAAAGCGGTACAGTACTTACTCTCAAATGGAACACTCTCAAATGGAAACGCGAGCTTCTATATTATCTTTGTTAGCTTTTGAATAGAATCTTCTGGAATCTTTTTCAATATTCAACTCAGTTTTAAAGTGGGTTTTTCGATCGTTTTTAAAATAAACTTAACAATTTTTATTTTGCGTCGCATCATTTATAATTTATATTGTATATTATATAATTCGCTGACGTCACTATATAAAATCGGAGTCAGTACCATTGGATATCCGCCGTATAAAGTAATTTAAACTATAAGAGTTTATTTCATACATATGTAATTTCTATGTATTTCATTATTATTAAATATTATCAACCGACATTGATGAAGATTCAGTATATTTCAGTCCTTAAAATCATAACGGTCTCTTAAGTACCCCGTTTGGCCCCCTCCCCCTATATATATAGTATAGGGGTACTTAAGAGACCGTTACGATTTTAAGGACTGAAATATACTGGATCTTCACCAATGTCGGTTGATAATATTAATTATATATAGATATAATTAATTAATTATAAATAGATATATATTAAATTAGATATATATATATTAAAAAATTATAAATAGATATATATATATATATATATATATATATATATATATATATATATATATATATATATATATATATATATATATATATATAAAAGAGAAATGTTTAAAAGCAATTGTCGTATTTTAAATGAAATTCTTGTAGTTAGTAATTATTTCGGCCATTAGTTGAAATAACATTTAGTCGTGTAATATAAAATGTTTTTTTCCGACCACTAGGTCGATCACAAGCACTTCTTTTTAAACAAAAAAATTTTGTACTCGACTGTGCTAGACGTGTGCTATCATGGCCCCATAAATAAAAAAACTAAATTCCAAAACATGCTATTTTTATCGCCAAAAACCTTTCTTTAACATTTTTATAATTTATTGTAATTAACACATCTTTCTAGGAACCGGCGAGGTACTTTCACAGCCCAGCACCGGTCTACGAATTGGCGTTTGAGAAACACTGACCTAGTGAATTATTTGTGTAAATATTTTATCTTATCTGTTATCTAAAATTTTATCTAGATAACGGTTAAATTATTTGTTATCTTTATCTAGATATTTTAAATTATGTTATCTGTTATCTGTTATCTATAGATAATAAAATTCGATATCTTGCCCGACACTGGTCTTATAGTCCGAAAATACGGTAAAGTTAGGAGTGCTGACGGTACTGATTATTAAGGTATGTTTGTCATACATACTATATTTATGCATTTATATTATAATAAGTTGTTATTTATAATTGTATTTTTTGAAGTATAAGGTCGCTCATTAATTGTATTTTATACACATGTACTTGTAATAATTGCAATTAAATTCATTTTTTTGCATCAAATTACATACATATCATACAAATATATGTACGTTTTATGCATTTGCATCCAGTACATGATAATGATCCGTCATAACGAGCGCAAACGGAAATCGTATTAATAAATATATCATTTGTATAAACTTGATATATTTTTGCATAATTTTGCGCTACCTCCAAGGATTGAATTTTGCTGATCTAATTGTTTGGTGGCAAATGTTTCTTCAGAAGGATTTTGAGATTATTTAGAACCTTTCTTTTTTATCAAGAACAAATAGATGTATAGGCCAAATCAACTAAAAATGGTCTGATGTCATTAACAAATCAAGCAGTCTTAAGTTACTGTAGTTACTCTAATATAAAAATAACAAAAAGAAAAAGAAATAGAAAACCAAGTACGTCTAAGTTTTCTTTATTTGTTGCATTGCATTGGTTTGATGACGTCAGACCATTTTTAGTTGATTCGGCCAACATGTACTACTTACTTAAAATAGTTCTTGTCTTACTACAATCTTATTTTGTTTGTAAAATAATATTTAAGATAAATGAAAGATACGACCCAGTGAACATTTTTCTGTAAATTTTATGTCACAGTGACAGAACTGAAAGTCACATGTTACATAACATGTGAGTCACATGTAACTCACATGTAACTTACAATTTCCCACTTATAAACGTAACAATGTGACGTAACATTATTATGTTCTTGTTCCGTTTTAGAAAAATATAACTTTCAATATAGTCTTCTTTTGCAAAAAGCAAATTCAAAATTCCCTTTTTTTTGTTTCTTATTAACATTACATACACATATTACCAACTAATTGATATATATATATATTATATATATATATATATATATATATATATATATATACATATAAATTATTATTATTATTATTTTTTTTGTTGGCTGTTGCAGGATTCGATCCATTATCCAAGCTGAAGCATCTTTTAAATTATCGACAGTCTTAACCACTAAACCAAACTCACTTATTTATTCTGACCGTGTTATATATTAATATATATCACAAAATAGTAAATAAAGCCTTACAAGAATTTTCATAAAAGTTTCATTTTTAAATTAATATGTAACAAAATTAACGTTGTTTTAACGACGTATTAATGTTGTTTTAATGAAATGTCGCAATCATGACTCTTTTGTTATGTTTTTGTGGCGTATCAATATTAATAAAACATTCGTTCATCCATTTCATCCATCCATTTTTGTATAAGTCGATTTATGTTATTTGTTATATGGGTTATGGGGTTATATAATATATAAATTATGGGGTTATATTATATAATATAACCCCATAACCCATATAACAAATAACATAAATCAACTTATACAAAAATGGATGGATGAAATTTAATTACATCAGACGCCAACAGGGGATAGATTGAAAAACTGCAGGAATCTTTAAATGGATAATTCCTCACGAATTGATACATTTAAAATTAATATGGTAACAAAACATTTCACAAAAGTGACAAGTGAAATGTTTTATTAATATTGATACGTCACAAAAACATAACAAAAGAGTCATGATTGTGACATTTCATTAAAACAACGTTAATACGTCACAAAAACATAACATAAGAGTACTACTGTTGTGACGTTTCGTTCAAAGTAACATTGTTAGGTCATCAGGACATAACAAGAGTCATAGTTGTGACATTTCATTAAAGTAACGTTGATACGTCACAAAAACAACATAAGAGTCAGTGTTGTGAGGTTTTATCAAAGTAACATTGTTAGGTTGCGAAGACATAACATAAGAGTCACACTGTGACGTTTTATCAAAGCAACCTTGATACATCATCTAAACGTAACACAGCAGTCACAAATGTCACATTTTATTACAGTCACAATGGCATGTAACTGTTACGTAACATACAGGTAACAATTAGGTATATAACATAAAGCTCTAATTTTATATAATTGTTATATCACCCATAAGTCAAAAAAGTTACGTAATTTGTTATTTCCTTGTTACATCACATTTACATTCTATGTTCACTGGGGAATGACTTGAAGTTTCTCCTAAAATAGTTGAGATCGAATACCTTTATTTAATTGAAATGAAAAAATAACATGACGGACAATACAGGGTGTTTCAGACAACTAAGAACATATAAATTTTAACATGGGAAAAATTTGTTGTGATCAAAGGTGCTTTAATTTGTTTTTACTAGATATTTAATATAAATTGAAATGACATTGCAGCAAAATAATGTTTTATTAAATTAATATTATGTTTGCATCACCGGATAAAAATTATAAAAAAAAAAATAGTTTTAGAATTCCTAGACATAGGTCTTTCAAATGATACCTCGCACGATGTATTAATTAAAACTTTTTTTTGCACCAAACTGACCTACACGGAGAGAAAAATCATATAATTTTTGTAGATAAAATTTCAGAAAAATTACCATGCTCTATTATAATGCGTGCGTAAGAAAAACAATTAAAAAATATTTTTTTGTCGGGATTGGAACTTTTTACTGTGCTGTTTTACAAATTTTACGGAGCTAATATTACGGAAAGAACATTCTATCCTTTAAATTTTTTATGATTAATTATAATTTTTATATTTTTACCGTACAAAATTGAATATGTTCGCCTTTTACACGTCGATTGTAGAGCTGAGCACAGTAATTTTTCTATGAATTTTCTCTCCGTCTACCATTTTAATCTAAAATTATATATTCCTACGTTACATAGATTTCGGGCAAAACCTCGGTGAGAGATGGACAGGCGGAGACAAGAGTGATCCTACAAAGGTTAAGTTTTCCCTTTTAAGGTACGGCACCCAAAATATTAATTACTATTACAAGTTACAAGTAGTGGATAAGGTAGATAGAGATAAAAACATATTATGTATATATGTACCAATGTACAATAAAAAATTTAATTATACAACAATTTTACGTAAAACAGTAATTCTTAATCTATAACTTGATAATCATATGTATTATACATATCTACATGGAAACCTTGAAATTGAAAAGTATGTAAAGATATTGTTCACATTTGTCGAAGAAAGTAGGTAATTAATAACTACTAGAAACATAGAATATACAGGCTGTTTCAGAGCAGTAAAAATAAACTAATTTTCTATTCTTTTCTAAAAACACATTCCAAATTTAAAATGTACCCAATTTCATTAATGAAAAAGATAAAGCTACGAAAGTATGTATTTACATTCCAATGTATTTGAATACGAGACGCTAAAAACGTCTGTCGGTTTTTCTTTTTGCTTTTATTTATTTTTTAGTGTTACCAATTTTGAAGTATTTTATACAGTTTAACGTAAGAAAAAATTATTAGGATCAGAGTATACTTATTTTCTTATAGGTATGATTTTTATACACTATCCATAGTATTTTTTCGACAATCATAGTGGAAAGAAGGCTTTTGCGCTCTGTGAAGAGAGCGCAAAATGGCTATTTGCCGAAGACTTTCGTTGCTGAGCAACGAAGTACTACTTTGCGCTTTAAAGCGTAAAGTAGTACTTTGTCGCTCGCTCAACATATATTTAATTAAAAATCGGGTAGGCGTTGTTTATATTTTCTATGGTAACAAATAAACAGATTCTAAAATTATTCAAGTGAAATATTAATTTTATTAAATTTTAAAATAACTAGAAAATATTAATCAAAAATAAAAAATAACTATAATTAAGAAAAAATAGGAATAAAAAATTTTAAGAAATCTATACATATATGATGGAAATATATAATTTTGACAGTGATTTCTCAAGTACACCTCCAAATATTTCTGAAGCTGCAAAACATGAAAGTAAATATTAACGTCCATTATTATTTTTTTAAGTATCTTTTAAATAAAAAATACATTTTATAAGATTGTAGAAAAAATTTTGTGTGTACTTCGAGCACAAAATGATATTGCCGCTCTCATGAAATTAACGCGCTCCGCCTGGCGACGTCGCGCGTCAACATTTTCAATCGAGCGGCAATATACCATTTTGCGCTCTTAATACACAAATAACTATAACGTAGTTGCTCTGAGATAGTCAGGTACAAAAGTATATCACAAAAAAATTTTCTTTTATAAAAAATTAAATAATGTATTAATATTCTTCAGTTAAATTATATTTGTATACCACTTGTTTTTTTATACCTTTACTCTATAGCATGTACATGTAAAAAGAAAAAGAAAAAATAACATGACAAAAATATTTCGTAAACTATTTTTTCCCCTTCAGCAATCAGAAACAAAAAAATTAAAAAATTATACAATTTTAAAACAAGAATGATTAATTGAGACAATTGTCTAATTGAAATAGTGCTTCGATTGAGAGAAAGAAAAATGCGTATGCATTGGTCACACGGATATAAAAAAGACATTAAGAATTTTTATGTAAACAAATCATTATATTTGTATACAGGGTGGAATTTATACCTTATTTAAACTCTTATACTTTTTGGTGAATTTCGACATAGCTATGTTGTTTCTAACAAATTACGTTCTAAATCATCAGTAGTAAGGATTGGAGAGTTCTGGCACCACCTTCCCACCTGCCGACTTTTTGAGTGACCTCGGCAGGTGGTAAAACTACCAAGGCGGTTCTAGAAGCCTCCGGCGGTGGGTGGAGCAAAACTTGGTCTCCAACCTAACGATATCTAGTGAAATTTTTTTCTAACCTAACAGAACCCAGTGGAACTTGACCTAACCTAACGAAACCTAAGCGAACTTAGCTTAACCTAACAAAATTTTTTTCTAACCTAAGAACTGAAAAATTCCCTAACAGATGGCGCAGCCACCTTCGAGCCCTGTGAATTCGCTACTAGATGGCGCAGCCACCTTCGAGCCTGTGAATTCGCTACTAGATGGCGTTGCTAGTCTGGATTCCTGTGTGTAAGTTTGAAAAATTGTCAATAGATTGCATCGAAAACCTTTTTTTTGATAGTTAAACTAGCCATTAAAAGATGGCCTTGCTTTCATAATTTTATATTTTTATATGAAAACAGGCTTAAACTGTCAGCTGACGTCACTAAAGGTAAACTGATATCAAACAGCGAAGATTTCTCTCTAATATGCAAAAATGAATTTTATCATATGATTGTATATTTTTATCTGAAAACAGGTTTAAACTTGTATAAATTGCGAAGATTTCTCTCTAATATGCAAAAATGAATTTTATCATATGATTGTATATTTTTATCTGAAAACAGGTTTAAACTTGTATAAATTGCGAAGATTTCTGTCTAATATGCGAAAATGAAGCAGCAGGTTTTAACCTGTATGGCTACATAAAGTGTGACAGCTGACGTCACCATAGTATTTTTTCTGCTATAAAAAGGACGCGACAGAATTTCATCAGTTACAATTTTGTTCGAAACTTTAGTGAAAAAAACATTAAACCTTATTGTTGTGAATTTTCAATTGTTGTGTGTTAAGAGTTAATTGTTGCCAACAATGGAATCCATTACTGCTGGTGCTTCATCTGGAAACAGAGACTTAATTCAAAAAATGGCTGGAAATTTTGTGGACGAATTGAATCATCTTGGCGCTGTTAAACGATGGATTAAACTTTCTGATATGGAAATTGGAAAAGTATATAAAATAATGGGAGTCAGTCAACTACCATCGAAATTCGATTCATCGAAAATGAAGACAATATTGGAATTGAAAATTGGATACATTTCGTTACCAGCGAGATTTGACAATTTGAACGAGCAGATGCTGGCATGGTTGCAAAGCAATCCAAAACTTGGTATTATGAATAATGGACCCATTGGACTAACTCATAAATTGCAATTCAAAACGTTGGATCTTCTTGAAATCGTTGGGGGTGCTGAATGGCGAATTTTGTAATTTATTCTCTTCAAAATGTATTATTTAATTGTACTATGTATTTTAAAAATTTCAATATTGTACCAATTTTTACATATATTTAATAAAAATTACAAATTCAATTGGTGATCTTTGATTCCTCACAGAGCACTTTCTTGCATATGCACAAATTTTTAATATAATTATAAATTTTACAAGTTAAAAAAGTGATCATTGCGTACCTATTTTTGTATAAAACTATACTTAATAAAAAAAAATTTTAAGAAAAAAAACCGATCTTTTGATTTACACCGATCCCCTAAAGAGAAATCAAACTAATTTTTGATATTATATCTTAAACTTGATGTATATATAAAAATTCCATTTACAATTATGGTACACCATATATACTCGTAAATTTTACAAAAATGTATCACTCTGTACATTTTTTAAATCTGTGTGCATATTCTTTGATGTTATTTAATCAGCTAAATCTTTAATCAACTAAATCAGCTAAAATTGTTACATACTTACGTTATAAATATCTAAGTGTGTATTTTTCTTTTAAATAATATATAACTTAGAAATACTCATGATTACTTTACTATAGCTGTAATCACGCGATATCATGTTATAAAATACATAAGAATTTACTCATTTAATGTAAAAATATTTGATTATCAACAATTAAATAAAAACGAATTTTTTTAAAATATATGTATATAGTAATATAATATTTCGCATATATACAGTACTCTGTTAAAAGTACGGGTTTCTACACCGTTAAAAAACATATATTTTACAATATCAATATATTGTAAAAAATCATATTTCTTAATATTTTTAAAACTGAATATGTAATATCAAGAATTTAAAACAGTTTTGAAACATTAATTTCTCCTTATAATATTTTTTTTTGTCTTAAATTAATAGCACAATGTTCCATATATTTTAAGAAAATTTTTCTTTTAATATTTTATAACTTATCTAAAAAATTTATAGCTATTTTTATCAAAAAATTTATTACTTGCTATTGTTAAAAAATTAGTTAAATATATCTATAGGTATTAAGTGACCCCTAGTTTTTGTAAAAGACGGTGCTAATAGCAATTCATCTTAAATACGAAATTATTTTATCAATGCTAAATAAGCGTTTTTTTATTCTCATATTATCATACTCCAATATATTGTATATTATTATAATTTATAAAAATGTGTTTTATTTATTAAAAAATTTAGCAAAATTTTAAATAATATCGCGTCAAAATAATATTCAGAAGTCAATAAAAGACAATAGCAGTAAATTTATTAAGATAACTATAAATAAATATTAATCTAATGTTGAAATATTTATTAACAAATAGTACTGCTTAGTAGAAAATTAGGCACCTATTGTTTTGTTTTCAAATTTACCTTTTTGCAATTAAAGAAAATTTTAATGATTTCGTTTTAACCAATTACCCAATGATTTAGGAACCGGATATTCAGGACCCCAATAATTAGAGTTGAATTCCAGAAAAACATTGTTTTTCTGGAATTCAACTCTAATTATTGGGGTCCTGAATATTGGATATCTGAATATTGGAATCCTGAAAATTGAATTTTGGTGTTATTTTGGTGCATTTTGGTGACATTTGGTGCAGTTTGGTATCATTTTGGTGTCATTTGGTGCAGTTTGGTGTCATTTGGTGCAGTTTGGTGTCATTTTGGTGCATTTTGGTGTCATTTTGGTGCATTTTGGTGTCATTTGGCGCACCTTTGGTGCATTTTGGTGTCATTTGGTGCAGTTTGGTGTCATTTGGCGCACCTTTGATGCATTTTGGTGTCATTTGGTGTCATTTTGTTGCATTTTGGTGTCATTTGGTGCACCTTTGGTGCATTTGGTGTCATTTTGGTGCAGTTTGGTGTCATTTTGGTGCATTTTGGTGTCATTTGGTGCAGTTTGGTGTCATTTTGTGCACCTTTGGTGCATTTTGGTGTCATTACTTTACGTCAATTCTGCTCTGGTTGTACTATATAAGATCATGTCGATATAAAAACTAATCAGTGTTATGTTATAAATCGAACTCTTCACATCTCTTCAGAAGTTCTCTTTTACGTCATATGGAAAGAAGAGTGCATGCTCAGGAACATCAAACAAACAATAATGACCAGATCGCAAATAATCAGTTTGAATATACCACGGTAAATAATGGGACACAAGTGAACAGCGTGGAGAACAGGAGACAAAGTGAATCGTCAAAATCTAATGATGAAAATGATGATAATGAAACCGAATATAGTTTTGAAGCAAGAAATGAAGAAAAGGAAGATAAAGCACCAGTATTTCAAAATCAACACGAAAATGATACAGATCTATCTAAAAGAAACTTGAATACTTTTGATGAAAGTATGATGGCTGCAGCAGAAGCAATCAGAAGTAAATTCCACGCTTTAAAAAACTCGCATAATATTCTACAATCGGTAAATGTCGAAGATAATCGATCTGATGAACAAAAGCATTTACCATCGCCTAATAACTACAAAGAAACAAGTTTTACTCCAAAGATAGCTGGTCTCTTACAAACTGCTCTAGACATATTAATGATCAAAGAGCTTCAGAACGCATGCGCAAAGGATGAAGAACAAGAAGATAAAAATTCGGAAGAAAAGGACCAACCTTCAACATCTAATTCAATAAATGGAGAAGCTAAACGTTTCAAATATGATGATGAAAATACTAACCTTCATAATGGCCATTCGAAACCTGTTGATAAAGAAGAATATTTTGATGACCCGAACCATTTAGTTGATGAACTAAGAAGTTTAGCGACTCAGACGCAAATTGGAGAAGAAATGGTTAATACTATATGTAATTTAATGGAAAGGAGTCATATTATAAATCCCAGCTTTGCGGATTATATCGAAAACGAGAAAAAACGAAGCCATTTTAATAATTTAAAGGAAAGTGACATTGGAAAGCGGATTATCTCAATAACCAGGGAATTGGAAAAGCATGATATTATTGAACCAGTGTTAAAATATGTATCCAATGATGATGAAAAAACATCTGCTAGCGATAGCGAAGATACTGCGAGCGAAGGAGAAGCTGATGATGACGAGAATACAGTCGCCAACGATGGTGATGAAAAAATTTCGGGTGAAGGGTTATACTTAAGGCCCTATAGCAGATATTAAAATAAGCTATCAGCATTTAATAAGTTGTTAAAAAAAAAATCTTTGTAACTTTTCAATAGCTATATGTTAATTATTTTAAAATTATGTGAGTGTTGTTATTTCTTACATACCACAGTCCTTAATTCTAGTAATTCGTTGAAAAAGATCACCGAAATGATTGTTCTTACAACGAACTATGTAATGTGTATTTTTTAAGCTATTAAAATAGGTAATGTTTTTGCTTGCTCCTGAATATAGGCAATTAAATCGCATTGTCCTATTAACGTTCTGATGCGATAGAACATATGTGTAAACTATGTAATTCTTGCCAATAAGTATTCACCCATATTATTAATGATTTGCTAATTTGAAGTATCGTTTGAACAGTAATGATCTAAAACTGCTGTGCAGGAAAGGGTTAATTAATTGAATGCAGCTTAACTCCGGAAAAAAAAATAAAATTTCGTAATCCAAAATTAAAGTTTTCATCCGCTCTTTAAAAATTATGAGAGTTATTTACTGTCCACCCTATATATACGCATTTATTCTTATGATATAAAATTACATTTTCAATTCGTTTGCTTAGAAATATTTGTCTGTGACTGATAATTTTTAGGTGTTTTTACAAAATTAAACTGCAAAAAATAGTTTAAAAGTATTTCACTGTCTATAAAAACATAAATTTTTTTCTCTATCATCAATAAATTAACAAACAAAAAATACTTATTCAATACCTACCTAGCTTGCTATAACTATTGTTTATGGTAGAAAATATTGGGGGAATATATAAACATAATAAGTTTCAGCGAAGTAAGAACATACGAATTTAACATGGGAAAAAATTGTTGAGATCAGAGCATGCTTGTCTTTTATGGGTATCGTTTTATATAGGTATCGATAGTTACTAAAATTTTCTTTAATTGCAAAAAGGTAAATTTGAAAACAAAACAATAGGTGCCTAATTTTCTACTAAGCAGTACTATTTGTTAATAAATATTTCAACATTAGATTAATATTTATTTATAGTTATCTTAATAAATTTACTGCTATTGTCTTTTATTGACTTCTGAATATTATTTTGACGCGATATTATTTAAAATTTTGCTAAATTTTTTAATAAATAAAACACATTTTTATAAATTATAATAATATACAATATATTGGAGTATGATAATATGAGAATAAAAAAACGCTTATTTAGCATTGATAAAATAATTTCGTATTTAAGATGAATTGCTATTAGCACCGTCTTTTACAAAAACTAGGGGTCACTTAATACCTATAGATATATTTAACTAATTTTTTAACAATAGCAAGTAATAAATTTTTTGATAAAAATAGCTATAAATTTTTTAGATAAGTTATAAAATATTAAAAGAAAAATTTTCTTAAAATATATGGAACATTGTGCTATTAATTTAAGACAAAAAAAAATATTATAAGGAGAAATTAATGTTTCAAAACTGTTTTAAATTCTTGATATTACATATTCAGTTTTAAAAATATTAAGAAATATGATTTTTTACAATATATTGATATTGTAAAATATATGTTTTTTAACGGTGTAGAAACCCGTACTTTTAACAGAGTACTGTATATATGCGAAATATTATATTACTATATACATATATTTTAAAAAAATTCGTTTTTATTTAATTGTTGATAATCAAATATTTTTACATTAAATGAGTAAATTCTTATGTATTTTATAACATGATATCGCGTGATTACAGCTATAGTAAAGTAATCATGAGTATTTCTAAGTTATATATTATTTAAAAGAAAAATACACACTTAGATATTTATAACGTAAGTATGTAACAATTTTAGCTGATTAGTTGATTAAAGATTTAGCTGATTAAATAACATCAAAGAATATGCACACAGATTTAAAAAATATACAGAGTGATACATTTTTGTAAAATTTACGAGTATATATGGTGTACCATAATTGTAAATGGAATTTTTATATATACATCAAGTTTAAGATATATCAAAAATTAGTTTGATTTCTCTTTAGGGGATCGGTGTAAATCAAAAGATCGGTTTTTTTTCTTAAAATTTTTTTTTTATTAAGTATAGTTTTATACAAAAATAGGTACGCAATGATCACTTTTTTAACTTGTAAAATTTATAATTATATTAAAAATTTGTGCATATGCAAGAAAGTGCTCTGTGAGGAATCAAAGATCACCAATTGAATTTGTAATTTTTATTAAATATATGTAAAAATTGGTACAATATTGAAATTTTTAAAATACATAGTACAATTAAATAATACATTTTGAAGAGAATAAATTACAAAATTCGCCATTCAGCACCCCCAACGATTTCAAGAAGATCCAACGTTTTGAATTGCAATTTATGAGTTAGTCCAATGGGTCCATTATTCATAATACCAAGTTTTGGATTGCTTTGCAACCATGCCAGCATCTGCTCGTTCAAATTGTCAAATCTCGCTGGTAACGAAATGTATCCAATTTTCAATTCCAATATTGTCTTCATTTTCGATGAATCGAATTTCGATGGTAGTTGACTGACTCCCATTATTTTATATACTTTTCCAATTTCCATATCAGAAAGTTTAATCCATCGTTTAACAGCGCCAAGATGATTCAATTCGTCCACAAAATTTCCAGCCATTTTTTGAATTAAGTCTCTGTTTCCAGATGAAGCACCAGCAGTAATGGATTCCATTGTTGGCAACAATTAACTCTTAACACACAACAATTGAAAATTCACAACAATAAGGTTTAATGTTTTTTTCACTAAAGTTTCGAACAAAATTGTAACTGATGAAATTCTGTCGCGTCCTTTTTATAGCAGAAAAAATACTATGGTGACGTCAGCTGTCACACTTTATGTAGCCATACAGGTTAAAACCTGCTGCTTCATTTTCGCATATTAGACAGAAATCTTCGCAATTTATACAAGTTTAAACCTGTTTTCAGATAAAAATATACAATCATATGATAAAATTCATTTTTGCATATTAGAGAGAAATCTTCGCAATTTATACAAGTTTAAACCTGTTTTCAGATAAAAATATACAATCATATGATAAAATTCATTTTTGCATATTAGAGAGAAATCTTCGCTGTTTGATATCAGTTTACCTTTAGTGACGTCAGCTGACAGTTTAAGCCTGTTTTCATATAAAAATATAAAATTATGAAAGCAAGGCCATCTTTTAATGGCTAGTTTAACTATCAAAAAAAAGGTTTTCGATGCAATCTATTGACAATTTTTCAAACTTACACACAGGAATCCAGACTAGCAACGCCATCTAGTAGCGAATTCACAGGCTCGAAGGTGGCTGCGCCATCTAGTAGCGAATTCACAGGGCTCGAAGGTGGCTGCGCCATCTGTTAGGGAATTTTTCAGTTCTTAGGTTAGAAAAAAATTTTGTTAGGTTAAGCTAAGTTCGCTTAGGTTTCGTTAGGTTAGGTCAAGTTCCACTGGGTTCTGTTAGGTTAGAAAAAAATTTCACTAGATATCGTTAGGTTGGAGACCAAGTTTTGCTCCACCCACCGCCGGAGGCTTCTAGAACCGCCTCGGTAGTTTTACCACCTGCCGAGGTCACTCAAAAAGTCGGCAGGTGGGAAGGTGGTGCCAGAACTCTCCAATCCTTACTACTATCATCTTAAAATTTTATCGAAATTCAGCAAAATGTATAAGAGTTATTAAAATTCCATCCTATATACAAATATAATGATTTGTTTACATAAAAAATTCTTAATGTTTTATTTATATCCGTTTTTTACATACTCATTTTTCTTTCTCTCAATCGAAGCACTAGTGTAATATTTTTTCCTTAAATGTGTTTCCTTTAATTCTTTTTGTAGGGCCAATAATTTTTTCGTTTCAGCAATCAGCTTTTTGTAGGATTTAACTAAATTCTTAAACTAAACTTAATTTATTAAATTGTTGCGGTTCTAGACGAAGAATTCCATATTCTCTTTTCTCAACAAATTAAATTCTATTTCTACACACCTTGTTAATTAAGATGTAAAACAATTAATTACAGTTTATAATCTGACAGGTATAAGAGGATAAATTATGAATATTAATCAAATATGGCCAGTCACAATATAAATAAATAATTGATTTATCTTTGGAAATTTTTAACATTTTTTTTTTTCACTTTTTATTATCGCGTTAGTATTAATAAATAAAATTCTTTATTTATAATTTATTTTTAGCTTTTTTCTATGCAGTTCAATGGAATATTTTAAAATGTACCTACATATCTTTGTTATGTAAAGCACTCTTTTTTGATAAGGTCTAGTGATTTCATAAAGTATTCGATAATCAAATAGATATGCATATTAATTAGTGATGTCGGGACACAAAAAAATGTGTAGTTTGTTTTGAATGAATTACTCAGACCTCCCACCGTCACCAAAATATATGATGTATATTCAGATGTTTTCTCAAGATAAAAAGTATAGCTACTAGCTAGTGATCTTTTTTTCCTCTCTGTTAACAATTTTCCAAGTTGAGGGCTGAAGACGACACAAAAAATGTTTTGTAAAAACAAATTGTAACAAGAAAAAACTTTTTATAATAATTAAGGTACGATCACAATGTGATCGGCCGAAAAATAGTCAATTTTCACAACTTTTTTTTTCGAATGGATAGGATGGGGGCATGGGGATGAATTTTTTTTCGATTAATACCACTATTTAACAATACAAAAAAATTTTTTTTATTAATTTTTATTTATTTTTTATAATTATTATAATTTTTTGGAAAAAGTGTCTCTAAATGAAAACTGCGGCCGCAATCGTAAGCACCAAATATCGCCCTTTTTTAAAAACACTTTTTTCAAAAAATTATAATAATTATAAAATATAAATAAAAATGAATAAAAAAAATATTTTTATATTGTTAAATAGTGGTATTAATCGTAAAAAAAAAAAATTTATCCCCATTCCCCCGTCCTACCCATCCGAAAAAAATTTCGAAAATTGACTATTTTTCGGCCGATCATACTGTGATGGCACCTTAAGAAAGGACACAAAAAATACGTTTGTTTACGTAATTAAAGTGTGTTCTCTGTTGGTTAGGTGAATAAACTGTATTATTGTTTGATCGAGACGGACGTTGGTTTCGAAACTCGTTGATCGAGATGGACCGATTGATCGTATGGAAAATAGAGTTACAGTCTAAAAATCATATCCAGAAAACAGGTTATATTTTCTAAACAAACTTGATAATTTTTACAAAAAAATGAAAATTTGGCACTCAAATTATCCAAATTTTGAAAATATCTTCAAAACCAAGTTTCCAATTTCATGGAGTAGTTCCCATAGAACAGGGCTGGCCACTAACTTTACCTTTGGGAGCCGCAAACCCATGAAGCCGATTCGGAGCGAGCCAAGTCATTCTGAGATTGATGGTTCACACAATGAACACACTTTTTACATTTTTATGAAACTAAGAATATTTATAACATGAGAATCAAAAATTTATGTAATATGTAAACATACTTTGTTTTAGTTAGTACATGCACCTATGACCTAGGTACCTAAAACTTAATTTTTAGATGTACTTTTTCTTGTGTTCATTTTGGTCGCGAGCTGTTTGAAATCTGGCTTATAACTGGTGAGCGCAGTTCGCACGAGTTCAGTTAAGTGTTAATCAATTAGTTCAGATCGATGCTTGGATTTAATAAACTTCATTGTTGAATACAAAGACTCATAGGCATAAGTAGTTCCAAAAATTGAAATAAGTCTCTTAGCACATTCTTTTGCTAGTGGATATTTCTCTGCTGGAACGTTTTTTCCAAAATCAACAGTGGAACCGCCAATTTTTTTCAGTTCTTTTAACGCTTCGTCTTCTTGCAGTTCAAGTATTTCTAACTCTATTGCTGCTATATACTTTGTTATTGGATATAAAATGGGACAGCCGTCACTTACAACAGCAAGAGCAAAAGGGTTGTCTAGGAAGGAAAAATAAGGTTTCAGTTTTCTCAAATCAGTGAATCTGTCATTGATTTCTTCAGCAAGACCGATCAATTTACACAAATAACCTTTTGTTTCAATCTGGACGTCATCGTCAATAAGGCTTTTAGAAGTGTACTTTAAACATTTGAAATGAGCGAAAGTTTTGGTTTCAAGCTCTCTTTAAAAAAGCCTCAATTTGTAATGAAAGCTAAATACACTCTATGCTAAATCATAAATAAGCTTTTCCCTACCTTGTAGTGACATGTTCAGCTACTGCAAATACTGAACATCATCGCTAAAAAAACTTAAATCTAACAACCACTGTAGGTCACCAAGTGTTTTAGCACTTGAACGAATGTAGTTTACAATTTTAAAAACTACTTGCATAACTTGTGGGTATTGGAAATATTTTGCTGCTAGGTGTTCTCTGTAAATGATACAATGTACACGTACAAAAGGAGGGTACGATTTGTCAGCATTTAAAAGCCCAATAAATCCTTGTTTGTTCCCTGTCATTGACGGTGCACCGTCGGTAGCAGTGTTGCCGATATTCTCGATAGGCATTAAATTTTTTTTTAAAACATCAACCAGGGCTTCTTTAATGTCATAACCACAAGTAGTATCCTTCAATGCAACTAAGTCTAAGAGCTTTTCCATGATTTCAAAGTTTTTTGATACATATCTCACAAATATTTCTAACTGTGGTTTATCTTTAATATCGGTAGACTCGTCCAAGGCTCGTTAAAAAAGATCGTTATTTGATTTTTTTGCGAGAAATTTTAGATTTTTTCCTTATTTCAAATAGACCTATCAAAACAAATTTTTCAGAAGCATTAAAGAGCCGCACAAGATCGACTCGCGAGCCGCAAGCGGCTCGCGAGCCACGTTATGGCCACTCCTGCCATAGAAGATCAAGAAATTAAATAATTCGTAAATCTTCAATGTGGACTAGTCCATGAAATTGCGAACTTGGTATAGAAAATATTTTCATAATTGTACTACTCAAACTACTTTTATAACTTTTTTATAGCTATTAATTTTGAAAATAATAAACTTGATGAAGTCATCACGTACACTAAATTTTTTTAAAGCTCCAAAAAGCCGTAATTATGTCATCGAAGGATGACATATTAATATCGCTGTGTGATCATAGTGGGGTAAACATTATTATAGAGTTGTATATCCATACTGAATAATTATAGAGTTGTATATCCATATTGAATAAACGCAAGAGGGCTGTAGATTTAACAACTATAGAGTTAACAAAAAATCATAAATTAACACTTTCACTGAGGTGACATTACTTAGTGCGTGTCAAATACACGCACTTAACAAACTTTTTTTATGTTAAAAACGTAAAATTTAATGTCTCTCATAGGTTTTCAGTACTGCTTTTTTCATTTTTGAAAAAAATGAATTGTAAAAACCATTAAACCATTAAATTATATTTCTTAAACAAATATGGTTATTTTTTAACCCAACAACCTGATTTATGTATAAGTAGATCAATTATAATAGAAAAGTAACTTACACAGATAAAAGATTGAACACCACTAATATATGTATAAAATCCACGGCATACACATATTATATTATTGATACAAGGCAATATAATTAGAAACTGACAGTAGCCATCAGATACATTTTGTGACGTCATTAATACCCAGACAAATAATTTAACTTATGTCAAAATTATTTGTCATTAGGGTTGCCCCAGAGAGGCCTATTAAAAATAAGTTATGTTGCGATATCGGTGAGTAATAAATATACCATTGACACCTATTTTAGCCTCTGATCTCTCTGCGTTCTTGAGCCAATTGATCATATACAGTGTCATTCACGAAGGTGGCAACATATGGAAAACTTTTCTATATTAAGTTTCTCAGAAAATTTTATTCTTACTAAAAGTTGGTGCATGTTCTTAAATTAAAAATGCATCCATTAAAATTTAAACAAACTCTATTGTATACAGAGTGGACTTAAGAATGTGAAATTGGCGTAAGAGTCAAGTACCCTAATTATTGAAACTTGACAAAAATTTTACTGGAAAAAGTTGTTTAGAATTAAAAATTAATGTAAAATACAGAATCATAGCCAACTACAACTAATAAAAAATTTTCCTATATTCTTCCGTTTTTTCCGTATCACCCAGTACATTATGAAAACGGACGTACTTAGACGACTACTATTTATGTAGTACTGCAAGACTACACTCTTAATTTTTAAGTTCAACTATCTACTAACTTGAAATTTAAGTTTATTAATATTATAATCAAAATACACAATTAATCTGTTGCCATCACAAGTCATAAGTACTGAAATAAAATATACCAATATTTTAGTACTATTCGATGTAAAAATTAAATAATTAATTGTTTTTAAACTATTCACACTAATTATTTAATTTTTACATCTAATAGTACTAAAATATTGGTATATTTTATTTCAGTACTTATGACTTTTTTGATGGCAACAGATTAATTGTGTATTTTGATTATAATATTAATAAACTTAAATTTCAAGTTAGTAGATAGTTGAACTTAAAAATTAAGAGTGTAGTCTTGCAGTACTACATAAATAGTAGTCGTCTAAGTACGTCCGTTTTCATAATGTACTGGGTGATACGGAAAAAACGGAAGAATATAGGAAAATTTTTTATTAGTTGTAGTTGGCTATGATTCTGTATTTTACATTAATTTTTAATTCTAAACAACTTTTCCCAGTAAAATTTTTGTCAAGTTTCAATAATTAGGGTACTTTACTCTTACGCCAATTTCACATTCTTAAGTCCACCTGTATACAATAGAGTTTGTTCAAATTTTAATGGGTGCATTTTTAATTTAAGAACATGCACCAACTTCTAGTAGGAATAAAATTTTCTGAGAAACTTAGTATAGAAAAGTTTTCCATATGTTGCCACCTTCGTGAATGACACTGTTATATGCTAGAGCGGGTATTTTTGGAAATTTTTTTATTCCGAAACTATTACATTCAAACTGGTAAAACCAAGACTGTTTATTAGGTAGTACGTTGTGCTATATTCTGTATTTTTTACAGAATTTTCTAACAATTTCTACCACCAAAAAAAATTAAAAATAAAAATTCCTATTTTTTTCCATAGTTCTCGGAGAGGTACAATCACAGAAAAAATATATAATGTAGCCTAGTATGTCTACTATTATCACTAAAAAGTGCATTCAGATCAGATGGGTGCAACACTTCGAAAAAAAAATAAATATCCTTATGACCGCTCTAGAGTATTCACCACTTCATATCTCTCTTTCATATAAACTTGCATATAAATATATAATCAAATAGTAGTTACAGTTGATTTTCATCTAAAACGAAACGATTTTTATGAGTGACGAGTGTATGAGGTAAGGGGGTATATATACAATACCATATGCACGATTGATATATAGATTATATAGAGTATATGTACGGTGTGGATTAGTACGAACGATTAAGGGAAATAGGAAGGGATAGATTTGGATATAAAATATTTGGATAATTTCCGCCAACAGACGGCTCAGAGGTGATCCCATTGAAAGGCCACTTGTCTGTCGGAAGAATTTATTACCGAACTCAAAGTAGTTTTGTTTTAAAATTGTATTAAGGATGTTTATTAACTCGGCTTGTTTTACTGGATTTTTTATCTTATTGTTTATTATTTCACTAATTAAGTTTAGACATTCCTTGGTAGAAATGTTGGTGAACATACTACGCACGTCCAGGGACGCCAATTTGGACCGACCGGAAAAGGGAGTATTATTTAACTGATTTACAAGTTGGAAAGAGTTTTTAATGCTGTGTTCGGAGGTGAACTGGGTTTCGGTTTTAAAAAGGCAATCTAGATGTTGTGATAATTTATGTGATGGGCATCCAATATGGGAAACTACTGGTCTGATTGGGTTGTCGGTTCTGTGCGTTTTTACCAATCCATATAATCTAGGGACTCTCGGGTTCATATCCACCAAGAAATGACTATCCCTATCAGTAAAGATACTTTTATTATTATTAATTAATTTTTTAATTTCTTCGTTATATTTGTTAGTAGGGTCTGTTTTTAGGCGTATCATTTTTTCTTTTTTAATAAAATCGTTTATTTTATTTGAATAATCTTGTTTGTTAAGAATTACGGTAGAATTACTTTTATCTGCTTTAGTAAGTACGAAAAATATCTTTGATTATATAACTATATGTTTAGTTATACGAAATTCGTGGAAATTCCAATAAATAATAATAGAATGCTTTTTATTTGGTTATTTAACATTCTAACACATATAATTTTCTATTTAGGACCGGATGTGACTATGTATAATTTAGAACACAGCACAATTATTTAAAATTAACATCTCCAGAATCAACTAAACGGTCGAATTAATTTTAATACAAGACGATGAAATATTTTCATAAATAGATTTAAAACAATTGCTACATTCTCAAAACGATTTCTTTATTCAAAATTTTTTTTGAAATAAAAAAATATCTCTTTGACATTTTTTTTTAGTAATCAAAGAAATTTTTCTGTGAATCAAAGAATTTTTTTTTAACAAAGAAATTTGTAATCTGAATAAAAAAATCGTTTTGAGAGTGTATGAATTGCAAAAAATTTCCTTAGTTTAACCAAAATCAAAATGGTTGTAATTTTGAAATGTTAATTCCAATTTTTTTGTTTTGTTTTAGATGCGGCTAATGGTTTTGGATATGACGGTCAAGACGGTAAGAATTTATGAATTTTTTTCTGATATTAAATCCTTCTTTAAAGCTTTTACTTCTACTAAATCTGCAGTGCAGAACATTTTGATAAAGATATAGAAGTACTTTGAGCTTAAAGGAACTAAGCAACAAAAAACTGGTGTTCAGTTACTTGGGAAAATTCAAACTAAAATTTTAAATTTTCAAAGTAATAATTATTTTATTCAAGCAACTATTTTAAGAGTAACATAAAGTGATAATTATTAGAGAAATCGTAATTCTTTGTTATATAAATTTTTATATTTAATAATTAAATCAAGGTTAAGGCTAGAGAAAAAAAAAGTTTTGTAAATAATAAATGAAAAATTTCAGTAAAAATAAATTGAAAATTACCGATATTTTTTTCAATCATTGTACTATAATTTTAGTGTTATTATCTATTATAATATTGCTAATGAAATTTTCAAACAGAATTTTTTTTATTGATACAAAAGAATTTTCACCTATGAATTTTTAATACGTTAATTATTGGCTATGACCACTTTAATAATAGTTTCTGTCTGAAACAAGGCATACAAACAGTTGCATTTGTTCCCCGGTTATAAGAAAAAGATCGAGTCTTATTAAATTGAAACAAGGTTAAGTTAGAAATATTGCATACTTTATGATGTTGATTGATTTTATAAAATACCCCTGTCGCAGCATAACATAACGAATTTCCGATCATAAAAATTACTTTTTCTCGAAAACCCGCTTACCTAGAATAATAATTCAAACTATATCCTGTGATTTTTTCCACTCTTTGTGTTGGTGTAAAAAAATCAAAAAAATTTTTGTTAGGTTCCTAGCATCGGACGTGTCTGGCTGAAGAACTCATCCAAGATTTTTGGACTTTCAACATTTTCACCGAATTTCGTAAAAATACGATATTCCGTTCGAAAGTTATAGTGTGGACACATATTATACATATGTATACACATAAACTTTTGTGAATGTAATTTTCGGCTTTTAGGGACCTCAAAACAAATGTCTATCATAGTCCCGGACTTACGTCTCACCATGACAGTAGCTGTAAAGCCAGGCGCACATTGAGCTGCGTCACGCAGTAAGCGCAGAGCAGGACAGGAAAGCGCGACAAATAAACTGTGTGGCCTGGCGCATATTGAGACGCAGTTAACGCAAGTAGGGCAGTGCAGTTCCTGTGACTCTTGTTGTAGAACGAGATAGCACGAATTTAAAAGCAGAGCAGAGCAGCATTATTTTTCTTCAATTTCTTCAATTTTTTCATTTCAGCGAAATAAAAATAAATAAAACTCGAGAAGTGTTACAATGTCGCACAGCATCATGCAGTTTCTGTGTCACATTCACGAGTGCCACAACGGTTTCGTGCGACGCAGTGCTGCTCTTCTATGCTCTACGTTTCAATTCGCGCTGTCCCGTTCTACAACACAAGTCACAGAAACTATGTTGCCCTTCCTGCGTTAACTACGTCTCAATGTGCGCCCGGCCTAATAGTTGAATTTTCCATTTTAAAATTCGCTAAAATGTATATCTTAAACCTTAAAGGGAAATATGTAAAATTGTAAGAAATCTAAAAAGGAATAGAAGGGGGCTTTGACTGTAAAGATTTTTTTACTCACCTAGTATTCGGAGTAAAAGTACTTTCTTGGTTTTTTACTCGTAGACTATATTATTTAGTTTTTTTTTTTTTGCTCGTCAACTGTACTTTTGGAGAAAATTGGCGACATTTCTTGTTTGTCCTCCGGAGCCCCCTATTATATCTACAAAAAAATTCAGGCCTACTCAAAATAAAAATCCCAAAATCGCCTCTATATAATTTCTTTATAAACTTGCTTATTAAGGCCTACTAATTAGTAAGGTGACAAAAAAAAATTGAAAACAAGACATGAAAAAGTTAACAAATATGTAAGAATGAAAAAAAAAAAACAATAATTATTGAAATCTAGATAAACAATAAATTTACCAAATAAGGACTGTTTCACCTACTAGATTACCTTTGTAAATAGGCAAAAAAGAGCCTAATCAGAAATGCATTTTTTAATTAAATTGTATATATACATATTATCAAGTTATATTAAAAATAATTTATTTAATGATAAATACAGTGAAACTCCATTGACGTCGATATCATAGGACCGTTGGCACCGGAAAGAAATTAGCGCCGAAAGTTGGAAAATCCTTTTGTTTTTTATATGACAAAATTGCTTCCAAATTGCTCCTTTGGGATCAGTAATTGCTCCACTGAAACTTCATTATTATTTAGTCATTTATAAACAAAAAGCTTTTTTGTTTTACTATTTCTATTATCAAAATCTTGTCAAATAATGCATTTTTATGTAATTTATTTACATCAAAAAATTGCTCCCAATTTGCTCCATCTAATTTGAAAGTTAAATATTAATTTTTCTGAATAATAATTAAAATATATTAAAATATTTAAGATTAGGTTATGTCTTATTAAAACGTATAGGCAATCCAACATATTACCTTTAAGTCGTTTGCATATATTTAAGGATAATTGAATTCTGATAGTTAAATAACATTATAAAAAAAAAAAAATATTTTAATAATTATTCAAAAAAACCAATACAGTAGTATTTTAACTAAAAGAAAGTTTTTTAAGGGGAATTCTGAGGTAAGGGGATTACAAATATTTTAAATGTTAATCAAGGCAACACTGACAAATAAATGAAAGAGAGATAATTATATATCTTTTATATTCAATAAAAAGAGATAAATTGTAACTAAGAGGAATTTACGCTCTTTCTTTTAGTTAAAATTCTACTGTATTTAGCTTTTAAATTAAATAGGGCAAATTGGGAGCAATTTATTGACGTAAGGAAAATATAAAAAAAATATTTTTTTGGGAGATTTTGATAACTTAAATAACGGGGAAAATTTTTTCTCTTTATAAATAACTAATTAAATAATTATGTTTCAGGTGGAGAAATTACTGGTTTTTGAGGAGCAATTTGGAAGCAATTTAATCATATAAAAAAAAAAAAAAAAAAAAAAAAAAACATTTTTCAACTTTCGGCGCTAACTTCTTTCCGGTACCGTTGGTAACTATTTTTAGTTAACAATTTAGCTCACGGATATTAAGTCCCAGAAGGTTATTGTAGTTTTTTGACTTCTACCGCAGAAAAAAGCAAATTTTTACAGCGAAAAAAACCTATCAAAATATTATATAACAGTAACAATATATTAAATAATAAATAATATAAATTACACTAATTTATTTTATCCGTTAAATCATAGATTCCCAACCGTTTCTGGACCACGGCCCCCTTTAGTACAGAACAGAAATTTCGACGCCCCCTATAGCAACGCCGCGGGTTTTTTTTATTCGTCAATTGTACCCTTTTTTCACAACCGGCGACTTTTTTTTTTGCTCGTCAGCTGTAAAATGCCGCCCTCTTTTTCTATTTTTCACAACCGGCGACCTTTTTTTGCTCGTCAGCTGTAAAATGCCGCCCTCTTTTTTTATTTTTCACAACCGGCAACCTTTTTTTGCTGGTCAGCTGTAAAATGCCGCCCTCTTTTTCTATTTTTCACAACCGGCGACTTTTTTTTGCTCGGCGGCTGTAAAATGCCTTACTTATTTGATCACCCCTACTGACAACCTTATCCGCTACCGCCCC
This sequence comes from Brachynemurus nebulosus, assembly GCA_035578155.1. Lineage (NCBI taxonomy): Eukaryota > Metazoa > Arthropoda > Insecta > Neuroptera > Myrmeleontidae > Brachynemurus > Brachynemurus nebulosus. The sequence goes on from JAPWDM010000003.1 coordinate 2,228,197, forward strand.
CCTGGAAGGCTGCAGCGCCCACTAAGGGACGATATCGCCCCTGTTGGGAATCTATGCGTTAAATTGTCTTACACTTGAGTTTTATATTTTTTCTTGTGTTTTCTACAACTCGTTACCGAAAAGCAATTACCCAAGATCACTCCAACTACAGCAGTTTTTGTCCTCGTGTTTTTGCTAGTTGACAGTTTTTTTTGCTAAACTTCTTTCTGCTTAATTTTCGTTAAATAAACACAAATTTATTCGAAAAAATATATAACTCGCCTGTAGTAATAAGCGATTAATATGCTTATGATGCTTATGATTAAATATTTGCTTATTATTCTACGAGCTAGCTTGTGGTTGATTAGACCATCATCAGGCAGAAGTAGACCTGAATCAAAAGTCTATTTTAAATTAGAACATAAAATCATAATGTCAAATAGGAACCAAATTAGACGCCAACTGTACTTTATTTATTTTTTTATAAGTAAATTTTAATAAATTTATGCGTAATTTCTGTACTTTGATTTTATATTGTTTGACAGAAGTAGGTGGTATATTAATAAGAATTTTTTTTTTATAAAATTTACAAACCATAAAAATCTAATCAAGGGTGTTTTATTAATACAATAATATAACCTTATTTTTTTTTTACTTTTGTAATTTTTATAAATAATAAAAATAAAATTGCAATGTAATTGATACATTGAACAAGTAGTCAATATTTCGATTTAATAACTGAATAAGGTGTGAAAATATTAATTGACACCATATAAAATCAGCTAAGGTAACGGGCCTAGTTTCTGACCTTTTAAGAGTGACGGCTGAGGTTAAACGACAGTAATAAATATAAGTTTCAACTTAAGAGACAATTAATAATTTTATCAACTAGTTTATGGCTTTCAAAATAAAGCCATACAAGTAAAATAATTATTTGAATTGAATTAATAATTTAAATTAATGTTTTAAAAATTGACAAAAAGGACCCAGTTTCTGACCTTCAAAATTTCTCATGTGACAGTTTCTGACCCTGACAGTGGCCTAGTTTCTGATTCTTAAATTTAAAAATACAGTTTTTTAAAATTTAATTTATAAATAATTTTTTATTGATAAAAATGAATGTTTAATGTAATACGTTATGAAAAATAACAAAAACTAATCGAAGATAACTATAAATAACAAAATAACTAACAAAAACTGGTTAGAATTTAACTGGGCCATACCACTTTAGAAGTGAGCCTAGTAATTGACCCTTATATTTCAATAATAAAAATCATTCTAAGGTATTTTATAAATATTTTAAAATAAATTTTAAACAAATATTAACCTGCTCATATATTTTTAATTAAGTTTTCATACTTACATGATGAATATTGCACAAATCAAAATGAGTACTTTGTAACATAAACTGTTAAGAAACTACCAAAAAAATAGTGTTTACACACATTTTAAACTTAAAAATTTTTTTTTATTTAGTTAATATATTCTAAACTTTTTAAATTGCTGTTCATTAGACACAGAATAGATTACTTTAAATTAAGAATTTATTTTTTTTCTTATTTAAAATATAGTTTTTTTATTAATTTATAACAAAGTTGAAAAGTTCAGAAACTGGGCCAGGGTCAATTACCGGGTCTTTTACCTTATGTCAGCTATTATATTTTCATCCACAGTAGTACAGGATAATCCAAAATTGATAATTGCAATTTTGTTGTGATTTAAAAACATTATTACTAAATAAACAACAGAGCCGAATTTACCTAAGGACACTTGGGACACATACACAAGCGTCGCAAACTCTTCCACAGGAACCGTCACAGCTAAAATTATATATACATAAAGAAATAAGAATAATAAAAAATGAAAATTTTGACTTTTTTTGTTTAGGCCTCATTCGCACGAGCGCTTTATCAACGTCCGTTAAAAAAGCGTTGAAATAAAACAAGCGGGTATTCAAGTATTTGTTCATACGGCAACGTTTTTAAAACGCGACGTTTTTTTATCGAGCTGTGTTCTATTTTAAGCGCCGGGCGTTGAACGTTTTGTCGAATGTATCTTACAGCTTGTCTTGCTTCTGTACAGACGGGAGCTAAAAAACGCCAGCGCTTCATCAGATCGTGTATATTTTCTGTACATGTCCATTATTTGTATCTTTTTTATCTGTGTTAAGACGGGGTTATTACACCCTGTCAGGGTTACGGGTTGTAGATCCTCAAGAGTTGATTACAGAGGTCGAATTTCGGCCTTTCCTATATGCAAAATCATTGCCAGAGTATGCCAATAAATCTATGAAAAATGATGCCTGGGAAGAAATAACTAAAAAATTATCAGAGTTGTTCGAAGCCCCACTATTTTCAACAGTTTGTCGAATGTACTTATAGACATTCAGAAATAATTAATAGTATATTGTGCAATAAGTGCGGGAAATTGTCGATTGCCCACGAAAGCGAAGTTCGCTTGAGTGGGCAATCGACAATCCCTCACGAGTTGCACATACTATTTTTTATTACGAATTTCACATTCCTTTTTTCTATTATTATTACTATTTTTGACATTTTTATTACTTTTTAAAATGATATTTTTGAGTGTTCGTCTTTTTTTTCTGAATTAAATATTGTTTAAATTACTTTGTTGGTGGTTTCTATAGAAATAATTATGAAATATTTATTAAATGAAAAATCAAGAGGCCGCTTTGCGTGTGGAAAGTTTACTTTCCGCATGCAAAATAGTATGCGGGAAGAGTACAGTGGGCAAACAGCTATTTTGCGTACAGAAATGTGTGCGCCAAGTTAGTACTTCTCCCGCATGAGTAACAAAAAAAATTTATCAGGTCACTTATCTTAAATCAGGTCTTAAATCTTCATAGAGTGCCACAAATTGTCCTTTTAAATATCGTTTGTCATTCAGGAGATGCACCCAGAATGCCTTTTGTTTCTTTTTTTGCTTTCTTGTAACACAAATCGCCATTGCAAGTAATTTAGTTGAATTCATTTCACGTCCTACTGCAACGAGAAACGAGATAAAAGTGATTTTAAAGCGTTCGTATGAACAAACATATTGATAACGTTTTAAAAGCGCCAACGTCGCGTTTTAACGCAACGCTTTTTTAACTCTCGTTAAATCATTTAAATTAAAATAAATTTAAAATCACTAAAAAATTGCTTCTTGTGGTGACGTAGCCAGGGGTCACCTTTCTGTTTCTTCTTCACCCCCTTCTATGTACCATAGTGGTCATAGTACAATTCATATAATAAATTATGAATATTTGGACGTGTTTTATTGTTTATTAACTACTTTAGGGCAAAAACTCGTAAATTTCAACATGATTTTCCTTTAAAATTTGTCAAAAAAAGATTGCTAATTACATAAGTTATTAAATTGTTCAAATTAATTTTTATTAATTATTTCAAATTTTTTTGTCGTATGCACTAATTGTTTAACAAAAACCTATGTGAAAAATAAACAAATAAAAAATACACATAATCAATGAATTAGTTCCTTTTTTTATCAATAAAATTCCATTTACTCCGGTCCATTAATTCTGACCTCGTAAAAATGACAAAATTTGTAAAAAAAAATATATATGAAGAATTTTAGTTTTGTTTACAATGCAATAGCTACTTATAGTATTTAAAATTACAAAACTTATTTATTTCAAATAATTAAACAATTTACAATTTTTTTTTTGTTATTGTTTTTAGGTCCTGATTATTGGAAGGAACACTATAAAGAATGCGTGGGCAAACATCAAAGCCCAATTAATATTGACCTGACAAAAGTTATTCCAATTAGTTACCCAAAATTAATATTTGAAAATATTGAAATTGAACATCCCGCCAAAATTGTTAACAATGGACATACTGGTAAGTACCGTACTGCCGTACCGTAGTTTGGGATGAAACGGAACGATTTTCAACTTTGTCATAGATTTTCATACCTTTTTTTATCTACTAGACGATAAAAAATGGATTGGGATTATTTCCGGTTGCTTATTCTTCATACTTACCATTTTAAAAATCCATTTTCTTGAATAGGAATTTTGGAGATGGCTGTCCAGTTTGTCTATAAAATGGTAGCAATAGCCAATAAATTAATTTTACTGGTAGGAGAATGAAAAAAAAGAAAACGAAAAATATGCATATATCCTAAACTTAACCTCTTCGATACAGTCGTTGGACAAATAAAAAACCATTTGCACGTATGTGTCACGCTTACATTCTAATATATTTAACACACTTGGTTGGTACTAACGTATCTCATGTATGTTTGGTATAATACTAATGTATCTTATGTACATATCTGACTTTTATTCGAAGTTTGTAAAAATTTATTTCTATATATTTTATTTTTAACAAGCCTTCTAGAATACTCTTAAACTTATGCGATATTAAACATCTTAAACAAAACATCAAGTGTATTAATATAAATATCATATAAACGTATTTACATTCCATATTCAACACATTTTTTCAATTGAACCAAAATATAGGTAACATATACGTATTAATTTTGAATTATAATGATTGAAATATTCTTAAAATTTTGGTTAGCCTTGGTACGTCATTCCAAAGTAGTTCCCATTCTGACTCTAGCCTAGTAGTTCCTATTGATCTGATACGCGTTCCTATTCATGCTGTATGCGTTCCGATTGCCCCTGTTTTCGTTTCCAGTGACCTCTAATTATGGTCCTGTTCACCCCAATTAGTAATTTGGACAAATATACAAAATATCTGTAAACAATTGGCATAATTTTGCATATTTTGAGTAAATACAGAATCCAGTTTTTTAAATTTACCACCCTTTTGAACATAAACACAGTTTAAGCAAATTACGAAGCAACTTTTGGTAACCTAATTTTTGTGTCAGGTTACTACTGATTTTTGACATTTAATTTTTTTAATAATTTTAACATTAATTAAATTTATTTTATATTATTTATTAATTTTAATTCATTTAGGAATCAAATACAGCCGTCTTTAAGGTAAAAACTAAAAAATTACAGTAATTAAAAGAAATTATTTGTTTTGTTCCTATTCGTACCCAAATTCCTATACACTCCGTTTGACCGGTCCATAAAATCGAGTATCAAACATGCGCAGAAGATTATTGAGTGCTTGGGCACGCTGAGTATTATTTATGGAGGGTAGAGTTAAAGGAGCAGTATCTCATATGGGACTTGAATCGATAAAGTGGGCCCTGAATTTGATGAAATAATAGTTCAATAAGTACCCAGAACGGCGCTGATAAGCAATCAGGGTTCGATCTGAACTTAGCGATTATAAATGAAGTGAAGTATGCCAAAGGGAAATACTAACTGTTAAAAACTGTTAAAAACAATAAAAATTGAGTTAAATATAAAAACAATAAAAATTGAATTAAATATAACAATTAAAACTGTTAAAAACAATAAAAACTGTTGTTTCAGTTTTAAAACTTTCAGCGCTTAATTTTAAATTTTAGAATTTTAGTACACTAGTGCCATCTTAATTTCATCCACTTTTGGGGCCACTTTTTATATATGGAGATACTTCTCCTGATACTCTACCCTCCATAGTATTATTACACGAAATTATTAATTTAATCCTTCAGTTTTAATTGAACATGAAATTGCATAAAATTATCGACTATTAAAAATATTATGTATTTTAGCGAAATTTCTCACGTCATGGGAATTAGCAATGTAATAATTATCAAACGTGTAATTAAAATATTATTATTATTCTATGTTGAGAAAAAATTCGAATTAACAAAAAAAAAAAAAAAACACATCTAACTATAATATAAGATATTTTAAATATTAATTTACATGTCTAAACGCATCAAAATAATTTGAAGTAATAAAGACGGTTTTAAATTTATTTTACTGAACAAATAAAATTATAGGTATTTTGAAAAAAATAATACAATAATTTGCAAACAGTTTACAACAATAAAATTTAAAAAGAGCTAATAGTCTATTACTGTTAAGTACTGTTAAGTAATACTGTTTATTAATTTTTTGAAAGAATTTTCCGCCAAATAATTACTGTTTCTAAAACTCCTATTTTGAAAAATCAAATTTTCTTTTTTAACCGAAACCAATTTTTTAGAGTTCTTTTGTTGTAGAATTGATGTTGTAGAATTTTTGAAAAACATTTTAATTTTCTGTAACACTATTCGACGTAAAAATTTGAAATTTAACGTGATGCTTCAATTATAGACCTAGTCCCAGATTTCAACAATCAATTTAACATAAATTATCTTAATTATCTTTAAAAAGATTGAAAATCTGTCATTTCGATAAAAAAAAGTCGAAATTTGCTCGTTTAAATTTCAATATTATGTACTCAAAATTATTCTCTTTTACAGTTATGATGACATTCGACACTAATGAAAATTTACCACAAATTAAAGGCGGTCCATTTCATAGCACCTACGAATTCGTCCAATTACATTTCCATTGGGGTGATAACGACACGATCGGTAGTGAAAATCGTATTAATAATTTATCGTAAGTATTTTTGTACTTATTGCAGGAAAATTTTCCATTAACCAAATCCAGATTTTGAATCAGATTTCCATTGGAATTGCACATGGTCTTCTACAACACAGAGTATAATGATTCTGCCGAAGCAATGCGTTACTACAATGGCCTAGCCGTAATCGCATTCTTATACGAAGTAACTTTTAAATGTCACTTTAAAAATTGAACCAAACTTAATTTTTTGTTATTTCCATTCAACAGATTTCCGCTGAAGACAACAAAGGTTATGTGGATTTTGTGGAATCATTGAATAAAATCCATGAGATCGATGCGTCCACACCGATTCCACACAATGAAAGTATTTTGGAATTAATACGCCCGGTAGTTGATTTGGGATTGCAAAGATATTTCACGTACGAAGGATCACTTACAACCCCACCGTGTTTCGAAGTGGTTACATGGATCGAATTCAAAGATCCAATTAATCTATCTCATAATCAGGTAGAAAAAAAATTCGGCAAGTGCCTGTTAAACATTCATTAAGTCAGGATTTCGTAGTCCAGCAACTAAAGTTTTTCAAAATTCTCGGGATAAAATATTTCTAACTTTTATTTAATATTAAAATTAGCGTTTAATTTGTTAATAATATGATTATCTAAACCTTTTATTTTCTATATGAGGTTAAAAAATTTTAACAATAGTTTTTAAAAAATGACACTGTCTCTTACAATCGGACTCATGTATTATGGTCGCAAGCTCAAAAGACCTCCAGAAACTGAGGTGAGGGGAACACAAATTGTATTATTTCCATAGTTACCAACCAAACCAAGTAATTATGTTTTTATATGAGTGAGTGAGTAAACTTCTATTTATTAATAAGATAGACAAAGATAAATGCAGATGTAGATAAAAAAGTTCTTTTTAGCTTGCTCCCATAATATTTTCAACACCATATTTTTTTTTTACCGAATGCGCAACGCATTGTAATGTATTGTTAGACCATTGTTAGCTTAGACCCTACCTTGCTCTGTCCGACAATACGTGTTTTTGTAATTGTGTGTGTGACGACTGACACAGTTGCAAACATCAAACCAACACTACTACAAACAGTGTGTACCTACACAACCACAGAATATTACAGAAGGAACGCTAGTATCTCTATACTACTGAAACCAGTGTAACGACAAAGGATAAAAAATATCACACCACTGTGTTATATATGTGCACGCGGAGTTGTGTGTGTTAGTGCGATGGATGTTGTGTGTATGAGTGTGGTAACCTATCTTGCATACGTATATACATATTATGTATGTGGTACGTATCATGTACGCATACCGTGTTAATACGACGGTAACAATATGACAACAATTGAGACACACCCATCGAGTGCGGCCGAATGAATGACTACCTAGTAGCCTAATGTGCTCAGAAATGCTCATGAGCAAGCCCTAAGCGTGTGTGTAAAAAATTGTGGATAGCAGTGTGCCAGTGAGTGGTTCGATACCGCTTAAGTGTGTCAGTTAGTTATGGGAATAATCACTCTTTTTAGTGTGTCGAATCTTTTGAATCCGCTCACTGTGGTGAGTCGATTCAATGAATTGAATCACTCACTCACTTGACGCAATTCGCTCACTCGTTTTTATGAATTGAATCACTCATTCCACTCACTCACTTTGCACAACTGAGTGGTACAACTTCAAATACGAATCAACACAATAAATACACTCATATAGTAGTTACATGTGAAACACTCAAGTGAACGAGTGTTTGTATACAATTATTATATCCGAATAAAATTAATATAATTATGTACTTAAAATTAATGCATGTAACCCACACAACAAATTAAAAAATTAATACAGCATTAAAAATACACGGTTGAAAAGACATAACAATGAAAATTTTGATTCACGAAAATCTACAATAACTTTATGTAGAAAGATATCCACTCATTGCTGTTTTGAAGAAAAACTAATTTTTGGAGACGTAATAATCTGACAATAAACGGACAAATTTTATTTTAAAAATTTGAAAATATCCTAAAATAAAAAAAATAGGCACAAATGGTTTTTCTTAGAATTTTTTTAATATCCATACTTATAGCACTTATAATGTACATAAAATTGGGTGTATTTTTGATTTAGATTATTTTATTAGTTTGTTGGACATCTGGACTAAATTTGATTTAAAATTTGTTTTATGCATTTTAAAAAATAAAGGATAGTAAAAAAATTAAAATATTATTTCTAAAAAAAAAGAAAAAATTATACCTACCATACTATAGTGTTATTAGTATATACGATATAATATATACACATTATGTTATATACACAGTTGTAAAAAACAGATGTCTGTGCAAACAAGTCTCTGTTGCTCTGTCTATTGTCATAAGTAAACTGAAACAGGGATTGAAAACTGAATAGAATCTTATATGTCATACACTCGTAAGTGAGTGAGTGTGTGAGTGAATGAGTGAGTGAGTGTATGACATATAATACTCTTTCAACTCACGAGTTGAAAGAGTCGATTCAGTTCTTTTTGACTGATTCAATTCAGTCAGTCAGTTGAGTGATTCATTTCAGTGAATTGAATCACTCACTCACTAGCCATCTCTAGTGTCAGTCACACAACAACTATAGCCGTGTTCAGATCGATTGTTATCAACCAGTTTCAACAATAAGCGAATACATAATATATAGTAATATGCAGGTACCGAAACACTAGCATGTACACGATTACACGATGTACATATGGAGTGTAGTCCTCCTCTTTCATTTCAACAAACAGAGTGTGACGATACAAACACACGCGTACATCACGCATACATTGATACGAGATTTATGTTGTAACATGTTGTGCGTTTGCAGTGGTGCGAAATTGGGTCATTTGTGACGTAAGCTGTTGTCCGCATTGAGAAAGCTAGTATAGAGATACGAATTTTGTTTCTGAATATTCTGTGCATACAATCGGCGTGTTCGTTGCTGAGTTTTTCTGCTCAAAGTGAGCTGTTAGCGTATGCGCAAGAATATTTTTATGAAGTACGAAATACTTGTATATTCCATAAAAAAAGTTCTTGCGCATGCGTTAACAGCTCAGTTTGAGCAGAAAAACTCAGTAACGAACACGTCGAATGATACGAGATTTATGTTGTAACATGTGCGTTTGCAGTGGTGGGAAATTAGGTCATTTGTGACGTAAGCTGTTGTCCACATTGAGAAAGCTAGTATAGAGATGCGAAGTTTGTTTCTGAATATTCTGTGCTCATGAGTGTTACAGAAAAGAGATAGTTGTATTCTTTCTATTGTTCTGTGTACACAACATAATGATTGAAAGCAGAGGGGATTTTTTGTCTACACTGGTATCACTAGTGCAGAGATAGCAACTTGGCTTCTAATTATTCTGTGATTGACACGGAGTGAGGAAGAAGGAGAAGTTGAAAATACATGAGCGGATTAGTCCCGACATGAGTCCGACTGTAAATTGCGTAAGATCCAACACTGGCTATTACAAAAGCAGTCAAATGCAGGTAGACCACCTCATGCGATAACAGAAATTACCGATTCATAAGGATTTTGTTGTTAGGACTACGAAATCCTAAAAAAGAAAAAATATGTTTGGTATCGAAATATCATCAATACAAGACTATATGTTTGGTTTCCTCTGTCCTTTTCTATCCGTAGGTAAGGTTAACAATGGGCCGATTCGTATCAGCGTAAGCCCAAGCCGCTTGCGCTCATTTTGAATCAATGGGCCGATTCGTATCGGTGTAAGCCATAGCCGCTTGCACTCATTTTGAATCAGTTTGCACTTGTTTTGAATCACATTTGCCTTGCTTTTGACATTTTTGTATATTCTTGTCTCACTTTCTATGTTCTAGAGAGAATGATCAAGTATTAGCATTCGGTATACATCGTATACAGTATACGATGTATACATCGTAGACAGTATACATCATATACAGTATACGATGTATACCGAACGCTAATACTTGACCCTTCTCTCTAGAACATGGAAAGTGAGACAAAAATGTCAAAAGCAAGGCAAATGTGATTCAAAGCAAGTGCAAATTGATTCAAAATGAGTGCAAGCGGTTTTGGCTTACACCGATACGAATCGGCCCAATTTGTGCTTGTTTTGAAACATATTTGTCTTGCTTTGCTGTTCCACTTTCCATGTTCTAGAGAGAAGGGTGAGGGTATGTATACGATGTATACCGAACGCTAACACTTGACCCTTCTCTCTAGAACATGGAAAGTGAGACAGGAATATACAAACATATCAAAAGTAAGCCAAATGTGTTTCAAAACAAGCACAAATTGATTCAAAATGAGCGCAAGCGGCATGGGCTTACCCCGATACGAATCGGCCCAATATTTTTTCAGTATATTTTTCATTTTAAGGATAATAAGTTAACTAAATTTTTTAACTAAAATATAAATGATACATAGAATGATAAAATTGGAAGGGAGTTATCAAAATCGGGGTTATCAAAGGGGATTTTCGAAATCGTTTTTTCATTCTAAACAAAATTAAACATACACGACCACCGGAAAAAAGACTTCTGTCGAATCAGTCATCTTTCTAAAAGGAATTTATCTTTTAACATTGACTTTGATAGCAAAAATGATTACCCTGATTTAACCAATCACTCAAATTCACATCATTTCCTTAAAATTTGATCTAAGAAAAAAAAATTAATTTGACGACGTTATCAAAGTTTGCTAAAAATTTTCAATGTCTTAAAAACCAAAATAAAATAATAAAAAGAAACCAGTTATAAGTTTTCGAAGCCGTTGTTTTCATTTTTACTAAAATTAAGCATGTGCGACCATCAGAAAGAAGAGTTCTGTCGAATCAGTTCTATTCCTAAAAGAAATTTTCTAATTTTGATAGCAAAAATGAAAAGCTCAAACCAAAATAACCCTAATTCAACCAATCCTAATTCAAACTACTTTCATAAATATTGATTTCAGAAAAAATAATTTTTTAATATGATGACGTCATCACCTTTAATAAAATTTTAATTTTAAAACTTTAAATAAAATGATATATTAGTGAAATTGGAGGCAAATTATAGGTTTTCAAAGACGTTCTTTTCATTTTTACCAAAATTATCCGTGCACAACCACTAAAAAAAAGAGTTTTGTCGAACCAGTCATATTTCTAAAAAGAATTTGGTAACATTTTGACATATGTACCGATAATAAAGGAGTAAGGACCGTAAGGACAGTAAAGATATCGGTAACTAACAAACGTCCTCGTCTCTGATACCACAATATACACGACGCTGGCATCGCGATTAGTGCGACTAAATACACGGATCCTTGTATAGAAATAATGAATGTGATAATTTTACAAATGGGAAATAACAGAGTAGACCAATTTATCTTTGCACTAAATATAATACGTAATTTTGTTACAGGTGGATGAATTTCGACAACTATCCACACATTTTGGTAAATTGAAACACAATTTTCGACCGGTTCAACCGATTAATGACCGATTTGTGTATTATAATATATTAGATAACAGTGTTGAAGGGCTCGAAGGCCGTGGAAGGAGTACCAGTATCATGAGTTCAGAAAAATTATTTAATATTTTGAACTCAATTTTATTTGCGTGTATATGTATTTTTCAAAATTTCGTGAGTTTATTTTAACGAATAGCCATAAAATCGATTAGTTAAATTCTATTTTTGATATTGGACGATGCAGAAAATAATTTTAAAAATTTTAAAACACGGTTAGGCGATTATACCTAATTGTTTTTAAAAAAAATTGACGAAAAAAAAACCATTTTAAAATAATTTAATAAACTATTTTAATAGTAAAACAACTACCTACGTAATAGTTTGCAAATTTTTAATTAAGTTTATTTTGATAATTACAATTTTGTGTTAATGCCATTTATACTCATTTCTAATACGTATTTGTATTTGTTTTCTGTTATTAATAGACCAAGTGAAATCAATAACTCAGCCTGAGGTCTTGGACTGCAAGTACTAAATAAAATTAGGTTTGTTCATGTAAGCGAACGCTTGCAAACAATTTATAGTTAAGAGTCCCTATAATAAAGAGAGTCGTGACATGTCATCCATTTTCTTTCCAAAACAGAGCGGCAAGCTTCAGAATTAATTATCACATGTTTGAGTAAATATTTTTGTGTACATAATTATTGTTAATAAGTTATGAATTAATGAATAATTAAAAATTTTTAATTTAATTATTCTTTCTAGATTAATCTAAATGATCTTTGTTAATATTTAATTTATTTCTAATGTATTTTACGGAAACTGTGGACAGAAAATGCCGGAACCAATTAGCCTTCAGCACACATGTCACGACTCTATTTATTATAGGGACTCTATTTATAGTAAGAGTCCCTATAATAAATAGAATCGTGACGTCTGTGCTGAACGTTGATTGGTTCCGGCATTTTCTGTCCACAGTTTCCGTAAAATACATTAGAAATAAATTAAATATTAACAAAGATCATTTAGATTAATCTAGAAAGAATAATTAAATTAAAAATTTTTAATTGTTCATTAATTTATAACTTATTAACGATAATTATGTACTCAAAAATATTTACTCAAACATGTGATAATTAATTTTGGAGCTTGCCGCTCTGTTTTGGAAAGAAAATGGATGTTATGTCACGACTCTATTTATTATAGGGACTCTATTTATAGTAACGTAGCCCTGACATCTGTTGGTGACATTTTAAAGTATTTTATTAATGTTATTTATTTAAAAGAATTGTTTTATAAAACCATGGAAAAGAGGTGTTATGAATGCCACGAAGCTTCTTTATGTAAAAATCCTTTATGGCTTCATGGTATTTGTAATATTTATTCCTTTTCCTTAGCTTTATAAAATTATTTGTTAATAAATTTAAATTATCTGTAAGATATTGATTTAAAACCTCACCGACAGATGTCTATGCTACAGAACTATGCTATTGCTAGTATGGAAGCATTGTATAAATGTATCAATTAATTTTATGAAAGTGAATGTACTAAAAATGTATTTTTTTTTAAACAATGTGATATTTATTTTATTTATTTTTATTTAAGTGAAAATTATTTATTGGTTAATATTTAACAGTTTCTATGTAGCTTATTTTTAAAATAAACAATCGTAAAGATTGTCAAAGCATTATTTTTTTGTAAACCTCACCTAAATTCCTATGGTTTTTTAGAATAAGTAAACTGAAATAAGAAATAGAAGAAGTTTTATTAAGAAAAGTATTTCTTATTTAAAAAATAAAAAATGTAAATAAATTGATTTAAACGAGATTTGATTTAAATTTTGTAGAATAAATTTGAAAATCGTCTAAATAAATTGCAGGACTTTCTAGAATCCATAATCTTTTTTTAATTCACCAAATAAAAAGAGTTTCCTAAAAATTCCCTATTTGTTTACTATGTAAATCGGCCTGCTCCCTTAAATAATACTGAGAATGAATTACAGACGGCAGCACTGGGCCTGATAGTGGCGCGTTGATGAAATACGAAACGCTTAGAGCCAAGACACACGAACCACGCCACGACCACTTTTTTGTGGTTGTCGTGTGGTTGTACTGTCGTTCGTGTGTCTTAGACGGCGACTTGCGAGCCACTTTTTAGTGGCCGAATGACGTACAGCACGTACAGTCACTGCTAGGAGGCATCAAAGCCACTTAATACTGTTTGTTATATACAGTGTCTGCGTTAAGTATTCATACAATAATTGATTTATCAATACTGAAATTTAAGGAACTTAAAATTTTGCAGCGTGAAGTAGGTACGCTAGGATAAAAATAAACAAAATTAATCAGAGAGGTGATTCTTCTTTTAAATAATATTTCTTTTAAAATACATATCGGTATTTTGGTATTACATATTTTTGCAGATTCAATTTTTAAAATTATTTGATGAAACAATTCAAAAATTTTCAGCTCTTTATTTCTTTGAATTTTTAATTTTTTTCTATTATTATAAAACTAAAAAGGTTTAAATAATTATATAGCTTATTTATCTAATAATAGTCAATAATCCACGTTCAAACAGCAGGAGAGCTTCTAGTACATGCTTTTATTCTTAACCGAAGGGTTTTTCCATGCCATAAAAATGTTTCAATTCTGTTGACCAATTTGCCTTTATAATAATTATTTTGTATTACATAAATAATTCTGCAAAAATAAATCAATAAACAATATATATACAGGATACGTTTATAACAGCGGTACCTTTATTGTAAATAAAAAGGTTTATATTCAATTTTTTTCTTTCGTTTCTTTATTTTCAAAGTTATCATAAAATTTGAAGCAAAGATGTTCCCATGCCTTTACTTTTTCCATCCGGTTACTATATCCCGAATATGTGTAATCCCAGATTGCGGGTAAATTCCGGATTTCCTCAATAAATAATTCCGTATCAAATGAATCTTCGTTAACCATTGCCATTTTTTCAAGAAAATAAAAACAAAGAAACAAAAACAAAAAAAAAAAATTAAAAAAGACCAAAAAAAAAGAAAAAAACAAAACAAAAACAAAAAAACAAAATAATAACAAAAAACAAAACAATCAAAAAAGACCAAAAGAAATAAAAATACACACAATTAAGAAAACTAAACAAAACAAAAATTACAAAACACCTGCTTGAGTCGTATTATTCAATGATTTCTTGTAATGTTCGAGAGACACTGTAGTACTAGTAGTACGTATCTGTCGCTTATAAGTGGTCCATTGGTCGCAAGTTTTAGCGACTAAAAACGACAATACGACGACACATTGCGACAGTGTCCGATTACGACGACAGGCTGTGGCTCGTGTGTCTTGAAATTTGTGTTTCCATAAGAAAAGTACATGCATACATACCCGGCCACAGAATAGCCACTATTTTGTCGCAGTCGCGTGGTCGTGGCGTGGTTCGTGTGTCCTGGCTCTTAGTAGTGATGGAAAACCATCGATTGTTTTGACTACAGTGACTATAATCAATATAATATATTGAAAGTATAAAGAAAATTATAAAGTCACTGTAGTTTTGACTATCGAAAACAATCGATATTTTTTTTATTATCGATTGTTTTTTGCAGCCATTTCTTTTACATATAAATACTTTAGATAATAAAAACTTCGTATAAATTCTAGTCAGCGACATAAAAACAACCATTCTAAGGGAATTTTCAAAAACAAGCAACTATGCATAATAAAATAAAATGACAAGAAATTAAACAATTGATAAAAAAGTCAGTTCAGCCCTTTAAACAAATAATTACATAAATAAAATAAATTTAAATATAGCAATAATAATTACATAAAGTTTCTGTTATTAGCAAACTTAAATATTAATTGCAGGTAATAAAAATCTGTTTGTTTTCTAAATTGTATGTTTCATATTTATGTATTTAACTCCCTTATTATTTTCCGATAGTATCGCTTTTTCATCTGATTACTTAATTTACCAATTTATCTTATTGTTGTTAGACAATATTTAGTATTACATTTATCTAAACTTGGAAATTCCATTAAATTTCTTTTACTATAAATATCAAATAGGTGTTCGGTGGAATAGTAATTACTAAACGTGTTGGTATTTTGGAGAATTTTCCACCAATTAATTACAAATTTAAAACATTTTTAATGTTTTTAGTGAACAATATATATTTCGCTAATTCATAAGCTTTTCAAGTTCAATCTACATAAAATTTTATACATTAGTTATAATAAAATTATGGTATTTTAATGTGTGTTTACCTTAATATCCACATATCAATGTGTACGTCAGTAATATTATATACATTTTCGATTAAAATTATAGTTATACAATTAAAAAATAATAATTTATAATTTTATTATAATATAACTAATGTATAAAATTTTATGTAGATTGAACTTGAAAAGCTTATGAATTAGCGAAATATATATTGTTCACTAAAAACATTAAAAATGTTTTAAATTTGTAATTAATTGGTGGAAAATTCTCCAAAATACCAACACGTTTAGTCTTTTACTATAAATACTTTGAAAATTTACTATCGAACTTCATATTTAAAATTTTCGACCACCTGAAAAGTGTTTGCATTAATTAATGAGTATAATGACAGATATTAGGGATACAATTATATAGATTTTACCTATACGGATATCAAATAAAATATGTCATAGTGAATTACATTATTGATAGTCAAGTTTCTGTTTCCTTTTTTATTAAAATTTCACTTTATAAAAGGATTGTAGTAAAGCCTAATTACGAAGGAACTGAACGTAATTTTGAAAAATCCACCAGGGTTTTCGGATCTCGGAAAGAATCCAAAATTCAATTAATTCTAAAGTCTGAAAATTAAATATATTAATATGGTTGTTTTCGAGTCGTTTGCCGAGCGGAGCAAAGCATTACATGGAATTAACCTTTTATAGAATTTTAAACTGTTTGGCGAGCGAAACGAAGCACTTTAAAGAACTAATTTTGAATTTAATTTGTTCGGTTTGTTTCGGAATAACTAATTTAAAGTAGCTTATTACTCACAGTTAACATAATTTTACACGAATGAAACTGGAGGGCATAGTTGTCAGAAATAAATTAATGAATACATGTTTCAACACTTTTTGAAAATTAATCCTGTAAAGAGTAAAATAGGGAATAAACGCAAAAAATGGAAGGAGATCAAAGTTTACATTTTTAACGCCTACTGTTCTGGCGTCTCCAACAAGTAGTGAGTTATTTTAGGAAATATTCAAGCATAATGCAAGAAGACTTAGGGAGATTTAAATTTTCCAATAGGATAAGGGAGGATACTTATTTAGAGTAAAGTGTACAAATATTAGCTATTTTAAAAATATATAATATTTGAGTATTTTAAGTCAACATACTTTCTTTACTTCTATACCAAATTCGTTGACATCTCCTTGATAGGCTTACTTTAGATTTTTAGTCTATGTTATATCTATGTTTGAAGAAATTACAAATTAGTTTTTGAAAATTTCCAGTTGTTCCTAGATAACTAGCCAAAGGTAATTCTCAACAAATAAAGCTTATCAAAGCTTATGATTAGAAAATAGGGGCAAAAAATTTAACGAACTACTCACTAGGAATTACCTTTACTAAATTACGAAATTCACGCCAGCAAAGCCGCGGGTAACAACTAGTAAATATAATACAACTAGAGTCCCTGTAATAAATACATTAAACTAATTAAACACTCTAAATGAAACGACGAGTTCACGCCATTTTTTAATTTTTTTCATAAATAAATAACACACGATTCTAATAATGATAATAAATACACATTTATTGATAAAAATAACAATTACAAAAATAAAATAATTTCATAATCGTGTAAATGATATCCAACTCATATTAAAAACTTAAAACTGCAAGTTCAGATTGATCAAAACATAATTCTTGTACTTACTCATTTTATTATTTTTTGTACTTCTCCATCGAGGTAAATTTTTGATCGGCCTTTGAAATCAGTACAAACAACACGACTGCACCAGTTTCTTTAATCTTCTTGATCATTATCTGGAGTATTTGTCGCTTCCGAATTAGTTACCGCATTCACAACCTCTGCTAAATTACCTTGACGTTGTTTAAGTCGTTCTCGTATCAATTCAGCTATTGCTCGTTGTGTTCGTTTTTCTAAAATTTCTAATTTTTTGGCAACATCTCGTTTCAAATCCCAGTCAGGCTTACGCGGTGCTAAATTTTGTATATCTAATTCTTCGATGACAAATCGCGACTTTCCAGCCGACAACTGATCTTTAACCTCCGTTTCAACATTTCCAGGTTTGGCGGCTGGTAATACGGTTTCTTTTAATGATTCGTCTTCTGGTTGATAACTTCGAAATTTTGGCCTAAAATAATTTTAAGTTATTAAAAATGAATTATAATGATTTAATATATATGGGGAAGATAAATTTTCCTACATACTTTGGAAGTACTATCTCTTGATCTTTATTTTCTTTCTCGGTTGTGACTTCTTCATTATTTCTTTTACGTTTTAAAGCGTTTAATCTTTCTTTCCTCTTACGAGCCTCTTCTTCAAGAGTACCAATTTTTTCTTCAGACATATTCAATATTTAGGTTAGATAATGTCATTGTACATGTTTTCGAATGTAGTATGGTGATTAGACAAGGAGACGAAACTCAATGTGTGTATTGAAAAAAGTGTCCAAATCAAAGATGGCACTCGTGTTCGACGGATACGAAATACGAAAGCGGTACAGTACTTATTCTCAAATGGAAACGCGGGCTTCTATATTATCTTTAGCGGGTTCTACACGATGCTACGAACGTTCCTTCCAACGTTCGATCGAACGTTTGAGGCAATTAAGTTCGATAGTTGGTGCGACGAATGTATCTGCTACACGGTGAATCGAATGTTTGATCCAATACGAATGATGATGTGTTGGTACTCAGTGGCGAGGCTGTTATCTGTCTGATGTTATCTCTAATGTTATACACTGATGTTGTCTCTCTTCACATGAACGAGTCGTGCAGCTGCTGAGTCGAACCAACCAACGCAACCAACATTGATCTTCAAACGTTCGAAGCATCCCATTGACTCGGTGCAAAAATACCGACATCGAACGGGACACGACCAAATGCGAACGTTTGACGCTCGACATTGGACACTCGTAGGTTCGAACAACGGCTACACGATGCTATGAACCATCCAACGTCGAATGTTGGAAGGTGTTCGTAGCATCGTGTAGCAGCGGCTTTTGTTAGCTTTTGAATAGAATCTTCTGGAATCTTTTTCAATGGCTGTGTTCGAGCAGAAAAAAATTCTTTAAGCGCTTCAAGCCGCTTCATATTGCTGACCAATTTTCTGCTTGGACAGAAATCAAGTGACATGTATTTCTGTCTTACATCAAATTTAAATTTTACTGCGATAAATTAGAAAATTCTGCCATATTGTTGTTTACTCTGATGATTCTTCAATAATATGATCTATAATGTTATCCATACTGTGTCAAATATAAAAGAAATAGCAAATTTTCCTATGAATAACTCTTATTGAGGTTATTTTGTTTAAATATCTACGACGAAATTTTGCTTTTTGGTGCTTTGTTATTCTCAATAAATCGCCATTTTGCTTTAAAGCGCTTTAAAGAATTTTTTCTGCTCGAACGTAGCCAATGTTCAACTCAGTTATAAAGTGGGTTTTTCAATGGCTACGTTCGAGCAGAAAAAATTCTTTAAAGCGCTTTAAGGCAAAATGGCGATTTACTAAGAATAACAAAGCACTAAAAAGCAACATGTCGTCGTAGATATTTAAACAAAATAACCTCAATAGGAGTTATTCATAGGAAAATTTGCTATTTCTTTTATATTTTACACAGTATGGATAACATTATAGGTCATATTATTGAAGAATCATCAGAATAAACAACAATATGGCAGAATTTTCTAATTTATCGCAGTAAAATGTAAATTTGATGTAAGACAGAACTACATGTCACTTGATTTCTGTCCAAGCAGAAAATTGGTCAGCAATATGAAGCGGCTTGAAGCGCTTAAAGAATTTTTTTCTGCTCGAACACAGCCAATCATTTTTAAAATAAACTTAATTTTTATTTTGCGTCGCATCATTTATATTGTATATTATATAATTCGCTGAGGTCACTATGTAAAGTCGGAGTCAGCACCATTGGATACCCGCCGTATAAAGTAATTTAAACTATAAGAGTTTATTTTATACATATGTAATTTCTATGTATTTCCTTATTATTAAATATCATCAACCGACATTGGTAATTCTCAAATGGAAACACTCACTTTCCCAGTCCCGATGTGTTTACATTGGAGAATAAGTACTGTAGTTACATTCTGTTTTATCCGCTTTATGTTACTATATTCGCTATATTCACATCAGTATTCGAGTATTATTAGCGCCGCGAGTGGTAAAAATAGAAAGCCTTATATTTACCATTTTCCTGACCAATTTTGTCAATTCCTCTCATATAAGTTAAATCTCCTTCTTATAATACTCCATTGAAACTACATTCAATGGAGTATTATAAGATGGAGATCTTACTTATATGAGAGGAATTGACAAAATTGGTCGGGAAAATGGTAAATATAAGGCTTTTTTTTACCACTCGTGGCGTTAATAATGCTCGAATACTGATGTGAATATAGCGAATATAGTAACATAAAACGGATAAAACAGAATGTAAATACAGTACTTACAAATGCTTACAATCCTTACAATACATTGAGTTTCGTTGCCTTGTCTAATCTCCATAGTAAAACGGTAAAAACATATAAGTTAACTCATTATATACCGCACCTATTTCTAATTGAAAAAGTTTTACGTAGGCAAAATGGCATTATTAAGTAAGTCAGTACTTTTTTCTCCTAGTATCATGTCATTTTTATGTGCAAAAAATATAATTTTTATTATTAATCATGGTGACTATAATTATATAAAGGTGTCGGAACTCAATGTATTCAAAAAAAGGTCTAAAAATAAGAGGGCATTCGTGTTCCTTGGGTACCAAAGCGGTAATATGAATATTACTTGAAACTGTTTTATTGTTATATCATGAAAATTTATTTAATTTATTTGATTTTCTGTTAAATATATAAACTTACTTGAGGAACTTTGAAAAATGCAGGATTTTTCAATTTTAATTCCTTGCGTCGCTTTTTATTAGCCACACTCCACTAGAACAATTTTTAACACCATACACCCTGCCCATTTTAATATTATTGATAAAATTAAACTGAATATAAATTCTTCGTATTTATTTAAAATACAATTTTATAAGATTTTTGGAATTCATTTTAAATTGTTTATATTCAAAAATTGTGGTTATGATTTTCATATTGAGTCTTTGATTGTGCTGTGTCCTTGATTCACAATGCTCGCTTTGATTAGAGTCCCTATAATAAGAGTCCAGACACCGCCGACAATTTATAGGGAAAATAATGAAATAAATATTTGTGTTTCGTATGAAAAATAAAATTGTTAATTCAAATTATTACTTAACTGATACTAGTTTGATTTGATGTGCATCATTATTTTGAAAAAGTGAGCGATTACTTTCCCTATAAATGGCCTACATATGGCCAGTATCCATATATTATGTAGTATACTACATCTATGCCGGTGTCGTAACTCTTATTATTGTAACTCTATCATCTTACTATATTCATATCAGTACATGGGCAACATTAGCGCCACGAGTATTAAAAAAAGAAAGCCTAATATGGGCCATTTTCGTGACCAATTCTGGCAATTTCTTCCATTTAAATTAGTTTTCCTGGTTATAGAGTCCTTGTAATTAATGATCACGAAAATCAAGATGACGATCTGAAAATAAAATTTGTAATATTGTGATCGCTAATGAGTTAACATATTTACAGTTATGATAGAATTAGCTTTGTTTTCAAGTAGGTAATAAACGTAAAACTTTAGCTGCTCAAAAAATCGACTCATTTTCTTGCATATCTTCTAGTTTTCGAACTAAAAAATTTCTAAAACTTTGTCTTTCACTTTTTAGGTTATCTAGAGACATATTTTTAGGAACTGGGAATTTGTTTCTCGCGCCCATTATTACTTCATATGACTTCAAAATCAAATATATATTAATGTCAATGTTGTTTTAAGTTCTCCAAATATGTAAAAAATAAAATAAGCTTCCCCGCTTCCCGAAATAAAAACTAAAAAATTAAAGTAAAAAAAAATGTTTTTTAAGAAAAAGCTTTTATTTAAAAATGGGGTAAAAAAAATAATGAATTGAATGAAGCTTGAAGCAATATGCAACATAATTAATAAAAGTTTGAGGCGTTCTCATTAACTATTTCTGTTTTTGATGTTTTGGAAGTATAGCTATTTTACTTTTCAGTAGTTACCAAACCTAATTAAACGCCTCAAGCTTTTGTAAATTGTGTTGCATATTGCTTCAAGCTTCACTCAAAAGTTATTTTATTTTTTTTACCCCATTTTTAAATAAAAGCTTTTTCTTAAAAAACATTTTTTTTACTTTAATTTATTTTCTAATTTTTAGTCGGATCACGATTAATTTAAAAAAAAATTAAAGAAGTAATTAAACTTTTTTACCTATATTTTAATCGGTTCCTAAACTTAACTATGGAAACAAAAAATTGCAGTGTAAAATCAATGAACAATATTTGACAATTCGAAATGTCAAAAAGTTGCACAGGATTAAAAATAAAAAATTTTTCTTTAGGGCGATTTAGGGCAAAACAAATTACACAATATTGCATTGTCATCAAAGTTAGACAGGTATGAAAAATTTGAAACCTCTATAGCTCAATTAGAACCTGTCTAAATTTTGATTTCAAGATTTGATCTAAACCAACATACTAACATAGCAAGTTAAATAAAAGCTTTTAATAAAAATGTTTTTTTTTTTTTTTTTTTAATATTTATTAGTTTTTAAAATTTCCTTAAAATCATATACAAATCTACAGGAATAAAAACTTGCTAAAAGTAATTTTAATTTTCACAACATAGTCATTAATAGTGTTTACATAAAAATTAATTTTTAGTAATTCATGTAATAATGTATTTACATAATTAATAAAAATATTATTTAAAAAAATAAAATGTTTGCCTGTTTATTCATCTGCAATTTCAGTAGCCTCTGCATCGTTGGTGGTTGGTTGTACATCAGTTTCTTCCGCCTCTTCAACTGTTTCAACCGTTTGTTCACTCGGTTTATCATCTGAATTATTTATTTCAGTTTGTGGTTCTGATTCTGTTTCTTTTTCAGTGTCTTTTTCCGGTATTGTTTCTGCTTCTGGTTCCACCGATTTCTCCTTTTCTGTTTCCGCCTCTGCATTATTTGAAGCATTGTCCTCACCGTTGGCACTGTTTATCGGTGTGGTGTTTCCACTGACGGCGCTGAAGGTGACGGTGCTACTTCACTTTCACTACGTAATTGTTCTTCCTCCATCCTTCGAGCATTTCGTTCAGCTACGGCAATGTGTCGATATGACAATCGCTGTTCGTAAAAATTTATAACCACGTCAGGACACAGTTTGTTTGCCTGACGAGCAGTAACTAAATCGGCTTCCATTGTGCCTTTCCACTTCATCAGAAACATCAGCTCCCCACTGGCGTCAGTTGCACCGAGAATTCGTTCTGGTTCCAAATTTCGATCAAATCCTCTAGGTCGATTATCTTCTTCAATATTTTTACGTTTTGTGGTTTTTGAATCGCCATCCATCGATAGGCGTTTTCGTTTTTCTCGTCGTTTACTATTTTCATAAGCGGCTATCAAGTCGGGACAATCCAAATTTTCCTCCGGTTCCCACGTATTATCCTCACTAAACGGATTAAATTTATTTATTTTCAAATTAATTTATTTAAATTTTTGATTCATACTTACTGTGAGTAACCCTTCCACTTTAATAGATATTCTTTTTGTCCGTTTCGAATACGACTATCAAGCACTTTTTCTACTGAAAATTCTTCAGGTTCATTTCCGTAATCCTCCTCCTCCATGTTTATGTTTTTAAAAGCTTATCAACAAAATAATTACAAATTCTTTATCTTAAATAATAGAGAATTACTCTCACACTTCAATTAATTATAATTTAATTAATTTAACAGTAAAATAAATACTGTTTAAGATTATTAAAATTTTGCTAAAAGATGCTATCAATCAAGAGCACTTGTTTATAAGATTTTTGAAGAGACGCCGCAACCATAGAGATGTATTGATTCAAACTTTTAGGTTATGTTCAGAATGCAAATGTTTCTAAAAATTTCTTAAATCTTATTGAATTTCTTTTAAATCTGAATTTATAAAATTCAGTTATAATTAGGCTCTTATAATGTTGACTTATAAAAATTAATTTTGAAAATTCAAATTTCTAGTATTTTTAAAATTGTTAGTCAAGAAACAAACTTTATTTTGTTAGAGACTTTCAATAATTAAGTACGCTATATTTCTCTAGAGGGAGCAAAATGTGTTTATTTTGTATGAATGTTGTAACACAATCATAGACATAAAAAATGAATTAAAGTTTAATATCGTACCTGTATGTACGTTTTATAAATAATATGTAGATGAGTAAAGAATATTTAACGTATTTTATATATATATATATATATATATATATATATATATATATATATATATATATATATATATACATATATATATATATATATATATACATATATATATATATATATATATATATATATATATATATATATATATATATATATATATATATATATATATATATATATATATATATGTATGTACGTTTTATAAATAATATGTAGATGAGTAAAGAATATTTAACGTATTTTATATATATATATATATATATATATATATATATATATATATATATATATATATATATATATACATATATATATATATATATATATATATATATATATATACATATACATATATATATATATATATATATATATATATATATATATATATATATATATATATAAAATACGTTAAATATTCTTTACTCATCTACATATTATTTATAAAACGTACATACAGGTACGTACAGGTATATATATATATATATATATATATATATATATATATATATATATATATATATATATATATATATATATATATATATATATATATATATTTATTGTAATTAATTTGTATATTTGTGTACACAAAACAATTGTATGATGATTATATTACTTGAATGCTAATAAAGAAATAAATGATATGATAATAACAATAATAAACAGAATATTCTGGTCAAAAATGAAAGTTTGCGCAAATACCGTGCAGTTCATTTATTAGTAGAGAATTATTGACTGTAAATGTATACCTATATATTGAATTTGCAATCAGTAACAACGGTAGCAACAAAACTATCATGCTTTCAGTCGACTTCTGGTAATCATAGTAATGAAAATTATATCTTATTAACCATCGGATATTTATGATAATAATCATGATTATTTAATTGTAAAACGAGATACCTTGAAAGATAAACAGAACGACATTCCCAATATTTATCTCTTCCAATTATCCTGTGTCTGTTATTGTAGATTTTTTTGGAAATTTCTGACAAGGGAAGGTCTCCATTTGTCCGACGCCTTTTCTTGTAATAATTATTATTTCATTTTATAGTATTAAGTAAATTATTTTACTAACTACTAGCTACCTATTAAGAATAAAAAAATTGTACCTAATTATAATATGTACATATATGTAACTAAGGGTAAACTCAAAAACTGAATTATCCAAGTCAGAGAAAAAATCTCCTTTCGTGGGGTTTACAGGCAGTTTTACAATCATCAGTTTCTTTCAATGAAAACATGGCCTCATTTTTTTCGTTAACGTAAAGGTCAGAGCCGAATTTATATAAGGGCAAATAGGGCGCGTGCCCTGGGGCCTCCACACAATAGGGGTCTCCACAAAATGGAATAAAATCTCAAAGTTAAGAAATAGAATAGAAAGAATAAACACTTTTTCGTTTATTTTTTATTTATTTATTTATTTTATTTTTTTTTTTGGCTCGTCAACTTTATTTTTTGGGAAATTTTTGGGAATTTTTTTCAAAGGGGTTTCTACAAAAGTATTCAGAGGCCTTCACATGGGAGGTGTTCAGGGCCACCACAGAGGTAAATTCGGCCCTGTAACAAGTCATTTTCTGTTACCCCTATTCGGGAACAAGTTATAAAATCTAATTACCATATTTCTTTTCTCCTTTGTTCATTTCTAAAACCTGGGCTCCGCAATCTTAGAACCCCAAATGTAAAATTTCGATTGACCAATTAGATCATTTAAAAGGTCAGAAAATGATCATAAAAGGTCAACTGGTTTAATTAGTTGGCCAGCGAAAGAAAATTTTTTATTAAGGGTTAAAGTTTTTCAAGGTCATTCAGAAATTTTAGCACCCCAAATGTGAAATTTTGAATGACAAATTAAATCATTTAAAAGGTTAGAAAATGGTCATAAAAGGTCAACTAGTTTAAACAACTATTTTAAATTAAAAACCACAAAGTGATTGAAAAAATTATCCGGATCGGCCGGGAATCGAACCCAGGATCTCCCGGTAACTAGCTAGGTTACCGGCTCGCCATTACACCATCGAACCTCGACAGGCGCCCGATATAGACAATCATTCAATCACCTATGTGTATTGGTATTCTCTATAATGCGAGAAGCAGTTACAATTTCTTTTCAATTTCAAATATTATCGAGTGCTTGTGAAACACTACTACGTATGACAGACTTTTGTCTGCATTTAAACACACACATTTGAAATTGAAAAAAATTGTAACTGCTTCTCGCATTATAGAGTAGGGATGTTACGGATATGAAATTTCGGATACGGATACGGATATTTAAAAACATTTTTTTCGGTTTCGGTTTCGGTTACGGATATATAATAATATCGGATAATATTTCGGATATGGTTACGGTTACGGAAAATTGCTTTTAATGAAAAATTTTTTTAGAAAAAAGGAGAAAATTGTACCAAAAAATGTGAACGCCAAACACGAATCAACGAAAATCTATCAAAAAAACATATGCTAATAATATTTTAATTTATTTTCTTCGATTTAAACTGAATTTTCCAGCGGTAGTGGTCTGTCTTTATCCGAAACAAATCCGAAACAATTATTTTCGGATACGGTTTCGGTTACGGATAATGAATTATTTTGGATATCCGGTAGTTTCAGTTACGGTTACGGCTATCCATAACATCCCTATTATAAAGAGTATCAATACACATAGGTGATTGAATGATAGTCTGTATCGGGCGCCTGTCGAGCAAAGGATCGATGGTGTAATTGCGGGCACACCTGGCTAGTTACCGGGAGATCCTGGGTTCGATTTCCGGCCGATCCGGATAATTTTTTCAATCACTTTGTGATTTTTAATTTACATGTGGTTTTTGGTCATGCTAACCAAGGAAGTCGAGTGCTTAAAGTTTCAGTTTAGCTGAACGATAAGTGAACATTATATGAATACTGCGTGTGTTTAAATGCAGACAAAAGTCTGTCATACGTAGTAGTGTTTCACAAGCACTCGATAATATTTGAAATTGAAAAAAATTGTCAATTAGTTTGATTAATTGGTCAGCGATAAAATAATTTTTATTATGGGTTCAAAGTTTTCAAAACTATTCATCCCCTTTAACCCTTAATAAAAAATTTTCTATCACTGACCAATTAATCAAACAAATTTTTTTTTGTAATCTCAAGACATATAGAAAAAATGTTGTATATTTAGTTTTTTTAATAAAATATTTACTTGTATAAAAAAAAGTAATAATAAAAAATAAAGTAAAAAAAATGTTTTTTAAGCAAAAGCTTTTATTTAAAAATGGGTTAAAAAAATGAAATAACTACTGAGTGAAGTTTGAAGCAATATGCAACATAATTTATAAAAGCTTGAGGCGTTATCATTAATTATTTCTGTTTTGGATATAAGTGTAGCTATTTTACTTTTCAGTACTTACCAAACTTGATTAAACGCCTCAAGCTTTTATAAATTATGTTGCTTCAAACTTCACTTAGTAGTTATTTCATTTTTTTTAGCCCATTTTTAAATAAAAGTTTTTTCTTAAAAAACATTTTTTTTACTTTATTTTATTTTTTACTCTTTAGTCTGATTACAATTAATTTAAAAAAAAAATAAAGAAGTAATTTTTTTACCTATATTTTAATCGGTTTACTTACCCTAATCAGACATAACTATGGAAACAAAAAATTGCAATGTAAAATCAATGGACAATATTTGACAATTCAAAATGTCAAAAAGTTGCATACGACTAAAACCCAACAATTTTGGTTTGGGGCAATTGAGGGAAAAACTAATTATACAATATTGCATTGTCATCAAGGTTAGATACGTATGCAAAATTTGAAACCTCTAGCTCAATTAGAACCTGTCTAAATTTTGATTCCAAGATTTGATCTAAACCAACATACTAACATACCAAGTTAAATAAAAGCTTTTAAAAATGATCGATTTTTGATGTTTTTTGGGCGAGTCTCCGAATTTTGACGAATATTATTACTGACTAACAACATTTTGACCAAAACAAAAATTGATCATCAATCTCTTCTTCTATGTACCAAGGATATGAAATTATGTAAAAAAATTCAATCCCGATAATTTTCCTTCAACCTACACCTCATTCTTAATGTTCATGAATTTTTTAGATTTATCTGAACGATCCCTCTGATAATAAGTGTAGAGGACATTATTTAAAAGATTTTTCCAAAAAAAAGAACAAAAAATATCAGTTATATACATTATCGTGGAAAATATTTTCTTTCCACATTTCAGGCTATCCCCTGAAATCAATCCCCAGAATCAAAATTTAACTTCACATCTATAATTGGGCCACTATATTCTATATTTGTGCTAAATTACAAATTTTCGCGTCGAATAATTTCAGGGAAAATCGCTTGCGACAGACACCGTAGCCGATTTACCAGTTTTGGTACGGAACACTAAAAAGGTGGGGTACAATCGGGGATCTTCCCTTGTGAGATAAATAGTTCGTTCTTACATTGTTTTATTGTATCTTCAACAGCTAAGTCACCCGTAAGCCAAAAAATAGTACAATAGCCCATATTCCTCCAGGTTATTATAGATATGACCTTATGAATTGAAATGTTTTGTAGAATACTAATTTTCTTTTTTTAAATTACTTAAATCATAATTTAATCCATCCATCTGGAATAGTTTAACTTGTTAATAAAATAAAAGAATTTTCAATAGTGATCCATTACCACAAAATGGAATTTATCGAAATGTGTAGGTAAATAGGAATAAAACCAATGATTACATATGTATCTGCGTTTACCATAAATGATTTGTTTCGTAATTTATTTAAATTAAGTTTATGAATGTTCAAGTAGATGGCAAATTCAAATGCCTATTTCCTTTATTTATTCAAAATATACGATATTTTGTCATATTTTTTTTTGAAATTAATAATGGGAGCGAATAGAAACGAAATTAGGCGTCAATGGAACCAAAACAAAAATTGTGATGAAATTTGGGAGCGTTAATAGGGACGGGAAAAACTAAAGGACTCTAATTTTGGACAAAGTCTGAACAAAGAAGTAACAAGAATTTGTGGAACATTTCTGTGAAACTAACTGGTTAGGTTTTTTTTTATTGTCAGTTAGATCCGCGCTCTAGTCAGTAAACATTGTGATACATAAATATTTATTTATTTTTTATAGTAAAAATTACATATTCTGTAAATTACTATTAACACACGCATGTATTGAAGTCGTAAATGTATGTATGTACGTATTCCATTATACATATTTCAATCGCGAATTATTAAAATCGCAGCTGTTTGCTTTACGCGCATATTTTTCATATTTTTCTTTTTTTCTTTTTTTTGTTTGGAATATAGTTAATTATTTAAATTCCTTTCTTGTATTCATGCAAAAAATAAAAAATATAATAAAAGTATTAATTTTAAGAATGTTAATATAATGAGATGTTGGTGTGACATCGGCTTTATAAATGATACCAACTTTTTTGTATAAACGATGTATTTGCTTTCAACTTTAGATTCTATCGAAATTTTTTCTTATACATTATTAAAGTTTCGAGTTTTAAAAATATGTCACCAAAGTGAAAGTACAAAAATAAAACAATGTTTACGAAGTTAAAGCTAGTTATTTAAATGAAGCAGGAATGGATAGTCAGTGTATATCGGAAAGGAGTTAGCGCCGGAGGTTTTTCATATGGCTAAATTGCTACCCTCATAAACCTAGCCGTTGCTAAAAAAAAAATTTTAAAAATCGCAAAGAACAACTATTTTAGGTGTTATTTGGGTTTACGTAAACCTAACCGTCCCATAGGTAAAAAAAAACGTTTTTGATAAAATTTAAAGTATGAGGAATTAGGTGTAAATTAGGTGTTTTTCCAGCATGGTGACAAAAATCTAGTAGATGGAAAATTTTAGGAAAAATTTCGTGAAATATTTTAAATCATGGAAGCGCTGTGTATAGCGTTTCCATTGTTTGCTGGATTTTATATATATATATATATATATATATATATATATATATATATATATGTTAGTATGTATAGCGTTTCCACTGTTTGCTGGATTTTATATATATATATATATGTATATATATATATATATATATATATATATATATATATATATATATATATATATATATATATATATATATATATAAAATCCAGCAAACAGTGGAAACGCTATACACAGCGCTGTGTATAGCGTTTCCACTGTTTGCTGGATTTTATATATATATATATATATATATATATATATATATATATATATATATATATATATATATATATATATATATATATATGTTAGTAT
Source organism: Brachynemurus nebulosus (assembly GCA_035578155.1). Classification (NCBI taxonomy): domain Eukaryota; kingdom Metazoa; phylum Arthropoda; class Insecta; order Neuroptera; family Myrmeleontidae; genus Brachynemurus; species Brachynemurus nebulosus. The sequence goes on from JAPWDM010000003.1 coordinate 2,258,952, forward strand.
GTATAGCGTTTCCACTGTTTGCTGGATTTTATATATATATATATATATATATATATATATATATATATATATATATATATATATATATATATATATATATATATATAAAATCCAGTAAACAGTGGAAACGCTATACACAGCGCTCCCATGATTTAAAATATTTCACGAAATTTTTCCTAAAATTTCCAATCTACTAGATTTTTGTCACCATGCTGGAAAAACACCTAATTTACACCCAATTCTCCATACTTTAAATTTTATCAAAAACGTTTTTTTTACCTATGGAACGGTTAGGTTTACGTAAACCTAAATAACACCTAAAATACACCTATTTTTCATCTGGTTGTTTTTTGCGATTTTTAAAATTTTTGTTTTAGCAACGGCTAGGTTTATGAGGGTAGCAATTTAGCCATATGAAAAACTTCCGACGCTAACTCCTTTCCGATATACACTGGCTATTCATTCCTGCTTCATTTAAATAGCTAGCTTTAACTTCGTAAACATTATTTTATTTTTTTAAGTTCACTTTGGTGACATATTTTTAAAATTCTAAAGCTAAACTTTAAGAATGTATAAAAAAAATTTCGATAGAATCCTAAAGTTGAAAGCAAACACACATATATATATATATATATATATATATATATATATATATATATATATATATATATATACCTCATTTCAAATGCAATCGATCATGAATTTTCGTTAAAAAATTAAATAATTATTATATTCGAAATAAATCAGACTTCTATTCTTTTCTAAAAACAAACTGCAAATTTAAAATTTACGTAAATGCAATAATGAGAGAGATAAAGCCAAGAAAATGGAAATTATTTAAATTCAAAGTGACGAAGCATGGTTAAATTTAAGTGAAATTGACCATATATAATAATAATACAATAATAATAATAAAAATAATAATAAAGCGTTTAACGTCCGTTTTTGAGACCGTAGTCTATAACAGACGCCACCCACTTCATTATTTGTATCTTTATTTATTATTTTTATACCTTTTACAATACCTTGTATATTATATATTTATGATGTGGGTGGAGGACAAGGAGAGTGATGTGAGAGCTAGCATTTGGTAGGTATGCGTCTGCAGCCGTCTTCTTAAGGAACTATGCCGATATTTATCTGGCATTGTGAAAGGAACTGCAGAAAACCTTCACAAGCATAGCCGCCCGGATTTTATATATTTTATTATGTAACTGACAAGTAAAGGTCCCGAGGCCGGACCTGTCGATTTTGATGAATCATAGATATGTTACAGAATATTAAAAAATAAGCGACGCGTATTTTTTTTTATCTATGGAAAAACCGTGTGAACGGATGAAATTACCCTTCCAAAATTGAAGTAAAAATTTAATTTTTCAAGTATCTCGAAAACGGTAAGAGATAGAGCAAAAGTAATAAGAGATAGAGCATTCTGTAAATTTTAGAAAAAAAGAATATAAAGTCTAACAAACAACAGGAGCTCCTATTTTTGAATTTTGTTTAGATTTACTCATTCAATAAAATATTGTAGTTGCAAACTTTAGTTAAAGATTTAGGCTGGTCGCACATTGGATACGATTTTGTACGTACGTATTTATACGACTCTTGTCGTACGAATTGAGCTCGCACACTGGTTACGTGTTTGTCCGACATTATTAGTTAATTATTTGCAGTTCTCTGATAACACTCATTCGACATGAATCTATATCTTTTAGAAAATTGTCTTCTAACAGACAGATGATGTAATTGTCTTCTATAATGACAGATTTGATGTAATTTAATCGTACGTAAACGTAAATAAATTCAAACAAAATTGAATTGTGTCGGATGTCGTAACTGTACGTATGTATACATTGTGCGAGCTCCCATAATACATCATCTGTCAGAAACGATCGTACGTACTCGTATGTATACGTACAACTGAATTTCGTACGTAATCGTATCCAGTGTGCGACCGGCCTTACGGTTCATATCTGTACCTACATAACGTACAAAGTCAAAACTGATGTCGTAAAATAGCCACTTATCATATTCATATAATCATTATCATAGACTTGTGGGAGTGCTGGGGCGTTATAAGAAGGTTTGAGATTAAATTTTCCGTTAAACTATACATAATAAATATATAAAGTCCAGCAAAAAGTGGGAGCGCTGTGTATAACAATCTTAACGTTATTCACACTACATATCACATTTCTAGTGGGAGCGCTGGAAACGTTTAAGAGACGTTTGGCACTTTTCTACTCTGTTACATAATAAAATATTATATAGAATCCAACAAACAATGGAAGCGCTGTGTATAACGCTTTCAACGTTATACACAGCGCTTCCATTGTTTAAAATATTTTATGATTTTTTTAAAATTTTTCAACCTACTAAATTTTTGTCACAATGCTGGACCTAATTTATACCTAATTCTTCATACTTTAAGTTACCAAAAACACTTCTTTTTAACTATGGGATGGCTGGGTTTACGTAAATCTAGCCGGCCCTTTTGTATTTTATGTTTTCTTCAATAAAATAGTAAGTAATAGCGGATTTTATTCCCGAAAAGATTGCAAATTTACTTTTATATATCTGTATCAACTCTTTTGTTCGCTTTTGATAACTAATGTCTCTAAAATATTCAACGGCCTGAATAAAATATACCTACAAGACAAGAATTAACTCCTACACACAGTGTGAAATTATTATAAGAGATTTAATTTTTGTGTGTTAAACGTCACTTTAAAACAATAGAGTAGGTACACATTCTTAAATGATATTTACGGTTATTCGTTCGAACTGGATTCGAAAATTTAAATGTATTTGTTAACGATTTAAAACAATAAAATTCAAATTATTTTTTTGTCCACAATTAAATTTCAAATGATTGTTCAGCAAAGTATGACACTAATAAATTTTTAAATTTTAAATTAATTTGATTTAAAAATTTAAAATAATTCATTAACCTTTTGGCACGGACACGTGTATTAATTATAATTAATGAAACAGAAAAAGACAGAATTAGTTATTGGTTTCATACTTATATATATATATATATATATATATATATATATATATATATATATATATGTATATATATATATATATATATATATATATATATATATATATATATATATATATATATATATATATATATATATATATATATATATATATATATATATATATATATATATATATATAGATGTTACTATCAGTTCAATTAAATAATAATTAAAATTATTTTAAAATATGCAAAATTAATGGCATATATAATTATTACAAAATATTTAGGTTATTAATTTTTAGACATTTTTAATTGTTCAAAATATTAATTAAATATTTCTATGATTTTAATGAACTGGTGTAGTCACCTCTTTTCCGTCCCTTTAACCCCCAATTTAACCCAAATGTCGAGTTCGCATGATATTCTTTTGAAAAAATAAAAACAAATAAAAGTTTCCAGTTTTCTTCCAGAATCATATGTTGGTCTACGAGAAACGTTAATCATACATCGTCGTCAATTTGAGGAATGGACTTTTTACGGAGAATTTTAGAGTTTATTTGCAAAAAACATTTTTTTTACATAACAATACTGCAAGAGCGAACAAAATATTTAAAAAAATTGCATTTGGAAAAACTATTTAATATAAATATTTATTAATTTTTTTAATCTTTTTATCAAAGCATATTTTTTTTATAAAAATTAAAAAATAGATAAATACATCAATTGTATCATAAGACATGTCTTTCAAATAATTAATTTATGAAATAATTAATTTATGAACTAATTAAATTATGAGTCGGTGGACATGTGTGACTTTACAGAATGTGAAATTTCTCGGTCACAAATATTACCGTAGATATGTAGTTATTTCCTCATTAGGCACATTTGTAAATTTTCTAAAATTTGTTAGTAATTTTTCGAATAAGATCTCAAAAAATAATAAAAATTAAAATATTTTCCACAAAATAAATTGTTAATCTTTTATTAAGTCACTTGAAACGCATTCTTTGGTTTTCGATTTAATATATTAAAACTTCAATGTTATGTCGTCTCTGTAAGTCAAACAGCTGTAATCATCTTTCACATTATCATTATCATTGAATAAATTAATTATAACATCCATATGTGTTATATATGTATGGACATGGATTATATATATGGATTATATATGGGATATATATGGATATATCTACTTAATAAATCTCTAACACTGACTGACTGACTGACATACAACGCACAGCCTAAACCGTTGGATTTAGTAGAATGAAATTTTGCACAGGAGTTCCCTATGTAATGTAGGTGAGCACTAAGAAAGGATTTTTGAAAATTTGTTCCCTAAGTGGGTTAAATACGGGTGAAAATTTGTATGGAAATTCGCCATTTTTGAAGTTAGAGATGTATAAAAATATGTTACTATGGCTATTAAAATCAATAATATCTTATTTAATAAATCTTTGACACTGACTGACATCCTGAGATGTTGGCGATGGTAAATCCCATCGGATGGGTATACGGCTAGTATGACAATAAATTAATTATAACATCCAATTTCTTAAATAATTTTAATTCTTTCAATTTTTAATCATCTTACACTTAAATGTTACTCTCAAATGTTTTTATTTTTCTAAAAATAATATTTAAAACTTCTACTTTAACCAGTGCTATTATTGTTATTATTTTTTAAAACTATTTGTTCAAATGTCAGTTTGACATATAAACATAATCATATTTTATCTATGTACTTTTCATTGAGGAGAGAATCGACTAGAGAGAATACTGTGTATTACAAACACATAATGAAATTAAAGCAAAAAAATTGACTGATGTGAGCAAAAAAATTAACTGATGGGATTACTTTAATGGCGGTCAAACCATTAATTTAATGGTTTATTTAATATTTATAAACAAGTTTCGGTGGTTACAAGTTGGGCTTACTAAAATGGAGTCATGCTTCAAAATTTAATGCCTGTGGTATCTCTAGGAAACATATGTTAATATGTTCGATGCACTGCTCAGTGGTACCTTTAATATTAATAAATTTTTCCTCAGAGGCCTGAAGACGACAAAAAGTCGAAACCGGTAGCCTTTGGAAAAAAACACATTTTTATTTTCCTTGATGACCATCACTCTTAAATACCTTTAAAAATGATATTTACTTGTGTTTTTTTTTAACTCATTTGGAAGAGAGTTATAGATTCTAATGCAACCGTTCAATGGACTCTTCAGCATTTTATCAATGGTTGTCGGAACAGTTATAAAATTTTCCTTTCTACGGGTATCATATTCATGTTTGGCTACATATTGGCTAAAATATTCAGGGTGTTTCTGCACAAATATTTAATTTCTTGCATATTGGTCGACATTGCCAACTCTGGCTATTGATCTTATGCATCTCTTTTGTGCTATAGAAATATACCCGGATTCATTAAACTTTACAGTAACCTGAGAATTTCTTCAAGGGTTATTCAGGGTTAGAAGCTAAATAAGACACATTTTCAATAATTTTTTCTTTTAGAGAAACTTTATACACAATCGATACCCTTTGCAACTTACTAGACATTCCTTTAAGTACCAAGTACCAAAAAAAAAAATTATTCTCCTTTTCCCGATGACGATACATTTTATACGTAGTGTCAAAGTCGACGCCTTAAGAAAACCATCTTTTGGAGCGCATAGCTTCAGCGGGTGGTCAGAAATTAGAAAATGAAACGGGGTTTGGAAGAAAACAAATTTTCTAAGTCCCTAAAATTAAATTACATCGGTTTAGGAAAAAAATAAAAAATTGTAGACTTCTAATAAAGTTTGGAAAATTGTTTTTTTTTTTTTTTTTTGTTATTTTTGTCTGTAAAAAGGGGTTGAAATTTAAAGAGGGTGAATTTTTTAGATTTTGTAGTAAAAAAATGTTACAGTTCCAAATGGTGGGCGCCGAGAATAATGAAATCTCTTAAAAATTTCTACTCGAAAAACTATGTGACGAGCAAAAGAAAGCATATCTCTTAAAAACTCTCCGAAAAAATAAGTGAAAAAAAAGTTTTACTTTTTCCCGGGCCCCCTATTCTAGCTCGGGCCCCGGGGCTACAACCTCGGCTATCCCACCCTCTCGTCGGGTTTGACGTTATAATTAATAAAGAGCTACGGGCTGCAGTCTGTGGGCCGATATAAAAATGTAGTTTTTAATAAAATGCGTTTCAAGATTTTTTTAAAAATTTTTTTGTATTAAAATCGATTAAATTCAAAGAAACTGTTTACATTCATTTAGTCCGCTGTTCCAAGATCATACAAATGTCCAAAAATTTCCTCATATCGTTCTTCCCGCTTAGCAACTACTGATTTTTTAGCAATCCTCGGCTTCTGGGATTTTGTAGTGCAGCGTTTTCCAAATTTTTAATATGTTCGTTGTCTCTTTATTACGATTTTTTTTCTGTAGCCCTGAATAACCCGTTAATTATTAACGTAGGATTTATCCATGTCTAATCAATTTCCAAAAATAGATACTTCTCCTCTCTGTGCGTCCATAATTATAGAAATTTTTTTTAGAGAAACATTGCATATGGTCTGGTCTCTGACTGCGTTTGATACAGACAGGTACAATCTATAGCATGTATAATAAATTAATAATCATAATCAACTAACAATAAGTACAATTCGTATTATTATTCATACGTACGTATACTTCCATGGTGACTTAAGTACGTACACGCAGTTGACGCGCGCATGCGTCAAGGTATATTTTTCATTACAATACATACATAGTACGCACACATACTTACTCAAGTCTTATGTATGGTGTTAACGGCCTTGCCTTGTACGTATATGTGCCTATAATGTTTTCTAGGTCAACTAACAAGGCCAATAATTTCTCCAGTTGTTGACTTACAGTTAGACAAATGAATTATATAGATAAATTTATACTGTAAATGCAAGAGAGAATTTCATTTGGACAGTTGTGTTGTGTGGTTTATAAAATGCGGGTTGTAGATAGAAGATATTATTATATTTATGTATTTGTGTGGGTATTGTTGTATTTGTTTGCTGCTGCAGTTGTAGTTGAACATTTCTTTTCTTTCTTTCTCCACTTTTTATACGTTTTGTTACATGAGACATCACGAATTTTTATTCTTCTTGTTGGTTTCTTATGGTTTGGTCTTGTCGTGTTCCAAGAGAGATCCAAAAACTATTTTTAGATTTTTTTTTTATTGTTACATTTTTGGGGCATTTTTTGAGTATTTTGGATGCGGTAAAGTAAGTGACCTACATTTTGCCAGGGCAGGGGTTTCCAAAATTTTGCATTGACGGGTTAAATTGTAAATACCGAAATATAAAATAAAATATTATAAAAACAAAAATACATTACCAATGGGGGTGGCACACAGCTGCCTCGTATTTGTAATAGACTTTTATCCAATCTTTAAAATGATTTTGTGCTTAAACTGCATCTTATCTTAAATTTTGTGTCTTATCATATTGTTAACGTCATGCTTGAAACAAGAATAACTTTAAGACAAAGATAAGATGAACTGCTTCTTAATTTTTTCTAATCGTCTGTAACTATATAACTATAAAAATTACGAAAGGGTTGCCTGCGTGGTAAATAATGAGATTTCACTGTAGTACTGTGGCTATCATGATTTCGGTTGCGATGAAATTAGTAGGAGACCATTTAGAAACCAAACCGCATAATTTCTGAAAATTTCATCAAAAACAATCGAATAGCTCCGAAGTTACGTCACTTGGTGGAATCTTTGGACAGACAGATGGACTGAGGGACTGGCTGACAGACACGAAACTAAAATCAGATCAGAAAGTTCTAAAAGATAAAATGAAGAGTGAATTCCTTCCAAAATGAAAATTTTGAAGGGGAAACAGATTTTAATATTTCAAAAATGATCACAATGCTTCCGCTACTTTAGTAGTTTTTGGAAGTAGTCATAAAAGGAAAATTGATTCAAATTGTGTGACAGAGTCGTTCTTTATTGTTAATATTAATAATCAGGAAAATCAGTCTTGAATTTGCAGTCTTTGTTGCAGTCCTGTATTTTTAGTAAGATCAAGAAGTAACTCTTTTAATATTAAAAAATGTAAAAAGTCGTATCAGTAAAACTGAGCGAGATCAGTCTTGATTTCTTGCAATATTCTTGAAGAATATCAAGATCAACAATTAAACCAAAATTCTCAATACAGAAACAAGATGAAGGTCAAGACTACTAGATTTTTGATCAGTCTTACATTTGCTGATCGTTAAATATGTTCTTCTGAAATTATTTCTATGAATTCATGATGATGGGTTATCTAACATTGCGTGCTGCGCTTTGTGAACCCCTGTGACTAAGATATTTATTCAAGCATAATTAAGGTGACCAGATTTGTAAAGAATGAAAACGGGACAGCCGACCTTACCGAGGGTTTGGGGGGGGGGGGTACGGAGTACCCTCGTGAGAAAAGGTAGGTCCTCATCCGGAAAATTTTTGAAAATTTAAGTTAATAATGGTGTTTTTAAAGTTATTTAGAGTGCTAATTTTTCTTTCTACCATAAAATTAATTTGGTGCCACTACCACTGTAGCATGAGACCTTTGATAATGAAACGATAATTTGGATAGAATAATTTGTGTAGGAAGATATATAAACAAAAGGATAATATCAAGGAAATCATAGCCAAACCTCTTACATCAGTGATAATATTTTAGTCAGAATAATAAACAAGCTGCTAGCTTGCTTTAGTTTAGTTTAGAACATAGGTTCCCAACGGGGGCGATATCGCCCCCCCCCCCCAGTGGGCGCTGGAGCTATCCAAGGGGGCGGTAGTGGATAAGGTGGTCAGATAAGTAAATATATATAATAGACATATTTTTATATATACTACTACAAAAAATTAAGGGAACAATAAAAAATTGCTAAATTTTTAGTTATTTTTCTTAATTTTCAAATTTAATGGATAAAAAATGCCGAACTGTGAAAAAAGTTGAAAAAAAAAATTGAATTTTTCATTCAATTTTGCTCCTTTAATTTTGTTCTGACATTTTGAACAAACGGTTTAGGAAAACCGTCCGATAGATCAATCTATCGATTTGCAGGATTATTGGGAGTACAGTGACGTATAAAAATTTGTACAAATATTAAATTCCCCATCAATACTCGCAAGGATGCGGACAATTTTTCGCAACAAGGAAAACAGTCCCTTTTTTCACATTTTTCAGGTTAAAATTAAAGATGAAAAAATTTTCCTCCTAAAGTACGTAGCATAGCCTTGTAGGAAATTTAGTCCAGATTCCAGAACTGCCCTTCGATTTTCTGTCCGTTCACTAGTTACTGAGATATTGATGGTTAAAGCAAGAAGGATCCTTTTGCGTTCAAAGTTGGATATCTCTGGAACAATTCAACAAAAATTTTGAAAAGAAAATTGATGCTGAATGAACAGGCTATCAAGTCAATACCATGGCTTTACTGTAAAAAAATTTTTCAAGTCCGTAGACCGAAGAAAAAAGTGCAAAAAATTTTCTATTTTCATGAAAATAGAAAATTTTTTGCACTTTTTCTTTCTATTTTGTCTTTCTATTTTTCAGAACCGACGACCTTTTTTTTTGCTCATCGGCTGTAAAATGCCTAATTTATCTTTTTATTATATACTACTACAAAAAATTAAGGGAACAAAAAAAATGTTAATTTTTTAGTGATTTTTGAAGGGCTCTATTTACGTGAAAAATGGTCGTATCGAGATGATAAAAAAAAAACATTTTGAAGCTCCAAGATTCTAGTTTTGAGATCTTTTGTCCAAAATATTTTCGGAGCAATCCTAAGGAATAACACAAAAATTGCAAAAAAAGGTCGTCGGTTCTGAAAAATAGAAAAGGAGAGCGGCATTTTACAATTTTATAGCCGACGAACAAAAACGACGTGAAAAATAGAAAAAAGGGCGGCATTTGTACAATTAACAATTTAAAAAAGGGGGCGTTGAAATTTCTGTTCTACACTAAAGGGGGCTGTGGTCCAGAAAAGGTTGAGAATCTATAGTTTAGAACAGCCAACTCAATACTGCCAAAATGAATACGTCCTCTCATATTTGGGAAATGACGAAAAAACCCAAGTAAAAGATTTTAAAGGCAGTTAAAAATTACTTCAAATAATGAATAAAATTTTTCATAAAATAGCGTATATAAGTTCAAATAATTTCAAAACGGGACAAATGGGCGTCTCGAGAAGTTTGGTCGGGACACCGGGACATGTCTCCGAAAAACGGACTGTCTCGTTGAAAACGGGACGTCTGATCACCTTAAGCATAATAGATTGAAAATAAGCTTTATTTCGACAGACACGTTAGAACTGATTCATTGTAAACTAATAAAAAACTATAATACTTCACGTGAATATAAAAATACACTTAAGTAGGTACAAGAATAATTAAAAATTAAGAAAAACTTATGTTTAATTGTGAATTCCATTATTTTTTGTGGTGCCTTTGAGTGTGATAACCTCTTCATAAGCCAATGTGAAAGACATGAGACCGTGTGGCCTAATGGATAAGGCGTCGGACTTCGGATCCGAAGATTGCAGGTTCGAGTCCTGTGACGGTCGTCCAAGAAAAATTTTATTTTTAATTATAATCACTTCTTGATAATTTGACTCTTGTGTATTAAAACCAGAATTGTGCTGTGTGATGTAAAAAACCAGTTTTTTACATTTTTATGTAAAAAATTGTAAAATATGTAAAAAACTGTAAAAAACCGTAAAAAATTGTAGAAAATTGTAAAAAATGTAAAATACTTAAATCATTTGTCATTTCACTGACAACCAATTTATTTTGACCGTTAGTACTTGTTTATAAGTTCACATGAAAAAACGTGTAAACAAAATGTCCACACAAAAATGATTTTCTGCTGGTGGAAGGCGATTTACAACTGACTACAAAGCTTAAAATTCCAAATTAACAAACTAAGTCTTGACAGATTAAAACAACTACTGTCTATATATTTATCTCTCTTTAAATTATAATAACAATAAAATTATTGATAATAGTAATGATAGTGATGTTGAAGATGATTGATACCTTTAATAAAATTTAACTGAATAAATAAAAATCTTTTTAATATTGAATTCTTAAATAAACTATTCTATCAAAACTAACCTTTCTTTTTCCTGTTTGCACCCATTTATATTTTTAGTCGAATTTTAGCGAATTTCCAGAAAGAATTCTGGAAATTCAGCTATTACAGCCACTCTCATGACGCGACTTGAGCCCGGCACTATGGCAGAAATTTGTTTTGAGGCCCCTAGAACCCAAAAATAATATTCACTAAAATTTATATATATATATATATATATATATATATATATATATATATATATATATATATATATGTATGTATGTACGTATGTATGTATGTATATATGTATCAGCACGATAGCTCTTCAGGAAAAACCGCTAGCTTTACGAAATTTGGTGACAACGTTGGAAATCCAAAAATCTTGGATGAGTTCGTCAGCCAGACACGTCGGATGCCAGGAACATGGCTTTTGTTCTTGCAAAAAATTAGTTTTTTGCCAAAATTTCCACTTATTCAAAAATTTTTGCGAAATTTTTTTACACCATTTAAAAGAAGAGAAAAAGTTACATAAAAAAGGTCTTTAAACTTTTTTTCTATGTCAACTAGTTTCCGAGAAAAACTATCTTACTTATAATGTGATTTTTTCTTATATAAATATTTTCTTATATATCTTGAACATTCGATACATGAAGTCAAATGACGATTTATATAGAATTAGTACATATGTATGTACATAAGCACTACGATACTACCAACATAATATTCGTCAAAGACCTATATGACCTATATGCATGTACCTACATAATATTATGAATTAAAAAAGTCGCCAAGTGCAAGTTGTACTTGCGCCAATAGTGTTCCGTACAATCAGTGATTATTATAGATTTAATGTAATAAGTAGCATATGAAAATAAAATACTCCTGTCGCAGCATCCTGCATAACATAACGAATTTCCGTTTACAAAAATTAGTTTTTCTCGGAAATTAGTTGACAGAATAATTATTGTTCAAAAACTTTTTTATGTGATTTTTCCGCCTCTTTTCAATGGTGTAAAAAAATGTCGCAAAAATTTTTGAATTTGGGGAAATTTTTGCGAAAAACTAATTTTTTTCACGAAAAATGCCCAAAAAATCATGTTCTGAGCATCGCATGTATGGCAAGGTTTTTTTTTTATTTAACATATTAATAGCAATCCTATTTTTTAGCGCAATGTTTCACAAACGGAACTAAAATACCCCTGTCGCAGCATCCTGCATAACATAGCGAATTTTCGTTTACAAAAGTACGTTTTTCTCGGAAACTAGTTGATATAGAATAATTGTAAATAGAAAATACCCCTGTCGCAGCATTCTGTATAACATAGCGAATTTCCGTTCACAGAAATTAGTTTTTCTCCGAAAGCAGGTTACATAGAATAATGGTTTAAAAACCATTTTTATGTAATTTTTCTCCTCTTTCCAATGGTGTAAAAAAATGTCGTAGACTTTTGAATTTGGGAAAACCATGGAAAAAACTAATTTACATATATAATACACATGTTTACTAAGTGTCCGCACGAAACATCTTATTTTTAAGAAATTTTGTGAAAACTGAAAGTCCAAATACCCCTGTCGCAGCATCCTGCATAACATAGCGAATTTCCATTTACAAAAGTACGTTTTTCTCGGAAACTAGTTGATATAGAGTAATTGTAAATAAAAAAACCTTCTTTATGTGAATTTTCCGCCTCATTCCGCCAAATTATTTTCACGAGAAATGTCCAAAAAACCGTAAACGTTTTCACGAAATTTCTTAAAAATAAGATGTTTCGTTCTTGAGTTATCGTGCGGACACTTAGTAAACATATATATAAATGTGTCCGCACGATAACTCAAGAATGAAACATCCTATTTTTAAGAAATTTCGTGAAAACGTTTACGGTGTTTTGGACAATTTTCGTGAAAAAGATTTGGTGGAATGAGGCGGAAAATTCACATAAAGAAGGTTTTTTTATTTACAATCACTCTATATCAACTAGTTTCCGAGAAAAACGTACTTTTGTAAATGGAAATTCGCTATGTTATGCAGGATGCTGCGACAGGGGTATTTAATTTTCAAATTACTTAATTATTTTAATTTTGAAAATATAGCAAATACTTCAATAGCAAATATGGAATACCATCAGTAACGCTTACATCTATTAAATTTAAAAAATTTAGTTTTTTACATTTTTACAGTTTTTTTATCAAAACAAGTATGTGTAAATTACATAGTTTTTTACATGTAAAAAACTATGTAATTTACCTGAAGTAAATTACACGCACAACTCTGATTAAAACCTACAAGAATAGGTATTGTAGTTTTTCCACTTTTACCGTAGAAAAAGTTAGGACATATTTTTACAGCGAAAAAAATTCTAGAAAACTTTTCATTGGGTCTTACCGTATTATCTTTGAAATTTATATTTTTAAAAATAAATTTGTTTTCTAAAAATTAAAATTTGTTGCTTAAAATAAATTTAACTTGATGAACAAAAACACTCCAGATGCACTATCCTGTTTTTGCTAATTGGCAGTTCTTCTCGTTAAATTGTTAAGTAATAAATTTTCGTTATATATAAACATAAATTTATTTGAAAAGAAATACAAACCTCTCGTGTGATAATAAGTGAGAAAAATACCAATTTCTTTTTTCAATTTTGTGACATGTTTCGATTAATACGATCATTATCAAACACCTTTCTGAAGAAAATACTTACACTTCAACAACAATAGGGGCGCCGTTATATTATTTTTTCTTTGCCCAGGTTAAACAATTTTCCCATCAAATGTGTCTTTGACTTCATATTAGAAGATTGTCGGTTCAGATCCAGTCACGGTAAAAAAAAACTTACACTTGTTTCCATGAATACATTCTTATGTTTGATTGATCACTTTTTAAAATTTAGTTGGTTTTATCAAAAAATTGATTTTTGTGTACTAGAATTTTTATTAAAAATAATAATTCAGTTCATGTATATCCGGTTCCGTTTCAGCTTTTTTTTGTATTAACTATGGCCAATAAATTTTTATTACTTATCAAGCATATGATTTCGGGGTCCAAAAGAAAAAATTGGTGACGCAAAAATGTAACACGTTATCTCGATGTAATGCCTGGGGAGGCCTTGTGTTTGAAACTTTTGCAATTTTTAAAAAAATTTTATTTAATATCCGAACTTCTAGGCTTTATCTGTATGATTAAAACAATCACCCTTTTTAATTATCAGTTAATTTGTTAATAATTAGATGTAAACAATGTTAATAAGTAATTAAAAAAAGATAATAATAGTTGTCCTTTACGTTCTTCTCCCCCCTCCCCCTTACAGTTGTGTATTATGATTATCTATCATTGTTTTGTCTTTTTTTTTGTTTAATAAAAATGTTTAATGTATAAATATACATCAATAGCATATTTCTCTAGGGAATAATTTGAAAGAAAAATTTCACACAGAATTTAATAAAATCGCACCTTCCATGTGATGGATTGGTATATATGTGCAAATGGTGGGGATAATACTAAAAGAAAAATATAAATAATTACCTATAATTTTAAATTCAATAACTTACAGAATATGCTGGCTTATCAAAATTATGTTTTAATTAAAAATCATATAGTGATTAAAAAAAAAAAAACTGGATTGAATGGGAATAGAACCCACGATTCTTCAAAACCAGTTAAGTACCTTAACCTTTAACCGGTAAGGTTTAGGGCAAATTTTACCCTGCTGGCGTAAGGGGAGTGTTTGATACATGCATATACGTGTGGTCTCCAGTTTTGGCTATCTATGTTACCAGCCCGTGGTATGTTCAATTGTTGATGTCTCTCAGACATCACTTTACCGTGAGTATTATAAAAATTCAGATTACCGGTTAAGGGTTAAACCAATTAAAAAAAGATAATTCAAAATGGATAATTAGTTTTGTTTTCATATGTAGCTAAAAATATATGGCGTCTCAGTTTTAAATGATTTCTAATTTATTATTTTTATATTTACGCTTAAAAAAGGTATTTTTATTTTAAGAAATCTACATAACTTACCTTCATTAGATCAGCTTTTCCTTAAATTCGTGTTCCTAATTTTAACCAAAATTGAAGGCATGGTAAGTAACCTAACCCGGATCGAATATTCTGGGTATTAACAACAACTGTAACTTTTTTTTTAAAGAAATCCTCAGCAAAATAAGACGTATTATTTACTTTGTAATTTTGAAAATTATATCAAGTATTTTTTATTAGTAAAATGATTATTATTATTATTCAATCTTTTTTCTGTCTCATGTATTTTTATATACATGGCTGATTCGCAGAACTGACAACTTTCTTTTTAAATTAATCTTTATATGTATTCATATAATATACGAATACATACAGGATGGTCCAGAATTTCGTACCGTAATTGTTAGCGCTAATATTACATTAAAAAATAATGGTACTTTTTTATACACACTTTTTCCAAAAACCCAATAATGAGGGAGGTAAAGTAAAGGAGTGAAAAGAAAACAATTTAAAAAAAATGGTATGGATATTAGGATTACTAAATTTATAGACAGATATTTATATTTTAAATTATTCGAAAATTGTATTATTGTAATAAGTAAGGGTAACTTCAAAAATGTAAACTTTACCGCATCGATGCAGCATCATGACTTTTCTGATGCGTCTAATACTACATGATGCGCTGCTGATGCTCTCTTGAAATTTGATATACATTAGATGTTTTTGAATGGGATATTGGCATCATTTAGCCTCTGATTTGGCTATAGATAAGACAGATAATGTAGCATGGTAGACTATAGATAATATAGCAATACAGTCCTTGTATAGGTATATTATCTTTGAATTTCAACTTGAATTTACTTGAAATTGAAAATACTGAAATTATTTGAATAAAAAATATTACATACCTATTTTGAGTGCCAAGATGTATTCAAATAGTTTAAACAATTTTAATCAAAGGTAAATACATTCATCTTTTTCAACAATTTGTTTTTCGGAATTATTCCTGTTGGTGTTAATACCTACACAATATGGCAAGTAGTTATAATTCTACATTATACACATTACATGCATCTTGGACACGCATCACCAAATTTCTTGATGCCTTGTTTTGACGCATCAAATGCAAAAATGAATTTTTGATTTTCTGTTGTGATGCGTCTGATGCATTTTTGAACTTTTGACTCTGCCTCATGCAAGCAGTGATGCATTTTTGAAGTTAGCCTATATCTCTTTACCTGGAATTGTCGAGGGAATCATATTGTTAAGAATCTTGTTTAAATAATTGTAAATTAGAAAAGAAAAAACGTGATAACTTTTATACGTACCACCAAAAACCACTCCTAAACCATAAGTGGTGGAATAAGTGTTAACATATAATATTTAATTGTCCCAATGTAAAACATGCACCCCCAAAATATCAATTCGTTATTAAAAAGCGTTTGGAAACTATTTGGGAAATAATGGCTTTCATTTTTTCATTTCTTTACATGAGTTTTGTAAAAAAGTGTGTATAAAGGGCAAGGGGTTAAACTAGTATGTCTATCAAACTGTGCCCACTGTAATCAACGAGTGACGTAACACAGTACATATACAATCGAAATACATGATGTATGAACACGAATATACCAATGTGTTAGTAATATATTTTGATGATGATATAAGCAGTACGCATACATACACTATATACTATCATGGCCGACCTATGTTACCACCAGTTAACAATTAAAAATAAATTTATTTATTTTAAGAAAGATATCCCTTTATTTTGAGAAATTTTTTATTCAATAGAATTTTTACACTTAAATACGACACACTTCATATTTTTTTCTGTTTAGATTTCACGAGTTGATTACAAAAACATGATATTTATAATGAAGTGAACACCACGACGGTCAGTAACAGGCTAAATTAATAGTGGTGTAAATTGCTACTTATTGCAACTTTCGGATTACACTTTTTTATATGTAGGCTTGATCTGTCTCATCTGTGATAAAGGAGTATCATTATTTTTAAACATAATATCAACTCTCGCTATTACGATACAAAATTCTGGATCATCTTGTATATAACTACATATTTACGCACAATGTGCTAAGTACTAGCCATCAACAGACCATACTCAGATGAAGAGAAATGTAAACTGGAATTCCCCAATATTGTTTTCTTTTCCAAAAATCCATTTTCTTATATAATTTGATGAGTAAAAAGTTCATTTAACTCGATTAGTATCAAAAGATCCTGGTGTAAAAGAATTTCTTACGGATATAATATATAATATAATATTTCTTTAAAAGATTTTTTTGGGAAAAAACAAATTGCATAATTCTACATTAATTAAGACACGAACGTTTTCATTGTAAAAAAAGTTGTTCAGTTATAATTTAGACTGCGGCATTCGTACGAAAAAACAAAACAAAATGAATCATATTATAATTCGAATATAAACAAGAGTGGATACAGGGGTGGTCATAGGGGCCACGACCTCACTCTAAGCAGAGATTAATTTAAATTCTATCATGGTTTATTGTGAAACTGTAAACAAATTGTAGGTTTTCGAGGTCGTTCTGGTTCCCGGTTCACTCAATCACTAATTGAGTTGCCTAGTATCAAAATCTACTAATTCCACTTTATAAAGATCATGGAAAATCGCAAAAAATCATAACTCAGTTCAAAATTAATTTTTCGATTAAAAAGTCATAATTATATTAACTAACAAGGTAAAAAAGATGATTAGTACTATTATCAAAAAACAAAATTATCGTTTTACCCCTTTTTTAATCAAAATTATTTGAATTTATTAGGTTTTGATAGTAACATTTATATAAAGTGCGTTTTAAAACATAAATTATAAGGGAAATTTATTAAAAAAAAACTTGATTTAGCAATATTGGATGTATCAGGGTTACACGATACAATTTGTTTTGTAATATTGTAAACTATTTTCATTTTGTCACTTAAAACCAAAGTGCTTAGTTAGTAATTCATTTACATCTACGATTTCATTATTTAAAATTTTAGATAAATACTGAAATACAAATTTTACGTGAAAACATAATTTTATACTTCATACGTCCCGCATGTCAGTGAAAAAATTAAAATTTGAACGGTTAAAATCTAAAACATAGGTTATGTATGGGTATTTAGCAGGATTTGTAAAGTTTTCAATGTAATTTTAGCAGGATTTGAAAATCATGTTATATTTCAGTTAGCGATTTCTTTAGTAAACAGTTAAAATTACAACAAAAAATGTTAAGGGGCTATGCCTTGTTGCATTTAAAAATTAATGGCCCTAAAAAATCAAAAAATTCGAAAAGTGCATTTAGTAGATTTTGATACTACGCGACACAATTTATTAATCACTTTAATAAGGCTTGCTTTGTGAATTTTTTTTAAATTTGATGACATCATCAAGTTTACTAATTTTTTTCAGTGCCTTAAAAACCGTTAATGAAATAATAAAGTGAAGTTTTTAAAAAAGTATGACCTCGTCCTATTTTGAAAGCTGGATCTGCCCCTATACGAAGATAATGCAGCCAACGCACTCACTTCGATATGTACAAGTTCGTTAGTGGTGAAAAACTAGCACTATCGATAACTATCGATAGTTTTGACCATAGAACACTAGAAGCCAACTAATATCAAAAAAGTGTAATTCGCTTGGAGCCATTTGTAGGCCTATCACAGCTTAAGTCATGTAGTCAGTCGCTATCCGTCACCGAACGCACAGTGCATTGTATTACATTGTTAGACATTGTTAGTTGAACAGCACACATTTCTCTCTCTGGTAATACGTGTGTTGTAGTACTATGTGTTAATACGCAGACGCAACCATTAAACCAATACCACTGCAAACAGTGTGTATCTACACCAACAGAGTGGGGAGATTTTACGTCACAAACTCATTACAAGTGGAACAGAGACATAGACAATCTAGTTTGACCCCTTGGTTTTGACTATCGAAAACTATCGATATTTTTTTTTTTACTATCGATAGTTTTCGATAGTTTTATTCAGTCATTTCGTTTACTTATAAATACTATAAAGATAATAAAAATTATAGCTAGAGATATAAAAAAAACCATTTTAAGGGAATTTCCGGCGACCTTTTTTTTGTTCGCCGACTATCCAAATGCCGCCCAAGTCAAAAAACTCATAAGACCATCAAAAACTATCGATAACTATCGATAGTCGGGACGACTATTATCAATAGATGTTATTCTATTGAAATACTTAAAACAATTGATTGATGAATATAAATGGTGAAAGCTCATTGATCTATTCATTCAATAAGATCGGTCATTCAGTTTTAATAATGTAGATCATTTCTGATTATTGTTTAGTCATTGTTTTATAAAAATTGTTAATCGATTTTTTTTGTTTATGCATGATTTATCTTTGTATTGAACTTACATTGTTTCAGTTATTTTATTCAATAAGTGTACAATTGAATATGTATTTATTTTTAATAGCTTTGAGCGTAACTTGATTGATGGAATTCAATAAAACACTTTACTTTGCAAAAATATCATTTTTATTCAAATCACTTTGTGATGTTTCGACTGATATGATCATTATCAATTAACTCTGCTATTATTAAATTCTTGGTGAAGAATAAAACACTTTAGTATGCAAAAATACCATTTTTAATCAAATAATTTTGTGATTTATTTCGATTGATATGATCATTATCAAATAACTTTAATTTTATTAAATTCTTGGTGAAGAATATTGTAATTTCCCAGCACCGCTTAATATTAAGTACATTCCCTTTTTGGAAATACACTTATTACAGCGGGTGGCATGAAAAGATCTGAGCCCGGGACTATGGCAGAAATATTTTTTGAAGCCTCGAGAAACCGAAAATGAGGTTCACTAAAATGTGGACATATGTATATATATATATATATATATATATATATATATATATATATATATATATATATATATATATATATACATATATATATATATATATATATATATATATATATATACATATATATATATATATATATATATATATATATATATATATATATATATATATATATATATATATATGTGTGTGTGTGTGTGTGTGTGTGTGTGTGTGTCCACGCGATAACTCTCGAACGAAACATCCAATCTTAACGAAATTTGGTGAGTAGGTCTAAAGTCCCAATAGTTTAGATCAGTTCATCGGCCAGATACGTCTGACTTTTAGAAGCCAAAATTTTGGCCATTTTTCACCATTTTCAGTGGTTGTTTTGCAAAATTTAGACAGATTTCAAAAATTGTTTTAACTTTTTTTTATAAGATCGAAAAGAGCGTAAAAAATTGCATAAGCTTTTAAAACACTGTTCTAAATGAACTAGTTTTTGAGAAAAATTTATTAAGAAATTTGGTGAATTATTTTACAATAAATGTTTCATCGTTTTTATCATTACAATATTTATATGTTTCATTCTTCAAAATAAAAATTAACTAACTTTTCAAGAACGCGTCATCACTGATTTTGAAAATTTTTTCACTGTTAGAAAACTAAACTATTTTAGACGGATATAACTTGTATAAGTTATGTTATATGAGGTCTGTCAGTGTCCGGGGGTCCCAAAAACGCTAAAAATAAACTACCCAACCGATTTTGAAAATTTTTTCACCTTTTAAAAGTTCTATTCTCTTAAATGCATGTATACTATAGGTACTATATTATGAGATCCGCCGGGGTCTTGGGGGCCCAAAAGCGCTACAAATTAACTACTTAACCGATTTTGAAAATTTTTTCACTGTTAGAGAGCTAAATTATTTTAGATGGATACAGGTTGTTGTATGAGATCCGTCAGTGTCCAATCTTTGGAAATTCACTATGTTATGCAGATGCTACGACAGGGGTATTCTTGAATATTATGACAGTTTCGTTGGTTTACATTACAGAGGACAGAGATACTATTCGTATCTCTATACTATTGAAACCAGTGTAACCACAAAGGATAGAAAATATCTCACCAGTATGTTATATATGTGCACTCGGTTTAGTGTGTGTTAGTGCGAACTATGTTGTGTGTATGGGTGAGGTAACCTATCTTGCATACGTATATACATAATACTACACACGTATGTATGTGGTACGTATACTGTGTTAATACGACGGTGACAATATGACTACACAAGTGCTACCGAATGAATGACTACTAAGTAGCCTAATGTGCCCAGAAATGCCCATGAGTGATTACAGAAAAGAAATAGTTGTATTCCTTATATTGTTCTGTGGTTTACATCAATAAAAACTATCAATCGGTTTTTCAATAAAATTATTATCCTTGTTCTATTAAAAAATTTAAGTGTTGAGAAGAACATGACAGAACACATACTATTTATTTATTCGCACCGTTCTTGAAATTTTTTTTTTTTAAACCGCCTCTGTATGTGCAATTTCTAATAAATACATTGAAAATAAACATAAGATGAATAACAAATTATTTAGAAACTATATCAGTTTGATTTTCTACATTATTAGCATACAAAATAATTATTTAAAATTATAAATAATTGTATAATATGAATATAAGTTTTAAACAATAATAACGTAGGAATTCGTTCATATAATATGTGTACAGAATCCGACAAAAGTATGGAAACAGTCGATTGTTCTCGTTGTTGCATGTTAGAAATGAGAATTTAAACTCATTTATTGATGAAAAGTTGCTAGGTGTCTATCGAGAAAATCTTTACAATCGTAATTTGATCGCAACAACTTAGATCATAGCAACTTAGCAAGTGGTAAATGAATCAACACATTCAGGTGTTACATTACTTTGAAATGCTAGACAAAAAAAGTTCTATTCGTGAAATTTTCACCCCGTAACAAATAATGCAATCAATATAAAACATTTTAAGTATATATTATATTATATGTATGGTACCAAAATGGCAACGCGGGCGCAGGTCCAGCGCAGGCGCTTTATTGTGAAGAGGTATAGGCAGCATACGAATTTTCAAACAGCAATCAGAACATAATTTTTTTTTTTAAATAATTTTCATTACTTTACTAAGGCGGTTATCACTAGGAAGAAGTTATCGACCAGGCTGAGAGACTCCAAAATGCTACGCATAGCAGGGTGGCGTATTTGAACGTTTTTAACCGCTCCAAGTTGTTGCAGAGATCCAGTTCAAAATGGTTTTTAACCTCTTCAGTACTGGTGTCCTTTATGAAAGACATTAAATTTAGGTTATGTTACCATTCTTTTTTAATTGAGAAATAATTAAAAATTTCTAAATATTATTTAAAATTACTCAATTACGTTTATTTAAAGACGTAAAATCAAAAATTTTAATCAAAATAATCGCTTGTTTAAATCTCTGTCCAGTATGCTGGACAAATGTGTACTAATTGACGTAAGAAGATTTTAAAAAGTCAGTAGCGAAGAGGTCAAAATATTTCAGCAGTCATAATTCCTCCTGAATATTATTCTAAAGATATTTTTAATACATCATTTAAGCCAGTATATAAAGTGGTAAACATTTTTCAAAGTGATGTAACGCCTTAGAAACTTTTTTACTTGAATTATTTATGTACTTCTTTTTTCAGCAATATTAAACTTAAGTTACAAATTGTTTTTTTAAAAATATTATGTTACAATCATGTAGACATTTACGTCACTAAAAAGGACAAACACACTGTCATAATCGGATCTATATTACACGGGGTCTCCACTAGACAAAACTGATGTCAAGACATATGTCTTAACATAATTTATGTCTTAACATATAATCAATAGTGGGAACTTCTTATGTCTTGACATATTTAATTTCTAAAAACAGTAAATTCTATTATTATTTGTGTAGAAAGATTTTCAAAACTATAACATTCATTCTATATTTACAACAACTAGAAAATTCAGAAAAAGAAACAAACAAACAAAACTAAAAACAAAAATTTCCCAAGTGTTGAGTTAATTCATCGATTCACCATCTTGAAAATCTTAAACATTAAATTTATGTCTGAAAATATGTCCGAGCTGATGTTATAACATATGTCAAGACATATATGTTATGACATAAAATATGTTATACATTTAGCGTCTCCACAGGACATTTTCATGTCACGACATAAGTTTTAACATAATATATGTCTAGTGGAGACGCGGTGTTATGTATTATCAAAAAGTTTAAGTTTTCAGCTAATAATTGTGCCTTTTTGATCATTAGGATTACGATTACTAGCATTGTAATGAACAAATAAGAATGAATAAAAATAATCAACTTTTTCCATCCTTTTTCCCGACACTGTATATTGTATACAATAATAAACTTGATCTTGTTTTTTGAATGTTTCACTGTAACATTGATTGAGGTTAAGTAGGTAAGTTAAGACGTAGGCGATGCAAGTAACATTAAAGCAACGTAACTTTTTATTATATTTATTTCATATATAGACATTAAAAAAAAATTGTGAATTTATGCATGCCGAGCTAAAATATTATGGATAAGTGCTAAGAACGAAGGTGGTAAGGTAAGGTGATCTATTGATTAACAATCGATTGATTGAGCGCAAATGGCAAACTACGCCAGCTACGGTACTTTAGTATTTTTGTTTCAAAAAAACGAAACAAAAAGATCATCCGTACTCTAAGAATATTATGCATCTTGCATTGTATTTGATCGTTCAATCGTAAACGGGAAAAAATTGTAATTAGATATAAATTTTGTACCGTGGATAGATTTGTATTCAGGGGATCAATGAAAAATTGGTGTCTTCTCATTACAGGTGAAACTATTCCAAATAAAATACCCCTGTGGCAGCATTCTGCATAACATAGCGAATTTCCGTTCAAAAAAGTTAATTTTTCTCGGAAACTAGTTGAAATAGAATAATAGTTTAAAGACCTTTTTTATGTGACATGAAACTTTTCACAAAAATTTTTGAATAAGGAGAAATTTTGGCAAATAACTAATCTTTTTCACGAAAATTGCGAAAAAAACCATGTTTCGGGCATCGGACGTGCCCGGTTAACGAACTCGTCTAACGGTTTGGGACGTCCAATATTTTCACCAAATTTCGTAAAAATAGGACCTTTCGTTCGAGAGTTATCGTGCGGACACACACACACACATATACATATATATATATATATATATATATATATATATATATATATATATATATATATATATATATATATATATATATATATATATAAATTTTAGCGAATATTATTTTCGGTTTCTAGGGACTTCAAAACAAATTTCTGCGATGGTCCCGGGCTCAGGTCGCGTTATGACAGTGGCTGTAATAGCTCAATTCCATTCTGGAAATTCGCTAAAAAGATAATGTAACATTATCAAAGTAGAGTAAGTGGTAGAATTTTATCGTCTCATGACTGTCGTTACGTTTCATGATAAAAAGACACAAAATTTTAAGCTCAAAATTTTGCGTATTGCAATTTGTTATTATATACTACTACAAAAAATTAAGGGAGCAAGAAAAAATTGTGAATTTTTTAGTGACTTTTGAAGGGCTGTATTTACATGAAAAATGGTCGTATCGAGATGATAAAAAAAGCATTTTGAAGCTTCAAGAATCCAGTTTTGATATCTTTTGCCCAAAAATTTTTAGGAGTGGCAGTTACCGAGCAATTCTAAGGAATAATACAAAAACAATTTTTGCTAATTTTTTGCTCTTTCTTTTTCGGTCTACGGGCTTGAAAAAGTTTTTTTTTACAGTACAACCATGGTATTGACTTGAGACAGCCTGTTTATTCAGCTACAATTTCCTTTTTAAATTTTTCTCTACGTTGATTTGTTCCGGAGATATCCGACTTTGAACGCAAGAGGATTCTTTTT
Source organism: Brachynemurus nebulosus (assembly GCA_035578155.1). NCBI lineage: Eukaryota > Metazoa > Arthropoda > Insecta > Neuroptera > Myrmeleontidae > Brachynemurus > Brachynemurus nebulosus. The sequence continues at coordinate 2,283,827 of JAPWDM010000003.1, forward strand.
GATTTAACCATCGATATCTCAGCAACCAGTGATCGGACAGAAAATTGAAGGGCAGTTGCGGAATTGGAAATAAATTTTCTACAAGGATATGCCGCGTACTTTAGGAAAAAATTTTCATTCTTAATTTTAACCTGAAAAATGTGGAAAAAGGGATTTTTTTCCTTGTCTCGAAAATTTTTCCGCATCCTTGCCAATATTGATGAGGAATCTAATGTTTGTACAAATTTTTATATCTCAATGTACCCCCAATAACCATGCAAATCGGCAGATCGATCTATCGAATGGTTTTCCTAAACCGTTTGTTCGAAATTTTGGAAAAAAAATTAAAGGAGAAAAATTGAATGAAAAATTCAATTTTTTTTAAACTTGTTTCATGGTTAGGCATCTTTTATTCAATAAATTTAAAAATTAAGAAAAAGGAAATTTTTTAATTTAATGACGTCATCTAGGTTACAAAGTTTGTTAATGATGAAACTGGAAAATGAATTATAGATTTTTAAAGTGGTTCTTTTCATTTGTTAAGCAAATAAAGCTACTAAAAAAAGGTCTTCCGTTGGATTAGTCACATTTATAAAAGGAATTTGGTCATTTTTATAGCAAAGATTTCAAAGCTCACGCCCAAATTACCTTAAATCTAATCTTTAAATTTTGAGACGGCATCAATTTTTTAAAATTTTCACTGCTCTAAAAACTGGTAATTAAATAATAGAATGATGAAACTGGAAGAGAATAATTGATTTTCAAAATCATTCTTTTAACGCTAAAATTTGTAATTGAAGACATAAGTGGATGAAGGTGTTATGTAACATTTTTTTTATAATTTTGTTACATATACTTCCCATACAATAGCACATGTTTATTATTGAATTTCTACAAAACTATTGGACCTAACGAAACCAAATTTTAATATATAATACTTCAACATAGAATATTTTAAAATTTTGCAAAAAGTGACTTCTTGAAAAAAATTTTACACAACACCTTTATCCACTCACGTCTTCAATTTAAAAAAGCATTAACTTCAATTTAAAATAGCCTTTAAGAAAATATGACACCCTCCTAATTTGAGAGCTGGATCCACCCCTGCCTGAAACTATATTTATTCCGATCAAATTTTATAAATGGTTAACTATATACAGAATGTAGAATATTTTTTCGATTAGTTAGGGAAGGAAATCTATAGAAAATTCGTATTTATTACAAATTCGAATCATATTTTTTCGTGATACAGTGTACTTTTTCATCATTTCTTGTCGATAAATTAATAAAATATGCATCTAAAAGAGAAGGATGTTATGTATGGTGTATATATTGTTGTCATTGTCATTTGTATGACATGTAGAAAGATATGATTTGACATTACTGGTATCTACCAGACCAATGTACATACTACTACTACTACAGCCACATATACCGCGTGTACACACACATACAAACTGAAAAACACGCTTTTCAAAAAAAAGTGGAACACTGACATACATTTTAATTCTAATAAACACAGCCTGCATACTGCGGCATTTTATTATAACTCGCGTAGTACATTCTGCTTACTTTGTTTGATATGCTCGTTTTATTATATTGTTATTACTATTAAGATGGGTGGATGTCTGTCTATCTGTCCGTTTGCTTGTCCGTCTGTCTGTCTACAGATACAACAGATGTTCACATGTATGTATCAAAAAGAAAAAAAATTCGTATCTAATATATCTTGGTTTGATGTATAGCACACAGAAAAATGGTACTAATTTTATTTTATTAATAAATAATAATTTGAAATATTCAGAATTTTACAAAAAAATTTACGTTCCAAAATTTTGCATTCAATGTACAATAAGTTTCAGAAAAAATGGTACAATTTGTAGGAATAGTTTCCAAAAATAAATATTCTCTACTCTATTAGTCAATTCTACGGCAATATTTCTTAAATTCCTAACTTACAGAATGGTCAGGATTAGTTAAAACAGTAAAGACAACCGAGGCTTCTGGTGGCAAATAGTCGTGTGCGCTATTTTGAATTTTTAATTAAAATTCAGTTTTTAGTTTAAAAGTTACAGTTTTTAACTTTTTTTTCCCTTTTTCTTTTTTATTCTTTTTCATCAACTGTATTTTTAGAAAGACATTTTTCAAAAAGTTAGCTGCCTTAGATACTGGCTATTTTTGGGCTATTTGAACATCGGTTTTCGTTAAAACAATAGAGTGCCAACTTCAGATGCCTGGTACATTTCTCGTTATTCTATAGGTATTGTGCTTTTAAATTTGTTATATTTCAAATTTGATTTTGAAAAAAGGAACCTTGACGTGAATTTTCAAAGGGATCGTTAATAAATTCTGTCAGCGGCAAGTTTTTTTTGTCTGTGGATCAAATTCAAACATAACTGTTTTGTCCATTTTTCAAAAAGTCCAACAATAAACTGTATTATTTCTACAATGTGCATTTATTTTGTTAAATAACCCCTCCTTTAAATTATTATAGATACCAGACTGTACATTAAAAATTCTAAATGATGACGAATATTGTGAAGTTATACAGGTTTCGAGGTTTTCACAACGGAACTCTGTACAAAAAACTCTGTAAACGAACAAATAAACGACTGTAAAATTTTTGTATCTTGTATTATTTTGTTGAATCCAAGTGGGCCATCGAGCACTGGTAAATTTAGTGTTAAAAATAAAATAAGTATTAAAAATAGATCAACTAAATCACTTACCTTTTATACACCTTGAATCTTCTTTAATTAATTTGATATTTAGCGGTAACACCTAAAAAACTCTTAGAAAATTCTCCTATTTTTTAAATTAATAGAATATATATATATATATATATATATATATATATATATATATATATATATATATATATATATATATATATATATTGGAAAGAATAGGGACGATCGAAAGTTCAAATTTTTGTCACGGTTAAAAAAAGAATATTATTCAAATCTTAAACTTAATTTTGTGCACGAGTATACATGTAAAGTAGTATAACACGGATTTGCTTCCTACATAAGTACGATCAAGTCAATTGAGGGCATGATTCACGGCGATTATTTGTATACACATACCTCTATGTATTTCCTTCATATACTATTATTTATATATTTGAACCAGCGCGCATTTTTTAATGTATATATATATACATATAATTATATACAAATATATTATGTTCATACAACGGGCACAAAACAGCCATACATATTATGCTGCATCTTGTATATTTTGTGTTGCTCTCAATTCGTATGGATGCAATAAATAAAATATGTATTTACAATATAAAACTGAATTTTTTTTGTAAATTTACATTTGGCATCGCCAAAAAAAAATGAGTCAAACATTTTCTAAGGTGTTGTCTAGATTCTCACCCAAAAAAAAAGGTTTGATTCAGCACAATTGACGCTCAGCACGAATTTCATCGCATGACTTTCGGCTTAGTTAACGCACCCTTAATATTTTTTTAATGGAGTAAATATAAAAATTAAAAATTTTGTCTAATTGCATTATAAGGAAATATAATTTTTAGGTATATTAAGGGGAATATTACCTCGCAATTCAAGAATTTCTTGAAATTCAGTTTCTGTTTTTGTTTTTTTTGTTTTTTTCTTTTTTAACAATATAAAGCTCGAACAGTTGAGATTAACATGACGCGACGATATGTTCTGCAGATTAATTATACTAAACTTAATAAAATGCTAAATTGATAAGCATAACGGAATTTTCGTGCACTACTTAACCGAACAGAAAATAATAAAACACTTTCCATAAATTTTTTTCATAAATATCTTATTAAAATGTATGGTACAGTTCTATTACAATAATTAATAACATTTACAATTAAAAGTCAACAAATAACAATTCTTAAATCAAGAGACAAAAAAAAAATGCTAAAACATGCCTATAAAAAAAATCTATTTTTTTGATTTCAGTTGTAAAGTATGGAAATGTTGCTTTAAAAAAATATATTACAAAAACATCGTTTTATACAGATTTTTTTTTTAAATAAAAGAAAATTTAAAAAATTAGCTAGTACATATTTATATTATAATTTACCTAAATATTAGCTTTTATATAGTAAAAACTAATATTCAGATATTTTTGTTTATTTATAATTAATATTTTAAAAAATATAAGAATTTACATTTACAATTCTCTTATACTTTTATTTTTTAAGGCAATAAAATCACATTTTTTTCATTTATTTATACAGGTAGGAGGGAAAAATCAGTTTTCCTAAACGAAAAAAAAGACAAAATTTTAAATAAATAAATAAAAAAAAATAAAATAAAATAAATTCATGAAAGCAGTTTAACAAATAGAAATTACAAAATGTAATTGTTTAATTCATTAGCCACCTGTTGGTCAATTTCAAAAAACCTATTATTAAATTAAAATAACAGTTGGTACTATTATCAATCAGATATCTGCAATTTTAGTGAAATATTGTTTGCATCTGATAAAAATAGACCAAGAGATGACTGCTTTGAAATTATAATGATAATAAAAAAAAATAAAAACAAAAAAAAAAAATTAAAAATAAAAATGAAGTAAATAATATTAATATAATTAAATGAGATCTACTAAATATACTTATAACACTGTATGTTATCATGTATCTTCAGAATTTCCGATATTTAAGTTTTCATTTTTTGCTGCACATATTTTGATGCCAGAGAAAAAGTTAAGAAAAAATAAATATTTGAAATTCTTATTTTTTAATCCGCTGACAAATGAATGAAAAGAAGCTTTTTCGTTTTCATAATTTTGAATAATTTCTTTAATGTTTTTCAAAATGAAAAATATACTAGATGACTAGGTTGCTGAACTAAGCTCCTTTTTCACAAGAAAATTTTGAATCAATGCCTTTATGTGAACTAATTATGAAATTTTTTCGAAAAAATAAATATACAAAAGATTTATTTATGTAAAAAAAAAACAATTCAGACCCGTATTTTAATTAAAAAAAAAAAAAAAAAAAAAACAAAAAAAAAAAACAAAGAGTTCATAATTAATACACTACAAAACGCATTAATTTTCGATAAGAAAAATTAATTCAATTTTTAAAAATTTTCTTATTTACAAAATAAGTACAAGAAAAATTTTAAAAAAGGCACTAATTTTTTCTTTTAAATTTTGTAATTGTTTGATTGGTACGTGTAATTATCATAATTTGTACATGGTACATACTAAGCAATTAAACAAAATTCGTAGCTGAATTTGTTAGTAAGTTTTTTTTTTAGTTTTAGAAAAAAAATTTTAGTTAAAAAAAATTAAAAATAAATTAAAACATAAAAAAGTATAAAAAAAATAACAAGAATTTTATGAAACAGTAAAAAAAAACTATAGTCTCCATTTTTGGATTAAATTTGGAGAATCTTAAAAGAAATCTAGTTTGGAAGAGATTATTTCACTTGTATTTTGTACTTGTATGTATTGAAAATTATTGAAGAATTAAAAAAGGAGTAAAATTAAAATTTAAATGTACAAATTTTTTTTACAATATATCGTTGTTTTAAGAAAGGAAATACAAAAAGCAAAAGCAAATAAAACACCGGGAAGAAGTTGGCGTCAGAAGTTGAAAAGTCTTTTTGTTCTTTTTATATAGCTAAATTGTTCCCAAATTGTTTTATCGAGATTAGTTTTTACTCCACTAGAAAATTATTTATAAGCAAAAAAAATTTTTTCCAGTATTTCCAGTTTCTTATACAATTTCCTTATACTAATAAATTGCTCCCAATTTGCTCTATTTAATTTAAAAGCTAAATACTAATTTCTTTGAATAATTATTACAATATATTGTTTTTTTATAACATAATACCTATTTGGCAAAATTGAATTACCCCTAAATATATGCAAACGACATACATATGTTTGAATGGTTGCTTAATTATATTTTAATTATGATTCAGAAAAATTAATATTTAACTCACAGAATTATTTAAATTACATGGAACAATCTAAGAGAAATTTATTGCTGTAAAGAATTTGTATAAAAAACCATTATTTTACAAGATTTTGATGATTAAAATACTGAAAAAATAACTTTTTTGTTAATAAATAAAGAATTAAGTTTCTGTTGGAGCAATTACTGATTTGAATAGAGCAATTTGGCGGTAATTTAGCCATATTTTCAACTCCGGTCATTTCTTTCCGATAAATAAAAGTGAAAAATAAACATTGCACATTTGATTACATTTTAGGAGACTGTAGTGTAATTTTATAAATATTATTATTTAGTTACAATGAGGTACCTTTTTGTCTATAGCACGTATATGTTTAAACAATACATTGTATTATTTTACGTTATATACAACAAATTACAATTTATTGACAGTAAGGGAGACATTACTGTAAAATACAATACCAGTTGTGCTATATTTTTAATATTATTTTTTTTTAGGAAACAAAATTTGCAAAATAATAAATAACAACAATCACATAAATGAATTTTCGGACGGAATTAAAATTTGTTTAGAGGGTTGAATGCGTCAATTTAGTCGCAATATTTCTAATCCGTCGAATAAAAAGAATGATGCAGGATATCGTATTTTTTTTGAGGAAACTGCTAAATATTTTTTAATTTTTAGGATGAATTTTATTCATTTATATAAAATAAGATATCCTCCTGTGTTAATAGTAAGTGTTTTAAGTTTAAAATGTAAAAAAAAAACACTTACTATAATTTTTGGTATCTTTTTGTAAGAGGAGCTAAAAATATTACGGTTAAAGTGACCCATTCAAAAAATTATAAATCAAAAACGACGTATTTAGTGAGCTTGGAATTTGAAGTGTGACGGAATGTTTTGTAGCATGGGACTAATAATATGCTAAATATTTAGGACTAGTTATCAAAAGAGTCTTACAAATTTATCCTCTAACTGACAGGAATTTTACACAGGTAACTGTATTACGATTGGAAACTGAAGGAACAGAAAATATGCATGTAAATTCAAATAAATCTTTAAATAAGAAACTAAGGTAATAATTTAGATATGTAAATAATGTAAGGGTCGTCCACTTTGTTTACCATCGTTCATAGAAAGACGTTTATTTAGATCAGGAATGTTCAATTTAGTCAAGTCCGTGGGTCGGAAAACAAATATCACATCAAATTGCGGACTAGACTTATAATTGTGGACCTAATCAATCAAAAAGCGTTTAAAGATTGTAAAATGAAGAATTGGTGTACTAAAAAATAACTAAAATATGTATGTATAATAACTAGCTATTATTAAAACTTTAGCTTTCGAAAAAGGTAGGAATTATAACAGGTTCCCAGAAAATATAGACTTACAAAAATAAAATATTCAGTTCAATGTAAAATACCTTTTTAGGTTTTTAAGGGCCAGGTTTAATAAGATTGAGCTGAGGGCCGGATACGGCCTGTGAGTCGTACATTTTACATTTGCGCATTGTCTGATTTAGATCTTTGTGATTTATTGAAAGTGAGTTGGTTTTGGTTCAAAACGAGAGAAGCCAGTTTTGTGAAGCCAAAATTGGCGTACATTTATAATGATCGATATCTGCCAATTATACATCGTAGTGACGTCACGTGGCGTGCAACATTAGGAGATTACATGAAAGAAAAAAATTTTTGCAGTGAAACAGAGTATGAATACATGCATATTCCTTAATGGGTCATTTTTGCTGTTAAAGATTGAAATGCTGGGGAATGGTTTATTAGTGAGAAGCGAATAGGACTCCAAGCGTCACGCAATACGAATGTTAATCACGTCCAATTCGTTTATGTATCTGTTGATGCTTTATTAAATGTGCTTTTTGTCTAAATGCCTTTGCGCACGTCTCACAGCGGAACGGTTTTTCGCCGGTGTGAGTGCGCAAATGCACCTTAATATTCGATTTGTTAAGGAAACCTCGATTGCAAATGTGACATCGGTGTACAGGTTTCTCCTTACCTAACAGTCCCAGGCTCTGTTCCGTTGTGAACACCGTTGAACTGGACGCGGGGTGTTGTTGCGTTTGCTGTTGTTGCTGTTGTTGTTGTTGTTGCTGTGCCTTTTTCTGTGACCGATTTCGTGATTTTTTCGGTAGCGATGTGGTTGTTGTCGTTGTGTGCGGATAATTTTGCCCTAAGAGATCCGGCGATCGTATTCGATCATCAGTCAAACTGCTGCCCCCAATAACACCGTAATGAGTCTGTTGTATATAACGTCCGTTTATTAATACACTATCTGTCGTTGAGACCACATTCGCCGGTGGACTTGACGTGGAAATTATATCAACACCACCGAAACTTGTGGAACTCGGCGCTTCCTGTTTAATCGGCGGCCCGTTTTGTAAACGATTCTGTAAAAGTGGCATATAACCGTGCGTTAGGAGGCTCTGTAACGCGGAACCGCCGGGCTGATTCAACGACGATTTCGACGATGGGTACTCGATCACTTGACCTTTTCCACAATACTCGGTTGTTGTCGCTGTGCTCTGTTGCGGCGAATGTGGCAATATAAATTCGGATATACTCTCCTGCGCGATGATGATGTTCTTCTGTGTGGAATTGTCGACGCATGCGTCCCCGATCCACGCATCCAAGTCCATCCAACTATCACGCGACCCGGTCGGATCGTCACCCTCTAATTGATTATTGTTAGGAACCGTTGTGTCTGCAATTGCCGAGCCGATAATTGCAGCGATATCCTCAATGGATGAGATGTCCACGTACTCGCTCATTTCATTTTTCACTTGCGACACGCACGAGTCCGCGACCACACACGAGTCCGGGTTCACTGTCATACAATCACTATATTCTAATTTTACACCCGATACGGAGTCGGCACACTCGTCAACGGTATATAACGTTTTCACACTAGAGTCCGGGTTTAAGTTCACTGAATCGGCACTGATACACGTCGAACTGGACACAATATTATGTTCACCACTGTAATTATTGTACGTGTTATTGTTCTCTTCCGGGATGCGCTGTGCGATGGCGTGATAGTGATGTCCCTGGATCCCGTTGATACTGAGATTGGCCGTGTATCCGGTGAACGGCGGTAACGGTTTCAATTCGGCTAGATTCGTGTTGATCGGTTGCGAATTCAACAGTAGATTGTCTAGTGCGTCCATTGTGGCTTTGGTCGCAATCTCCGTGTCCTGTGGACTGATCGTGTTCGAATCGATTTCGCTGCCTAAACTGGTTATTGAACTATCTAAAATTAATTTTTGTGAATCGATCAAATAATCACTTTGTATGTTGCCAGATGAATTTTGTGACCAACATGTGGACAATAGCAATGAATCCACCTCCGAATCACTACCGTGGGATCCACCACCGCCACCTCCGCCACCGATGCCGCCGCCACCACCACCGCCGCCGCCGCCACCGCCACCGGCTGCGGTACTGCCGGGCACACTTGCCATATTTTTGCCGATCATTCGACGAAATCTCAACGTTTCCATCACATTAATATATTGGCAATTTTAATGGAATTCCGATAGACACGATAAATGTATATTGTGAATGGTATCAGGGCGCTGATGCGAATTTCAGCCATTTCATTTTCGTGAATGAACGCATCTCTGTTCCGCAGATTTTTCTGAAACAAAAAGATTCGGAAACGGAATTAAAAATATGCTTGTACAATTTCGGAATAATTTTGTTAAGTAACCAAAGTTTATCGCTAAAATTTAAGTAACTAAAAAATTTATATATATTAATTTATAACTAAAAAAAAAGAAAATTAATATTATCACATTTTAAGATAGAACAATTTCTGAAATTGATATTATTGAAAAATTAGACATATTCGAAACAAATCTAGTGTACTATAACTTAATACTTTGATAGATTTGGGAAATTTATTTTTTAGTTTAGCTCGTTTAAGTACATAATTATTGTTACTAAGTTATGTGCTAATGAACAATTAAAAAATTTTAATTTAATCATTCTTTCTATGTTCAATTATAAATGACTTTTTTCAATATTTTATTTTATTCCAATTTATTTTAGATGAACCTATGATAAAAAATGGCAAACTATGAAAACTCGTGACTCGATTTTATTTTAGACAGTATAGAGACTCTACACTCCAAGTACCATTATCCAAGTAAATCCATAAAAACAAGTGATTGTACGGAATACGGTTTGTGTAAGTACAACTTGCACTTGACGATTTGTTTTATTTCTTACCTAACAATATATAATTATGTATGTATACCTTATCCAACAATTTTTGGGATGACTTTTCGAGAGGGTGTTATTAGTGATCATAAACTTTCAAGAAGTTAAATTATTTTATTGCTTACAACAAATACCACCCTATGTTCACTCCAACTGTATTTAAATTTGTTACATGTTTTACAAGCGACGGTTTCTTTTTGCATTTATATAGGTGGGTAACATGCTACGAACAATACTGCTGATTATTGCCGTACTGGAAAATTCATCTCATTTAAATATTGTCAAACCATACTATAGCATATATAATACATATACACAAACGTTTATTGCAGGCAATTTATTTTCACTACTTAATATACCGACGAATACCTATTGTTATATTTTTTTCCTGTTCCACTTACTACTAAGTTGTTCTACTAAGTTACTAAGTTGTTCTACTAACTATTAGCTACTAATCTACTTACTTAGGTGTGAACAACGCTTATAAGAAATATAAATTAAGGAGAAAAGTTAAAGCTTTTGCCTTTTGTATTTGCGTTGGTAATTTGAAAAAAAAAAAACAGTTTTGTGGGATCAATTTTTAGTGTATAGATACATTCCAATTTTTATAAGGTTCTCCAGTTGTCTAAGAAGTTGGGTTACACTGCAGCTTATTCGATTTGCTTATTTGAGTCCTAGTTACCATAACATAAAGGGAGCACTATAATCACTTTTATATGAAAAAATTTTTCCCTTTCAATTCAAAATTTCCACTCACGTTTTACGTTACAAAGCTTTTTGGATAATTTTGATTCTATGTCTGTTTGCTGGCCTATCTGTCTCCAAAAGGGGGAAAAAGCCATTTAACTTTTCAAAAATCGTTTTTACATTCCGTAAGAAAAACAGAAGCTCGGGGTCATAACTCGAAAATTGATAGTCATAGAAAATTCTAAGAAAATATTTCAATTCTACGTAAAAAAAAAGTGATACCAAAATTCGCAGAAGAAAATAAAAGAATTGGAACTGCTACATGGAATTTGAAAAGTTTGAAGATAACATTCGACACATCTAGTACTTCTACATAATTTGTGTGATTTAACCGACCTGCATGTATCTCTTACAGGCTTGTCAGTTGTCAACCGTCCAATTTTGGACCGGACAGGCCAATTAATTATCACGTGATTTGTCTAGGTCTGGCTCTCCATGCGCGTCCGGACATGAAATGTCCAGTTAACTGACAAATTGAAAAGTTATTGTCCTTATTCGTCTGGTTATGTATGATTTTAGTAAGTGTTTTGTAACTTTAATAGAGACACCCTGTACAGGAAGAACTGATCACTTTGTTCTAAAATTACTTGAAATTTTGAAGCAAATTAGGACCAAATTACGGTAAGTGTAAAAAAATTAATTTACATTCAAAATTATTTTATTTGAAATAGAATCATAAATTACTGAATTAATTCAATGTTGTTTTATTTTTAATTTACTTTCAAGAAATTGCGAAAATTCTCTTTACACAAAAACAACAAAACTTTGAAAATATGAACCAATGAATATCGAGCAATAAATTGTTTGCAATCGGCGGATTCCGTAATACACAATTCTTATTGATGCAGAACGTCATGCTTCAAATTAGTATTTTTATTTAAAAAAAAAAAAAATTATGTGTTCCACTACTTGATTTCAGTCGCATTCTTGTAAGCAAATAATATATATTACTCTATCTTGTCCAAAAACAATATTTTTTTATTAATTATTTACGTATTATATTTTTATTATATATACTCAAACATAGTAGGCCGCGCTACACTACGCGTCATATTGGCCGATCATTTTATATTTCTGTCTATATATTATTTTTTTTTTATATGGCTGAACGACGTTTATATAACGAAACTAGGTTCCGAAAACCACAGCAGCCTACTTATGCATTCAACATGAAGAAACCTCCTAAATATTAAGTGTGTTTTTAGTTAAAAATTATTCCATATATACTTTGTCCAATATAAAGATTCATTTACGAAATTTTAAATGTAATCATTTGTATTCAACGAAAAATATTCAATTGTTCTCAATTTTTATATGCAATATTTATTTTTTTTAAATTAGTAATTAAATTTTAATTGTTTTAAAACACTTTTTTATTATTGCATACTTAATAAAAATAAATAAATAAACTACATATAAAATTATTTGTATCAATATTCAATCCAAATATTTTCATATAGGTCTTAAGGGGGGAACTTTTTTATTTATGATTATTTTGCTTGTTGAAATTTTTGTTCAAATTAGATAGGGTTTCAAATAGAAAATTTTGTTTTTGAAACATTCATTACTCTTCCCTGTGGGGGGCCCTTTTTCACAAGTTTCTAAACGATTACAAGGAACGCCATATCTCAAAAAGTAATGAATATTTTTTAAATATTTTTTCATTATTTTATTCCTACAGGACCTTTCCATAAAGCTGAGTATGGGTTTCAGGTAATTTTAAAAATTAACAATAAAATTGTAATCCCAAACTTCTAAAAATTATAAAACCCAATTTTTTATTTAAAAAAAAATGTTTAAAAATAGTTACAATTGTTCAAATGGAAAAAGCATACTCCACTTTATGCGCAATATGTTTATGAACAAAATAAAAAAAATTAAGTCTCTATCTTTTCTAGAACTTGAGATATGATTTTTCTTGTCGGGAAAAACACAACTTTCGGGAAACGGTAAAAAACAAAAATAATAACAAAAGAAGCGGTTTACTCACTGTTTATTAAAACTCTCCAGCCACATATATTGTCCCCTCTTGTTCCATTTTCGTGCATATATAACTCATGTACACACCAAAACTAAATATTACTGATCAAATCGCGAGGAGGGGGCGAGCGTTGTCTGCAAAGGAGCAGCAACATGGCTGTGCAGCGGCTCACAAATAAATATTTTTCTACTTGAAAAAAATTTTTTGGCCATGTTTTATATATCACCGTGTTAGTAAAGAACCACAGAACAAAATAAAAACAAAAAACGAGATTCGAAAAAAATTAGTTTATTAGCCGTTTCTGACGTGAACCCCCCCTTAAGTAGTTGAATTTAAATCAAGAAGCTACCCATATAAAATATGTTGCAAAAGGGAGCGAGGCAATTTTTCTAATTTACGTAACTTCATACATAAACTCTTCATATATAAAATTATTTTGACCGTGATTTAGACGGCAACATAAAATAAAACAGATTGGTTCTGACCGTTCAAAGTCCAATTCTATTTGTGATGTATCCTTTTTAATTGCATTAGTACAATACCAATACAAGATAGTGTAACAAAGAAAGGATACATGTTTAGTGGGCCAAAACTAATCTGTTGTACTATACTTTCCCCAAACAAATCCAACAACAAACTGGATACCCGTCAGTCGGGGCGAATCTGGACAATTTTTTCAGTTTTTTGGCAATAAATTGTTTAGAGTTTATGTAAAAAATTCTAAAAAAATAATTTAAATGCTTTAATATCACGAGCATATAGGGTAGGAATAAAAATATCAAAATTGGTACTGCAACATATATATATATTTTTTTTTTGGTTATATAGTGTCTAGATTCGCTCCTATGTGTGGGGCGAATCTGGACAGTGCTTTATTTGCAATATAAATCACATTCAGTCATGCATATAGGTAAAATCGGACATAAAAAGATAAAAATAGCTGAATTTCCAATCTGGAAATTCGCTAAGATATATAAGTGCATCAGCGAATGACTTTTGATGGGTGGAATAAAACATTTTGGATTTAAATGAATCTTATTTCGATTTGCCTTTGAGTCTATCATGCAAGGTCGATTTGGGAACATGGAAATATTCAGCAGCTTGTTTGAGCGATTCTCTTTTATCTTTAATATCGGAAAGCAGGGACGCAACAACTACATATTTACAGAGGGTGCAACAAAAATTTAAATTATTAAATTTTTTGATAACGCAGTTCTCCAATAACAATGGAAAATGTAATAATATGTCGTCTCCAAAAATTTGATTTTCAAATAAAAAATATTAGTAAACCCCTAAATATCTTACTTTTTAATATAAATAAAATAAATTGATGGGAAAATTTCCAGGTAATTTGAGGGGGCTTGGACCCCTTGGACCTCCCCGATTGTTGCGCCTCTGTTGAAAAGAGCCCATTTTCTGTTATCTAGACTATAGTTTATGTAGTTTATACCCACTATCTTTTTATATTGACGCACCATGGTGTATGAATTCGCCTCACCTATAGGCAATTTTTTGTTAATCAATTTATAAAAAAAAAAAAAATTAAGCACAATACAGCTTTCATTTTTGGTACATATATTGTCAACAAAACGCCAAACATTTTGTTGCCAGTCCCTACTATATATATATATATATATATATATATATATATATATATATATATATATATATATATATATATATATATATATATGTTTTTTTTGTACAGCAGTTTCTTTATAAGATTTCAAAACGCGCCTGTAAAATAACAAAATACAAAGATGTTACGTTCACCGCTTTTCTTTGATGACTAACTCATAACTGACAAAGTTCAGTAGCATAAATTAATCTATGACCTTGTACGGTCATAACACTGACGAAGAAATATCGAGAGGCAGCTCTGTTTAGATTCGCCCCTACTGTCTAGGTTCGCTCCAACTGATGGTATGATTCTTTGAAGATTCAAAAGTTGTGCTAGTAAAAATCAAACATATAATCATTCACTTTTTCAATAACCTAAAATGATTATTCAACATAATATTTTGATTATGTAAGCACCATTTCATATTTGACCAAGCATAATAACAAACAACACTCAAATCATATTTGTTTGACTACCGTTTTTTTTCGTGTAATAAAGACAATCGTGTACCGTGATGTACGTCCCTCGCCGCTCCGCCGCCCCCGTGTCATCCCGCACACCTTCCGCAGCTCTGTGTGGTGTTAAAAGTATACATACACGAAAAAAAAGTCGTAAAGTGCAAGTTGTACTTGCGCAAATAGTGTTCCATACAATCTGTGGTTTTTATGGATTTAATGTAATATGTAGCATATGAAAGTAGAGAAATTATTCTTCCTGACGAATTTTATTACCTCCATAAAGCTAGCCACATTCCAACAAATTTACATGGTAATCTAAATTTACAAAAGTTATCACCTTCATAACATCATTATTATTAGTGCTGGTGGCGACGCTGGGAACGTTAAAAAAACTTCTACCATTTTAATATTCAGTTACATAACAAAATACAGTAAACTCTCGTTAATTCAAACCTGCAATAATTCGAAACTCTCTATAATTCAAAGGTATCACGAGTTCCCTACAAAATCTCTTTATATTTCGAACTAAAACAATACATCTTTATACACTTGGTAATTCGAACGAAAAAATCATTGCTACGTAACAAAACGACACGTTAATTCGAACTCATCGGCGTCAAACACTGGACAATTCAAAGTTGCAGGGAGAAAGAGACAGAAAGATTTACACAGTGAAAAAATTTGTGTTAAATTTAACACATTTCACATGTCCAGAACGGTCCACTCAATTTCTTGTGTTATTTTAACACAAAGCATATGTGTCAAATCTTTACACAAGATTTGTGTCAATGATTTAACACACAAGAGGACATACATTTTGTGTTAATTTTTCAGATTTATCAGAGTTAGTTGCTAAACTTTCTTATTCAATGTTTTACTTCCACTGCAGCATTTGAAAATCGTCAAAAATTATAACGATTTTGTTCATATATTATGATAAATGAGACTCAAAGAACGCAAAGTAAGTCAGTCCTTTGTAAAAATTTTTATTTGTTTCCATATATATGTACCAATATATATATATATATATATATATATATATATATATATATATATATATATATATATATATATATATATATATATAATAAAAAAGATAGTTCTTATTATTAAACAAAACCAAAAAATTATAAGTTTTTGCAGTTATTGACAAATATAGTTTTATTAAACGCTTAAAACTAAAACAATTTTCTTACATTTTAAGTTTATTTTGTTACAGATTCAGTTAAACAAAATCATGTAAGCTTATGAGATTGTATATTATATAATACAATCTCAAGTAAGCTTACCTGATTTTTTGTAACTGAATCTGTAACAAAATAACCTTAAAATGTAAGAAAATTGTTTCATTTTTAAACGTTTAATAAAACTATATTCGTCAATAACTGAAATTTTTCGGTTTTGTTTAATAATAAGAACTACTCTCATCTTTTTTATTATATATATTTTGGTAGGTATATATTCTAATGTAAGTTAGGTACTTATAGCATTCTTTTGCTCTACACAAATATTGTGTTACTTCCTTGTTGTTCAAAAAAGGTTAACCTTCTTATTCTGTTAAATCGAAATTTGTGTTAATATTTTCATTTGACACAAACACGAAATGTTACATTAACGCAGGGTTGTATTACTTATTGAACACAAAAATTTTAACCACTGGTTTTTTTCTACGCGGAACACAAATTTTTTTACTGTGTGTAAGTACATTCTGAGACAAGTTCAAGTTCATTCATCGCAAATGCTTAAAAAATTAAAATTATTACGTGCGATAATTCGAACCTCTCTATAATTCGTAATACTTTAAGCGTCGCTCGAGTTTCGAATTAACAAGAGTCAACTGTATATAATATTTAACAAACAGTGGAAGGGCGGTGTATAACGTTATTAACGTTATACACAGCGCTTCCATGATTTAAAATATTTTTTAAGGTTTTTCTTAAAAACACTCTTTTTTTACCTATAGGACGGCTAGGTTTACGTAAACCTAGCAGTCCCTTTTCTTTTTCAGGTTTTCTCGAAAACGGTAAGAACACAATTTTTTATTAGCACATCTAATTTACACCTAAAATACACCTATTTTTTATCTAGTAGTTTTCTGGGATTTTGCAAATTTATTTTTTTAGGTTATCTCTTGCAATTAGGTTATCTCTTGCAACTACCATAAATTTTAAATCGCCTGTAATAGACGGTCAGACACCGAAGTGATTACATATGTAAGTGTTACATTTTGCCAATTTTGGTACGGAACACTAAAAACAGATTAAAAAACGGCTGTGATGAGTCAAATCGTGAGTATAGTCAGTATACAGCAAACAGCGTACGGTATTTCTCGTCGAGAGACTTAAATCTAGGACACCCGGATCACCCGAAAATATGTGTTGTACCTACGTATCATGTAACATGTTTTTTTGTCAGTCAGTCAGTCAGTCAGTCTCGTTCTGGTTCTCATTTTCTGTGCATCATTAGCTGTTGATTTGCTCGGTGATGACTTCGATGGACTGCTTTTCTGTTTCAAGTAGCAAATAAAAAAATACTTTAACAAGTTTTTTTTTTTGTTTGATTATAAAAAAAAAATCGTAATGCGGTAGTAATCGTTCATTTAGCACCAATTTTGCATCTACGCGGCACTAGGCACAGAAGAAAAGGGAAAGTTTATTTTTTAAAATAATTTTATCATCAGAAATGTGGTTATATTACGATCATTTCCACGTTGCTGGGTGAAGTAATAAATTTTATGGAGTAACGGAATTTCGATCCAATTTACACGATTTTAGTACCTACTATACTAGTGATGTCGAGCTGTCGAACAGTTAGTCGATTAATCGACTAAAGGTGTTTTTGTGACAAAATTAAACATTAGTCGAAAACATCGAGTATACAATAGTCGACTAATCGACTAAATTTTTAGTCGAATACATGAATAGAGTAAACTACCTAAGTAATAGTGATGTCGGATAATTAGTCGATTAATCGATTTAGTCGACTAATTTTGTTTACATCTGGTCATTTTTTAGTCGACTATTTTATCTTCGACTAAATGACTAAAAAGTTAAAAATGATTTATTGGACTTCAAATAATGAAAACTAAAAAATTATCTATTTGTACGATTTTTTACTTTTATGTGATTGACACATTGTGATACGTCATATTTTTCTTTTCCTCAAAAAATATATTAAAAGTCAATAATTAGATTCAAAATAAAACATCCTTTTTGAAAAAGTTACATAGGTTACCCTCTTCATGAATTCGATTAAAAATTTAGTCGATTAGTCGACTATTGTTCGTTCGATATTTTCGACTAATGACTAAATTTGTCTGAAAAACAACTTCAATTGATTAATCGACTAACTGCATATCGGCTCGACATCACTACTAAGTAACTCTTTCAAAAACGATGTCTTTTTTTAAATTTAATTATTGATGTTTTTATTTCTAAGAAAGAGGAAGATATTGATGCTTTTATTTCTAAGAAAGAGGAAGATATCTCATATCACAATGTAATGTGAAAGGGCAAAATCATACAAATAGATAATTTTTTAGTTTTCATTTTTTGAAGTCCAATAAATAATACAGAAAAATTAATCAATTAGTTGTTTTAGTCGTTTAAAAAACAAATTAATCATTTTAGTCATTTAGTCAAAGGTAAAACAGTCGACTAAAAAATGACTAAAGGTAAACAAAATTAGTCGACTAAACCGATTAATCGATTAATTGTCTGACATCACTAGTACCAACTAGTGATGTCGGGCCGAGAAGCAGTTAATCGATTAATCCATTAAGGCTTTTCAGATAAAATTAGTCATTAGTCGAAAATATCGAGCACAGAGTAGTCGACTAATCGACTAAATTTTTAGTCGAATTATTCATGGTAAGGTAACCTATGTAACTCTTTCAAAAACGAGGTTTTGTTTCGAATTTAATTATGGACTTTTAATATTTTTCTTTTAAGAAAAAGAAATGAAATGAGATATCTCAATATAGGTATTAATCATATAAAGTGAAAAATCATATAGATGGATAATTTCTTAGTTTCATTTTTTGAAATCCAATAAATAATACAGATAATTTAACTCATGTGTCCCATAAGAATATTGTAGTTTTTTCACTTTTACCATGGAAAAAGTTAGGGCAGACTTTTACAGCGATAAAAATGGTACAAAACATTTCATTAGTCATTTTGTTGTAGGTAAACACGATAAAAAAAAAATTTTACTGGCTTCAGAACCATAGTAACAATATATTAAATAATAATATGAATTATACTAATTTATTTATTCGTTAAATTATCTTGCCGTATTAGACTTGAATTTTATATTTTTTCTGAATAAATTTGTATTTTCTACAACTCAAATTTTTTGCCTAACAGCAATTTAACTCGAAGAATTGTCAACCTAAAAACGCTTCAGCTTCACTGTCGCGTTTTTGTTAGCTGACAATTCTTCTCGTTAAATTGCTAGGCAACAAATTTTCGTTAGACAAACCCAAATTTATTCGAAAAAATGCAAACCTCTCGTGTAATAATAAGTGAAAGATTGTTAAATTAGTCGTTTTTAGTCATTTGAAACAAAATTAATCATTTTAATCATTTAATCGAAGGTAAAATAGTCGAGTAAAATATGACTAAATGTAAACAAAATAAGTCGACTAAACCGACTAATCGATTAATCATCCGACATCACTAGTACCAACTAGTGATGTCAGATAATTAGTCGATTAATTGGTTTAGTCGACTAATTTTGTTTACATCTAGTCATTTTTTAGTCGACTATTTTACCTTCGACTAAATGACTAAAATGATGACATTCTTTTTAAATGACTAAAAACGACTAATTTATTAATTTTTCTCTATTATTTATTAGATTTCAAATTAATAATGAAAATTACAAAATTATCTATTTGTACGATTTTTTACTTCTATGTGATTGACACATTGTGATACCTACGTTATATTTTTCTTTTTCTTAAAAAATATATTAAAAGTCAATAATTAAATTCAAAATAAAATATCCTTTTTGAAAGAGTTATATAGGTTACCCTATTTATGAATTCGATTAAAAATTTAGTCGATTAATCGACTATTGTTCGTTCGATATTTTCGACTAATGACTAAATTTGTCTGAAAAACTACTTTAGTTGATTAACCGACTAATTGCTTGTCGGCTCGACATCACTAGTACCAACTACTCATGTCGGATGATTAATCGATTAATCGATTTAGTCGACCATTTTTCACTTGTATGTGAGTAATAATTATGGTATATCATATCTTCCTTTTATAAAAAAATTAAAAGACAATAATTAAATTCAAAAGAAAACATTATTTTTGAAAGGGTTGTATAGATTGCCGTATCCATGAATTCGACTAAAAAATTACTTGATTAGTCGATTATCTTATACCCGATATTTTCGGCTAATGATTAACTCTTTGCACTCAAGCAAAAAAAAAGTGAGTTGTAAATAGGCTCGTAAGACATGTAGTACATGACAACGACCGACGTTCTTTTTTTGACGGATTCTTTTCACGTTCTAACCTTGTTTCCCCAAAGTTGAATACTAAATGCGCTAAATACGTCCTTAATGCTGTTTTTATTAGTTTTTAATTTTAAAAAGATAATTCAACGTGATTTTGTTTTATTTTATTTACAATTTTTCTAATAAATGAATGTGTTTGCAGTTATTAAATAAAATATTCATGTAATGTGAAGTATGAGCAGTCATTACAGTTCAACATTCAGTGTGTCATGTGGTACATGTCTTATGATCCAACAGACAAAACACCTTTAAATATGGTAGAGTTAATGGACAAACCACCTTGTCATGCTGTACATGTCTTATAAGCGCGAAGAGTTAATTTTATCAAAAGGACTTAAGTCGATTAATCGACTAATTGCTTCTTGACACGACATCATTAGACTACCTACAGTAAATCTGTCTTTTCTTAACCGTCAACCGTGTATTCTGGGTATAAGTAATTTTTATTTTTATTTTTTATTTTTGGAAAGATGACGTAATTTTCAAATTGAGTTTTCGGGACCGGATCTCCATAACCATGAGTCTAATAAAAATTTTGTTAGGAATATCTTTGTAGATAAAACATTTTGTCGAAAAAACCATAGTTATGAATAATGATAGATAAAAGTTATGAATAAAATAATTGATTAGTTAAAGCGTGAAAAACTTCGAGGTTATGTAACTTTTCTGATTACAGTCTGAAGACTGTTTTTAAATAATAATTTTACCTGGTTAGTTTTTGATTCGATATAGCAAAAACAGATAAGTGAAGTATTTAGCTACAGTAAATACCGTTGAATTTTCACTTTGAAAAAATTTCAGTCTGATGGTTAGTATTATAAATAAAATATACTTTTAAAGATTATATAAAAATGTGGTTGGTAAAAATAGTTATTCGAGATCAAAGATCCGAAATTGCCAGTCAATGATAAATTTTCTATTTATCATTGATAAATCTCTAAATCTCTAGATGAATTTTTACAAAAAAATCAGAGGCGTAGCGAGCATAACTGGCGTCCGGTGCGTGATACTTTATTTGCGCCTCTCTTAACTTCTAAAATTTTAAAAATTTTAGGTAGTAGAAAATTCTTTCTCGTAAAGAAGTTTAAATTTTTTTCTAAAAGTTGCCTTAACGATCCTTTTTTTGCTCACCAGTGCTTTGTTTGTATATCTATATATTTGAAGTCATAACCTGGAAGTAATTTCGTAATTTTCCTACACTTTCACGTAACAAAATTCTAGTGACAAACAAAAAAAAATTTAAAGTAACAGCGCCCCTCCTATTAGCCTTTGACGCTCCTCTTATTAGGTTTTGGCGCCCCTCTTAAAGTGGCGCCCGGGTCATGCTAGTACCCCTTGCAGCCCCCTCGCTACGCATCTGAAAAAAATTTGAGTTCAGAAATAAGCAAAAGTTCGGGAAACACGAAGGCAGCATTCTACTCATACTTATTTGTTGGAACTGCTGTTCTGTGAGAGAAAAAGACGTCTATTATAAAAATAATCTAGTTTTAACGAAAATGGTTGCAGAAATGAAATATTTTACGAAATGTTAATTTTTTCGAAATTTTTATTTTCACTTTGCGGTATGATTTTAAAATCGATAATTCAAAATAAATTGAAAAAGGAATAAAAAGTATCAACAAATCATTTAAATACTTTCAAAAAAAAAAAAAAAAAAAAATAATATATATATATATATATATATATATATATAAAATATTTTATAGTACAAAGAGACATCAATGCTCAATGAAGATACAAACCCAATTTATGTAAATTTTTAAGTTATTGAAAATCTCCGTTAAAAATGAATGAACTACACTGTAAAACATAAATTCCCAACTTTTTCTGGACCAGTGTCCCCTTTTGTATAGGACAGAAATTTCAATGCCCCCTAGTTCCTAACTCTAGCCCATGATATAGTTAATTTTATATAAAATATTAAAATATTGTTGCATATTATCTATAAGTAATTTATCTGTTTATTTATTATATATAAAAATATAATTTATTTATTTGACCACCCCGCTTGACTATCTTATCCGCAATCGGCCCCGTGGAAGGCTCCAGCGCCCACTGGGGGGGGCGATATCCCCCCCATTGGGAATCTATGCTGTAAAATCTTGTTGTGGGATGTATTTGCAATATTTGAAACAAGTTTTAGAAAATCAAAAATGTTTTATTAATAAAGTTATAATTTATATTTAAAAATATTTTGGAGATACCAATGCTTGGTAAGAATACAAACCTATAAATATATATTAATTTAAAAAAAAATTGAAATTGCAATCAATAGCGATAACAAGTTGCATCTTGTGAACAAATGTCAAAAGTTACAAAAGCTTATAGTACCATTTGAAAAAGTAAACACATAATTCAAGAGTTACGGGATTGTTAATTTGTCCATCTTTTTGTTAAGTTTGAAGTGTACCTACGTCATTAAACCATGTACCGACAATTTGTCAAATTGCTTAGATTTGTTTATAAATTCTAATCAGAAAAAAATAAACAATACTTTTTCTTAATTTTGAAAATCTTTTTCAGGATTTTTTGAAAAATTGCACATTTAATAAGTTCTTAATTCTGTAACTCTCGAATTATTTGTCATTTTACATTTTAAAATCGTTTTTACAAAAAGCAAAAGGGCAATTTTCTTGTACGTAATTGATATTTTTAACTCTAAACAGGCATAAATAAATACAGAATTGGAAATTTTCTTAACAGGGCGAAAGCATTGATCTGTATTTTTGAGGTTTGACATTTTATTTACTATGACTTTAAAGTGTTGCAACGGGGTTGCAACATATACCTATTTTTTCTTTTAATGTCAATAAAAATGGCGGCTACAAAAATTTTTCGCATGGATATTGACATACAATGTATAAGTTGGGTTCACATGGAAGATAATTAATATAATTATATGGTTCATTTCAATTAAATTTAACCATGCTTCGTCACTTTGAATTTAAATAATTTCCGTTTTCTTGGCTTTATCTCTTTTATTATTGAATTTATGTAAATTTTAAATTTGCAGTTGATTTTTAGAAAAGAATAGAAGATTGATTTGTTTCGAATAGAAGAATGATTTAATTTTTTAACGAAAACTCATGATCAATTGTATCTGAAATGAGGTATAGTAAGTACTTATAGTCTAAGAACTGGCTACATAAAAAAGATTGTTATCGCTACATGGCTGATTTCTTTTGAAAAAGGATCCTTTTTTGTAGCTAAGTTCAAATAATCTTGTCTGCCAGCGCAATCCCGTGGCTTAACGCAAAAACCGCCGCTAAAATAGTTAAATTTCGATATTAAAAATTTTATAAGATACATGTGTTATAACTATGGAAACAGTTTTATTTTCAAATTATTATTAGGTATTATTTTCAATTTATTATTTTTTATTAATTTTTTGCAATTTTATTCGTCAGTTTTATCGGCTGAAAAAGTAACTTACTCATACTCGGTCCGTAGGTTTATTTTTGGGGCCATGGATGCTTACGAATCCTCAGTTCCTCAGTTTTTAGCCTCGGATTCTCAAACTGCATCCGAGATCACAAAAATAACACTTACGGTCCTTGCCAAGTAATATTTATAATTATATACTATTGCATCTGAAAATTACCTGATAAAGTTACAATATTGTCTGTTCGAGGATCTTTTTTTATGATATTCATAAAAAAATTCAATAGATGAATTTTTTGATAACATTCAATCAATCGACATGCAAGTATATGATGAATTTTTTATTTCACAATTTTACGCCACTTTCTCGTTGTTTGCCGGCACTTTCGTCACTAAAAAACTCTCTGTAAAAAATTTTCCGCGTTTTTCTAAGAATAAATTGAAAATAATAATACCTTTAGTTGACAAAATATTCCCAGACACTTTTGATAGTTTCTTTGTCAACGTATGATTGTCTTTTTCTAATTCCAGTCAAACAAATAAATAGTGCATAGGGTACTAATTGAACATTAGGTTAGGAAATAATAGTAAATAATAAGTTAATAACACTATTTTATATTTTTATGTAAATTCGGTTTATTCAATAATAATTTGATTACAGAAGAATATTTCTTAAAGAAACCGAAAATAAATGACATTCATGATATATTATAAGTTAACTGTAAGCATATACATAAAATAATTGAATGACTGGATTCATTGCAAAATATTTAATACTATTAAAAATATAATTTTGAAAAACAAAAATCAGTGGATGTCAATATGTGCTGCTTAGAATTTTCAAATCAGTTAAAATCAAACGAAAATACTTTATCTAATTGAAAATAACATATTTCACTTCCCTTTACAGTATTGCATCATTTTTTCAAATTTGTGAAGATGAAATATTATTATGTCAAATATTTAAAAAACTAAATAAAAACCACTGATTAAGGACACTGATGTAGTGTTGAAAAGTGTACGACAAGGGCAAGAAAGAAGGAAACCTACAAAAGTGTCTGGGAATATTTTTTCAACTATAATAATAATTTGAAAATAAAAACTGTTTCCATAGTTATAACACATGCATCTTATAAAATTTTTAATATCGAAATTTAACTATTTAAGCGGCCGTTCCTACGTTAAGCTACGGGATTGCGCTGGCAGACAAGATTATTTGAAGTTAGCTACAAAAAAAGTATCCTTTTACAAAAGAAATTAGCCACACGGAGAGAAAATTCCTATAAAAATTACTGTGCTCAGCACTACAATCGACGTGTAAAAGGCGAACATATTAAATTCTGTAAGGTAAAAATATAAAGATTATAATTAATCATAAAAAATTTAAAGGATGGAATGTTCTTTTCGTAATATTATTTCCGTAAAATTTGTAAAACAGCACAGTAAAAAGTTCCATTACCGACAAAAAAATAATTTTTAATTGTGTTTATTAAAAAAATTACCATGCTAACATGCTAATAATAGAAAGAAAAAAAACAGAAAGAAGGTTGGTTGTGTTGGGAACGCTGTAATGAAATGTACCTCACTCAGCGAGTTAGGCGAGTTACATGCGAACCATAGATGTGGACTGTGGAAGAAACTGTCAGACAGTTCCCACCAAGCACCTTGATTTATCACTGTGTTACAAGCAGCTAGCAGTCAGTTGCTTTTACACTCTCTTAGGATGATGTCATCGTTTAATTCATCTTTTTGTTATTTACCTATCTTTAGTATATGTATTAGAATATATTGTTGGCAATCATTTTTGTATACATGTTTTTACAGGTACAGTGCAACCAATATAAGGTCGCGAGTCAGATGCGCAAATGAAAGAGTACGACAACAAGAATTAAACTATAATCTACATGCATAAGAGTGTGATAAAAGTTGTGTTAGCACCACATTAAATTTTACCATGCTAGCACATATTTTTTATTTTGGTCGTCGATCGCGCACGGATTATAGGGGAGCATGGTAATTTTTCTGAAATTTTCTTTACAAAAATTATAGGAATTTTCTCTCCGTGCATGTAGCGATAACAAGCTTTTTTATGTAGCCAACTCTCAATCTATTATAATTGGTATAAATTTTAAAAAAATCGGTCGAGTAGTTTTTGATTGAGGACGCCATTGTTGTACTGTTATTGACTAAGCTACAGCCTCCGAAATTTTTTGGAGGTATCAGTGCTCCAAACAGACACTAATTCGATTAAAAAATAATGTGAAATTCATATAGCCTTGAGATCAATTAATTTTTTTTTTATATCAATTAATAGTTAAAAAATTTTGCTAATAAACTTTCTTTTACAATTAAGTATGTGTTGTGTTCTTTATTATATATCTTGCAGTTAAGTCAGCGCACAGTAAGTACTTAAGTAAGTAGTATATGACTGAATCGCATATTTGTACCCCGCCTAGAAGTAATTTCTTCTTAACGCGACCACGTCATTGTCAAGTGAAAGTTTTTCTTTTCAAACAAGTGCCATCCATCACATATTTAACAAGAATTTTTGTTGCGCCATGATTTTTTTAAAATATACGTATGCTAAAATAATTTTCTTATATAGGTATTAAATTGATACTTTTCTTATCTTTATTTTGTTGTCATTAAACTTTGTTATTTAAGGTACGTGGTCCGAGATAGAGAAGTACAAAAGTATATCTCAGCGAAAATATTTTCTTTTATCAAAAATTAAATAATGTAATAATATTCTTGAGTTATTATACTTGTATACCACTTGTTTTTTTTTCCGCGCGCTTATGTTGTAGCAATATAAAAGTATTGTTAAAAACGTATTGTAAAAACGTTGTAAAATGATGTTTATAAATTATATTTCAACAACGGCGTAGTGAATAATTTTTATTTCTCATTAAATATGGTTTGTAACTTTGTATTTGTATGACATATTAAATTTTTATCAAATTTCTTTGACACGTTTTTATTTTATTAAAAAAAAAATCGTTTTCCTATAAGAGTCCGTGTTAAAATTACAAAATTTTGAAATCGTTTTTCTCAAAATTGGGGTAGTCAATTTTAATCGGAATAGGCTCGTATTATTGGTATTGAATTAGATAAATATCTAGAGAAGTTTCGTTAAAATTCTTTGAAAAAATCGTTTTATCCACCAACTACCTTAACATAAAATTTACAAAAGGAGGAAGGTTAATTAAGAATGACTTGAAGTTCTTCCAAAAGTAGTTAAAAGTTGGATATCTCTATTCAATTAAAGTGAAAATCAATTTGGTGGATGGGTTTACTTGCAATCTATGATAATAAAAACACAAAATGAATAATTGTCACATGAAATTTACAGAATTTTAAATTTTTTTTGTACAATAAACCCTTAAAAATAAGCAGAGATACAAATACATACGAGTACTTACAATTAAAAAGATTGTTAAAAGGTACCATCACAGTGTGATTCTGCCGAAAAGTAGTCAATTTTCACAATTTTTTTTCGGATAGACAGGATGGGGATGAATTTTTTTTTCCGATTAATACCACTATTTGACAATACAAAAATATTTTTTTTATTTAATTTATTTTTTAAAATTATTATAATTTTTTGAAAAAAGTGTCTTTAAAAAAGACCGAAATTCGGTGCCCACGATTGCGCCCGCAGTTTTTATCCGAAAAAAAAAGTCAAATAGATTATCAATCTGTGCTCAAACCGCTATGTCCCTATGGGAGATTTTTTTTTCTAATAAATTTTTCAACTTACAAAAATTGTATTTTTGAAAATGTCAACTCTAGGCAAAAAATGAAAATATTTATTATTCATACTGTACCAAAAAAAGCAAAATGTTACTTTTTATTATTTGTATAAACAGTTTTGGTATAAACAAAATCTGTCTAGGTTACCAGGTGGCATATAGCAAGATTATGCAATGAAACTTTCCGGGAATAATTTTGGTCATTTATACGCTAGTACAAGCCGCTCCAACTATTTACATAAGACTCTCCCATTACGCAATCCACTGGGACCAAATTGCTAAATGAGAAAGTCAAAAATTACGGGCGTCAATGTTTCTGATTTATACATTTGTATGATTTACTGTTTACAAACTATTACTTAGACACTAACACATTCAAACATATTTGTTTTAAAACAGGGAGGGGTGCCATTATACACATCTTGTGTGCGACGAAATTGCTAAATGGGTGCTTGCGATATGAGAGCGTGCTATGTATAATAGTAATTGAAGACATAAGTGGATGAAGGTGTTACTTAACATTTTTTTGAAAAGTCATTTTTTGCAAAAGTTTGAAATATCCTATGCTGAAGTACCTATATCAGATATTAAAATTTGGTTTCATTACGTCCCATAGTTTTGCAAAAATTCAACAATAAATATGTGGATATTGCATGGGAAGAACATGTAAATAAAAACTTTCAAACGCATCTATTGTAAAATTATAAAAAATGTTACATAACACCTTCATCCACTCATGTCTTCAATTGCTTTCAATACAATCCTTAGTAATATTATAGATGCGAAAGTAAGTTTTTTTGGTTTGCTTTCACGCCTCACTAGCTTAGACAACTGACTTAGAACTTTGTACAGAGATAGCCTGGAAAGCAGAAATCGGTATTAGACTACTTTTTGCACCGGAAGGAAAATTCCACAAAAAAAACATAACAATTCGCAATGGTGACACGATGTCAGTATACTATGTAGATGATGTCATAATTGCAATCACCACGTGTGCGAAGCCGTGGGTAAATGCTAGTGTCTAATAAATCTTTGTCTTTAAAACGGTCCAGCAAATTTGATACACCCTTCCCCTACCTGCCCTAGACGCTAAATTAATCAATTGTCAACTTGCATCAAACCTCGTTTTCTTTATTTTTGTCATTATAAAAACATTAATAATTTTATTATTTCCGTTAAATCATGTTAATATTTATTTAATTTATTTTAAATTTTTTCTAATGTTTTATTTTTGTTATTTTCTGCGTCTTTGAATGTTGTTTATTATTAATAATGTGTATTAAAAAGACAGTTATTTTAATATTTGTCTATTAAAATGGAAAAATAACTGATTTAAGTAAAGTAGTACCTACAAAAACAAACACAACTGAATATAATCAAATGAACAGAGTTTACTCTGATGACTTTTAAATTATAATTATTAATAAATTCATGGAAATAAAGTACAGTGGCGTATCATTATGGTATTATATTGTGATAAAAATTGTAAAGTTAATGTGATTAGTGTATTAGAGTATTCTAAAAATTAACTAAATGACTTTTGAATGTGCCATCTTTTAGTATTTATTATACAAAATGTCAAAATTTGAACCAAGTTTCGCATATAGTTTGTTTTAGATAAAAATTTTTAAAAATTGTGTACCAGAAAATCCACCGAAAGCACAACGAAAACCACATTCTCAAAAAAGATTGTTTTATTGAAAGCTATTACAATTTTTTTTGATTTTTTAAAATTAAAATTCACATAAGAGTTTAAAAAATTGTCAAACTGGATCGGCTGGGACTCGAACCCGGATTTCTTGGTTGCTAGCCACTCCAGTCACTTTGATTTTTACTTGAATAAAAAAAAATTTGTTTTATAAAAAAAATTTTATTTTGATTCAGAGAAACATTTTTTTGACTAGTGAATAAATTAAAGTAAAAAAAATGTTTTTAAGAAAAAGCTTTTATTTAAAAATGGGCTAAAAAAAAATAAAATAACCTGTGAGTGAAGTTTGAAGCAATATGCAACATAATTTATAAAAGCTTGAGGCGTTATCATTAATTATTTCTGTTGTGGATATAAGAGCTATTTTACATTTCAGTAGTTGCCAAACTTAATTAAACGCCTCAAGCTTTTATAAATTATGTTGCATATTGCTTCAAACTTCACTCAAAGGTTATTTTATTTTTTTTTAGCCCATTTTTAAATAAAAGCTTTTTCTTAAAAAACATTTTTTTACTTTAATTTATTTTCTACTTTTTAGTCTGATTACAATTAATTTGAAAAAAAAATTAAAGAAGTAATTTTTTACCTATATTTTAATCGGTTAATTTAACTTAATCAAGCATAACTATGGAAACAAAAAATTGCAATGTAAAATCAATGGACAATATTTCACAATTCTAAATGTCAAAAAGTTGCACAGGACTAAAAATCAATAATTTTTTTTTGGGGCAATGTAGGACAAAACTAATTTTACAATATTGCATTGTCATCAAGGTTGGACACCTATGTAAAATTTGAAACCTCTAGCTCAATTAGAACCTGTTTAAATTTTGATTCCAAGATTTGATCTAAACCAACATACTAACATAGCAAGTTAAATAAAAGCTTTTAAAAAAAGTCAAAAAAATATTTGTTTATTTAAGAAATATATTTTTTGAATTCAAAGAAAAAAATTGTTCAATTAACCAATTTTATTTTGCGACAATAATTTGTTACACGTTTTTCTGTTTTCATTTAACAGCTAGTTAATCTTTAACGCATCTTCAAAATTACGGAGCGTGCATAAACTACGTAGCCTACTTATGAGGTGCTAAATATTTTGGATATTTTGTTTGACAAAACTTCCTCAAGCGAATTATGCAACCATGTGGTCACACAGTCTTTACATTAAAATTCTTACTGTCAGCGGACGTGCTTTTTGAGGAAATATTTTGTTGAACTGTAAAAAAATGCCTTAATTTTCATATTTTATAATAAAAAGGCTATTATTATAATTGAATGTTTTTTGGAATTAGAAAAAAAACTACGTTCCACTACGGTGGCGAGAGGGGGGAGGTAAAGGCAAAGGTGACTTGTAATCTACATGGGCGGGAGAGGTTCAAAATTGGCCAAAATGGAACTACGTAGTTTATGGACGCTCCCTTAGGAGAAAAAGAGACATTCAAAAGTTTTTATTAGAAAAATTTAATAATTCAGTACAACTATTTATTCTACATATACGGCACTGATTAAAGTGAGAGATCGGTTAACTTTATTTTCGTAATAATATAAGCTACTTAGATATTTGACTATAAATTGATAGAGTTTATTAATCATATTTTAAAAGATTTATGCATAGAACACTAGAAGCCAACTAACATAAAAAAAGTGAAATTCGCTTGGAGTCATTTGTTAGTCAGTCACAGCTTAAGGCATTAGTCCGTCAGTAGTCGTCGTCGAGTCAACACACCATTATATTAACAATATACCCATTGTTAGTTGAGCACGTTGAACAGCTCTCTCTGGTAATACGTGTGATGTGATTGTATGTGTGTATACACATACTACTACAAAAAACCAAACTAATACACTGCAAACAGTGTGTATGTACACAAACAGACTACGTCACAAACTCATTACAAGTGGAACAGAGGCAAAGCCAATCTAGTTTGTCCCCTTGGATTTATGAATACCTACATGTTTATGTAACATCCTATTTTAAAATAAATGTTAAGCTTCAGTCTCACCGGTACGGCCGTTCGGATCATTGCTCGCAGCGAGCGTAATACTGGATTATTGTACTACTTGATCCAATGAGTGTAATAATTGATTGTATTTATATAAAACTACCAATATAAATCCCGCAGAAGAACTCCGCAGATAAATACTTGCCCATAATAAATTGGCTAAACTTAAATTTTTTTGTTCAAAATCTCATGTCTCTTTGATTTGTATTAGCTATTTGAGTTTGGGTACGGGTCAACTAGTACAATAAAATTTTATAATCATCCGAACAGTTTGTCCGGACTATTGTATTGGCGTGTCTGGTTCTTTAATCGTAAAATTTAAAGTTACAAATTATCTTTCAGATAATTGAATTTTTTTAACTATTAAAAGTCGAAAATGACTGATATTTAGATCATTTTATAAAAATTAAATATTATATAACACATTATTTAATTTAAAATTGATTTTTTATTAAGATTTATTACTTGCTCATAACAGCGGAAAGGTGTTATAGGAAGATAGAGTATTTTTTATTTTAAATTCCTTTCGCTATTAAATTTCTTTGCGTCACTGTTCAAACATCGATATCTTCGATTGTACTGAAATTTTGTTTAGTTCTCACGGGACTTTTGATGAAAAATACTTTAAAATGGAAAAGTTACCCAGGAATCTGTTAGAAGTATCTTGATTCTAGGGATTCATTGCAGAAAAATTTCAACTATTACACTTAGATACACTTAAAGAATCTACTTGTGTTAGACTGTAATATTTATTTATGAAAACGCTGTGGAAACTAATGCAACCAAAATAGCATTAGGTAGCCCTACACGGGTGGACATTTTAAAGGATTTAATCTATCGGATTGAGTCGTATGGATCTTATAAGATAGTTTTCAATCAGATTAGTTCCGTTCATAGTTAATAAACATTGAATCAGAACCGTTAGATCAAATTCACAATCAATTCGTCTTTCACACATAAATGCACTTGGCAGTAGACTTGTTTCCACAAGGATTAGATATTTCAAAAAAGGACAATTTTCCAAAAAGAGCCATTCTGACCAAAGTTGTCGATTTTTCTTGTGAAGAAAACGTGGTTACTTTTACTTTTAAATTATTGTAGCGTTAAGTTAGGGTCCTGTATTTTATTAAAATAATGAGAAATATTAATTTTTTTAGCTTATCGATACCCTTCCTTTATAAAGTTATAGACATTTTAACCCTAGAATCATACGTTGGTCTACGAGTCAAGTTAATCATACATCGGCGTCGTTTCGACGAATGGACTTTTTACGGGGAGTTTTAGAGTTTATTTGCAAAAAACATTTTTTTTACATAACAATACTATAAAAGCGAACAAAATATTTAAAAAAATTGGATTTGAAAAAATTTCTTAATATAAATATTTATTAATTTTTTTAATCTTTTTATCAAAGCATATTTTTACTATAAAAATTAAACAATAGATAAATACATCAATTGTATCATAAAACATGTCTTTCAAATAATTAATTTATGAACTATTATGAGTCAGTAGACATGTGTGACTTTACAGAATGTGAAATTTCTCAGTGATAAATATTCCTATAGATATGTAGTTATTTCCCCATTAGGCACATCTGTAAATTTTCTAAAATTTGTTAGTAATTTTTAGAATAAGATCTCAAAAAATAATAAAAATTAAAATATTTTTCATAAAATGAATTGTTAACTTTTTATTAAATCACTTGAAACGCATTCTTTAGTTTTCGATTCAATATATTAAAACTTCAGTATTATGTCGTCTTTATAAGTCAAACAGCTGTAATCATCTTTCACATTATCATAATCATTGAATAAATTAATTATAACATCCATATTTTTAATAAATTTTAGAAAAATTTGGAAAACTTTTATATGTGGAGTAAAAAAATATGGGTTAATCATACATCGTCGTCCTTTTGACGCACACTATTTCAGTATCAAAAAAAGGGCAATAGCTATAAACAAAATTTATACGTTTTATGTGTTATAATAACAAATAAATTAGATAACAGAAGTTTCACAGCAAGCAGGCACCGACAAGTTGTAGTATTGGAGCAGGTAGAGAATTTCGTTCGTCGTTTTGACGAGTACGTATGATTCCAGGGTTAATACGGTAGGTTTCGGTATCAGGTATTATACCTCAAAACTTTAAATGCATTTTTCTTGAAAGTACATTTTTCAAGCTGGTCGACATGATATCTCGAGTTAAATTTATTCAATCGTCTTCAAATTTGGCGTTTCAATACATGCTGCTTTATGGTATACCTACTAAGAAATTTTAATTTTTAAAAGCCGCCATTTTTAGATTTGTTAATTCTTTTTCATTATAGTTCTTGCCAGAATCACAACCTTTTTAAGGGGGACCGCTAGTGTGACGTTTTCAAAAAATTGGAAAAAATTTTTTTTTGCATGCTTCGATAGTCCTTTAAAAATATACTAAAATTTTAACTGCATATCTCAAGTAGTTCTTGAGTTACAGCCATCCGAAGCTAGACCCTGGCACATTTAAACGACTTATCTAGTTTTACTATGACCGTTATAGTGAGTAAATCGTAAATAATTATAGTAAAAATTCTCAGTGATTAAAACTAAAAGGTGAAATTACGAAAAACTACATTTTTCAAATTTGCTGCAGTTATAACTCGAAGACAAATCATTCGATCGATTTGATTCTTATTGCAGCTTCTTTTATATATATTTCTTCGTACCATGAACATCCAGTTTTCCGATCGAATAAAAAATGTAATTTTCGCAAGCCAAAAACCATCAAATTTTCGCGCAAAATTCGCCAAAATTCGCAATAAAAACTCCGCCATTTTGTTAAATTTCAACTTTTTTTTCGATTGAGGTTCACGGCACGGACCACACCTTCTAGTTTAATAGATTTTTTGTTTTTTTTTTGAGTTCAGGCAGTGTGAAGGCCGCTATCACTGCAGCAGTGGGGGAAATTTTTTTTTTGAGCCTTGGGACATCTCGAATTACTCACTGAATTTTCAATTTTTTGGTCCAAAAATTTTATCATGAATTTATTATATATGAACGAATATATCCTGAAAATATTAAAACATTCCATATAGTAGTTTTTTTTAAAAAAAATTCCCAAAAATCACCTTTTTTTCAGGCGGTCACACTAGTGGTCCCCCTTAAACTAGAATCTTTTACTATTTTTGTTACAGATGAACATAAGTCCCAAAATCATGTCAACCAGCACTTCACATTTTCTTGTATGGTTAATTTTTTTTCTTCTTTTTCTTTGTATGAAAATGTTTTTATTTGTTTTTGAAATATCAATAACTAGATGATCAAAAAATGAACGCTAAAAATTTTAATAGTAAAGCCGAAATTATTGCTCTCTAAACTGGAAGACCTCTTTAATAATGATACTTATAAAAAAGAAATGTATACCGCTTTAACAATAATTTACATGAAAAAATGTGTTTTTTCGTTTTGATAAAAAGTAAGTATTTTAAAAGTAGGTTACACATTTGTTTTGTTTAGAACTGTATTCACTTTCAATTAACGGTGCTTGGCTATTTTTGCTTTACCTGTATTACCGCGACTTCCACATATTTACGTATCGTTTGCTCTGTATTCTGTTTGTATATTATAATAAAATTAATAAAATTGCTAGTTTGTATATACGTACGCTGAATTTTAAATATATTTTTTTTTTACAAATACATACTTACATTTATTAATAGTAGAAAAATATTAAATAAGGATGTATGGTGTGTTTATATTGTGACTATAAATTAAAACATTGTCCATTATAACAATTTCAAATTAATTAATGAACAATTAATTATAATAAACTAAATTAGTAACAATTAAATATATATATAATCAAAGTACTATAAAATTTGTGATAAAAGCGTAATTATAATTGTTGAATTGAATGTCCATTTTTGAGAATTTTGAAAGCCTGGGACTATGATAGAAATTTGTTTTGAGGTCCCTAGAAGTCAAAAATGATATTTGTATGTATTAACGTACACCAATACCTCGCTTTGAGTCGTTTCGGTTTGCGTTTTTTCGAAGTTGCGTCGCTGCTGAATTAGTACTAACTTTCACTGTGCGTCGTTAGATTTTCGAAGTTGCGTTGTTTTGGGTTCGAGTCTTTAATTTTTGCTATAGAAAATCATAATTCACTTTGCGTCGTTTCAATACGCGACGTGTTTTTTTTTTGGAAGGTAACCACGACGCAAATTGAGGTATTGGTGTATTAACACGATAATTCTCGAGTGAAATATTATATTTTTATGAAATTTGATGAAAACATTGGAAGCCTAAAAATCTTGGATGAGTTCTTTAGCCGCACGCATCCGATACCCGGAACATGTTTGTTTCGGCATTTTCGTGAAATCGGTCAATATTTATTTAAATTTAAAAGTTTTTGCGATGCTATATAAACTGGTTTCCGAGAAAAACTTTTTTTTGTAAACGGAAATTTGCTATGTTATGCTGGATGCTGCGACAGGAGTATTTTGGATTACGATAATCAATCCTTAAGTCATTAGTATTTGTCGATAAAGAGATTGAACAAAAAAAATTACATATTTTAAATTTTCTCGAAAACTATATTATATTGGATACTGGTTGAAAAGCCTCTCTTAAAATGTAATTTTTTCTGCTTTTTAGATTGGTCCAAAAATATACCCCTGTCGCAGCATTCTGCATAACATAGCGAATTTCCGTTTAAAAAAATTAATTTTTCCCGGAAACTAGTTGATATAGAATAATAGTTTAAAGACCTTTTTTGTGTGATTTTTTCTCCTCGTTTCAATGGTGTAAAAAATGTCGCAAAAGTTTTTGAATAAAGGGAAATTTTGGCAAAAAACTAATAATTTTCACCAAAATTGCCAAAAAAAACCATGTTTTGAGCATCGGACGTGTCTGGTTAACGAACTCGTCCAATGGTTTGGGACTTCTAATATGTTCACCAAATTTCGTAAAAGTAGAACGTTTCGTTCGAGAGTTATCGTGCGGACACACACACACACACACATATATATATATATATATATATATATATATATATATATATATATATATATATATATATATATATATATATATATATATAAATTTTAGCGAATATTATTTTCGGTTTTTAGGGACCTCAAAACAAATTTCTGCCATGGTCCCGGGCTCAGGTCGCGTTATGACAGTGGCTGTAATAGCTGAATTCCATTCTGGAAATTCACTAAAATTGTGAAAACGAATATTTTTACCAATTAAATCCAAAGCATCCGATTCCGGGCATAGGACATGTCTGGCTGAACAACCTATCCAAGCGTTCAAGTTTCTAAATTTCTATGGCTACCCGCTGTAATAGCTAAATTTTCCGTACAAAAATCCGTTACTATCCTGGCCACCGTTTTACAACATAACCATTTTTCAAAAATTTAAGTAGGTCACTTAAAATTGCGGCCTTGGAAAGAAATTTGGCACACGCAACAGTGACATTTGTTTGTGTATATTTATTCTCTTTGTCAAAAGTGTGAAAACATTTGGTAACAATAAAATTCCAGAAGTCAGTTATTTATTTTGCTTTTTCAACAATGCCGTCATTAAACACTTACCAAACAATCATTTTAACATCCGTTCAAAACAGTGGGTAGGTTGGATTAAATTTTTCGGAAGGACCGGTCGTATAATATACTGATTCTATTCTTTTCATAAAGGTCAAAAGTAGATATGTATATATGAAAATTTCTTAAAATGCATGCAACATTGTAAGAAAGAAATAAAGAAGTCGACATCTGTTTTGTTTATTATCTGTGTAGCATATGTTTGATATTTTTGTTAATGTTTTGATAAAATAGTGACCTAGAAAAATAAATTTTCAAAACTTGAATGACTCGTGTTTATAGCAGACAACAGTAGGGTAAAGGTACCGATAGTTGACAGTGCTTTAGTAGTTGACACTTGCAACTTTAACCTGTTATTATAAGACAATCAAGAGTTTTTTTTTTAATTGATATAATTTTGGTTGATCACATACAGCAATCTAGTTTTCATGTAAATAATTATCTCGAAAAGTTCACCGCCAATTTTGATGTAATTCAATATTTTATAAATGAATATGTTTTAATTTTGACAAAATGTAGTTTTTGTAATCGTAATATATAAGCAGGTAAATTGTTTGATTATTCTGTTTAAAAAAAAAAAAAAAAAACATGTATTTTTATGTTTGAAAATAACTAGAATCGATTATAAATAGACGGAAGTTGATGTTAAAATTCATTAACTGATAGTTTCTGCGTCAGGGACTTGTCATCTGTGGGTGTCAACTACTGGATCCTGATATAAGTCAAATTTTAGTAGTTGACATCAGTGTCAACTACTGATGCAACAATACTATTTGTATATTTTAACGGTACTTTATTGTATTTCCTTTGAGATTTCTGTGAGTTATTTTAGAATATATTTTTAAGGACGGAATCTAGTAGTTGACACCCCCTATCCTACTGTCATCTACTAACTCATTTAGTGTCAACTACTAAAATATAATTTATAATTTGCCACTATGAGAAATTCCGATTGCGGTAGCTGTAAAACATCTTTTGGATTTCATGGAGCCAGGTGTAACAAAAAATGTGTGTTTTTAATGATTGTCAAATTAAAGTAACAACTAAGATGACAGTGAAACTGTCAAATTCCGAACACATTTCTCATGCGAAATCGAGATAAAATAGATTTAGAAAATACTTCAAACTTTTTAAAAGTAATTAAAAGAAATTTGACATTTAAACTTAGTTTTTTTTTTTATTCGATTTTAAAAGCTTGAGTTCTAATGTAAAATATCTATTAATTGCATTAAAAAATGTGTATTTTTAAAATCATTTTATTTTATTCCGATTTTACAAGAAAAATGTGTTTGGAACTTAACAGTTTATTTTGATTTCAACTCTTTTTCCGGTCAACATGATGAAATAGAGCTCGTCCATTTTTCACCTTTCTGTTTTTGATGGAATTTCATAACTTTCTGTAGGGAATTTAAAACCAGCTACTTAGATAGCTTAAAATATTGTTTGGTGTCAACTACTGAAATTGATTAATGTCAACTACTAAAAATTATAAAATTAAAAGTGTCAACTACTGACTCTATTTTAGGAATTTTCTTTTAAATTTTTCCAAAGGAAAATTTTATTATTTTTTTTTTCTATTATGTACCAATTCACTTTCGTTATATACTAAAGTAAACAGAAAACATGATTTTAAAGCTTACTTAATAGAATTTCCTTTTCCAAAGTTAAAAATACTTAAAATTTTTTCTTATAGTGTCAAATACTAATACCTTTACCCTACAGTAACGAATAAAAATATTTGAATACAACATTTGTTTTAGAAAATGTTGTCGGTGCGTCTGCGCTTCCACCATTATGAATGTGAACAAAATATGTCAACTTTGCAACCGTTTGGAAGCACTCTTTTTGGTCATAACACCAAAATTTGTATTTAATACAACTATTAGGTACGATACAATTTTTAAGAAATTTTGAGAATTAGTCACGAGATATCGTGCACACAGAAAGTCAATGTCTACAATATAATATAATTTTGAGTTTTGGACCTCCATATGCCATAATTTCTAAATGCTGGGAGATTAAAACTCCTAAAACAATGGGATATTTGTCTAATTTTAGGGTATTTCGTGGGGTAAGTGACGGAAGGAGAATGATAAAACGACTATACATATCATCATAGAAAATAATATAGATTTACTTGTACATTTATACATAAAATTGAAGTATTTTTCAATGACATTTTATGTATCTACATAGCATGTTATATTTAAAAATAATGCCAAAAATCGTTAGAAAACATTAATTTAACATTTGTATTCAAAATTTTCACAAAAATGTTCAATAGCTTTCAGTTACGTCACATTCTTTAAACAGCAACAGATCAATTTTCTTATAACTACCTAATTGAAAGTAAAGAAATTATTAATGAATTAGTTAATATGGGTTAATTTACTGAAGTTGTGTTTAAGGGACTAGTCAGAGTTGCAGAGAACACATTTTTTTAAATTTGGTCACCGAGTTATATATATATATATATATATATATATATATATATATATATATATATATATATATATATATATATATATATATATATATATGCAGTAAGTTGGTTGAATTGCCCTCTTGGATATACGTGTGTGTTTTTGATAAAGGATCAGAATCAAGAAGGCGAGGACTGCCAAAAACGAATGATTGCTGAGC
Organism: Brachynemurus nebulosus; assembly: GCA_035578155.1. Taxonomy (NCBI): domain Eukaryota; kingdom Metazoa; phylum Arthropoda; class Insecta; order Neuroptera; family Myrmeleontidae; genus Brachynemurus; species Brachynemurus nebulosus. Next base: position 2,323,382 of record JAPWDM010000003.1, read on the forward strand.
GGGAAGAACTATCTTTCGGACTTCTGCATGATCCTGGGATTGCGGACTAAATAAATGTAACAAATTTTTTGGATTTAATCGATTTTAGTACAAAAAAAAGAAAAAAATCTTTAAATGCCTTTTACACAAAACTACATTTTTAAATCGGCTTACATTGTGCAGCTCGTAGCTCTCTATTAATTATAAGGGCGGGTTGGAAGAGTAATAATTTTTTTAGTACCTAAAACTAAGAAATTCATTCCCCTTTAAATATCAACTCTTTTTTTACAGTTTCTAATTTTCTATCTGAATCGATGTAATTTTGGGTTTAGGGACTAAGAAAAAAAGGAAAATTTGTTTTCTTCAAAACTCCGTTCGAATTTCTAATTTCTGACCACCCGTTGAAGCTATGTGCTATGAACCGCAAGCGATGTTTTTAGTGAATTTCCATTCTGGAAATTCAGCTATTACAGCAGCTCTTATGGTAAGACCTAAGTTCGGGACTATTTAGAAATAAACCGGGACTATTTTCTACTAAACCGGTAGTTTTGGAGCCTCTAGAACCTGAAAGGGCTCAACTAGAGGCTCCAAAACAAGAAAAGAATTGCTAAAACGATAAAGCATTTATTGTAAAGAAATTCAGCAAATTTCTTAATTTTTCTCAAAAGCTGGTTTATTAGAACAATGTTTGAAAAGCTTATCTTATGCAATTTATATATATATATATATATATATATATATATATATATATATATATATATATATATATATATATATATATATATATGCATTTATGTGTGTACGCGATTACTCTCGAACGAAACGTTCAATGCTTTTGAAATTTGGTATGCGAGCTGGAATCCGGATTCGCTCGGCTAAGTTCGTTAGCCAGACGCATCGGATGCCAGACTTTTTTGGCCATTTTTAGTGGTTTTTCGCAAAATTTGGTCAGAAGTCAAAAATGTTTTTTTTTTTTTACACCATCGAAAAAAATTGCATAAGACAAACTTTTAAAACATTGTTCTAAGTGAACTAGCTTTTGAAAAAAATTAAGAAATTTGCTGAAATTTTTCACAATAAATGCTTCATCGTTTTAGCAATTCTTTTCTAGATAAAACAAATGCTAGTTAGTTATTCAATATGTATGTATGTGTTATAATAACAATAGCTCTGCCTCATCGTTTTAAATTAAAATTTGCCAGATTTTTGAAGAGTACGTTATGGAAAGGAAATTTTTGTATGATATCCTCCTTTAGAGAGAAAATATAATTTATATATGTTTGCATACCTAGAAAAAAAATCGAAAACTATAGTTATGTAATGTAATAATATATTGTTAAATGGATGTATGCTACACTATATTAGATCCATTAGGGTCCTGAGGACCCAGAAGCGCCAAAATTTAACTACTGAACTGATTCTCTGATTCACTCTTAGAAAGCTAAACTATATTAAATGGATACAGGTCTTAGATGAGATCCACCAGTGCCCAATATTTGGAAATTCGCTATGTTATGCAGATTCTGCGACAGGGGTATTTTTTTTTTGAAGTGTTAGCTTTGACACTGCATATAAAATGCATCGTCATCGGGAAAAAGGATATTAAATTTTTTTTTGAATAGCTAAAGGAATAACGTGTCTGGGGTTTCAGATCCATGGCATACAAGGTTTCTTTGGAAAAAATTATTTTTCTTTAAGTTTCTAACCCTAAATAACTCCTTAATTCGAGTAGGAAAACAGATTAAAATTTAAGAGAATGTGACATCACAGTCCATTTCGGAGGACCTAGTTAATAGCTACAAAGACACTTTTTCAAATATCTCCCCATCCCATGAAGTACCAGATTACAGTAAAGGTATGAAAAATATTATTAATTTAAAAATTACAGTTATTAACGTTAATAAAAACGTTGTTTTGAAGTGATTCCATTTAAAGTTTTACATAGTTTATTCGAGTATTGCTGCTTAACTAATTCTGGAAAACTAATGAAATGAGAAAGTGAAACTTTCGTACCTAAAAATTGATAAGTATAATGGACTAGACTGATTAAAAATAAAATAAAAATATTAAAACTATTTTTCTTTTTTAAAAATAAATAACGTTTATAATTTATTAATAGGAAAACTTTCTAATTCGTTCAAGGTCAATAATTTAAACTTACGTATTCTTTGCTACTGACAATTTCAATTCTGTATAATAGATTTTTTTTTTATTCTGTGATACAATTTTCTTAAGTCGGTCAAGGTCATCCATGATGAAAGTATTAATCAATTTCACATATTACAGATAGGTATTCTAGCTGGTTACACCCAATAGTATTTTTAGACTGGGATTACGGTCGATTAGACTAACAATTTTTAAAATTTCGTAGTTCTAACAACGAAATCCTTATGAATTTATCATCTGTCACTGCATTAGTTGGTCTATCCACACTTGAACACTTTGTAATTGTCAGTGTCGGATCGAGAATTGAGTACACACACTTAATGAAATTTTTTAAAATAAGTTCTCAAATTAATGTTAAGTGAGAATTCTATATTTGCTATTTATTAATTGTATTCTTGTAAGAAATACCACCTTTGATTTAATTAATTTTTCATTTTCATTTTTATTATGAAAATGAGGAAAATCTTTTTAGAAATATGACTGACTCAACAGAATTCCTTTTTCAAATGACCCAGCGTGCTTATTTTTGGTAAAAATGAAAATAACTACTCCGAAAACCTATAATTCTCTTCCATTTTCATCATTCTGCTATTTTATTTACGGGTTCCAACGCATCAGAAATTCTGAGTAAACTTGACATCATCAAATTAATTCTTTTTTATTACTCATGCGGGAGAAGTACTAACTTGGCGCACACATTTCTGTACGCAAAATAGCTGTTTGCCCACTGTACTCTTCCTACATACTTTTTTGCGTGCGGAAAGTAACTTTCCGCACGCAAATTGACAATAAAACACGCAAAGCCGCCTCTTGATTTTTCATTTAATAAATATTTCATAATTATTTCTATAGAAACCACAAACAAAGTAATTTAAACAGTAATTAATTCCGAAAAAAAGACGAACGCTTAAAAATATTATTTTAAAAAGTAATAAAAATGTCAAAAATAGTAATAATAATAGAAAAAAGTATGTGAAATTCGTAATAAAAAATAGTATGTGCAACTCGAGTGGGATTATCGATTGCCCACTCAAGCGAACGAGCGCACTCATTACGTTCGTGCGCTCAACTTCTCTTTCATGGGCAATCGACAATTTCCCGTACTTATTACACAATATACTATTTTTTTTAAATCAAGCTCTATGGAGATGGATTGAATTAGAGTCATTAGTTTAAATATAATAATTTGAATGTGAACTTTACATTTTTGTTGTCAAAATGACAATATTTTTTTTAAAGGTAAGATCAGTTCAACAGAAGTCTTTTTTCTCGTGACCCCATCATGCGTAATTTTGGTAAAAATGAAAAGAACGACATTGGAAACTTATAATTCGCTTCCTGTTTTACAATTCTATCATTTTCCTTACGGGTTTTAAGGGGAGGGGGGCGCATTAAAATTGTTTTCTCATTTTTTATTATTATTTCATATGATTGTATAACATCTTAAGAATGTTGTATCAAAATTTGAAACAAATCGGAGTAAAACTAACTAAGATATAGAACTTTGAGCGTTTGTTGCTCCGATACGCTTTTGTATCCCTCCCAGCAGGTACGTAGCTTTGTGCTCTCGGAATCCCTAAATTCTTTTATTCATCGATGGGTTTTGTAAGTAACTACAACCAATGACGTAGGTATGAAAAAATTTTTCATATTTAATATTGGATTTTCAGGGATACAAACCTTTAAAGCGATTTTCTGATACTTGTCATTTTTGAAACCGGTGACCAGTTTAAATCAAAATCTATACGACCGATTGTTTTGAAATTTTGTATACAGCTTTCTTACATAAATGACCATTTAAAATAACAAATAGGTCAATTTTTTAGACGAAAATCGGTGTTTTCACTTCTAAGTGTCACCAAAATTTAAAAAATCGAAAAAAAGTTCCACCCAGGGACATCGACCTTAGGAAAGAGGTTATCTAATGATATCATATTTTTTTTTATTTCGGATGATCCACTCATGAGTTATATTGTTCACCGGCAGACAACTTTTTTTCGAGACACCTTCGAAGATTTGCTGCCGTTGGCTTATTTATACTTTGCTTTTAAAAATTAAGGAAATGTTTTGTTCATATGTTGTATTACAGCCTTGGCCAAAAGTATTGAGCACCCCCATAAAAAACGTGTAACTCTAAAATTAATTTGAAAATGACTTTTCTGTTTAATAATAGAATGAAAGGCAATACTAAGAGTTAATATTAAACAATTGATAAAGGATTTTAAGGTACCATAAAACACCTGGCCCACAAAATGTGAAATTTGAAGATTTTTGAAAAATAATGTAATTTATTTGTTTGTAAATAATGTAATTTATTTATTTGTTATTAAACTCTTAGTATTGGCTTTCATTCTATTATTAAACAGAAAAGTCATTTTTAAATTAATTTTAGAGTTACACGTGTTTTATGGGGGTGCTCAATACTTTTGGCCAAGGCTGTATAATGTTAAATAAATTTGTATTACCTGTAGCATCTGAAACAATTCTTAAAAACGGGCCTTTTTTATGCCGAATTAACGTTACCATCCCCTTAAGTTAGACTGATTGGTTGAATTACGGTAACTATGGTATGAATTTTTCATTTTTGCTACCAAAATGACGAAATTCCTTTTAGAAATATGACTATTTCGACCGAGGAAATGTGAGGGGGAAGATGAAATGGTTCACCACATTCTATTTGAATGCGATGCATTGACTCGCATTGGGCACTCAACACTGGGATTGGGTACAGAGCTTGAGACTATTCATCGGGATCCCATAAGTGTCCTAACTGACTTCATCAAAGAAGCCGGCCTCTTACGCAGAACTAATGAATAAACGGGGTTATTGCACAATATTCCACTAGGGATCAGTACATGGGCTGACAGGTCACCCCCCCCCCCCCACTCGTAGGAAGAGAAGAAGAGAGAATTCGAGCGAAGTCTTTCTAATGATTCTACTGATAATTTTCATTGCTTACAATATTTCTGTTGGATACAGTTTGTTGGTTATTTAATATACATCAGTAAAAATAAGTACATCTTTTTATTGTAACCCTTTTTTTTGCCTGTGTGTTTTTATGATCTATATATTTACTGTTAGTGGACATAGTTTACTATTTCTTGCTGTTAAACTAAATTGCTGATAAATATAACGGGATACTTTTTTCGTCTGTATTAAATCGGCATCTTTATATGCATGTAAATAATTATATACTATTTTTTAAAAAAAAATTTTTGAAATAAAGAAATTACATCAATGATGGCCAGTAATTGTAAATTATTTCTTTAGAGTAACTGGAATTTATTTTAGGAATTTACAGTACAAAAAATTTATTTACCTTTGCCCTTATTTAAATGAATATTGGAATTTCTGTGCTAAAATTGGAGGTATAGTAAAGTAGACTTCTTTTTGGAGAGGTGGAAAATAATCACTATAGATTGTCACCTTAAGCGTCAATATCTGACAAAAATTTTTAACTTCCCAGCGGAAGTTATTGTAATGGGTCCGATTTTACGAATCGTTAATTTTGACATATCTCTACGTTTCAAGGTCACTAGAATCCGAATCCATCGTTTTTAGCGTGATGCCTGTGTGTGCATTCGTTAGTTCATTCGTTCGTGAACTTTTTTTCGTCTCGCATATTTCGAGAACAAATGATGATAACAACTCTAGACGTTTCATTTCATTAGATGCGTAATTACAAAATGAAGACCGGAAAAAGTTTTCAGCAAATTCGGAGTAGCGGTTTGTTTTTTGTGATAAAAAAACGGAATTAACTTTATTAACATAACATAGATTATATTAAGTTTTTACCATGTCTTTGTTATATAATGGCCTAAAGACCTAATTGATGTTAAAAACGTCAGTAAATTATAAATTTAAAAAAAATTACAAAATAAGAAACTTTTTATGAAAAATTTTTTGTCTCGCATATCTTGAGAACAAATGATAATATCATTTGTTTGACAAGAGTCCCTTAGGTACAGAGAGCGAAGCCCCCGGTGTGGTCCAAGAGGCAAAGCCTCTATCGGGGGCCCAGGGGAGGAACCCCTTGAAATGAAAAAAGAATTATTTATGTACAGTAGTCTCTAGTCTTTAAGGACACCCAATGGGAAGTTGACAGTGTGGGTAGACTATCCCCCCAAATATTTTAATATGATTATGTACAACTTTTATCTGAAACATTTTGGTGAAAAATCAATATTAGAAAAGTTGACTTATGTTCAAAAAAATTAATCAGCTAAAGCGTGAAAAACAACACAACATTTCAGTTTTCAATCCGACAAATGCTTCATAGCTCTTCTTTCTTAGAGAATTTTCTAATATGTAATTCTATCTATTGAATTTCTTTATTCGGTAAATATTTACTGATTTTAAGCACAACGAAACCGAATAAGTGGTATATGTAGAAGAGAAAATTTTGGAAAAATTTAAAAAAATTTGATCTGGTGCTATGCTTCACGAACAATTTATATAAAATGTGGTCGGTAAAAAAATATTATTAGAGATCGAAGATCCCGAAATAGATTTTTTTGCTAATATCTTCTTTTCTGTTGGTCGGCCAGCAATTAATGTCATAACAAAATTTTCAAAATTACAAAAGATCCTTTTAAAAGTTCCATTCAAAATTAAGCAAAGGAAAGACTGGAAAGAAGCTGTGCCGAAAGTTGAACATTCGTTTTGTTTTTTATATGTTTAGATTGCGCCGAAGCTGCTCTACTGAAATCAATAATAGCTCGGAGCACCACCACAAACTAATTATTTAATTAATTATTTATAAACCAAAAGATTGTTTCCATATTTCAGTCATTAAAATCTCGTAAAATAATGGTTTTTTGTACAATTTCTTTACGTCAATAAATTGTTTCCAATTTCCTCCATCTTATATCCAAACTAAATATTAATTTTTCTGATTAATTATGAACACGTTGACGGTCACGGAAGCCATATGGCGTCAAGTGAAACCTGACTGACTGCGATACAACGTTATATCGCGTCAACAATGCCAGGTACAGTATATTAGCTGTTAAAATAGTGTATCTGCTGGGCATTTCACAATAATAGACTATAACCGTCAACGTGTTAAACGTCAAGTTTCTGGTGGAGCTGCTACTGATTTCAATAGAGCAATTTGGGAGCAATCTAGGCGTATAAAAAAAACAGAAAGTTTTTTCAACCTCCGGCGCCAACATCTTTCCCGTAAAAATTTTTACAATCGACCTACATTTTAATTTGCAATATTAATTGATAGATTTTATCGAGATTTAATAATTTCTTAATCGCTAACGCTTCAACCAGCTTAAACACCTGAAACGGGTGAAAAGCTAACTAGCGAGGAACGCTATTGAAACTTAAGGGGGGAGGGTCCTCCAGACAACAGGTTTTTTAATAATTTTTTTTAAGAAACTGGATACATTTATTGTATCAAATGAAGTTACATAGTATAGTACATGTTATGGTGTATTCACTCATAAATTTTTATGCAAAAAAAGAAAAACTGGCGGCACTACAGTTGTTTCAAGTTGACTCTTTGCGCCGTGGAATGCCCAGAATGCCGTTGTAATCAACTGAATTCAATCGGATAAAAAATTTTTATTAAAATAAGTCATTACGCTTTGCATATACCTATTTCTGATGAGAAAATTTTTTTTTCACAATTTTAAATCAAAAAGAAAAAAATTTCACTTTTTTTTTTTTTTTTATAAAAAAATTGTTATAAACGATATTTATAGTAATAATTTATGCAAAGGCCAATATCTTAAAGAATATCTGTACAAAATTTCAAGTTAATACCTTAATAACTTTTTAAGTTATGTGCCACGGCGCGGAAAAAAATCTATTTTGAGAAAAACGTTATTAACCCTAGAATCATACATACTCGTCAAAAGGACGAACGAACTTCTCTACCTGCTCCAATACTACAACTTGTCGGTACCTGGTTGCTGTAAAACTTCTGTTATCTAATTGATTTGTTATTATAACACATAAGACGTATAAATTTTGTTTATAGCTATTGTCGTTTTTTTTTATACTGAAATAGTGTGCGTAACCTATATTTTTTTTTAAAGATTTTGTACTCCACATATAAAAGTTTTCCTAATTTTTCTAAAATTTATTAAAGATATGGATGTTATAATTAATTTATTCAATGATTATGATAATGTGAAAGATGATTACAGCTGTTTGACTTATAGAGACGACATAATACTGAAGTTTTAATATATTGAATCGAAAACTAAAGAATGCGTTTCAAGTGACTTAATAAAAGGTTAACAATTTATTTTGTGGAAAATATTTTAATTTTTATTATTTTTGGAGATCTTATTCGAAAAATTACTAACAAATTTTAGAAAATTTACAAATGTGCCTAATGGGGAAATAACTACATATCTATAGGAATATTTATGACTGAGAAATTTCACATTCTGTAAAGTCACACATGTCCACTGACTCATAATAGTTTATAAATTAATTATTTGAAAGACATGTTTTATGATACAACTGATGTATTTATCTATTTTTAATTTTTATAGTGAAAATATGCTTTGATAAAAAGATTAAAAATATTAATAAATATTTATATTAAGAAATTTTTCCAAATCCAATTTTTTTAAATATTTTGTTCGTTTTTGTAGTATTGTTATGTAAAAAAAATGTTTTTTGCAAATAAACTCTAAAACTCCCCGTAAAAAGTTCCATTCGTCGAAACGACGCCGATGTATGATTAACTTGACTCGTAGACCAACGTATGATTCTAGGGTTAAAAAGTTTTCGTTCTTGAAAAGTAGAGTTAAAAGCAGTTTATCGTTATCTAAGATAATCTTTCTGTTGGGGTTAAAACATTAGAAATATGTATATTCCTTAAGGTTCAAATGAACTTTTAAAGCAAAACAAAAAATGAAAAATTTGAAAGTTCTGGAGGACCCTCCCTCTTTAATCTTACAGTCGGTTTATCAACAGAAATAAGATTAAGTTTTACTGATGGATCAACAATATCCCTCTACAATTCTCAACAACTGTACTGATTGACTTCGTACAACGAACTGCATCAAACTCGCGCTGATCGTAGGTACGTTTTTTTCTTTAATTTCCTCCAACAACAAACCAGCTGGGGGCATCGTCTTCAACGGCGCGGCGCCGCGCATCCAAGTGGGGATAGTGTTTAATATCGCGCGCTGTTTGTTTATCAATCGTAGTAGTAGGGGTAAAAAAAAAACTCGCGGGCAATTATGTATTATTGTGGTAGGGTCAAATGCATACATAGGTGCCGGTCCAAGAAGTAGTCCACTGACCTACATCACAACTCGTGCGACGACTCGTACGAGCGGGCGAATGGTACTGGATCTGTCGTTGTTTTGTCTGTTTGTTGAATATTTTTTTTTTTATCAATTTGAAAAAAAACCAACATTATGTGTGCGACATCCATGATATGCGACATAAAACTAAATTTTATTGATAAATATGTTTGCGACGAGCGGTTGCCTGTTGCTTACAGATAAACAAAGTAGGTGCGCGAGCGAATAAACTCGGCCAGATAAAATTATGAGAACAAAAATAAATATTTTTGTTACTTTTTGCCTCTGGTATATCGTAAAATGTTGTTGTTACAGTATGTCTCCAAAAATATCTATAAACTCTTGATATTTTAACAAAATATATTTATAGTTTTACGGTAGAACCTCTATTTACGAACATCTCTCTTAACCAGACGCGAGTACGTCTAGTACGTTTGTATATCTATGTGGGTTAGGTATATTTGTTCATGTTTTAACTTGTCATCAATGACTCTGATGTGAGTATGACGATGCATTTGTTACTTAAATTGGTTCATCGTATTTTGAGTGTTAATATGTGGAGCTTATTTTCAAAAAGCAATTTCTAAGAAAATGTAATTTTCGAGTAAAATGAGATTTTCTATATCTAACGCCAGAAAAATTTTTACGAATTTTTTACCAGTGAATAACAAAGTTAGGATGCTATTGAGAAGAACCTCAGTCAGTATAAAAATGTAATTCAAATTAATCCGCTTAAAAATGTGTTCTCAAAAAAAGAAAATTCATTTTGAAAATAAAACTTTGTGATATTTCATTTTGAAAACAAAATTACAAAAAAGTAATAAATTCATTACCTAAAATGAAAATAAAAATAAATAATATTCTATATTTTTCCCACGCAATTAGTATTACGTTAAATTTTAACCCCACAGTCTTCCCCAATGCAGTTACATTCTGCCGCTTTTTTTCATCTTTAACTTGATTTTCGTATTTCTTGTTTTTTTCTTTTTGTTATGGCCTTCTAAAAATTGTTTGCAACAATTAAATTTTAAAAATTTTTTCTACTTTCATATAAATAAAGTCATCTAACTTTGTTTGAAAATGGGCTTTTAAGCTTGAAACAATTGTCACAATTAAAAAATAAACGTGTAATTTAGACTTATCTATTTTTGTCTTTCCCTTCGGCTTGTAGCACTTTCTTCTTTTTGCTTCCGGTATTTTTTGCAGACGTTAATGGTAGTAACACGCTACTCATATTATCCATGGTGCTATTGTGACCGTGCAACAAAAAATGAATTAGAAGGTTTAAAGCGTACTATTTTCTGTTAGGTTTTCCGTTCCAGTTGTATTTTTTCTTTACTTACTTTACTAAGGTACCTTTATGTACATTAAAAATTTCAAAATAACGGTCATTATTTAATTCTAAGAAATTAAAGATATTTCAGTTTGAAAATAGAATTTCAGAAATTGCGTTTTGAAAACTTTATTCAGATATTTAGTTTTGAAAATAAACTTAAAATTTGATGCCTTTTTTAGGTACTTTGTAATCAGTTTTGGAAAAAGATTTCCGTTTAGAATAACGGCTTTCTAAATAAAGTTTACAATTCTATATTAATCTCAAAATCAGTTTTTTCTTAGAAATTGCTTTTTGAAAATACCTAAACTCCACATATATTTAACACTGACCGGTTAACAGAGGTTCTACTGTGTTAAAAATCGTACTGATAAAAAGAAGTAAAGTTTAGGAGACTGTTAGTTTGGGTTATACTCGAAAACAACCGAACCGATTCCATAAATTCTTTCACTGGTGAATACACGGAGAGAAAAATCCTATAATTTTTGTAGAGAAAATTTCAGAAAAATTACCATGCTCCCCTATAATCCGTGCGCGATCGACGACCAAAATAAAAAATATGTGCTAGCATGGTAAAATTTAATGTGGTGCTAAGCTAACACAACTTTTATCACACTCTTATGCATATATATTATAGTTTAATTCTTGTTGTCGTACTCTTTCATTTGCGCATCTGACTCGCGACCCTATGTTGGTTGCACTGTACCTGTAAAAACATGTATACAAAAATGGTTGCTAACAATATATTCTAATATATATACTAAAGATAGGTAAATAACAAAAAGATGAATTAAACGATGACATCGTCCTAAGAGAGTGTAAAAGAAACTGACTACTAGCTGTGCTAGCTGCTTGTAACACAGTCTGATAAATCAAGGTGCTTGGTGCGAACTGTCTGACAAAGTTTCTTCCACAGTCTACACCTATGGTTCGCATGTAACTCGCTGAGTGAGGTACATTTCATTACAGCGTTCCCAACACAACCAACCTTCTTTCTGTTTTTTTTTCTTTCTATTATTAGCATGTTAGCATGGTAATTTTTTTAATAAAAACAATTAAAAATTATTTTTTTGTCGGTAATGGAACTTTTTACTGTGCTGTTTTACAAATTTTACGGAGATAATATTACGAAAAGAACATTCCATCCTTTAAATTTTTTTATGATTAATTATAATCTTTATATTTTTACCTTACAGAATTGAATATGTTCGCCTTTTACACGTCGATTGTAGTGCTGAGCACAGTAATTTTTATAGGAATTTTCTCTCCGTGTAGATGATTTAAAAGAATTCAAACTATCCTCTGATATCTAAAGGTAAAAGAGAGGTTAGTGTCTTAAACATCATATTGTGGGATCGAAGTATATTCAACGACAAAGAGTTTCGCTCTATACTTCAGTAATAGAAACTACTTATTACAACTTACATTAGCAAAATTTCGGCAGTAATGAAAAATAAATTAAAAGTTTTGGGAATGTCTAGAATTGATTATATACGCAATGAACGAGTGCGACAGATTATGGACGTAGACGTTCATAAGGACATCATTGACGTGACCCAGAGGAAGTAGCTAATTTGGTTCGGTCCCACGTCAACTGCATGGCAGATGAACAACTTTCACGGAAAGTTTTTCATTGGAAGTCAACGGAATGCCGGGAACGGGATAGGCCTAGAAAAAGTTGGTATGATGTAATTTCCGAAGGTATGGAAAGCAGAGGATTGGGAGCAGATCAGCACCACGATGGGGCAGTACGAATTTTAGGAGTGGGAAGGCGATAAACGTTACAAATCCGGAAATATGTATATAAACCTCTCCCCTCGGTAACAAAATTAATTCCTGTGGACAGATTTTGACCAAATTTTGTTCAAATACTATTGAAATCTCGGAAAACATACGTTATATTATTATCTTAATGTCCCGAGGCCTCAAAAAATAAACAGCTGAACTAATCCTTATCGCAAGTTTTACTTAAATATTATATTATTGAAATTTCGGATAAATGAACGTCAAGTTAATATTATTGTTCTCGGCATATCTAAATTAAAGAATTATCCAGGTTTTGACGAGAAGCTAAAATGAACGTGAAGTCAAAATTGTCCGCCAAGATACTGCAGCGTCTAAAATTGACTTATATGGATATCTTCAGAAAGGCTTGAAAATGTGAAAATTGGTAAGCGGAATGAAACACTATAAGCAGTGGCGTAGCTGAGCGTGGGCGACGTGGACCCTCGTCCACGGCCTCGCGAAGCCCCTTTAAGTGCGATGCCTCTAGACTTTACCACAGATTAACCAATAATTAATTTGATCATTTTTACGCTCGAAAAAGAACGTCACCAATTTAAAAGCGTATTTGTTCGGGGCCTTGCAAGAAGCCTCTCTTAAGTGTGACTCTAAGGTCATTAGGTTTATATCTGAGTTATTTGCGTGTAACGATACCTAATTTATTTTATAAAAATTATTACATATAGAGGAACCAACGACAATTGCAAATGACTCATTCTCATAAATTTATCTTCTAGACAAACTCGTAATATAGCTGTTTCTCACAAGATCTACTATCTAATACACCACAAATCCAATTTTACGTAGTGGTCGGTGCAAATTTAAGGGGAAGTACGTAAAATCGGAAGATCAGGGGCGTCGGTAAACTTTTGTTTTGGAGGGTTGGTAAATATTATTTATCTGAATTTATTTAAAACAATATTATCTTAAGAGACAATTTACACTTAAAATTCGGTTGTGTAGACAAAGGAAATCGAATGTTATACTAATGAATATGAGTGACAACTTTTAGAAAACTGTCCAAAAATCAACTTCACTATCGCATTCATCAGCGTAAAAGACGCCAAATAGCGGAAGCTGACAAAAATTCTAGAATATTCTACTCGTGAATTGGCAAAGATACCAAAAAACAAACTTCACTATTGAATTGCGCACTAAAAATTAGAATAAGCAGCGCATTTTTACAAAAATTCTAGAATGTTCTATTCGTCAACTAACAAAGATATCGAAAAACCGATTGCACCATTTAATTGGTCATCGAATAAAAGACGGAATAGCACATTTTCATAAATGTTCTAGAATATTCTATTCGTCAGATAGCAAAAATTGTTTGTCAAAATCGGACATTTGGTTTACATTAGTTTAATTTCGGTTGGACAATTAAGTGGTGTAGTAGATTTTCCAATATCTTTGTTAGTTGACAAATAGAATATTCTAGAACATTTCTCAAAATATGTTATGTGGTCTCCTTTTTGGTACTCAATTCAATGGCGACGTTTGTTTTTGAATATCTTTGCTAGTTGACGAATAGAATATTCCAGAACATTTGTCAAACTGTGTAATTTGATCTCTTTTTCAATGGACAATTAAATGGTACAATTAATTTTTTAATATCTTTGCTAGTTGACAAATAGAACATTCTAGAATTTTTGCCAAACTACACTGTTTAATCTCATTTTTAATGACCAATTCAACGGTGAAGTTTGTTTTTTGATATCTCTGCTAGTTGATGATTAGAATATTCTAGAATTTTACGTTACTAATTTTACATTTTCATTTTGCATATTACGTATACAGAATATGTGCATATATATCTTCAGTGAAATTTTAAAATTTTTAAAGGCTACGAGACCCTCAGACAATATTACCTACGGCCCTGACTCGGGCTTGGTACATAAATTTTCACCAACACAGACAAACAACAACATATCTGTGAGAGGGGAACCCCACTAAATCGCTGACGTCACTACGTAAAATCGGAGTACGTACCATTGGATGGCCACTGTATATTGAAAAACGATAGTAGAAATTATAATATCTTTTACATGTGACAAAACTTTATTTTTGAAATGAGTCATTTTCTTTATATATAAATTTGACTTTACATATAAATGTAATACGTATTAAATGAAAGGAAAAAAACTTCTTATATAGTCGTATTAGACTAATCGGCAATGTTTCGGCAAAATAAAATGATTTTTGTATTTTTTATAAGTGTAAATATGACTGATTCTCAAGGCAAATCCGTTAACTCTATAACAAAACCTCACAACAACATGTTTTTATTTGAAACTTGCGAAGGAATGGGTGTTGGGGTCAGTAACTGATTAGGGGCTGATATATAAGTATGTATGAATAATAGATAAAGAAAATCCCAAAAGAAAAGACCATTCCATTCAAACGTTACAAAGAATCAAAATCTACGTTTGTACACGGAGAGAAAATTCATATAAAAATTACTGTGCTCAGCACTACAATCGACGTGTAAAAGGCGAACATATTCAATTTTGTACGGTAAAAATATAAAAATTATAATTAATCATAGAAAATTTAAAGAATAGAATATTGTTTCCGTAATATTAGCTCCGTCAAATTTGTAAAACAGCACAGTAAAAAGTTTCATTGCCGACAAAAAAATATTTTTTAATTGTTTTTCTTACAAAAATTACCATGCTGTATTATAATATTTGAAATGCTATCTGCTAATAGTAGAAAGAAAAAAAGAGAAAGAAGGTTGTGTGTGTTGTGAACGCTGTTGAAATGTACTTCACTCATAGCAAGTCACATAGTCAACCATATGTAGGTGTGGACGACCAACTTGGTCGGACGGGTCGGACCAAGCACCTTGATTCATTAGACTGTCTTACAAGCAGCAAGCAGTATTCATTACACTGTGTTAGAGGACGGGGATGTCACCGCTTAATTCATCATTTTGTTACTTCACTATCTTTAGTATTAGAATATATTGTTGGCAATCATTTTTGTATGCATCATAAAGTTCTTAAAGGTTCGAAGTTTTTACAGGTACCGCCCAAGCAACATAAGGTTGCGGGTCAGATGCGCAAATGAAAGAGTACGACAACAAGAATTAAACTATAACATATATGCATAAGAGTGTGATAAAAGTTGTGTTAGCACATTAAATTTTACCATGCTAGCAAATATTTTTTATTTTGGTCGTCGATCGCGCACGCATTATAAGAGAGCAAGGTAATTTTTCTGAAATTTTATCTACAAAAATTATATGATTTTTCTCTCCGTGTAGAAGTAAATACAAGAACTACAGTTTTAATAATTTACTATCCACATTATGTATATAGGTTCATATTATCGCAAGTTCATATTATCACTGTGACCCTACTATATTATGCCTTTTTTGCTTAGCGTATCAGTAAACATAAACGTGTGATACAAGACTTTACTTAGCCATCCATCATTGTACATACATGATGTGTCCTAACATAAAGTGCAACACATTTTATTAAATCAGCAGGGAGTATGGATGGTATATCGTATGTTTGCTCTATTCTAATATTAAATTCTAATATTAAAATTCTTTAAACCCGTAAATAAAACGATAAAGCGATCCAATCAGAAACTAGTTATCGGTGGCCTAGTTAGCGGGTTGCTAAGTTCTGTTTTTCTTTCTTTCTTTCTTGCTCAACACCTAATCTTGATTAAATGATTGTTTTTTTTTTTTATTGATCGTCGCCTAATTTTAAAAAGAAAATTAAAGGGCGCTTCGTAAAAATTATCTTGCACACTTCCCATTTTGGTCTTGTGACGCCACTGACTACAAGGAATTGTTGTCCAGATGGTTTAAGAGTAAAATTATTGACGTAAGAGGAAAACGTGATAAAATTGACCAAAATCGATATCTGTTTTGAGTTTTGTTGTTCAAAGATTATGATCTACTTGATTTTCGGTTTGGATTCATTAGTACACAGAGAGAAAAATTACTGTGCTCAGCACTACAATCGACGTGTAAAAGGCGAACATATTCAATTTTGCACGGTAAAAATATAAAAATTATAATTAACCATAGAAAATTTAAAGGATAGAATGTTCTTTCCGTAATATTAGCTCCGTAAAATTTGTAAAACAGCACAGTAAAAAGTTCCATTGCCGACAGTTTAATTGTCTTTCTTACAAAAATTAACATGCTGTCTTAAAATAGAAGAAAAGTAGAAAAGACTAAAAGAAGCTAATAGTAGAAAGAAAGAAAGAGAAGGTATCAACGCTGTCACATAGCGAGGCAAGCTGCAGAAAGTATCAACACAATCATATATGAAGGTCACATAGCAGGACTGGTGGTGTTGCAAGTAGCTGGTTAGCTGGTGTGGTGTGGTGTGGTATCGAAGCAGTGTTCATTAGAATGTCTTGACGGACGGTCAAAGTTTAATTCATCATTTTGTTACTCCACTATCTTCAGTATTAGAATATATTGTTGCCAATCAATCTTGTATGGATCATAAAGAATCAAAGGTCGGAAAAGATCGGGCATCTTCGAAGTTTTTACAGGTACAGCCGAGGCAACATAAGGTTGCGGGTCAGATGCGCAAATGAAAGAGTACGACAACAAGAATTAAACTATAACATATATGCATAAGAGTGTGATAGAAGTTGTGTTACCACATTAAATTTTACCATGCTATAATATATTTTTTACTTTGGTCGTCGATCGCGCACGCATTAAAAGAGAGCATGGTAATTTTTCTGAAATTTTATCTACAAAATACATATGATTTTTCTCCGTGTAAAATAAAATTTTACAACCATCCAGGCCGACCATATACAAGAACATGTTCAAATTCAAATTTTTACCAAATATTCATCAAAAAGATGGTAAAATATATAAAACATATTTTTGATTTTATTAAACATAAATGTCAAGTCAAGCCTCTTTGTTTGAAAAATTTACACTTGCCTCTCAATAGCTGTAATATTCAACAATTAACCGATCTAATTATTCATAATTTTTCCATATGTTAATTATTTCAACTGTTTTCACGCTTTCACTTGTTTCTTGAAATGCTCGTTTTGCACAACTGTTCTTCAAAAATTTACTATACCTACGTTTTATAAATATTCCGCGATATACAAGAGCGCGTGTAAACCGTCAAATGTGTATCTATTTATATACATACACATAGGCACATATATGCAACTTAAATTTACTTACAAAGATAAAATAAGTAACCAACAAATTTTTAGATTTTTCACTTCTAATTTTACTGTCCACTGAATTGTGGAATGCTTAAAACATTTAGCTAAATAATAATTGAACTAAACATTATAATTTAAATACATTTTATTTTTTTTCTGTATTCTTCAAAATTACTACATATATTTATTCGTATGACCTGTTTCGAAAGCTGGTCTATTTTCATTAATTTCTTTAGGACAAATCTATGGCAAACATTCGTTTAAGGGTGTATTCTAGTCTAGAGGTTCGATTTTGAGGTGATTTTACGGGCGTAATAAAAAAAAAAAAAAAAACAGTAAACATTTTTAGTATCCAATTTTTTTACCAGTTTTTTATTGATATTTTAAAAGTATAAAAATATATCAAAATTTTAAAAAAAATTCAAAATTGAAATGGGTACAAACCGGCCAAGTGGGGACTCAAAAAAAGGTGTCTCCTGGTTGATGTGATTCCAACCCTCCTGGTAATCCGAAACATAAAATTTTAGTTGATTCTTAATAAACAATGATGTAGAATTAGCCGGACGTAGCCGATTTGAAAAAATAAATTTTTTCACAAACTGACGTCCATTTAAAAAAAAATCATTTTTTCGCCTTTTCTTTTCAACTTTTCAATTCCAAAAACCCCTACGTCGGGCCAATTATGATAGTACTAGCTTTTATCCGCGGCTTCGCTCGCGTGGCTTTTGAAATTATAACATCTAGTTAAATCGTATAAAGTGTACTTTCATTGCGTCGCTATTGCGAACTGTTACTTTTTTTTGGGAGTTTTCCCACAGAAATAAAATATTTTTCCCGAATAAAAAATAGACTATAACATTCTTTTCTTATATCATTTTAAATATATTTTCCCACGGGAGTAAGACTTCCCACAGGGTTTAGATATTTTCCCGGGGTCGAAAGTAACCTATGCTTGTCGTTGTATATTGTTCTTTCTGCTAACAATATGCTAATCAATTGTCCGTTGTTATAATATAAATATCAGGGTGACCGAGCCCGGCCCGGTGGAAATTTCATCTGTATGGAATTTGTTAAGAATAGCAGATGTGCCAACTGACTATAACTGGATAGTTACCGGCTGTTTAATTCCTTATAGGATACAGATAATATTTTGAACAGTAAGTAATTTCATAGTAGTCGTCGCGTCGGTAGAAATATTATTATTATTGGTGGTATCTATAGAAATATTTATTAATATTGTAAAATACATTTAATTAGTAACAAATGAAAATATTGCTCGTTTAATAGAAAAGATACATATTCTCACGGGAATTAAATATTTTCTCGAGATAAAAAGTAGCCTCTAACTGTCTCTTTTCCGCAAAATACGTTTGTGTAAAATTTTAAGTTAATTAGTTAAGCTGTTTAGGCGTTAAAGCCAGTCAAACAAACAAACAGACAATCAAACAAACAAACTCACTTTCGGATTTATAATATTAGTTAGGATTTAGAAGGTCTGTACCAAATCTTAAGTAAATCGGTTCATTAGAACTTGAGATATCATGTCAATCGTATCGACAAAAGTAGTTTCCAGTAATTTATATTAAAAATTTGAATTTAACACGGAAAAGATACAGAGTACACGGGGAAAAATAACCATAACTCTGAAAATAATTGGAATTTCCGTAAATCTTTTAGAGGCCTATTCTTAAAAGTCTGAACTTTGAAAATAAGAAAGAAAAAAAATCGATTTTTTCGAATTTCTAAATTAGAATACTGCCTTAAGGGAATTTTTTCAACAACTTGAATCGTGTAAATTGGTGTTTACATAAGTATCCTTCTGTCTTCTGGTTATTATTTTCTACTATAGATATAGTCAAAAAGGATAACAGATCAAAACAGTTTATGAGTATAGCTGTAGTCACGTATCTTGACACACGACACGATGGTACAAGAATTATTTCTTTTGCTAATACACTTTGAATAAACAGAAATGAAATTATATTTCTTTCTCCTTTTAACCAAGATTTTTAAATACACAGGATGATAATTTCGACTTACGAATTCTATGTATAATACAAATAATATGTATGTTTGCAATACATTTTAATGTAAAATATTTAGTAATTAAATAACAAAACTGAAACTATTTTTTTATATTATTTCGTAGTAAATACTGCATTACATGCTTATTGTATAAATCACGTTGTATACTAAATAATGTGTTTATAAAATTACTAGAAAAAAAAAAATATTTCCTACCTTCTTAAAAAGACTACGAAATATATATTTTTCTTTCTCGCACCTGTATTGGAGATTTTTTACATACATTTTACATACATTTTACTAGTATCTGTATTTAAATAACAATGAAAGAAATAGATAAGTAATATAATATACACATATTATTGGGTTATATCTATAAAGTGAGGTTACTCAGGTTTAGAATGCTCACATCATAAATAAACTGCCAGTTTTTTAATGATTTATTATTTTTTGTTACCCTTTTTCGAATAGGACCAGATCATATTGGTCTGAATCGGTACATTTAAATACATGTATTGAATTGTTCGTGCGGTAGAACGCACGAGTAATGGGGCGGGCGCCCGTCTCAGTCTGTCTTCACACTTAAGGTTATCACAGATTAAACTTGAAGTATTTTTAAAATTCTTTTATTTAATAAAAACACGTCTATTTATGATATGAGCATTCTAACCATGAGCATGCTGGCATTCTCATTTTATAGGCCATCTACGTGAACTGCTGAAATTCGTCTCCTACATATCCCACGTTTAATAAAACAAAGATGTAACTCGAAAATCATAATTTGTGAGAATAATCTTTTAAAGTTTTCCAGTTTTTTTTAGCAGTGTTATTAATTAAAAATTTACCAGTTTAGCATATTTCGTTCACATTGATCGTGAATTCGAATTCGTGCCCGACTGTCGAATTTTACTGATTCTTTACATAATCAAAACGAATTTTATTAGAAACTCTGCTAACACAAAAATTTTGAGTTACACCTCTGTTTTATTAAACGTGCGATATATATTGCCAAGATAAACTTTTTAGGCACTTAAGTAATTGCTTAATCATCAATTAGTAAATACATTTCTCCATGGAAATTGTTACTAACAGACGTCTATTATTTATAAAAAAAATACATCTTTAATTAATTTCTTTATTTTTTATTCATTTTTATTCTCTCTCAATTTATTCATAATTTTTTTGATTGAAAAATAAGGCTAACTTCAAAAATGCATCACTGCTTGCATTAGGCAGAGTCAAAAGTTCAAAAACGCATCAGACGCATCACAACGAAAAATCAAAAGTTCATTTTTGCATTTGATTCGTCAAAACAATGCATCAAGAAATTTGGTGATGCGTGTCCAAGATACATGTCATGTGTATAATGTAGAATTATAACTACTTGCCTTAATATGTAGGTATTAACACCACCAGGAATAATTTCGAAAAACAAATTGTTGAAAAAGATGAATGTATTTACCTTTGATTAAAATTGTTTAAACTATTTGAATACATCTTGCACTCAAAATAGGTATGTAATATTTTTTATTCAAATAATTTCAATATTTTCAATTTCAAGTAAGTTCAAGTTGAAATTCAAGGATAATATATCTATACAAGGACTGTATTGCTATATTATCTATAGTCTATCATGCTACATTATCTGTCTTATCTATAGCCAAATCAGAGGCTAAATGATGCCAATAGCCAGTTCAAAAACATCTAATGTGCATCAAATTTCAAGAGAGCATCAGCAGCACATCATGTAGTATTAGACGCATCAGAAAAGTCATGATGCTGCATCGATGCGGTAAAGTTTACATTTGCTGATGATACTCAACTCATAAGTTTATTTTTATGGTCCTGGATGCTTCAGAATCCTCGGTTTTCGGCCTCAGAGTCTCAAACTACATCCTATTACGACAAAAATAGGAGCTGAGAGGGATTTCCCTAGTTTATGAACAGGGTTTTCACAATTTTCCGAGGTAAAATTATAATATTTCTATGTGTACGCACCGCTCTGTGGTTTTAATTGAATTTAAAAACTTTAATATGATTCGTGCCTATTCATCCTTTTGCATAACAATGGCACAAATTGTACTATCTATTGGCAAATTTGTTTACTTAAAAGTAACCAAGTCGGTTATATGTTTTGATTAGTTTTTTGAAAAAAAAAATACGTTCATAATTCGTTCGTTGTTCTTGCAATAAACCGACACGTTAGAATGCCCCTTTGTTGATTTGAATATAATTTTTGTGGCTTGCAATAAGCAATGACGCGTTAGTGAGTCTTTTGATTTGATTTAATAAAGGCAGTTAGTTGCTCTTGCGATAGTACAGATGTGTTAAATTTTGGATATCATATACATATATAATTAGTAAAATTTAGTGTCGTAATTTTGAATTATTATCGGCTTTACGTGCTTAAATACTATTAGTGTAATTTCCACCGAATACTCCCTTTATCCCTATTTTTACACCTTTTCCTTGGTAATAACATCTTTACTGGGAAGTCGTAGGGACCAGCCGTCATCGAAGATTAAGGTAAGAGTGTGACCTTAATTTTTGTTTTGTTTTTTCGATATCGTTAGATACAGTCCGCGTTCGTTATTTGTTTAGTTAGAATTTTGTACCAGCGTAAACACACTACTATGCCAGAAGTATTTTTTTGGAACAATATTAAACTGGAGAAACGCGTTTCATTTCTGAAATAAAGAAGCAACTACCAATTTGGTTCCCGTCACTAGATGCGATTATACGTGACCTCTATAAATAATTAACTATAAATAATTAAAAATTCGTCAAGTGCGTGTTTTTGACACTCACTAAGTAATGTCACCTCAGTGAAAGTATTAATTTATGATCGTTTTTTAAGTACAGTGAGAATACAGCCTCTTGCGTTTATTCAATATATGCATGTACAACTCTATAATACAGTGAGAATACAGCCCTCTTACGTTTATTCAATATATGGATGTATAACTCTATAATTATT
The DNA here is from genome assembly GCA_035578155.1 of Brachynemurus nebulosus. Taxonomy (NCBI): domain Eukaryota; kingdom Metazoa; phylum Arthropoda; class Insecta; order Neuroptera; family Myrmeleontidae; genus Brachynemurus; species Brachynemurus nebulosus. The sequence continues at coordinate 2,346,087 of JAPWDM010000003.1, forward strand.
ATATTATATATTATTATTATTATTATTAATTTTCCCCCCACTATAATCACACAAAAAGATTAATATGTCATCCTTCGGTGACATAAAAATAATGGGATATATTAAGTAATTTTTTTGGGTTAAACTTGAACTGAAATATCTCATAGTTATGCTTGTCATTTTTTTCTGCTTTCATACTTTTTGTTTTCAAAGACTCTTGACAGAATGGCCGTGTTTTTTTTTTTTTTGCATTTCACAATATAATTTGTGTGAAAAACCAACCACGACAGATTTCAAAATTATAAACACTTAATCATGAAAATTAGTACAACATCTGAAAAAAGTAGATCACAACAGTTTTATTACGATAAATTTCTAAAACAAATGCTTTTTGTTTACTCGGTTCGATATAAGACACCAAAGATGGCGCTTCTTAATCAAATTTTTTTTTCAAATTAATTAATAGAAAAAAAAATGTCTGTTATGATTTAGTACAATCAATAAAAAGAAATTTCTTTTACAAAAAAAAACTTTCTCCGAGTATGTACAAACAAGTTTCAGTTAGTTAAACGGTCGGGTTAGAAATAATATTATAATATTGTTGCTAGATCATAGTTGACTTTGACGTTGATAGCCTAACCAGCTAGCCAGCTAACTAGTTCTTTTGTCGTTTGTTTATTGACGACGGTGCTACAGCTTGTTTGTTATTTTCCACGGCATAAATAACACACATATTTAATGCAAAAATAAATAATATGTTTAGATATTTATGAGAAAAATATTCAATGTATATAATTATTGATTTAGTTAACCAACGGTAGCTTGGTTAACTAAATCAAACAAAAACTTAATGAGGAGAATTTATTTAAGAAAAAAAAAATGTTAAAAACGAGTAGAACTCGCACGTTGAGTGTTCCATATTAAATAATTTTAATATTTCGATCACCTTTCGATGATTTTTTAGTATACCCTATTTCAAATACAATTGATCATGAGTCACAGTTAAAAAATTAAATAATTCTTATATTCAAAACAAATCAATCTTTTATTCTTTTCTAAAAACAAACTGCAATTTTAAAATTTACGTACGTGCAATAACGAGAGATAAAGCCAAGAAAACGGAAATTATTTAAATTCATAATTGACGAAGCATGGTTAAATTTAAGTGAAATGGACCATATATGTATAGTAAAATGGCTTTTATTTTAGTGTTACAGCATACCTTATTTTTATTCGATGAATTGGGACCGTATAAAAAAAGTTTCGTAGGGAATATATAAATCAAAATGCTCAAAATTTCACGATTTTTCTAAAAATTGCGTTTCTAAACAAGATAAAGCAACAGTTTACGGTATCGTGACAAAACGTACCAGCGACAAAACGTACCACTTGGGTCAATATTTACCTGTGAAGGGTTTTATTGTTTAATAGTACCGCAACAAAACGTACCATTTGATATTTTTTTAGATTAGTTTTTATAAAATTTGACGCTATTTTTTTACTTTTATTTTTTGTAATACTTAAAGTGTTTTTTTGTATATCCTATTTCAGACACAACTGATCATAAGTCAAAACTAAAAAATTAAATAATTCTTATATTCAAAACAAATCAATCTTTTATTCTTTTCTAAAAACAAACTGCAATTTTAAAATTTACGTAAGTGCAATAATGAACGAGATAAAGCCAAAAAAACGGAAATTATTTAAATTTATAAGTGATGAAGCATGGTTAAATTTAAGTGAAATGGACCATATATATAATTTTATACTGACGAAGACGATTTCATGTCATGAACATGATAAAATGATAGCTATGTATCTTCAATACGGATTATTTTCATCAAGCCCTAAGCGTATGTGTAAAAAATTGTGGATCGCAGTGTGCCTGAGTGTGCTTGATACCGGTTAAGGCATTTAATTAGTCGATGTCCGTCACCGAATACACAACGCATTGTAATGTATTGTTAGACCATTGTTAGCTTGGACCCCACCTTGCTCTGTCCAACAATACGTGTTTTGTAATTGTGTGTGTGACAACTGACACAGTTGCAAATATCAAACCAACACCACTATAAACAGTGTATACCTACACAACATAATGGTGGGAACTGGAGGGGATTTTTTGTCTACACTGGTATCACTAGTGCAGAGATAGCAACTTGGCTTCTGATTTTTCTGTGATTTTCATAGTTATAGATGTCTAAAGAAATATCAAATGGTACGTTTTGTCGCTGGTACGTTTTGTCGTGTATTCCAGTTTACACATGGGAAGATTTTTATCCATGGTACTAACCAATAGTACCATGCATAAAACGGGAATAAAAATGTTAAGTAATTTTTTAACATTTTTGCCCGTTGTGTAGACTTTTAAATATTGGTATCGAGTTCTAGTATTTTTTTAACTGAACCATAATGCCCGACACTGAAAAAAAAATATAAAAATCGGACCGTTAATTTCATTTTTATAACCAAAAATAGGTGATGTTGTACTTCTGCATAATTACTGTAATTTTCACAGTTCTGCATAATTATTATGAACATCTAAGAAAATAATAGTTTTTGTAAATTCCCAGAACCTCCACCAAGGATATAGTAGAAAAGGATAACTGTTGTTCAATTTCACAATTTAAATTCTTAGATTGGTCACATTGTTGTAAATTTACCCCTTTACAAATTATTGCGGCATCTGATAATTCAAAAAGACAAAAATTTACTGTTTAGATAATAAAAATAAAAATTTTATTGAGATAACTGTACACAAAAATTTGAACACATTTGTACAACAAAAAATTTCAAATATTGAATTTTGCTACTTTATTATCCAATAAAGTAATTTAGCTAAATCCAGTTGGAGCAATAAAGCAATTAAAGCAAGCCGATAATTTTGGTATATTTTTTTTTGTTCATTTGTGTTTATGCGTATTGGTTTTTAAATATTTTACAGAGCTACCTGAATTTTAACTTTTCAAAAATTTTATTTACCTTTTATGTAAAATTGGAAACATTGTAAATAGACCGCCTTGCAATTAAAAATTGTATAATCTTTCTATTTCGGTTTGGTCTCTTACTTGTTCTGTATAAAAATTGAAAATATAATCTTTTATCACATTTTATTATAAAATGCAGTCCCGGACGCACAATCTTACCATGTCACTCGCTGTAATAACTGAATTTTCCTAGAGGGAGTTGATTGCAACAAAATTTTTAAAAATTAAATTGAACATTTTAGATCGATCACTGTATATCTTAACACCTTAACCAAGCAAATTTGCTAAAAGAAATGAATTTTTGTAGGAGTAAAGTACAAATTGTTTGTATATACCCACAACGTTGGGTGTCATATTAAATATACAAACAAACAATTAATGACATTCATAACTTCATCCATGCCCGTACCATGCCCGTACCCTTCCTCCACCGGTATACACCATACAAAAATGTTGGGCTTGCTATGTCAGCTACAATTAGATACATATATATCCATATTGTATGTATGTAAGTATTAAGGGGTTGTATGCACTTGCGTCGAGGAAAAATAGCAAAATTTCACTATTTTTTTTCTTCTCAATAAAAACTAAAATTTATTCAAATTATGCAAGTGGTGTTCAGCTCTAGTGATGAGCAAATTCAAGATCAAGATCAAGACTTGGTAGTCTTGGTGTTGGTCTTGTTCTTGCATTAAGAATCTTGGCCTTGGTCTTGCTAGAGCAGTTTGAGTCTTGCAAAATGCAGTCTTGGTCTTGGTCTTTCACTTTCTTACCTTTTCTTTTACTAGCGAATTTTTTCATTCGAAAATCAGAATTTTCACTCTTTACGGTTCCTAAAAATTTTTTTGTTCTGTGACTGTCTCTCTGTCCACCTGACTATTCGTAAAACTTTCCAACGCGCAACTTCGGAACTATTCGACTAATTCCGATGAAATTTTCAGGGCTTCAGTTAGTCCCGCATGAATTTTTATTAAACGTGGTAAAATCTATTATTATTATTAAAGTGGTAAAATCTATTAAACGCCTATATTTTACTTACTATTCGACCAAAAAATTTTGAAGATAGTTGAAAGCATTATACTGATTTATGATAGCATCACACATTTTTAATTGCAAGTATTTAATTAACTTCCAATTTTTAAAGAAACAATTTTTAATATTGCTTTTAAAGTTTCAGTATTAATTATACTTTCAAATCATTTAAATAGTTTAGCAAGAGTCTTGCGTTTTTCTTGAATTTGTCTTGGCCTTGTTCACTTGAGTCTTGGTCTTGGTCTTGCAAAAAATGCAAGACCAAGACTAGGTTTGCTCATCACTATTGAGCTCGTCTCTTGCAGAACGAATTTTGATCGACCTTTTACACTAAGATCGGACTCATGTCATTCTTGTAGTTATTAATTTAAAAAAAGTATTTTTTTTTTTAATTTTCTTTTTATATTCATTTTAGGACGCTCGACAAAAAAAGTATTTAATGACATCATGAATATAAAACTTTTCTTAAAGTTGCATAAACCTCAATTCTGATGCTAGAAACATGAAATTTGAAGCTGTTCAAAGGTTTTTGATACTACTTTATCCATTTTTGACAAAAATTAAAATTGTAAAGATAACAGAAAGATCACAGACGGAAATTAAACCACATTTCCTGAACAAATTTGCTTACTTCGATCTCAGAATTTGATTTATGTAAAGCATCGAATAAATTACAAGAAAAAGTGACTCATAAGGAAACAAATGCTGAGCACCACTGATTATAAAATCTACATAATAACGAGATATATTCCATCTAAAACTAAATACTTTCCAACGGAAAAATGTTTAATGTTTTTTATTAAAAAATAGTAAACAATCTTTACAACTTTGAGATTACAGACGATTTAGCATCGTGGGCCGCATTTTGGGAATCCTGGCTCTAAATAGTGCTCCGATTGTTTTATAATTTTGCGAAAATATTCTTGATATCATTTACTTAAAAAAATTGGAGTAAAAATAGCGGTTTTTAAGAAAAAAATTATAAGTGCATATAATCCCTTAAGGTAGTATTCTAGTCTAGAATTTTCTGAAATAGAATTTTTTTTAATTTTATTTTTTGAAAATCGAAATCTTTAAAAATGTTTTCTCAAAAGGAAATTTAAAAATTTTGAAAATTTATAAAGTTATAACCATATTAACACTATGAGGCCCGAGCACTTTCATAGTAAACTTCCTCAGAAGCCGGCAATATTTAAAAAAAAAAACTTTATATAAACAAATACATAAAATAACATGATTCAAACACTGAATAGATTCAACACGGTTCAACATGTGTGTGTAAAACTGTAAACATAGGTACGTGATACGTACATACTACATATACTCTGACATTCAAATCAATTTTATTTAAAAATATAAATTATATTCTTTCTGTATTTTTTGTTTATCTTAAAATTCAACTAATCAATTAATCATATATCGTGGTCGGCCTCTGGGGATGTTTTGTTTGGTTTCGGATGCCGAAGCCATGGGTCTGAAAGTGTTAATACCGTAGGCTCCGGTATCGGGTATTATCAAGTATTATACTTCAAAACTTTGAATGCAATTTTCTTCAAACTACATTTTTCAAGCTGGTCGATATGATATCTCGACTTCCATTTATCCAATCGACTTCGAATCTGGCATGTACCTTCAATAGCTTGGTATCAATGATAGAGATCACTGCCAATTTTAGATAATTTTTTTTTCATTGTAGTTCATGCTAGAATCACAAATTTTCTGAACCAGTATCTTTTTCTTTTTTTTTTTATAGATGAACACAAATATCAAAATCATGTTAATCAGTACATCACTTTTTTGTGTGGCTGTATTAAAATCGATATGAATCCTGGAACTTTCATTTTTTTGTATGAAAAATTTTTTTATATGTTCTTAAAATATCAATAAATAGATGGAAAAAAATATGTAGACAGTAAAAATATTAATAGTTTACTTTTATCAATTCCTAAGAAAGTTAAAATTTTTGTTTTTCAAATTAGAAAACCCCCTTAAGTATTGTACCTACATATTTTAAAAATAAGAAATTATAAATAATAGAATTCACTGTTATCCGCCCACAGTTTACGAGAGACGAATAATGTTTGTTGCCTGCCACAGCAACAAACGTTCGAATGAAGAATAAAATATATTTAAATTATCTTCTTATTTATCTTAACACAAAGAGAATAATCTTGATCACATCATGAAAAAACTATACAACAATGCTACATTAAATATAAAATACGCGTAGTGTATGTTGTATTCATCTGTATATTTTACAACAAATAATCATTTTGTTTTAATTCTGTACATAACTGTACATTTTGTGACACATTTTTGTTTTAAAAACAAATGGGGAAAAAATTGAATTGAATAAAACAATTGAATTTTATTTAAATAAATAAAACAATACGATTTATTTTAATTGAATTAATTTTAAATATTTTATTTATAACATTAGTGTCAATCATTTGTATATATGCACATGCCTGGTTTATTATTGTTTTGTTTAAATAGCGATGATAATCATTTAGAGTTAGATTTCAGAGAATTTTAATTTCATCTTTCAAACTTCCAGTTCAGAGCCGGATCTAGGGGGAGGCAGCGGGAGCATGTGCCCCCTGCAACAGAATTAAGCAATTTTTCAAATTTTTTTTACACCAAGCCAAAGTAAAAGGCAATATGTGTAAAAAATGTTTTTACACCATTGCTCTAAATTAATTACTTTTTGAGAAAAGTTAGAAAATATGTTGGAAGAAATAATTTTTGTTACACTCGCACTCACAGTCTTTTTTTCTGTCTCATTTTTTGCGATGCTACATTAAAAAAAAAACGGCTTTATAAGTGACGTGTCATGATTTTTTTAATCCAATTTAACGATTCGGTTATATTCTATCTCTCTCAGTTTAGTAAATCTTTATAATCTATCTATTCGATTTTTTTATAGGAAAATAACCAAGAAAATTTGTTTTATGTGATACGGTCAGAATTTAGATAATGTTTACACCTTACTAAAATTACTAAGAGTTTGCTACAATCGCATAAAAATTACGTTAAATAATATTCAAACAATAATATTTTTACGTAATTTTTTATCCAAATGACAATACTGTTATAATTATTATGTATAAACACAGCATTTTACACGTAAATAAATTTGCACCTTCATTTTTTTTTCTTTTGACAACAAAAAAATAATTTTAAATTTTGACAAATTCTATCATACATTTTTGAAAATATTAAATATTTTAAGGCGAAAATGTATTAAAAAGCTGAAATTTGTTTAATAAAAACCATACATCTACTCATTTTACCTCAAAAATGTCAAAAAATAGAATATTTTTCAATAATTAACCCAAAAAAAGCATATAAGAGGTAACTTTTATATTTTTTTTGAAAATTTCAAAATAAAATAACGTTTGATAGTAGTGTTACAAATGATTTTTTTTTACTTTGTAGAAGCTGGTAAATAGAAATCGTAATAAATAATCGCCTTGAAAAAATCAAACAAGTATTTAGAACAAAATACTATTTATTAAAGAATATATTAAAATTATGTACAAAAGCCGTCCTGAGAAACTGATGTGTTCTGTCCATCTTGAGCACTGGAGCCGATTTTGAGGATTCCCTCCAGACAAAAGCTCATAGCGAATACACACATTTTTAAAATGTCCTTTTGAATTTCATAACTCAATCATTACAAATAAAATCTAAATTAAAAAAATCTATATGACCTGTTTTTTCTCAATTTTCTAGCATCAACTCTAGGGGTAATTAACTAGGGGGTGATGGTGTTGACATTTTGATGTAAAATATAGTAATTTTAACCGTCTTCAAAATAACGTTTCGATTTTAACAATAAAAAAATTTAAAAAGTGTTTAAGGCCTGGCAAGATTGTCAAAAAGGGACTGAAATGTTTTTAGATGTCGATATATACAAAAAATATTAATGTGTTAAGTACTTGCTAGACTTATAGGTTTTATGGGTGGTTTTAGCGAATTTCCAGAATGGAATTTAGCTATTACAGCCACTCTCATGATGTGACTTGAGCCCGAAACTATGGCAGAAATTTGTTTTGAGGTCCCTCCAAACAGAAAATAATATTCACTAAAAGGGCATAGCCAGGTAAGATAGGGAAAACGGCCCTTGACGCAAAATTGATTGTTTTTATAGGAAATAATACTTCTTAGCCCCAGATACATTCCTGCCAAATTTCAACCCTCTAAGGCTAATAGTTTCTGAATACACAAGCAGACAAAAATTTTCAAAAAAAATTTTTTTTACGAAATTACTGAGCCGATTTATTTGAGTTTAATATATATTGTGTACCCACCTTAAACAAAGTAATAAAAAAAAATTAACGTTATATCCCTTTATTATACCAATTTTTTTAAATTTTTAAATTTAAGTAAATTTTTTTTTGGCACTTACGCGTTAGCGACACCCACCATTTTTTGTTCAATAATATGTCTCTTAGTACTCTATAACATATATTTTTACGGAAAAATTTTAGTTGGTAGAACATAGTAATATTTCAATACAAATGCATGTCATGTTCGGTACTACATATATTACTTATATATAAAAAGGACCATAAAGTAAAGCATCTGCCTGATTTCTAAAACACAGTAGAACTCTGAGGAGTGCAATAAAATGTTCTCTTCCCCCCTGATTTGCAGTTCTTGGAGTTCCTGTGACGGTCTAAAAAAATTTATATTTTGACTTGTTATAAAAAATATGTTTCTACTTGTTAAAAAATAATTTTCAAGGTTAATTTTACCATGATTCTGAATATTTGAATGAAATCAGTAAAATTATCTCAGCATACTTACTAATTAAAATTACATCTAACTCAACAAAAATTATAAGTTTTAGAAACTTTATTTAAATAAAGATAATAATAATAACAATAATACGTTTTAAATGTTATATTGTTTTAATAATAATAAACATTAACTTAATAGACTGGAACAAAAAACTTCAACAATGTATAGTAATAACAACAGTCCGGCTAGAACTTGTAGTTATAAAAATATGTAGGTAAATTACATGTAGGTACATATAACTACCTTGAACAGACCCTCTCACTTGATGTTTTTGTTGCACTTCTTAAGGAGGTGCAGAAAGTGGATTTTTTCTGTAATAAAATTACATACGTTCATAACAACGACACACAAGCTTAGACAAATGTCTTCTTTTGTTAACACGATGACGGGTCATGGGGAATTATAACGAAATGACCAACTAGTATACTATTTGGACAGCTAAAAAACTTTGTATGAAATTGTTGACGTCGTAATACGTGGTGTATGAGCTAATAAAGTTTCACTTGACGTCTTACAAAGAAAACAACTCTAACAAAAGAGAAATCAATATCCATTTTGTTTTATCAATAAAAAAAGACAAACGGCAGAAAATGTTGGACTTGAGTAAATTTAAACTAGTTTATCGTAGTTATGAACGTATGTAATTGTATTATTTTAGAAATAGGGTAGGTATTTTACTTTATAGCCCTTCTTATACATAAGTAATATATGTAGTACCTAACATGGTATGCACTTGTATTGAAATATTACTATGTTCTACCAACTAAAATTTTTCCGTAAAAATATATGTTATAGAGTACTAAGAGACATATTATTGAACAAAAAATGGTGGGTGTCGCTAACGCGTAAGTGCCAAAAAAAAATTTACTTAAATTTAAAAATTTAAAAAAATTGGTATAATAAAGGGATATAACGTTAATTTTTTTTTTATAACTTTGCCTAAAGTGGGTACACAATATATATTAAACTTAAATAAATCGGCTCAGTAATTTCGTAAAAAAAAATTTTTTTTGAAAATTTTTGTCTGTTTGTGTATTCGAAAACTATTAGCCTCAGAGGATTGAAATTTGGCAAGAATGTATCTGGGGCTAAGAAGTATTATTTCCTATAAGAACAATCAATTTTGCGTCAAGGGCCGTTTTCCCTGTCTTTCCCGGCTATGCCCTTTATGTATTATGTTTGTATTTAGTCCCACACCGTTGGACAAGTTCGTTAGCCAGCCATGTCGGATGCCTGGAACATGGTTTTTTTGGTAATTTTTAGTGACAAAAATTAGTTTTTTGCCAGAATTTTCTCAAGTTAAAAAATTTTTGCGACATTTATTTACACCATTAGAAAGAAGACGAAAAATCACAGAAAAACGGATTTTTATAAATGGAAATTCGCTATGTTATGCAGGTACTGCGACAGGGGTATTTTTACCTTTAATGTTATTTTAATAACTAAAAAAAAATTAGATAGGTTCATTTAATTTATTAAGTATATAGTATTTGTTTCATAATGATTGGATTTGTAATTTAGAGTTAAATAAATTTTGTTGTCTTTTATTACCCCGGTCACCCCTAAATAAAATGACAGAATGATGAATCTCGTAACAATTTTTTTTTTTAATTTGTAATGTCTAAAGAACATTATTGTAGATTTGTATTTCAACAATTAACAAACAATATAGACATAATTTTTTGTTTTTAACAAATTATGATAATCATTTGAATTTTTCAGTTTTAATTTTAATAAGTTCGTACTCCATAGTGATGTTATCAGTTCACGAACAATCCAACTAAAGTCAGTTAGTGTTCCATGATGTTTCACTTTCTAAAAAAACAAAAAAATTATATTTTATGTTATTTACATGTGTGTGTGTGTGTGTGTGTGTGTGTGTGTGTGTGTAACTGTATAAGTATGTATGTATGGGCTTACAAATAATTACAGTTAACACTAATGTGCATTGGAACGAAATAAATAATATTAAACTATTTTGATTAAATTATTATAATAATTAATAACAAAGAATTAATTAATATAACACTTTCTGCAATACATACATAAATTTAAGTAAGTATAATATTAAATATTAAACTACATATTCATAAAATACATATTTTAAAATATTATACAAAAAATTACAGTGGTGGACATAAATATGTGATCGTAACACAAATTTTACGATTGGAAATGAGAAAAAAAGATAGTTTCAAGCATTTCTTAATTCATTACCAATTATATTCATTACCAATTATAAAATTATAAAAGTTTTCGGTTTTTCTATTTTAATGGTCGATTCATTTACTTCAAAAGGAGGCAGTTGTATGATTCATCGTACGTAAAATATTAGCGATCACAATTTTCATAAAATTTGGTATTTTTTAGAGAGTTTCGTATCTCGTATCCATCTATCCGTTTGCACAGCTAGGTTTTTCTCGAACATTATGTAACGCAAGAATTTGAAATTTCGCATAATGTTAGGTCTTGACGACACGCACATATATCAATGAATTATTCTGGACTAAAATGGGAGATCAGTTTAGGCCCCAAAAAGTGTCAGCTCATTTGAAAGAGTCAGCTCTAAGGATTTTAATTTTTTCTTTTATAATTTTTGGTCTAAAAAAAGAGAAATATATTTCACAATTTTTTTAGAAAGCAAGAAATGGTTTTGTAGTTTTCTAAAGACTTACCATTATCCAACATATAGAGTGATTATAAGTATGCCAATTTTCTGATCTTGATTTTCTGGACCGTTCTAGTATATCCTGAACGATTATCTAGAATTCTAAATGATTTTCAGCGATTGACAAAAGTTCAATAACGCTGCTTATCTGCGCGTAGCATTTTGGTCGATAACTTTTTTCCATTACAGACCAATTATATTTCCATAAATTACTAATAGATGGCGTTAATAATAAGTGTAAACATACAAAACAATAAACACGTTTTGAACATGTTAGATGCATTTTTCTCGAAATTAGATTTTTCAAAACGGTGGACAAGATAACTTTGAAATTTTAGCTGTAGCTTCTCAGGTAAATTATCCAGGGCCTATACAGTACTTTTTAAATTGGTTTATACCTAAATAAACTTTTATAAACAAATTAATGTTGCTTTTTTCAGCGATTTTCAAAAGTTTTGTTCGAATTGGTGCCATTTATTAATAAGTATATAGTAAAACTAATGTAAATTATGAACATTTTTTTTTTTTGTTCTGGCTGCTGCTTGAAAATTATTATGTTGCCCATTATGAATCTCATGAAAAAAAGCGTTTGAGTTGAATATGCTCCCGCGTCGCTATTTTGTTTTAGCGAATTTCCAGAATGGAATTCAGTTATTACAGCCACTGTCATGACGCGACTTGACCCCAGGACCATGGCAGAAATTTGTCTTGAGGTCCCTAGAAACCGAAAATAATATTCACTAAAATTTATATATATATATATATATATATATATATATATATATATATATATATATATATATATATATATATATATATATATATATATATATGTGTGTGTGTGTGTGTGTGTGTGTGTGTGTGTGTGTGTGTCCGCACGACGATAACTCTCGAACGCAATGTCCTACTTTTACAAAATTTGGTGAAAATATTGGAAGTCCGAAACTCTTGGATGAGTTTGTTAGCCAGACACGTCGGATGCCAGGAACAGGAGAAATTTTTTTGTGTGTCTCAAATCACGTAGGTATAATATACTCTAAAAAGCTTTATATTAATGACATTATTCGTTACGGGGAAAAAATTTCTTCAAGAAAACCGTCTTTTCTGGCATTTCAGCGCATTCGTTACCTATTTAAATTTCAATGTTCACACGTGTATAAAAAGTTATTTAAACCGTTCGCCCATTAACATCTACAATCATTTTTAATAGTAATAATCATATTTTTATTGCCATACAAGTAACTAACTTATATATTGTTATGATTACTGAATATCCGTTCAATTTTCGTAATTCAAACTAACTTTGTAAGCATATAAGGTAAATAACTTTACACATATTTTTTTTAAATAATAAAATAATAAAAATTTAATGAATTAATTTTTTTAAGGTCTCTACGAGTACTACTCATATATTCAGTTTAAAAAATGAAATTTTAAAAATGCTACAGGATTTTTTATTTGTGTACAATGTCATCGGCTTACAATAAACAAGATCAAAATCGTACCCTGTTAAAAAGAGTTTTGCATACGACTGCAATTAAATTTGCAATTTCAAATGCAAAATTAATATGCCAACATTTAAAGATACATTAATATTTACGTTTTTTTTTTTGTTATTAATAGGTACTATTATTATTGGTTCAGGTCAAATGTTAATAGATCATGACTCAAAAATTATTATAAATGTAATAAGTTGATTTATTTATCGACGGTGTTCTGTTTTCGCTACGGTATCCATCTGTGTGTCTGTTACAGGCAATTTTTGTCGAAATTTTGAACTTAGAGGTTGATTTCGGGGCGTAAATCGGTAACAGGAAAATTATTTTTCAGACGCGTCTTTTAGGGTACCAAAAGAAAGTTTACTGAAGCGAAAATTCAACAATATACATAATCAAAAAATATTTTTCGTGAAAAATGCTTAAAAATTGCTGTCTCCACTTTTATCATCGAAAGTTAATGCTCAGAAAAATCTGAAAAAAATCATAAACATTGAGGATGAAGTGTATATTGAGTGAAATATTATCAGGATTGAAATATTTTAACAATAATCATATAAGATCCACATTTTAAAATAACTTAGTGTATGGAACACAATTTGGACAATTACTACTTGCAGTTGACCGTTGTTGACGTCTTTTACAATCTCTATCCTAATTTTACAATAAAATAAAACTGCATTGAATTAAGACTGTAAAATTTGTATAAGCGTCATGAAATAACTGGAGAATTTTGATTTTTAAACACCAGATGTCCTACTCTCATTCAACAGTAGTGATGAGCAAATGCAAGACCAAGACCAAGACTTGGCAGTCTTGGTCTTGGTCTTCTTCTTGCATTAAGAATCTTGGTCTTAGTCTTGCTAGAGCAGTTTGAGTCTTAGTCTTGGTCTTAGTCTTGCAAAATACAGTTTTGGTCTTGGTCTTGGTGTTGCTAAAAAATCTCGCACTATCTTGCATTTTTCCATTAGGAAATTTTTTCCTTTTAAAATCAGAATTTTCTCTGTTTACGGTATTAATTATACTTTCAAGCTATTTAAATAGTTTAGCAAGAGTCTTGCTTTTTTCTTGCTTTTGTCTTGGTCTTGCTCACTTGAGTCTTGGTATTGGTCTTGCAGCCATACTTATAGTCTTGGTCTTGGTCTTGGTCTTGCAAAAAATGCAAGACCAAGACAAGACTGCAAGACCAAGACTAATTTTGCTCATCATTATTCAACAGATCCCAATAGAAAAATTCTTATTTAAAGCACATGAACGGCAAGTATTTATTCTGGGATGAGCTTGGTGAGAAGGCCTGTTTCACACTATAGTGTCGCTCTCGATACGCTCTCGATCCAGTCTCGCTCCGGTAAAATGTTGTTATGTTCACATTACAGGACCGTTTACTATTCTTTCGCCGTTCTCAAAACCTTCTCATATTTACATTATTTGCATAAGTGAGTGAGAACGTTATTTTTCGAGATTGGATCTCGATCAGAAATGTACTTGAAAGCTAGCAATGACATAAATATTTACAACTAGCCGTACCCGTGACGTTGTTTACGCGAAACGTTGAGTAGTTTCTTTTTCCAATTTGTAGTTTCTTGCAACAGAGAATACATTAAATTGTCTCCAAATTGACAATTGTGTATTTATTGTATTTTTCGGTACATAATTAGCAACATTTTTTTTTTATTTAAAATTCAGAAAAATTTCCAAACTACAAAATTTATTTACAATTTTTGTTACTATAGTTATGAAATTTCTTATGAAATATGTAAATTGGCGTAATGTGTGTAGATGCTTAAAATAGTTTTTCCATTTTCCCGTGGGAATGAGACATTTTCCCGGAGTAAAATGTATCTTAGATGTTGACCCAGGTAATAAGTTATCATCACACCAAATTTCATTAAAATCCGTCCAGTAGTTTTTACGTGATGCGTGAACAGACAGACAGACGGACAGAGACAGATTTACAGTTTTATTATATGTATAGATTATTGTTTCTTTTGTATTTTTTTTTTAAATAGGTTTTTTTTTTTAAATCAATATCTTGTACTCCTGCTTCCCGTTTTATGGAATACGTCGGATTAAAGATTTAATCATTTTCATATTTGATTTATACAGACAGGTAGGTAATCTGAATGTCATTACCCTTGACTTTTTTGCAGACAACACACCGAGTAGTAAAATGTCCATGTGAAAGGTAAAATCTAAAATTGTTGTCACCCGTAGTAGA
Organism: Brachynemurus nebulosus; assembly: GCA_035578155.1. Taxonomy (NCBI): domain Eukaryota; kingdom Metazoa; phylum Arthropoda; class Insecta; order Neuroptera; family Myrmeleontidae; genus Brachynemurus; species Brachynemurus nebulosus. The sequence goes on from JAPWDM010000003.1 coordinate 2,361,273, forward strand.
CACAATTTATTACTATAGCCGCAGCGCCAAGTGCGCCACACTTCTCTCATCCGCGCAAACATATCATTGTAGTAGGTATATGTAAATGTATGTCGAGATTGGATTACATTATATTCTTCTGATCAATTGATTATATACAGGGTGTGTCACTTAAAACATGCCTTGAAATTTTACCTTTATGAAACAGTTGTGGACGTCTCTACAGCTATATTTGTTAACAATCTCAAATAATCTCTACACGGAGAGAAAAATCCTATAATTTTTGTAGAGAAAATTTCAGAAAAATTACCATGCTCCCCTATAATCCGTGCGCGATCGACGACCAAAATAAAAAATATGTGCTAGCATGGTAAAATTTAATGTGGTGCTAACACAACTTTTATCACACTCTTATGCATGTATATTATAGTTTAATTCTTGTTGTCGTACTCTTTCATTTGCGCATCTGACTCGCGACCTTATATTGGTTGCACTGTACCTGTAAAAACATGTATATTTTGTTTATTGTGTTTAGCATATGAATCTGTTCTGCAAAACAGAGAAGAAAATATGGTGTTCATAGGTATATATATATATACCTATATATAGCTTTTTATTTTGTTTGGAATATGAACACCTGGAATGAACACCATATTTCCTTCTCTGTTCTGCAAAACAGATTCATATGCTAAACACAATAAACAAAATATATACAAAAATGATTGCCAACAATATAATTATTCTAATACATATACTAAAGATAGGTAAATAACAAAAAGATGAATTAAACGATGACATCATCCTAAGAGAGTGTAAAAGCAACTAACTACTAGCTGCATCAAGGTGCTTGGTGCGAGCTGTCTGACAAAGTTTCTTCCACAGTCCACATCTATGGTTCGCATGTAACCCATGTAACTCGCTGATTGAGGTACATTTCATTACAGCGTTCCCAACACAACCAACCTTCTTTCTGTTTTTTTTCTTTCTATTATTAGCATGTTAGCATGGTAATTTTTTTAATAAACACAATTAAAAATTATTTTTTTGTCGGTAATGGAACTTTTTACTGTGCTGTTTTACAAATTTTACGGAGATAATATTACGAAAAGAACATTCCATCCTTTAAATTTTTTATGATTAATTATAATCTTTATATTTTTACCTTACAGAATTTAATATATTCGCCTTTTACACGTCGATTGTAGTGCTGAGCACAGTAATTTTTATAGGAATTTTCTCTCCGTGTACTTTCAGGAACGGTTACGGTTAAATCTATGTTTATATATTTTCTGACTTTCATAAAATTTTAATCGAATAACATCGATTTAATTTCATTCAAATTTCAAAAAATAAAAAAATGGATTTTAACGCATTGGTTTCTAAGCGACTAATTATTACATATACTAACGGTTTACTTGGTAGTTATGCAAAAATAAAACGCTGGAACATCAAAATTAACAGGATGAAGAACAGGGTTGCTAAACAAAAGGTTGCTGTGTTAACACAACACGTGTTTTATTTCAATACGAATCAAAAATAATGTATGTGCTTTAAAATAACTGGGGTTAACGGTCCATATATGTATTTATTTTATTTACAAAAAATTATTTGTATGCAAATTAAAAATTAGTTTTTAATCACGCCAGAGGAGTATGATTTACAGAAAGTAGCTCAGTTTTTCCACTGCTAATTTTTAATCAAAATTCAACAATTTGACAAACGATTTTTTTTTAAATGTATGTTTTAAATTTAACGGCCGAGGAGCTGGAGATTGTCTCTAATTATCGGTATACGTAATTATTAACTTCCCATTGGAAGTTATTGTAATGGGTCGATTTTACGAATCGCTAATTTTGACATATCTCGAAGCTTCAAGGTCACTAGAATCCGAATCCATCGTTTTGTGTGTGCGTTCGTTAGTTAGTTCGTTCGTTCGTTCGTGAATTTTTTTTCATCTCGAGAACAAATGATGATATCAACTCCGGACTAACTTCATTAGATGCGTAATCAAAAAGTGAAGACCGGATAAAGTTTTCAGCAAATTCGGGTTAGCGGTTTGTTTTTCGTGGTAAAAAAACGGAATTAATTTTTTTAACATAACATAGATTATATGTATATGGATTTTTTACCATAACATTATTATATAATGGCCTAAGAATCTTCTTTGATGTTAAAAACGCCAGTATTTTGTTATAAAATTTAAAAAAAAAAAATAAGAAACTTTTTTGAAACATATTTTGCCTCGCATATCTTGAGAACAAATGATGTTATCATTTGTTTGATAAGGGTGAAGCCCCCACCCTTAGGTACAGAAAGCGAAGCCCCCGGTATGGTGCAAGGGGCAAAGCCTCTATCGGGGGCCAAGGGGAGGAGTTCCCTGAAATGGAAAAAGAATTATTTATGTACAGTAGTCCCTAGTCTTTAGGGACACCCAATGGGAAGTTGACAGTGTGGGTAAACCTGTCCCCCAAATTTTTTTAAATATGTATAAACTGATGTTTAAATTATGTTTGAAATAATAAAATTAAATTAAAAATCAATTAGTGTTTGAATACAGAAAATCCGACAAAAATTAGGTGCATTTAGGTAAAATATTTGAACTGAATGTATTAAATGAAGATTATAAATATTTGCTAATAGATATCTAACATAGCATAAATAAGTAGTTTTAGAAATATTTTTGCAACTATTTAAATCGAATGAATAATTCATATTTTAAAAATATTTACAATAAAAATTAGAATTGGTTTAAAAATATTATTTATAATAAATAAACTAGGTTAGTACCCGTTTTAATTATTTATATTCGTAATTCGATTTAAAAAATTATAACTGAACTAAAGATATAAAATATTAGACTTAATATAATTAATAAGTAGAATAAAATTAAGTAAGGTAGAGGTCCCATAACTTGGTGTTTTGACATAATTAATCGTTTTAATTTTTACACAACGGTTGGGATATCTTAAGAAACACAAACTGAAATTAAATGTGAAATTGTTTTCAAAATATTTGCAGTTTTTAAGCAAATTTGATACTATTAGGGGGGGGGGGGCAAGTCTACCAGAACTAAAGGAAGCTATCAAAAGGGCAAAAGGCTGTCATATAATGTAAATAAAAAGTTAGAGAATTTTCGTCGTTCCACGGACAAACATTGAATCATGCACATGTTGTTTTATAGTTCAATAGGTACACCTTGTGACAACAATACACATTAGCTAATTATCCGTATCCGTATTAGTGATGTCGGATAATTAATTTATTAGTCGGCTTAGTCGACTAATTTTGTTTACATATAGTCATATTTTAGTCGACTAATTTACCTTCGATTAAAAGATTAAAATGATTAATGTTTTTTAAATGACTAAAAAAACGACTAATTTAACAATTTTTCTGTATTATTTATTGGACTTCAAAAAATGGAAACTAAAAAATTATATGTCTGTATGATTTTTCACTTTTATGTGATTAATATACGTATATTGCGATATTTCATATCTTTCCTTTTTCTTAAAAGAAAAATATTAAAAGTTCATAATTAAATTCAAAAGAAAATTACCTCGTTTTTGAAAGAGTTACATAGGTTAACTTACCATGAATTCGACTAAAAATTTAGTCGATAAGTCGACTACTCTGTGCTCAATATTATCGACAAATGACTAATTTTACTTGAAAAACAATTTTAGTTGATTAATTGATTAACTCCTTCTCGGTCCGACATCATTAATCCTTGTATACCCGTCTAACAAATCAAAAAATTAAAAAAATTAAAATCTTATCTAAATTATGTGAAATAATATAACATCAAATAAAAATCTATAACAAATATAACTATCAAATAATATAATTGTTTAAATTTGATTCTTTTTAGCGAATTTCCAGAATGGAATTCAGCAATTACACCCACTGTCATGGCGCTACTTGAGCCCGGGAAGCCCGTTTGAGGTCCTTAGAAACCGAAAATAATAATTACTAATATATATATATATATATATATATATATATATATATATATATATATATATATATATATATAACGATAACTCTCGACCGAAAAGTTCTACATTTACGAAATTTGGTGAAAATGTTGAAAGTCTCAAACTGTTGGACAAGTTCGTTAGCCAGACACGTCTGTTTTTGAGGCATTTTTCGTGGAAAAATTAGTTTTTTGCCAAAATTTCCACTTATTTAAAACTTTTGCGAAATCTTTTTACACCATTGAAAAGAGGAGAAAAAATCACATAAAAAAGGTCTTTAAACTATTATTCTATGTCAACTAGTTTCCGAGAAAAACTAATTTTTGGAAACGGAAATTCGCTATGTTATGCAGGATGCTGCGACAGGGGTATTTTGTAGTTCAGTTAGACTCAAAATCGATTAGACGTAGACCGCCACATTTTTTTTTTTCATCAGTTTTAAACATTACAATATTTTTCAACTGTATCCCAGCCCAAAAACTAATTATCCTTAATATAATTTCCAATCTTTTATTACAAAGTCAGTTCTACTGCCATCTACATCCTATTCAATATTTTTAATAAAACAACAAAATATACGCCCTCCCTCTTAGTTTAAATTATTATATTCTCTAACTCTGTCAACAACCAAGGTAGTCTGATCTCTGCAACTGACCCACTTCTCAAACGTACGCTCAAAGCAAATTCCAAAATATTTATTATAATAAACAGTATATGGTGGAAGCGCCGAAAAGATTTGAATAGTTCTTAATTGAATGCTCTACAGTCGACTTTTTAATTACTTTTTAATACTTGATTCATCTTATGGTGATTTGTTGTTGAGTATGAACGAATCTGTAATTTAGTATGATTCGTTTTTATACACATTCAAAGAGTCAGATCATTTTTATTAAATAGGTCCATATTGTTTCTTAACTTAAACAAAAACAATTAATTCTATTACCTTGAATTCGTATTTATACTTTAATAAACAAATAAAATAATAACACAAGTTAATTAACAGATGAAAAATTAAAACAATTAAATTTTGTTTAAAACAAATTACACTCAAAAAACAAAAACATACTTATTTCTGTATTTTATGGAAAACAATGGTCGATTGCAGGCGGATTGAAATGCTCACGGTCTATTCCATGACATTTTTTTCTTTTTTTGTTCAAATTCATGTGTGATAGATTTGTGTTCATTATGGGAAGTAATTTTAATAGATAAATTTATTATAATAAAATCTTCGAAAACAATTAATGCATATGGTTTGTATGCAGATATTTTAATTATAATTAATTTATGTTTGTTAATGACTTCAAATGAATTTAAGAACCCTATTAGAATATTATTAAAGGCGTGTTCACATGATTCAGTTTTCGGAAATCGTTTGTTAATGAAAATTTCGTTAAAAATTGGGTGCAGACGGTGAAGTAAGAGAAACTGGCACGAGTATACAAAATTTAACTAGAAAACTAATGTGTTTTTAATCTGAAGCTTGATATAATCATCAAAATTCATACTCACAGTCTATTTGGAATCATATTCTAATTGGCTGGTTAGTTATTTATTAAAGACAATGTACGATAAAGACGCTAATGAAGTCGGCAATCAATTTAGTTGTTTGTAGTATGGTATATTTCAAACGGCTTCAGATACGATAATCTTGATAAAGACGGTTTTAAGGCGGACGTACATATCGTTCAAAAATCGTTGGTTTTGTCAGTCATTTAAGACGTTTTAAAAACGGTTTAAAAAAGGGTGAAACAATATATATATATATATATATATATATATATATATATATATATATATATATATATATATATACTGTGTGAGTTTTTCGAGAGTTGCCATTTTTATTACAGCCAAACCGTTGATTTAATAAAAAAATTGTTCAAATAAGAGTTGTAGATATCGACGGGGGCAACCGATTGCTATAGTCAGAAGCTTTATAGCTCTTCTGGTTTTCGAGCTATGATACAAACTTATAGATTTTTAAATGGGACTATATATAAATTTTTCGATAAAACTGATCTAATGCATTAATTAACAACATAATACAGCAAAAAAAATTTTTTTACCCAAGTTTAATTTTTTAATTTTTCTTTAATTTATCAGTTAGGCGGTAAAAATATGCATATGTACTTGAGGCTACTTCAAACCGATAGTGGTTTTCTTGGTTACATTTCCCTTACATCCAAGGAAAAAACCTTTTCCAGTACAATTTCTATCATAAAAATTTGGTTGTAATGGAAATGGTAACTCTCAAAAAACTCACATGGTATATATGTGTTTGTGTCCGCACGATAACTCTCAAACGAAATGTCGTACTTTTACAAAATTTGGTGAAAATGTTGAAAGTCCTAAACCGTTGGACAAGTTCGTTAACCAGACACGTTCGATGTCCGAAATATGGTTTTCACATAAAAAGGTCTTTAAACTATTATTCTATGTCAACTAGTTTCCAAGAAAAACTAATTTTTTATAAACGGAAATTCGCTATGTTATGGAGGATACTGCGACAGGGGTATTAATTTTTGTTAAAGGATGTCGTTTAAAATAGACAGTTTTAAACAATATGACGACATTAATTACTTATTTGTACAATGTAGAAAATAATTGAAATATTTTATCGATGACAACTGTTGAATTACGTTTAAATAGTAATCATTTCGTCATTTGTAATAATAATTAATTTTGGGGGTAAAATAGGTATATCTTATAGACTTACATAATTGATAGAGTATTGGAAATTATATTGGAATTAGGTAATTACACATATACGTGTTTTAGGTACAATTTACCTGTTTTGTCCAAAAAGAGATCTTACCTAATGACCGTCTGATTTTGATGTCTGATAATAAAATTTGGATAATTTTGAAAAATAAAATTCATTAGAATAAAACTAAGAAGACCAATTCTGTGTCATCGGACAAAAACGTCATTTAGGAAGTATCATTACTGGAAAGTATTCATTTTTGGCTACAATAGGGTATATTTATTGGGTAAATAAATATTCTTAAATGAATAAATAAGAATATTAATAATTTCTTACTCAGATTACGTACAGGGCCGTGGAGAGAAATGGCAGGCTCTGGGAATAAAGTACATCTCTTAAAAATTTCTCCCTGAAAAAATGAGTGACAAACAAAAAAAAAAAGATTTTACTTTTTCCCGGGCCCCTACTGACCGCTGCGGGCCCCTTTTCTCAAGTCGGGCCCCAAGGCTACAACCTCGGCTACCCCACCCTATCGTCGGGCCTGATTACGTAGCAAACTCTCTCACCACTGTAACGTCTAATGATGGAGCAACCATGTTTTTCGAAATTTTATTTATGAAAATAACCTGCGTAACATAGTGAATTTCTTTTCATGGCAATCAAAAATCTTTGCAGTAAAATATAGGTATTTATTTAACAAATATCATTTTCGGATACTAAGGACCTCAAAACAAATTTCTGTTACAGTCCCAGGCTCAAGTCTCACCATGAGAGCGGCTGTAGAAGCGGAATTTGCCTTCTGAAAGTTCACTAAAAATATCTTTGGATTACACAGTGGAAAAATTATCTATATTTCATACCCACATGGATATGTGCCTATCTGACCCGAATTTTTTTTTAAGTATTCCGGCTTGCACAATTTCTCTAAATTATTTACTAGATTTAAATATTTTTCTAGAAAGTAATAACTTTAATTATATCAAAACAGCTACTTTGGAAATCTATAATTTACTTCCAATTTCAACATTTTAGTAAACTTGACGTCATAAAATTAAGAAAATTCCTTTTTTCTCAAGTCAACCATTATGAAAGTGATTTGAATTTGGGTCATTGGTTACAATTAGGGTAATTCGTGTGCAAACTTTTCATTTTTGCTATCAAAATAAGGAAATTCCTTTTAAAAACATTTACCGCCTCAGAGGTTTAGTCTATTTAACCCCTGCAATACGCCATCGATATTACCCGACAATATCTTAAATTTGATAAATGTTAAATGCATCATCTTTAAAAATTTCCTTAAAATTAAAATTTAAAAAAAAAAAAAATTTTGAGTGTTTTTAGGAGTTTTCCTACCATGAATGAAATCTTAATTAATTGGTACTATATATATATTTCACCCTTTTACGGGCTCTTCAGGTACATATTAAGTAAAATTTTTTGGAAAAAATTTTTTCCCTTGTCAGTTTAATACTAGTTATAAAATAAATTTGAAATTTGGAATTTATTTTATAACTAGTATTAAACTGACAAGGGAAAAAATTTTTTCCGAAAAATTTTACTTAATATGTACCTGAAGAGCCCGTAAAAGGGTGAAATATATTATATGTATATAGTACCAATTAACTAAGATTTCATTCATGGTGGGGAAACTCCTAAAAACACTCAAAAAAAAAAAATAAATAAATAAATAAATAAAAATAAAGTAATGTAAAATCTTCCTACTAATCAAAAAAAAAAAAAAAAAAAATGAACCAAAAACTTTTTGTAACAATGTTTAAAGCAACAATAATATTAACCAACAATCACTAATTGTTGTACATTACATAGTAACTATACGATATAGTCAACAATTACGATTTTATACCCAACTAAAAATGTGATAACATTAAATTTTTATTTCGAGAATCTAGGTCAAGAGAACGAGAGAAGTTTAGAGTTCAAGGATCTAAACCAGTCGACATCTGATCAACATCAATCTCACATCGTGACCTCTACACGAGCGCGCACGAACTCAAAAAACCGAAAAACAAAAAAATGAAAACCGTCAAAAGACAAAAGAAAATCGATATACTCACATGAACAAGCCACATCTGAAAATTCCATTAAAAATATTATCTCGGTGAAAAACTCCACAAAATCACAGTAAAACACAAAAATTGATTACACAAATTCCACAATGTATTTTTAAATAGAACATGTCACTGTACTCGTGGTAGTATCCAAGCAAGCGCTTCCAACAATGCGCATCCTCAAAAACTGCGCAAAAACTCAAATTCACACACTAAATTTAAAATAACAATAACAGATTCGATTGCATTGTTACAAATTTAAAATTGTCAGAGAGAAAAAGAAAACACTAAAATTGTCATAACACAACAATCACCAATAAACGGGAAAAATAATTATCCATAGTTTTTCCAATAACAAGCACAATTTTCCATAATAATTGTTGTCACAACAATGTATTCCATATTTGTCACAGAAAATATTCAAAAATAGACCGAAACAATTGACCAAACTGTGTTGTTTATTGTTGATGATGTTTGACCTTAATACGAAATGAAAAAATACGAAAATTGAGGTTATGATCGTTGAGACAGACAATAAGAAAGAACATGTACCTAGTTGATGGTTGTTTTTTTGTGTTTTTTGGGGCACAACGGAATATTTGGAGTTGGGGCCAGCTATGGTGCTGGGACACGACTGTCACAGCGATGGGGCTCCACTTTGGTCTGAGCCATGCAACGCGAGCCCCCTTCCTCGTACAAGAAATAAATAACAGTATCTGTCGTATGCCAGCTACGTATAATGTACATTAATACAGCCATGGTAACCTACATACGGCCAATGACTTTACACCTCTATTTCCTGTATACGTAAGACTCATTCTTCAATGAGTCACAACAATCAATCAGCCCGTCTGTTTTTCAAGTCTTTTTTCCATTTTGTGGATCATGTTTATAATAATAACACGAGTTGTTGTTATTGGAGTTGAGGTTCCATCGGTACTGTTTATGTTATGGTTTTCATAAAATATGGAAAATTATTCTCATTTTTATTAGCGAATTTCCAGAATGGAATTCAGCTATTACAGCCACTGTAATGACTGACACGACTTTAGCCCGGGACTATTTCAGAAATTTGTTTTGAGGTTCCTAGAAACCGAAAATAATATTCACTAAAATTTATATATATATATATATATATATATATATATATATATATATATATATATATATATATATATATATATATAGACCAGACACGCCCGATGCCTCAAACATGGTTTTTTTTGGCAATTTTCGTGAAAAAAATTAGTTTTCAAAAAAAGGTCAGGTCTTCAAACTATTATTCTATGTCAACTAGTTTTCAAGAAAAACTAACTTTTATAAACGGAAATACGAAATGTTATGCCGGATGTTGCGACAGGGGTATTTTTCTTAACATTGTCTTTTTTAAAGGAGTAAGGGGGTGGTGATTAACTGACCTTTAGATATTTCCACATTTGGATCTCTTACGATACTTTATGAGAGAAAAGCTTTCGAAGGTTTTCTGTTTCCAAAGTTCAATTTTAATTCATTCGTCTCTTTTCTACTTATTGTTAGTTAAACTTTCTGTTCCCAAAATTCGAAATTAGTCCAAAAACTACTGGATTAGGGAAAGAAATGTTTTTTTAGGTGCATTTGGCAGACAATTGGCGGCGACAGAAAATCAGGTGCTCAATTTATTTCAATGAAAATACGAAAGAGAAATAAAAAGTGAAGGCCAGGCTTACGTAATCCTAGCCATCCTTTAGAGAAAAGGGAATTTTCCTTTATTATTCAAAGTTTAATAAATTAAATGTCAGGTTTGTACAGGCAGAAGATGTTTTTGTCGCCATTTACGCTAAACTGCAATTTTATAAGTTATATAAGACTTCATTTTATTTTTGAATTTTTTCAATTGATTGGCGTTCTCACTAAAAAAATTACTCGATTGGTCTTTTTGAAATTTATACGAAATATACCTACTTTATATTATTCGTTTCTACATGAACCAAATTTATGTGTCAATTATTTTAAAAAAAGTCTTACTGATCAACAACGAATTATCCCACTTTGGGGACCTAGATATTTCCTTTTTATCGGGCCTTCATAAGATATACAGCACACAATACTTCACACAAGAACTCTATTCAAAAATAAAAGAATTGCTTTCAGACACTTCTCTAATGTTTAAGTGGTCGATCAAGTGATCGTAAAACGATATTTCATATTACACGACCAAATATTATTCCAGTTAATGGCGGAAATGATTTCAGGCTACACGAATTCTATTTAAAATTAAAGAATGTTTTTTAGATATTTCGCTAATGCTTAAAAAAGTGTCGATATTTATCTGAATTATGTATATGTCGGCCAAATGGTAGGAAAACGACATTTCATATTACAAGACCTAATGTTATTCCAACTAATGGTGGAAATAGTTCCAGGCTACAATAATTCTATTTAGAATTAAGGAATTGTTCTCAAACATTTTTCTAATGCTTAAAAAAGTTTAAACAGGGACGAATTTCCCCACTATGAGGCTCTAGATATTTTTTTTTTACCGGACTCGCTCCCAGTACCACAAGATATAGAGCACACAGAAAATATAAAACAACAAATAAAACAAAACTAAATAATGAGAAGAACTAAAACAAATCTCAAATATTGATTCAAATATTCAAAAGAGACAGTTTGATCGGGCCCTAGCCATTTATCTCATTTGTCTATGCGAGGATTCGGCCCTGCTACTGATTTTTGGTTCATCGGCATTCTACATTATGTCAGATACATAGAAAACTATTTTTAAATTTTTAAGATGTTAATCACGGCGGTTAGAGATCCAGCCATTTGGAAACTTGTGAGGTGACATACCCCAATTAAAGGCTTCTGCAACCGCTAGGTAATTACAATACCAAATCTCAAAAATATAGGTCATTTGTTTTCTTGTTAAGTGGCGAGAACGCTGGGAAGGAAAGTCTTTTTATATTTTAGAATTCTATGTATAGTTTTTCTTCGAATAAAAATATTATCAGTCAATCTAATTGTTTAAATAATTCAAAAATATAATACCTAATACAAAAAAACAACTGAATTAATTGTTGAATTCAATTGTTTATAGGTATACATATTTAAATAAATTATTTAAAAATAAATTTAAAAAAAAAACAAAACTATAGTAACAAAATAATTAGGTCAAAATAGAACATAATGAATTGTAAATATAAATAATTCAAAAATTATAATAACGTTAGAGTGCAAGGTTATTTAAATCGTTACGAAATTTTGTGCAATCTTTTCTTTTTTGAAGACCCAACAGAATTGGACAGATTTTGGGAATAAAAAAATTATCGTTTCATATTGATTAAGAAGATTACTGTTGAGAAAAATATAGCAAAATTACACATGAATTGGTGTACTGTTAAAAAAAAAAGAAAATTAAATCTGCGAATCTGATAACGTCTAGTAATATCTGATAACATAAATAAAGTGTAACGGAAAATTCGTAATTCAACACAAAAAATTTCCAGTCATTGCTGTATTTTCGGTAAAGTATTTTCAGACGGTATACAGAAATCTGTAAATTCAGCTATTACAGCCAATTCAAAAGATTTTCGAATTTTTTTTCACACCAGAGCAAAGCGCGGAAAAAATCACATAAGATACGCTTTGGATCATTATCCTATGTATGCGGGTTTTCGCGAAAATATAATTTTTATTAAGTACTGGAAGTATATTATCTATAGTGTAATCCATTTACATCATTAATTTTATTTCAAAGGCTATTGGCGGATAAGCATGGGTAGAAATGCCCCCGAACGAATTTTGTTGGTTTTTTTTTCTGTTAACTGCTTTCGAAATAAGATTAAGATTTACTGAGTTTCAACCCTTAAAAACTCACGCTTTGGGGGTAAAAAATTATTTTTTAAAATAAAAAAAAAATTATAATTTTTTAGTGGCTTGACGGATTTGGCTGGAATTTTTATATGTTTTAGATACCTCTATAGTGTATCTCAGAAAAAATTATCAGCTTAAAAAAAAAAAATATAAATACCCCCCCCCCCCCAAAAAAAAAAAAAAAAATTGTTTAATTTTTCAATATTTTCTTTCATCAACTTGTAGCTATGGTACAATCACCAAAATTTTTTTGCAGGCTTTCTACTATGACCGATACAACATATAATTTTTTCAGATTTTTCCTCCGGGTGCGTCATAGTTAAAAGAAAATAAAATACCAAAAAAAAATTTTTTTCGAGGTTATGTTTGTTGTACAATCATTAAACTATTTCTACAGGCTCCTCACTATGATTGACAGAATATATAATTTTTCCAGAATTTTTTTCCGGGTGTATCATAGTTAAAAAAATTGAATGTCCGAGAATATTTTTTAGAGATAGGCATAGGCTTCCGGGTACTCAATCGATTGGAAATCGTTTGCAAATTTTGAATATGTTCATAAGAACATTTGTGATTCCGTAGTTTTCGAAAAAAAAAAATGGTCGACTTAAATCTTAAAATTCCTTGATCAACCGAACACTTATCATCAATCTTTGAAACCATCAAAATAACAATTATCTACTGCATGTGAGGACTAATAAAGAATAATATTTAATATATCGACAGATACTTTTTTTTTTACTAAACTTGGGTAAACTTCTATTTAGTATCTTAATCTTGGTTGTCGAGTACGAACATACAGTTATATGTAGCTATAATATTGTATCATATGTTCTATCAAATGTAACTTGCTATAATATGTTATAACATGTTGCATCAAATAGAATCAAAGACATGTAAAAATATTTTTGTGAATATACCACGAACGTAATCACTAAAAAAATATTTCTCTGCCTCATTTGCAATAATCATCATTTTGGTAGTTTCAAAAACTCATGATAAGTATTTGGCTGATTGAGGAATTTGGAGATTTGAGTCGACCATTTTCTTTTTTTCGAAAGCTAAGCAATCACAAATGTTTTTATGAACATATTCAAAATTTGCAAACGATTTCCAATCGATTGAGTACCCGGAAGCCTATACCTATCTCTAAAAAAATATTCTCGGACATTTAATTTTTTTAACTATGATGCACCCGAAAAAAAAGTCTGGAAAAATTATAGGTTTGATCAATCATAGTGAGGAGCCTGTAGAAATATTTTAATGATTGTACAACAAACATAACCTCGAAAAAAAATCTTTTTGAACATTTTATTTTCTTTTAACTATGACGCACCCGGAGAAAAAATCTGAAAAAATTATATGTTGTATCGGTCATAGTAAGAAGCCTGCAAAAAAATTTTGGTGATTGTACCATAGCTACAAGTTGATGAAAAAAAATATTGAAAAATTAAACATTTTTTTTTTTGGGGGGGGGGGGGGTTATAATTTTTTTTTTGAAGCTTATAATTTTTTCTGAGATACACTATAGAAGTATCTAAAACATAAAAATTCCAGCCAAATCCATCAAGCCACTAAAAAGTTATAAATTTTTTTTGATTTTCAAAAAGTAATTTTTTACCCCCAAAGGGTGAGTTTTTAAGGGTTGAAACTCAGTAAATTTTAATCTTATATCGAAAGCAGTTAGCAGAAAAAAAACCAACACAATTCGTGCAGGCGCATTTCTACCCATGCTTATCCGCCAATAGCCTTTCACATTATATTTTTTATGAAATGTGTGAAGAATCCATTTCTACGGACAAACCTTTACAAACATTTTTGGGTTTCGAAAAATTTATAACAATATTCTCTTAATATTAAAAAATGAAATTATTGAATTTTGTTTTCGACGCCGTCCGTGGCTGATTCAGAACGTTAAGACTACGGTTAAGACTGGTAGTTTTTGACCAGAAACTAATGATCCAAAATAACTGTATATATTTAAACCCAAAAAAATTCTTGTTTATCATTTCCAAAAAAATATGTATCTCATGTTGAGCTAACGGGAATTATTTCGGAGTGTCATACTGGAATTATTTTAAAAAAGAAATCCGTTAATATTATTACGCCCTCGCTACTATTGTTAACCAAATTACATAAAATTTCATTCAGTTCATTAAAAGATTTTGTCAGTTCAAATATCAAGTGTGTGTTGTAAGTACCACGTATTTTGTGGAATTAATTTGGTCGGATATAATCACATTTATTTGAATATCTGTGTTTGAAATTGATCTGGATATGAAAATGAATTTTTAATTCTATTGTATTTAGGGTTGCCAACCTTTCTTTATATTAAAGTATTCTATTTTATTTTTTACAAACATACTTTATATTGCATAAAAATAAAGTATGCTAAAATACTTTATTTTGAATCTTGACTGTGATCACACTAAACAAAACTCTCCGATACGTAATTCCCAAACGATTTATTAAATATTAAGGGGGACCACTAGTGTGACCGTCTGAAAAAGGTGATGTTTGGGAATTTTTTTAACGAAAACTACTGAATGGAATATTTTAGTATTTTTAGGATATAGTCGTTGATATATAACAAATTTATGATTAAATTTTTGGACCAAAAAATTGAGAATTCAGTGAGTTATTCGCGATCTCCCAAGGCTCCAAAGAAAAAAGTCCTCCCACTGCTGCAGTCATAGCGACCTTCACAGTGCCTGAAATCAAAAAAACCAAAAAGTCGATTAAACTAGAAGGTATTGCCGTACTGCCCATGCCATAAACCTCAATCGAAGAAAAAAAGTTGAAATTTAACAAAATGGCAGATTTTTTTAAAAAAAGTTTCAAATTTTGCGCGAAAATTTGATGATTTTTGACCTGCAAAAATTACATTTTTTATTCGATCGGAAAACTGGAGGTTCGTGGCACGAAGAAATATATATAAAAGAAGCTACAATAAGAATCAAATCGATCGTATGATTTGTCTTCGAGTTATAACTGCAGCAAATTTAAAAAATGAATTTTTCTTTACCTTTCCTTTTAGTTTTAATCACTGAGAATTTTTACTAAAATTATTTACGATGTACTTACTATAACGGTTATAGTAAGACTAGATGAGTCGTTTAAATGTGCCAGGGTCTAGCTGGTCCACAACACGTGACTGGCAACCACGTCCACAAATTCCCGAACCATCAGCTGTCATACTTTTCTCAATACCTCAAAGTTAACATTGAAAATCAGAATCCGCTTTTCAGATGGCTGTAATTCAAAAAATATTTGAGATACTTAAAATTTTAGTATGTTATTTTTGAAGGTATAGACCATCGAAACAAGCAAAAAAAATTCCCAATTTTTTCAAAATATCACACTGGTGGTGTCCCTTAAGATGAATGATTTATATTCTGAATCAAGAATACTTAAAGAAATCCAGCAAAAATCTATAAATAATAACAAAGAATTTGCTTAGAAAAATACTATTGAAAAACGGCAATATATACTTAACAATGCATGTGATAAATTTAATAGAAAATAAATTATTTATTTATTTAAATCTAAACTTAGTTTGTAAAATTAACTATAAAACGTTCATAGATAACCAAAAAGTGTTAGATGTCCTAAAATCACAAAGAAAATGTATAAAAACTTAAATTTGGAAAATACTTTTTTTCTGACAAATACTTTATTTTCCCTTATTCAAAAAATTAGATACTTTATTTTTCTTAAAAAAAAGTTGGCAACCCTAATTGTATGTTTATTTAAATTGTAAAAAATTAAAAAAATTAAGAGAAACTTTGGAAATTAGCAAAAATATACATACTAGTGTAAAAACAGTTTAATGCAACTTCTTGTATTATACATATGACAATTTAGAACCGAAAATTTTTAATTTTTCATTGCTGGTTCAAAAATAAGCAAAAAAAAAAAGAAAACAAAGAACACAAGAAAAAAATTGATACTACATAATTGTAAATCATTTTTATTTACAATTAGTGATGAGCAAAATTGGTCTTGGTCTTACAGTCTTGGTTTCCATCTTGCACTTTTTGTAAAACCAACACAAACATTAATTTATTGGTAACTATGTATACAGTGAATTAATCATTTGTAATCAGCTCGCGTAACGCATTCATCAAAGATTTGAAAAAGCTTTTGAAAAGATCACTTCCTAAATTTTATCAATTAGTCTTGAAGTAGTTTTTGAATAGGATCGATCAGGCATCAAGATAGTCAAATCAGTTTTTAAATAGTCTTTGAAGTGTACAAAGAAACAATCATTCAAATCAGTTACTATACTTTTCGATACATTTTGTAAATTAAAATAAAAGGCAAAACATTTAAACGTAATAATAAAAGAAAATAAAAACTTGTAAAAATCCCCATTTTATTTCATTAGTGTTCTCCGAACAAGGTCACACCAGCACCCTCACCGACCAAGGAGGGTATTTAGAATTGAAAAACACTATCAATATTTGTTTCACAGCGCTCACACCATAGTTTTTAAATGGTGTTTTTTTTTATTTGTTTTTACTTAAAATGATGGAAATTTAAATAGAAACAAAAACACGTACCGTAAAACCGTCTAGACCCGGACACTTTTTTACATTTTTTGGATAATTTTACATTTATACATGTTTCCTTCATAGATATCACCAACAAAAGTATTACCATTAGAAAGAGTGTATATTATTTGTTATATCCATGACCCATTTGTTTCATTATAAGCAAAAATAAAAAAAATACAAAAAAAATTAGTAAGTGTCCGGGTCTACACCCTAAATCGGTCTTAATTTATCGGTCGGCAGGTTAATGTAGAAATTATTTACTTTTAAGATTGGTGCAAAGTGTCCGGGTCTAGACGGTTTTACGGTATAAATCAATAATTACGTAAAAAGTTTACCAGATAAAATTTTTTAAAAAATTTCTAGTACAGTTGAACTCTTTTTTATGCGGTCTTTTTTGTGCGATTTTTTTGTGCGATTGTTTTATGCGATTTTTTTATGCGGTTTGTAACAAATGGCCATTAAAATGCATAATGTGAATCAAAATCACGAGACAGTAAGTAACTTAAACAATTACTATAATAACTTTCTTTGATAAAAATACTTTTTAATGGCTTTTAAGCATTTAATCAATACATTGCATAAGAATATAAGTTATTGCATCATTTAATTTTGTTACCGATGTATTTTTCAAAATTTTCATAATATTATTAACCCTAGAATCATACATACTCGTCAAAACGACGAACAAACTTCTCTACCTGCTCCAATAATGTGACTTGTTGGTACCTGCTCGTTGTGAAACTTCTGTTATCTAATTTATTTGTTATTATAACACATAACATATAAATTTTATTTATAGCTATTGTCGATTTTTTTATACTAAAATAGTGTGCGTCAAAAGGACGACGATGTATGATTAACCTATATTTTTTTTAAAAAATTTTGTACTCCACATATAAAAGTTTTCCTAATTTTTCTAAAATCTATTAAAGATATGGATGTTATAATTAATTTATTCAATGATTATGATAATGTGAAAGATGATTACAGCTGTTTGACTTATAGAGACGACATAATACTGAAGTTTGAATATATTGAATCGAAAACTAAAGAATGTGTTTCGAATGACTTAATAAAAGATTAACAATTTATTTTGTGGAAAATATTTTAATTTTTATTATTTTTTGAGATCTTATTCGCAAAATTACTAACAAATTTTAGAAAATTTACAAATGTGCCTAATGGGGAAATAACTACATATCTATAGGAATATTTATGACTGAGAAATTTCACATTCTGTAAAGTTACACATGTCCACTGATTCATAATAGTTCATAAATTAATTATTACAATTGATGTATTTATATATTTTTTAATTTTTATAATGAAAATATGCTTTGATAAAAAGATTAAAAAAAATTAATAAATATTTACATTAAGAAATTTTTCCAAATCCAATTTTTTTAAATATTTTGTTCGCTTTTGTAGTATTGTTATGTAAAAAAAATGTTTTTTGCAAATAAACTCTAAAACTCCCCGTAAAAAGTCCATTCGTCGAAACGACGCGGATGTATGATTAACTTGACTCGTAGACCAACGTATGATTCTAGGGTTAAATTGAAATAAAATGTTTCTACGTGTAAATTAATACTTCATCTTGTTTATAGAAGCAACTTCTAAGGAAATTTCTAAGTTTTGAGCGTTTTAAGTGATGTTTTTTCGATGACACTTTTTTTATGCGGTCCCGACCAACCGCATAAAAAGTTTTTTGTACAATCTGGATCGAACTATATTTTTTATAGCTATTTATGATATTTTTGAATATATTTTTTTTGTGCGATTTTTTTCATGCGGTCCCTATCCACCGCACAAAAATGGATCGAACCAAATTTAAAACAGAAAAAAATAATATTTAAAATGTTGATGATTTCGCCTTTAGGTCTTAACGGCGTTACTATTAGACTTGAAAACTTTGGGAGACGTACAAGGACATAGGCTACTTTTATTGTAAATAATGACAGAATAAAATGTAAAGCAAAGTGATGTTAAACCTGAGCGTTGTTATATTATTTTCCTGAAAATAGCTTTAAAAATTTATGCAAAATTAGCAGGCTTTGGTATCAACTGAACCGGATTGACGCAGAAATTACTAGCCTCATTGTGATTTGACGGCCGTGTATTTATTAACACTTATTTGGAATAAAATATTACGTTATTATCAGTCTAATCAAATATAAATATACGAAATTAAATAAAGTATGAAATGGATCTGGTTACACCAACAAAGCGAACTGTATTAATTCGATATGTATTTATATAAAATACATGTAAGCATTCAACAATGCAATAGCAAATTGAACAATGTATATGAACAAATTAAAAATTTAACCGGATATTTTAAAAATGAAGAACAGTTAACTTTTAAGATACGAGGTAGTACATATATTTATAAACATTCAGACATTGTATGTGTATTATTTTGCATAATGATACTGATTCTTTATTTAACAAAAAAAAATATGTTAATATATATTTATGTCTCTAAATATTTTTTAAATTGGGGAAAATTGGATAAATTCAATCGAAACATAGCAAACAATTGCGCATGGAACGTAAACAGTTCATCCATGAAATTTTAAGAAAATATAATCGATAGAAATTTGATTCATTGGTGTCAGTGTAGGGGACAACTGGGGAGGAAAATGACCAAATTCGGTTGTATACCGTGTTAGAAATATCGCTGATTCGACAATGATCCTACATGCTTAATTTTGATACAAAATGAAAAAAATGAGTTTGAAAACCCACAATATATTTCCAACTTCAGTATAAATGGCTTTGAAACCGATACTGCAAGATTTTTCCATCTTGATGGTTCCTCGCGTTTTGAAATCCCCAGTGAACCAAAATAAAAAAAATCAAGAATTATCTGAAAACATACATATACAGTTATGGCACTTACTAGGGTCTAAGAAAAAAAAATAAAAAACCAGGCAGAAATCATATTTCGAAAATAAATTTTCAAATATCAACGCTTTTTCTCGATTATAAACAGCCGCCATGTTGAAAATATATCACGGAACTAAAATTACGGAATCAAAAATGAATAAAATAAATATTTTTATATTGTTAAATAGTGGTATTAATCGTAAAAATACCCATCCCCATTCCCCCATCCTATCCATCCGAAAAAATTGCGAAGATTGACTATTTTTCGGCCGATCACACTGTGATGGTACCTTAAGAAACATAACTATGAAGAAAAAAAATTGATTTTTTTTAGCGAATCTTCCCTTAAAGTGACGAAATTCCTCTGAAAAATATGACTGATTCGATTTTCTATTACCCGATAGTGATTCCACACGCTTAATTTTGGTAGAAATGGAAGCAACGACTTCCAAAATCTATAATCCCCTTTTAGTTTCTTCTTTTTATCATTTTGAAAAATTTTTGTAGATTTGATGACGAAAATTAAGTTCAGAAATTTTTTTTTGCTCAAATCAAGCCTCATGGAAATATTTCGAATTAGGACGATTTCGATTTCCATTATTACTAAACTGATTCTACAGAAGTCTCTATTCAGCGGAAAAATTATCATGAAGTAATTATTTCAAATATCAGCTTATTTGCATTCTGTTTGCTACTATATACGTAAGTACTAATTTTACACCCATTTTTCCTCTATCGCAGATCAATTTATCATTGTTCTTGTAAATCATTCTTCCATTCAAAACATTATCAACACCCACAGTTCTGTTCTTTTTATTATAAAATTTAAAGAGAATAAATATATAGATAAAAAAATTTTCAAAGGAAAAAACAGGACACTATATTATTATATTATTTCTTATTGTATAGCCACGATCACATATCTTGACAGTAATTTGCCTATGGTAGGGACATATATACATATTTGAAAATGTATGGTGTGTAGTAGGGATGTTATGGATATGAAATTTCGGATACGGATACGGATATTTAAACACATTTTTTTCCGTTTCGGTTTTGGTTACGGATATGTAAAAATATCGCATAATGTTTCGGATACGGTAACGGTTACGGATAACTGCTTCCAGTGAACATAATTTTTTAGAAAAAAGGGGAAAGCTTTAACCCAAAAAGTGAATGTCAAAAACGAATCAACGGAAATCTATCAAGAGAAATATATACAGCAAAAACTTGCTTCGATTTAAACTCAGTTTTCCAGCGGCTGTGGTCTGTCTTTATCCGCAATAAATCCGAAACTTTTATTTTCGGGTACGATTTCGGTTTCGGATATATAATTATTTCGGATATCCGGTAGTTTCGGTTACGGCTACGGATATCCATAACATTCCTGGTGTGTACAAGACAAATATATTTATTTCATTCCCTCCTTTTTATAGCCGTTACGTATACTGTTTAAATTCGTCTTATGCGCACTGCCAAGATACGTGGTTCTACTTATAACACACAGGTATTGCTGCGTACAATATAAATATGTACGCTGTAAAAAAATGAATTATATGAAATAAATTAATACGGCATGTTGTTTTAATTAATTTGTTATTTATCACGCCAGTAATTCACAAGATTTACATATACCTTATTATGTGTATTTGGCAGTCAATGCTGGTGTTAAAAAATTTACAAGTGGATATGAAGTGGATTTGTCTTTAGCAGGGGCGCAGCTACCGCTGTATCAGCCGTATCAATGATATGGGGCTCCCGGGCTACAGAGGCCCCTAACGTGTGTAAGCAAAAATTAGTAAAATGTTATCCACAATGTCACTTAATCTCGTGCTTCCCGGGAAAAAAAAACATATAAAAAGCTATCATACGTGCCTATAGAGTTTTCACTTCAGAAATGACAAAAGTCAAAAAAGCAATATCTTTTTTTCCCGGGTTAAGCGTGCGCCCAAAAGTTGGCAACCATCCTACATCGGTTTTTGCGGGATTTTTGTAAACGCAAAAAAAATGAGCATTTTTGTTTCTTTTGTGAGAAATCTTTACCCTTCCAAGCACTCCGAAATATTTGGAAAAACCATTACGCCATAGTCACTAACAGCCCCGGATCTACGATTTTTTAGAACCGGGGCAGAAACTTTAAAGTGGCGCCCCCCTCCAATATTTGACATAAATTCTCAAAAGCGCTCATAAGTATGTAAGTCCTTTACAAAACTCCTACTTTTCCGGTTGCGGCAATGATAAAAATTGAAGGTTTTGTAAAGAATCAATATAAAAGTTGATATTTTATTTTAATAAATCTACTCTAAAAATACTACCAGATGCAAATTTCAAATTGCAAATTTCAAAGTTTGTAAAAATTAAAGAATACAAGTTTCACAATTGAAATCTTTTTGGGTTGTTGAACTCATATACAGCTATATATCCATAAAAATACCAAACTATATAAATCACTCCTTCTATAAGAAAAATACCCCTGTCGCAGAATCCTGCATAACATAGCGAATTTCCGTTTATAAAAATTAGTTTTTCTCGGAAATTAGTTGACATAGGAAAATAGTTTAAAGACCTTTTTCATGTAATTTTTTCTCCTCTTTTAAATGGTGTAAAAAAATTTCACAAAAATTTTTAAATAAGTGAAAATTTTGGCAAAAAACTAATTTTTTACAAGAACAAAAACCATGTTCCTGGCATCCGACGTGTCTGGCTGACGAACTCATCCAAGGGTTTGGGACTGTTAGTAATGATAAAAATTATTCCTAAAGAAATGCTTCAGTTTTCAACACTCCCTGGAGTAGTATAATTTCAATATAACCTATATGATATTATTATACAAAGTGATGTAAAATATACTTATTAGAAGACATGTATGGCTTACAAAAATATTTTCAACTTTTGTAACACCGTAAAACACAGATGTTGTTTTAGATTTAGAATGATAGAAATTTAAATGGAAACAAAATACGAATATTCTAATTTTCACTCATATATTAAGAATTCTCAAACAACCAGAACCTTTGGATTAATCCTGTTTCTAAATTATGAAATTTCAAATTTGTTTTTGCTACAGCATATTCCTTCCATGAATACTTTTTATCAATCAATATATAAATATTTTTATTTTTAAATGGTCGTTAATAGGTTTGAAATTAAATACAGAATGAATTTGTTAATTGAGTTATTGTCTCTTATCATGTTTGAGATACAATTTTAACGGTTCTTTTTTCGAATATTTAAATAAAAAATACATATAGGTGCTTTAGGTATATCATTTATTTTGTTTCTTTTGTTAAGCTATGTAGGTGTGGGCCACACAATGCATATTCTCGTAGATGCTGATAGATTACAATGAAAACTTATATGTTTGATTCTCAAATGCTCTAAGATGTATCAGTTATTGTTTTGATTTAAAAACAAATATATTTGAAAATGATTTTTGTCACCTATCAGTCATCTAAAAATTCTGAAATTAGGTCACATTAAGTCAGGGTTTCGCAGTGGTTGGAATTTTCCACAGCCTCCGGAAAAAGATATAAGGAATTTAAGCATAATTTTTATGAAATTTAATAAATTTAAGCGTTAGTTTATGTATGACATTCCACAATTGGTATTAATAAATAAAACACTTTACTACGTAAAAATACCACATTTATTTTAGAAACTTTCAAGACATGTTTCGATCAATATAAACATTATCAAACATATCATCATTATCATTGTTTAATCCAAAATAAATAGCAAATATGGAATACCATAAACTAACTAAATCTATAAAATTTAGTAATATTCTCACATGAGCAGTAATTTGATGTACATACTATCTGCATCTAACTTAAAATTTCTTGTCTTTTGCATTATTTAAAATTTTTTTTATAAAACACTATTATACCTATGTACCTAACTATGTATCCTATGCACGCATAAGACCAGCGTTTCGCAAACAGTGTTCGACGTATGGCCAGTATCTGGTAAGCAGCCACCGTGTTTCTTGAAAAATATATGAAAATGAGCTTCGAAAACAACACTCTATACTTTTATATGTTTAACACAATTTACAAGAAATTTAGTGAAAATAGACGATGTTTTTTAGTGTGAAATAATTTTAACCGAGATAATAAAACACGTATGAATTAAATTAAAGGCCACATTTTTGTAAATTTGCAAAGTGATTTTAGGGCATTTATTGCTTGAAAGTAATTTCTAGCATTTTGGCAATCCAATTTTGAACCTCGTTATCAATTAATTGGGGTTCTATTTTGACAATGACATGAATTATGTTGACCTTTAAAGCGCCATTTGTTGATAGTTTATTAGCGTAAGTAGAGATTTTACATTTTCGCAAAGAAAATAATTCATTGGCGCCAAACTGCGTATTATGTAGGCCGATTCATTACGCAATTCCTCGAAAATTCCCACAATTTGTAAACGTTCTAGCGGTATTAACCTTCTCGCAATAATTTCAATATGCCAAACTAGCGGTCATCAGTTATTTTCGATGTCACAGATATCCCTATTAGAAGTTTTACCAATATAAAAACACTTTCTATGAAACTTGTCTATCATGTAGCTTGTGTATCGTGGCTAGTTACCAGGAGATCCTGGGTTCGATTCCCGGCCGATCCGGATAATTTTTTCAATCACTTTGTGATTTTTTATTTACATATCATGTAACTGTAAAAGTATGATATGAACGGCGTCTATTATTAATAAGAAGTCTCAAAATTTCTCAGTCTGAAAGGGCATAGCCGGGTAAGATAGGGAAAACGGCCCTTGACGCAAAATTGATTGTTTTTATAGGAAATAATACTTCTTAGCCCCAGATACATTCCTGCCAAATTTCAACCCTCCGAGGCTAATAGTTTATGAATACACTAACCGACAAAAATTTTCAAAAAAAATTTTTTTGGACGAAATTACTGAACCGATTTATTTGAGTTTAATATATATTGTGTACCCACCTTAGACGAAGTAATGAAAAAAAATTAACGTTATATCCCTTTATTATACTAATTTTTTAAATTTTTAAAATTTAGATAAATTTTTTTTTGGCACTTACGCGTTAGCGACACCCACCATTTTTTGTTCAATAATTTGTCTCTTAGTACTCTATAACATATATTTTTATGGAAAAATTTTAGTTGGTAGAACATAGTAATATTTCAATTCAAATGCATGCCATGTTCGGTACTATATATATATATATATATATATATATATATATATATATATATATATATATATATATATATATATATATATTACTTATGTATAAAAAGGACTATAAAGTAAAATATCTACCCTATTTCTAAAATAATATAATTACATACGTTCATAACTACGATAAACTAGTTTAAATTTACAAAAGTCCAATACTATCTGCCGTTTGTATTTTTTATCATTAAAACAAAATTGACATTGATTTCTTTTTTGTTTGAGTTTTTTAATTTGTAAGACGTCAAGTGAAACTTTGTTAGCTCATACACCACGTCTTACGATGTCAACAATTTCATACAAAGTTGATTAGTTGTTAAAATAGTATACCAGTTGGTCATTTCGTTATAATTCCCCATGACCCGTCATCGTGTTAGCAAAATAAGACAGACGGCAGATAAAGCTAGACGTTTGTCTAAGCTTGTTTGTCGTAGTTATGAACGTATGTAATTTTATTACAGAAAAAATCCACTTTCTGCACCTCCTTAAGTAGTGCAACAAAAACATCAAGTGAGAGGGACGAGCTACATACTGCGTACAATTGTACACTACTTTCTTCAAGTTAATTATATGTACATGTAATAACTACAACAGGTTTTAGCCGGATTGTTGTTATTACTATACATTGTTGAAGTTTTTTGTTCTATTTTATTAAGTTAATGTTTATTATTATTAAAGCAATATAACATTTAAGACGTATTATTGTTATTATTAGTATCTTTATTTGAATAAAGTTTCTAAAAATTTTCTCATAATTCTCATAAACTCATAAATTTTGTTGAGTTAGATATAGTTTTAATTAGTAAGTATGCTGAGATAATTTTATTGATTTCATTCAAATATTCAGATTCATGGTAAAATTAACCTTGAAAATTATTTTTTAGCAAGTTAAAACATATTTTTTATAACAGCTCAAAATATATATTTTTTTAGACCGTCACAGGAACTCCAAGAACTGCAACTCAGGGGGGAAGAGAACATTTTATTGCACTCCTTAGAGTTCTACTGTGTTTTAGAAATAAGGCAGATGCTTTACTTTATGGTTCTTTTTATACATAAGTAATATATGTAGTACCGAACATGACATGCATTTGTATTGAAATATTACTATGTTCTACCAACTAAAATTTTTCCGTAAAAATATATGTTATAGAGTACTAAGAGACATATTATTGAACAAAAAATGGTGGGTGTCGCTAACGCGTAAGTGCCAGTAAAAAATTTTCTTAAATTTAAAAATTTAAAAAAATTAGTATAATAAAGGGATATAACGTTAATTTTTTTTTATTACTTCGCCTAAGGTGGGTACACAGTATATAATTAACTCAAATAAATCGGTTCAGTAATTTCGTCAAAAAAAATTTTTTTTGAAAATTTTTGTCTGTTTGTATATTCATAAACTATTAGCCTCGGAGGGTTGAAATTTGGCAGGAATGTATTTGGGGCTAAGAAGTATTATTTCTTATAAAAACAATCAATTTTGCGTCAAGGGCCGTTTTCCCTATCTTACCCGGCTATGCCCTTTATATTGATTTAAAAAATTTTTAGAACCTAAAAAGTGTTCCACGATGATAAATGTTTTGGAAACACTGTATAAGACAATGTATATTATGGAATATACATATGTAAGTTTATCAACCATGGAAATAGCATTAGGCCGCTTTCAAATATCGTTCCGCTAACAAACAACTCCGTCGATTCGACCGTCCGATGAAGAAGACGCAGTTTATTATAATAACGATAGGTAGGTACATATTGTAATTATTGTAAACAAAGTAAGTTGATAAGCAATTTATGTTATAAATAGGTAATTTTTTGTGCTACACGTACTACAGTATCTACAAATGTGGGCAAAAATATCGAAACGATCAATTTTTGTAACAAAATAAATAAATTAGATTCAATATTTTTGTACACTTCTGTATACGTACTAAAGTTTATGTATTTTATATGCGTAAAGTGTTTAAAAAAAATAATAGATTAATATGAATAATTTTTTAAAATTTCTGTAGAATTAATGCGAGATTAGAGTTAAACGAACTTGAAATGAGAGGTACCACTCTTTGTTCGCACACAGGTGATGTGAATTAATAAGGCAGATATTCGCCAAAAAAACATCAAAAATCGATCTTTTTCATTATTTTTTATTTATACAAATAAATATTTTATTAAAAACTAAATCTACAACGTAATGTAATCATTTCGAGATTAAAATTTTTTTTTTTTTTTTAAATTCAAACTATAAATTTTTTTCACTGCGAGATTTCTCCACCTTCATGGTTCCGCGGGTTCTGAAATCCTTAGTAAATCAAAATCAAAAAATCAAAATTTTTCTGAAAATATACATGTACAGTTATGGGGCACTAGCTAGGATCTAAAAAAAAAATAAATACCCCTGTCGCAGCATCCTGCATAACATAGCGAATTTCCGTTTAAAAAAAATTAGTTTTTCTCGGAAACTAGTTGACATAGAATAATAGTTTAAAGACCTTTTTTGTGTGATTTTTTCTCCTCGTTTCAATGGTGTAAAAAAATGTCGCAAAAATTTTTGAATAAAGGAAAATTTTGGTAAATAACTAATTTTTTTCACGAAAATTACCAAAAAAACCATGTTTCGGACATCGGACATCACCAAATTTATTTATTATTAAATTAATTTATATATATATATATATATATATATATATATATATATATATATATATATATATATATATATATATATATATATATATATATATATATATAAATTAATTTAATAAATTTATATATATATATATATATATATATATATATATATATATATATATATATTATAAATAATAAAATATATAGTCAACTAGTTTCCGAGAAAAACTAATTTTCTTTAAACGGAAATTCGCTATGTTATGCAGGATGCTGCGACAGGGGTATTTATTTTTTTTTTAGATCCTAGCTAGTGCCCCATAACTGTACATGTATATTTTCAGAAAAATTTTGATTTTTTGATTTTGGTTTACTAAGGATTTCAGAACCCGCGGAACCATGAAGGTGGAGAAATCTCGCAGTAAAAAAAATTTATAGTTTGAATTTAAAAAAAAAAAAAAATATATATATATATATATATATATATATATATATATATATATATATATATATTAATATATATATATATATATATATATATATATTAATATATATATATATATATATATATATATATATATATATATATATATATATATATATATATATTAGGGAATATTATTTTCAGTTTCTAGGGACCTCAAAACAAATTTCTGCCATAGTCCCGGGCTCAGGTCGCGTTTTGACAGTGGCTGTAATAGCTGAATTCCATTGTGGAAGTTTGCTAATAAAAAACCAGCGAGAAATCGCATTTTGAAAATAAGTCGTCATATTCATATCACCGTTTTTTCTCGACTATAAACAGCTGCCATTTTGAAAATATATTACGGAACTAAAAGATCCTCGTTCCTGCCAAAATGACGGTATCGAGGAATAATATGCACTTTTATTTATGTCGATACCTCAAATACCCCATGTCGAAAAACATAGTTTCCAGAAAAATGCATTTAAAGTTTTATAACGTCTATTATTTCTAACACCTTAAGAAACATTATTATGAAGAAAAATAATCGATTTTTTTGCGAATCTTCCCTTAAATAAGTAAACATTCTGATAGTTATATGGATCTTACTTTAAAAATAACTTAGACGACTACGCTCGTTATAAATTCGTTATCTATATAGACTAAAGTCTCTGTTTGATTTTTTATGCAGGACAAGGGATCCAGACAATATGAGATTTTCATCGGATCTTAGCTTTTTGAGTTGAAACAATATAGAAAATTAAAAAATTGGATGGAATTTTTTTGGAATGTGAATATACGGATGTATGTCTGTGTCTGAATCGGTGAATATCTCCAGATTTACTGGTAGAAACATGAAACCAAACACATCTTATAAGTGGTCTTGAAATTATTGCTATGAAAAAATTGGAAAATTTTTGTATTTTTCGATTTTCGTAAGATTCCGTTTATGAAAACTATACAAAAAATTCTGATTTATTGGAAAAACCGGTATTTTCCGTATATCTTCCCGAAAAATCCGTATTTCTTTCCTGAAAAATAGGATTAAAGTAGCATACGTTTAATTTTCAAGAAACTCTTTTGAAAAATTGTTGCCTAGCAATTTAACGAGAAGAATTGCTGTTAGGCAAGAAATTTGAGTTGTAGAAAACATTTTATTCAGAAAAAATATAAAACTCAAGTGTAATATGGTAAGACAATTTAAGGAATAAAATAGTATAATTCATGTTATTATTTAATAAATTGTTACCATGGTTCTGAAATCAGTAAAATTTACCAATGCGAATTTTTGTTTCGTTTTTATCGTGTTTACCTACAGTGAAATGACCAATGAAATGATTTGTACCATTTTTTCACTGTAAAAATCTGTTCTAACTTTTCTTCCATGGTTAAAGTGACAAAACTACAATATTCTTATGGGAATGCGATATACTTGAGTTAAATTGTTACCTAAAATTTGGATCGGAAAAGTTGGAAAAAGCCTCCAATTGTGTTGTCACATTTTAATTTTAACAGTTGAAATAATGTTTTATTGTGTTAAAAATTTGCATTTTGATTCTCGACAACAAGTGAGTTGTTGAGAACATACTTTTGAAACCAGGGCCAGCTTAGCCACTAGGCCACCCTAGGCCATGGCCATTTTGGGTGGAAAAATGAGTAATTAACGTTTTTTTTTTTTTTTTTTGATCGTCATTTATTTTTTTTAAGAGAAAGCTTGTAAAAAAGGACGTTAGGACAAGGCAGAAAAATTTGTGATTGACGTTTTTTTTTAAGATTTCCTTTTTTTTAAATAAAAGGTAGGGGCGGCATTTTTCAAGATGCCTAGGGGCGGACTCAGGGTCAATCCGGCCCTGTTTGAAACAATATCAATACTTTCTATAACACTTTACGTTTATCAAATTTCCAGTTTGGAAAATAATTTTGATGGTAATTTGCAGGTAATAAAAAATTCCTTGATTAAAATTCGGTAATATTTGACCAAATTATAATTGCCAACCATAAAACTAGGCAACAAAAGAGATCTTTTAGTATTTGGATATGATTTGTCTGTCAATTTTGCAAAACCAATCAAAATTAACAGCACAATGTCTATGTTTCGCTATAGTCATGATGTCTGTTAAAAATATATAGAATCTGCTTTTGCTAGAATATAGCAAACACACGACCGACTACTAACTAAACCACTTCAGTAATGAACAAATGTTGTCTATTATATTTTACCTGTATAATTTTTTTTTTATCTGCTGATTTCGCTTTCCGTTTGAAAATTGTGTCAAATAACGGTATTTTGTTCTTAATAGTCTTTTGTTCTTCGCTATATAACTATATAACTATATATAATATACTATAGCATATTATAATTATAGTATATTATAAATTATATAGCATTCTGTTACGTTTCAAAACATTTAACTGACGTATAAATTAATAAGAATAATGTGGCTTCTATGTTGCGCAAGATAATAGAAAAAAATGCATTGCCGGTGGGTAGGGGGTGGGGGGTGGGGTGACAAACAGCCTCCTCGCACTCGTAATAGACTTTATATTTAGACTGCATCTTAATTTAAATATCATCTTTGAGACCGGAATAACTGCAGGGCAAGAATAGGGTGAACTGGTTCTTATTTCTTTTCTAATCGATTATATAACTACGAAAATTATGAAAAGATTGAGTGAGTAGATTTTTTTTCTTTTAATGTCAAATCAAACTGTAGAATAAATTGAGGCGTTACTTCACTTTGAAATGTCAGAAAAAAGATTTTATTCGAGAATTTCTTCTCCGTAACCATATAGATATACAAGATCTAAATTTCGTATTTCATAACTATCGTGAAACACATCATTTGTATCTACACAAACATGCGAATGTGTTTGTGAAATATGGTCATGTACGACTGAGCACCTTGCATATACATAGTATATACTGTCATGGCCGACCTACGTGACTACAACCAACAATTAAAAATAAATTTATTTAAGTAAGATATCCCTTTATTTTGAGAATTTTTTTCTTGAATAGAATTTTTACACTTAAATACGATACACTTCATATTTTTTTTCTGTCTAAATTTTATGAGTTGTACAGTAGTAACAAAATTTGGATCAAGTTCAAATAAATTACATATTTTTAAACCGATTGTAATACATAAAAGTAAAATTATGGTTTTGTAACGCAAAACTCCACGACAGATTTTGATTTTATTAATTAAAACAGTATCACCTATCAAAGGTCACATGTAAGTTTTTGATTTTATAAAATCAATCAGTGGCACGAGGCCTTCAGAATCGCGGGGCCTAGTGCGATCCACCGTTTGGACAGTTGATGTGACCCTTATGACGAACAGTAACAGACTAAATCACAAGCGGTGTAAATTGACACAATATTGCATCTTACAAACGACCGTCTTATATATGTACACTGTTTCTGTAATGTTCTGTGTCCGTAACGAATAACGCAATCGAAATAAAACGTTTTAGAGCTATTATAAATGATGTGGGGTACATAAACAATTTTTTCTCGAATCCACGGAGCAAATTGGCGGTACAGACACTTTTTTTCGAGGAGGTCCATGGTGGACAGCATAACAATAAATTTTTTTTCATCATTTAGATCAATTTTACTAAAGCGGTACACAAGACTATTAAAAAAGATTGATTTATAACTAAATTGCATCAGTTTAAAAAAAAATATAATAATTGCAATGCGACGAGAAAATCAACCTCAATTTGTTTATAAAAAATATATGTTTGTTAGTCAATTTCAAAAATGTTGTGTATCGTCTTAGATAATCTATCTAATAAGCTGCAGGTAAAATTTCAAGTTAATCAGAGGAAAATTGCTGGAGTTATCTTGTTAAGTTGTTTGTAGTTAACCGGGAACTTATATAATGTTTAAAAATACTTCAAACAAATGGTCATTGCGCAGACTAATTTCAAAGATACTATTATTCTTGTTATGGCATAACGACAAATAAAATACATATTTTAATAAAAATGGATATGAATTTTCTGTATTTGTTAAATAATCTTTATTTAATTTTGTCAAAAAAATGATTTTATGTTTATTCTATATTTTTCGTTTTAAAATTGATGTTAAAAAAATATTGTCAATTTATTTTAAAAATGATGGACGCAAAGAATGCGGGTACCTATTGAAAATAAAAGAATATGCATATATTCAAATTTTGCAGTTATTTATTTAAACTGATTCCCGTTATATTGTAAATTTTAGGTCAAAACTAATATTATAAATCAAGGCTTATTAACATTTTTCTTTTAAACGATTGCAATGGGCTAAGTATATCTTAATTATTAAAAATTGAAAAGAATGTAATTTGGAAAAGGAGTTTAGAAATGAAAATTAATGTAAAAGTCATGTGAATTTAGCTGTTTTCTTCCGTTTTTTCTGTATCACACTCTGTACAGGGTGTCTCTAATAAAATTACCAACATGGGAATCTCGTAACCGGTGAGAGATACAGTTTCGATTAAATTAGATAAAAATAGAAAATGTAATGGAAAAATTCTAAAAATATATTTAAATTGTACGTAAAAAAGTGCTATTAGAATGTGCAGACAAAAATACGACAGTTCTTATCAAAAAGAAATTATTGACAGGAAAAGAAATTTGGAATTATAGGTTTTTTTGGCTACAGCTCATAAGCTACGTGAAAAAGGACCGGTCAGACCAAGACGGTCATTTTGCGGGCTAAGTGGGTGTCATACAATTATATTGTACTACTTGGCTTATACCCAAACATTTAAGTAGGTAATAATTTCTGAACACAATTAAAGTCAAGTGGATTCGGATTTCCGACAAAGAAAACGTATTACGTGTTTTAGTTAGTTTTTCACGTTTTAGCTTTTATGTCAAGTATAGTGTTTGGGTCCCGTGGCGTCTCGTGTCTCGAAGTCCCGGGATTTTTTCCAAATTTTTTCTGTCTCCTGTCCCGGGACTTTCGAGTCGAGACTCGAGATGGCATTATCATAATATTATTTACATAATATTATGATAATATCATAATAAGCTAATACAAAAAAACTGTAGGAATGTGACATGGAATAAAAAAAATCGATTTATGAAAAATGAAAAACTAAATAATCGATCTTTCTCTTTTCAATATAAATCGATTTGTAAAAAATCGATTTTAGAATATTGCCACAATATTGAGAGAGTTTTCCGCATTGTTATAAATTATTTACATTATAGTTTTAATAATTTAATTTTATAAAACATTGTTCTTTTAAATAAAAAAAGGGGCGTTTTTATTAAACAAATAAAAATGGATGAGGTTTGTTTTGGATAAGGATTTAAGTTGTTAAAAGAAATATTACGAGAGAGTGGCTTTAAGCGCCACAAGAAGCATATTTTTTGTCGGGTTAAAAATAGAAAAGTTATCTGGCTTCAAAAGTTTTTGTTCCTAAAATTTTTAATGGCTTTTGCTGATAACTTTTTTGTTTTTAAAGTTATGTAAAAATGTTTATAAATTTGTAAAAAATGAAATTATCTGCAATAAAGGTCTTTACAAATTTTTCGTCAGATTAACGGTTCTGGAGATATTCGAAAAAAAAATTCGGCCTTTTTTCGAAGATGGCGGCTAAACTACACCACCGCCAATCCCGAAAACTCGGTTTTACATTCATCACTGACCCCTCTACCACTTCAAAAAAAAAAAATTAGTTATTTCGGTGTCATTATGTAACTAGTTTTGCATCCCACAGGAAACTTCAGTCGGGATAAAATAATTATGTGTTAATTCCGGGTAAATAGTATCTGTGTGCCAAATTTCATCGAATTTGGTTCAGTCATTTCGATGTGATTATGTAACCGGTTTTGCATCCCACAGGAAACGTCAATCGGGATAAAATAATTTTATGTGTTTATTCCGGCTAAATAGTATCTTGTACCAAATTTCATCGAATTCGTTTTCATTATTTGGGAGTGATTGTGCAAGTAGTTTTGTAACCCTCAGGAACTTGGAGCCAGGATAAAGTTTATCCTGTGTGTTAATTCTGTGTATAAAGATTCTCTGTGAGCATTTCAACACATAATATAATATTAACTTTTGGTTAAGTTACATATAAATTCATAGAGAACTAAAATTATTTTTAACTCAATTCAAAAAATATTTACAAATTTCAAATCATACAACAATTTTTACCAAAATAAGTCATAAAATTTTATTACGGTTGTAATTCCATTATTGACTTTATTTGGCGATATAAAACTCAATATTAAGACCAGCAAAAAACAAACAATTTTTAAGCAATCTTAAACAATGTCGACCAGTTTCGGTGTCTCAAACCACCATTCACAAGACAAGAAAAATACACAAAAAATGAAAAATTTGGAAAAAATTTTCAATAATTAAAGAAAACAAAAACAAAAACTTTAGTTTGGATAAAAAACGGAACGGAACAACCATATCAAAAATAGCAACTAGTTGCTGTAAAAAAGATAATACTTGTATCATGAAGACACAAAAAAAACATTGAAAAACAAACAAAAAACAAAAAACACATAGTAATCGAGAACAAAACAGAAAGAAAACAAAAAAAAAATTATTTTAGAAATCATATGTAAAGAACCACAGTCAACCCTATGAATCGCCAAGCCAAATAAGTATCATCGAACTTCGTCCAAAAAATGCACAATATGAAACAATATGAAAAATATTCGGATCTGTCCTATGGGTGGAGTTTCAAAAAAATGGCTGACAAAAAAGTGCATTAACATTAGTTTTATATATAGTAATCAGTGTTATATTAAGAAAAAATGGTACATGTTAGAACTTTTTGTATTTGGGTTGACATAAGTCCGAAGCAAAGGAATTTTGTTGAAGAAGAGACAATTTTACATCTGTAAAACAATTAAAATGTGGTTAAAATATGAAAAAATGCGTGAATGAGTTAACGAATATTACAATTTACAGTATACAAACGTCAAATTTAAATAGCAAACGTCATAAAATAACTGGAGAACTGTAAATGAATGGAAAAATTAAATCAATTGTATGTATTTTTAGATTTACAAAATTCAGCTCATAAATGACATTTGAGAAAATGCACTTTAAGAATAATCTGATTTTTCAACACTAGATGTCATACCGTCATTCGACAGATCCCAATACTAATATGAAAAAATTTTTTAAAGAAAGGACAAAATGTCTCCTGTTACAATTGTGATATCAAACAAATTTTTAAATTTGAGAATAATTTTTTAAAAACCAATATAATATGCGTATTGATTGGTTATCACAGTAAAATGTAAACGTATTAGTTTTATCAAACACCATAGTTGTCAACTTTTTCTAAATTTTTCATTTTTTGTGTATTTTTCTTGTCTTGAGAATGGTGGTTTGAGACACCGAAACCGGTCGACATGTTTAAGATTGCTTAAAAATTGTTTGTTTTTTGCTGATCTTAATATTGAGTTTTATATCGCCAAATAAAGTCAATAATGGAATTACAAGCTTAAAATGTTTTGGCGAAAATAGAGGTATCAATTTATTTTATTATGGTCTTTGAAAAGGTGAATTTTTTTTTCTTTTTGGCACTTTTAAAGTGTGGGTCCACTAGAAATCTACAAGCCCAATAAAGCCGACATCTGTTGAAAACGAGAGAGTGTTCTCCTTGTGCGGGAGAACAATTACGAAAGTCAGAAACAGATTATCGTACACAGCTCTTAATGCATTGATTTCACTAAAAGCTTATTTTAAGTCTCTTTTATAAGATCTTTCTTTAAGTTTGTTTTATAATTATAAAATTTATTACCAAAGAATGAATTGCCGATTATAAAAATTAATAAAAAAATACGAACTGTTTAGATTTTAATTAACCTTAGAAATGTTAAAATTTAATTTTATATTCAGTAAACATTGATTTTTTTTTAAATGACGATATTATTAATACATTTTATAAAAATTTATTTTTAATTAACATTATTTTGAAAAGTCTCGAGGTCCCGGGACTTCCCGGGACTTTTATTCTAGGATGTCTCGTGTCCCCCATTTTCTTAATTACCGTTCCGGTCGCCCGCCACGCTCTGTCCTTACACTTTTTCGTGAAGTTTGGGGACAGCATTTGACGCGCCTAGTGCTTCTGCAAAATTAATCTAATTTAACCGAAACTAGCAAAACTAGAGGCATATTTCGAAGGCTATTACTTATGAGGTAATACGGGAAATGCCTCTTAATTGTGAGCTACTGATTAGAAATGTAAATATATGTAAAAACGGTGTATGCACTCCAAATTATTATGGAAAACCAAGAATATATTCTATAAATTTCTAATCACCGTAAAAAAGTTTTAATAAAACGACTTACACCCTTTTCTAATCCAACTTGTCATAATAAGTTAGATCTTATGATGCATTTGCACACGTGTATAGTACCTGAATAAGAAATATGTGTTTACGAAATATTTTAATGTATGAAATTCATTAAGACGAATCAAAGTAATAGTCTTTTTATTTAACAATTATTCTAAAAAAAAAATCTTTGACAAATAATATATTCAATTAATTTAAAATATACAATTAACATAGTATCTGATACACAAATAAAAATATATAAACTAATACATAAAAATTAATTCTAAATAATAAAATTTCAGCTCTAATTCTTCTTTCTTACGTGTGTTTAAACAATGACTGCGCATTCACTTTCTCCTCTCTCAATCGGCAAAAAAACAAAATCCATAATAAAATAAAAAAATTTAAATTAAATTTAATATTTACAAGAAGTTGAAGGTATATTTTCTATCAATATTTTCCCAAAAATATTGATCGAAATTCAATATTAAGACTGATATGATTCAAAATTATGAAATTTATTTATTTTACTTAATTATTGCGCATATTTTATTGCGAAATCACGCACAGTTAGTACTGTGACAATTAAAATTTTATAATTTCGAAGGTTATTAATGCGTTTAAATAAATTAATTTTATTGATTTTGTGTAATACCAGTTTGTTTATTGTTAAATTATTTATTTAAAGGAAATTAACAATAAATAATTGGTATAAAAATTCTGAGTTTAAATTGATTAAGTTTAAGTTCACTGTTGTAAACTGTTTAAAGATACACTTTTCTTCTAGAAAAAGTATTAGATGAGAACTAAACTCGCGAATAAGTGGGCTGAGCATTAGTTAATTTACCTAGAGACAATTTTAACATTCGATGCCTCAATGGTAGTCAGAGGCGTAACTACAAATTTTGCGTCCAAACGCCCCTTAGGAAGAGTCTACTTTTTCCAAAAATTTAGAGTAGCTGGAGTATATTGTGTCAAGCGCTAATGAAGTATTGAAATGAAAGATTGTATAATTATTATCAGCCTCTGATAATGAGTTGTTTAAAAAATCGGGAGTTCCCAAAAGAATTTGTCAGGATACCGGAACAAATTCAACAAATTTTTCCAAACATAAATTAACTAAGCGTAAAAATTAAAGTTTTGTTAGTCCAATAATTTATCAAAACCGATTTAGATATTATACCGGCGTTATGCAAAGAAATCATTGGATATTTTTTTTAAGAAAGACATTTCAAAATCCGAAACCACCTGAGCCACCAAAAAAATTTTGTTAAAAGCTTGTTGAACCCAATAAAGCCATTAAACGTATTGACAAATTTATGTACCCACGGTTTTACAACATAATATAACAAATATTTTTGAAAAAAGAATAAAATAAACAAATTTTGCACAATTAGACCGTAACCTGTATACAAAATTTTATCTATTACCTTAACTTACCTTTTATTTAAAAAAAAAAAAATTGTTTGAAAACCAAAATAAAAAAAAAATTACAGGTACCAGACAATAATATTTTGACTTTTCTGATTTTTATGGTAGTAGCTACAATTGAATTTTGTGTTTGTTTATGTGTGGTTTACCTGGCGATGGGTTACGGTTCTTAATTTGTAACCAAGGTTAAAAACACTATTTAGGGTTAATATAATGTAATATATTTGTAATCAATATGTAACCTTGAGTAAAATATTTACATATATATGAAATGGTTAATAACACTAATAACAATTTTGGTACGAAAATATTATACTAAATGTTTCATTTTTGTTAAACTGGTATAACACATATTTGTATTCAAAATCTATAGTTACAGTAAAACCGATTTTGTAAGTTGAATTTACTGCCTCATTTCATTTAATGTGAATTTACTCGAAGACTTAATTATTATTTTTTAATAACGCATCTGATAATTACTTTTAAATTTCGTCTACATATTTTAAAAAAATTACCTGTTTACTATGCAAAATTTTAAATATTTGGCATCAATTTTCATTGGAATATAACAAAATTTTCAGTTTCCGTAATACAGCTGACCTCTTTTTTGTGCGGTGGTTAGGGGGCGTATAAAAAAAATCGCACAAAAAAAGACCGCATAAAAAAGAGTTCAGCTGTAATAGGCTTCCTAATCAAGATGAAGCCAACGAAATTTTTCTTGTTTAAAAAATCTGTCAAATTTTGTGAGTTTCAACTGATATTCATTGTTTTATTCGTAATAACTCAACCTACTTAAGTTAAACAAGTTGCACTTTAAGATATTCATGAATATTCATATCTGATATTAAAGGTAGCTTATAAATTTTTTGATTTATTGTTTTGTTTACATTTGCTTTTAAAAATTTTGTGTAAAAGACCTAAACAAGATGGAATACTTTTTTTCCAAACTTGCCGATATCTATGCTAATTTAAATTTCGCTATCACCTACTTTTAATATAAATCACTGTTACTTTATCTACGGTCATATTTATGTTACTATGATACCGTCAAATCATCTAACTTTACCATATATAGTTATATTTAAATGTTTTGAAGTTTTTGACCTGACTCATGAATAAATTTTCCAGAGACTTAAATTACTAGTCACAAATGAGATGTGAATGCATTTATAACTTGTCTTAGCCATGTTTTTTAGTAAAATATGAAAGCTTATTGTAAAAATGTTAAGCACTTCAAGTAAAATCTGATAACAAAACGTAGTAGATTAAAATTTTTGGGCGGTGGATCTAGTTGCTACGTATTTATGTTAAAATGCAATGTTTTTACCGTTTGTACTAGAGTTGTTCAAGGATTGTAACTTTATCTAACCTATAGTAACCATTACTTAAGCAAATTATCTGCCATCGATATTGTGCCAATAAACAAATAATGTAAAAATTATTTTTAAATACTTATGAGATTATGTAATTTTTTATGTAATAAAATTATCTACTTGAGTTTTATAGTTGCTAAAGATTTAAAAGAAATGACTGTTAGTTAATTAGAAATAGCTCCATCATTAAAAAAATGGTACACACATACGTTCAATAGGTAAAGTTAGGGGTTTTGACGGTAGACAATAAAGGACGTTTAACGAAAATTCTTTAAGCTTTCTGACTTCGAATTTGGAAGATAGACAAAATGAAATTACAGGAAAATCTTCCGAACTCTAAACTTTCAGTCCGGTGATGAAGCACTCTCAGACTCTTGACTCGCTGAAGTCCCAAAAGAATTTTTTTAAATTAAAATTTATAGAATTCTTTTATACGTAATTTTTTTTTGGTATATCTAACCTGTACTTCAATACAAAGTAAAAATATATATGTTAAATTGAACTAATCTATTGAAAAGAAATATAGAACCTGTCAAACGAATCTTATTGACGTAATCCGCATTGTTCCAAATTATTCACGCCTGTCAATAGTCAACACCAAATTTTGTAAATATTTATTCTAGTCTTGACTTTAAATATGTTTATTTTAAATTTACCTTTTGCAAACTTAGCAGGAGATACAAATTGAACAATAAAGCTACTGACAATAGTTAGTGTCCAAGTATACATAAAATTGAACAACCCAATTTTTTGGAAATGAATTATTTTCTTACCTTATTTTTTGTGGTTTACTAAACAAAAAATTAGAACAATTTAAAGTTTTATTGCGGTTAGTTATTTATTGCCATATACATATATTAAGGTGAACTAATTCTAAGGTATCTTTTTTTGGGTAGAATTTTAATTGCACCTATTTTTTGTACATAATACTTTTGTAACCAGAATGTAAAGATGCATATAGTGTTGGTTTTAACAGAAGGAAAGATTTACGAGTTTCTTAATGTACAATAGATTTTTTTTTAATTTAAGAACCGATCCAACAAATATGGTCGCCCAGAATATTGTTCGAATTGATTACAAAATTTAATTGTACCACGTAGCCCAAACCCATACTCAAACGGACCATAATTTCTGAATAATGGAAATCTAGTACACGGAGAGAAAATTCACAGAAAAATTACTGTGCTCAGCACTACAATCGACGTGTAAAAGCCAAACATATTCAATTTTGTACGGTAAAAATATAAAAATTATAATTAACCATAGAAAATTTAAAGGATAGAATATTCTTTCCGTAATATTAGCTCCGTAAAATTTGTAAAACAGCACAGTAAAAAGTTCCATTCCCGACAAAAAATATTTTTTAATTGTTTTTCTTACACAAATTACCATGCTGTCTTATAATATTTCAAATGCTATCTGCTAATAGTAGAAAGAAAGAAAGAGAAGGTATCAACGCTGTCAGATAGCCAGGCAGGCTTCAGAAGGTATCAACACAATCATATATGAAGGTCACATAGCTAGGCTGGTGTAGCAAGTAACATAGCCACGCTGGTGTGGTGTGATGTGCAAACAGTATTCATTAGAATGTCTTACAGGACGGTTACCGTTTAATTCATCATTTCGTTACTTCACTATCTTTAGTATTAGAATATATTGTTGCCAATCATTTTGTATGCATCGATTGTTCCTCAGTGCGTACAGTCCAAGTAACATAAGGTTGCGAGTCAGATGCGCAAATGAAAGAGTACGACAACAAGAATTAAACTATAACATATGTGCATAAGAGTGTGATAGAAGTTGTGTTAGCACATTAAATTTTACCATGCTAGCACAACAATTTTTATGAAGCCATGACTAATACTTTTTACGTTTCAATTTAATAATATTTACATGATCGTAAAATATTTTTTACTTTGGTCGTTGATCGCGCACGCATTATAAGAGAGCATGGTAATTTTTCTGAAATTTTATCTACAAAAATTATATGATTTTTCTCTCCGTGTAGGTAAGTATATTGGACAAGGCGCCAAACTACTATTATGATAGTTAGTATTCCGAGTGTAGCAGAAAAGTGAAAAGTAGCAGAAAAGTGGGTACACACTGCTTGTAGTGGTGTTGGTTTGATGTTTGCTTCTGTGTGCGTATTCACACACACAATTACAAAACACGTATTATGAGATAGAACAACGTGCAGGTCAAGTAACAAAGGTCTTACAATACATAATAATCGTAGTGGATTCGGTGACCGATACCGACTGACTAAATGCCTTAAGCTGTGACAGACCTACAAATGACTCCAAGCGAGCTACACTTTTTTGATATTAATTTGCTTCTAGTGTTCAATGGTATTGGATTTGTACAAAGTATCACAGTATAATTATAATTATACTGTGATAAAATATATTTTATCGTTTTATAACCATTATAGACAATGACTCGGGCGCAGGGATTTGTGGGACCGCAACTTTGTAAACACAAAAATAAAACTCAGGCTCGGTCACGTTCGTCATTCTGGAAAAAATAGAAAAATAAGTAATAAAATTTTTCTTGGCAAAATTTGGTCGGGTATATTGTAGGTATAGTTGACAGCTAAGTGGCCGAGCGTGCTAAAGCACTAGCACTTTAGGTTGGTAGGTCGAGGGTTCAAATTTTGTGACCGGTTTGTGAACTCATGAAGCTTTTCTGCGTAACTGCTCTAAGAAGATGCCTGCACGCCCATATCTTCCAAATGCTAGTCCACAGTCACTTTTCCCATCCTCCACCAACATCATATAGAATGTAATTGTTTATATCAAGGCTGCCCAACCCTAAGCCCGCGGGACGTATTATAAATGGCCCGCGTGAGCAACTGTTTTTCATAATATTAAGGGATTTGAGCGTTACTTTATGGTATTCCATATTTGTAAATAATAAGCAAATATTTTACTTCGCAAAAAGACCACTTTTATTTTGAAACTGTCACAATATTTTTCCAAACCATCAGTTCATTTTCGAACAGAATAATTTCAATATTGTCACAGTTTAAAAATAAAAGTCATAGAACAACTAGAAGCCAACTAATATCAAAAAAGTGTAACTCGCTTGGAGCCATTTGTAGGCCTGTCACAGTTTAAGGCATGTAGTCAGTCGGTGTCCGTCGCCGAACACACAATGCATTGTAAAACATTGTTAGACATTGTTACTTGAATTGGACAGGTTGGTCTGTCCCATAATAGGTGTTTTGTAGTAGTATGTGTAAATACGCATACAGACGCAAACATCAAACCAACACTATTGCAAACAGTGTGTACCTACACAACATAGTGGGGAGATTTTACGTCACCCACTGGTTACAAGTGGAACAGTGTGATTTGGTTACTAATTTGGTCCCTTGATAAACGTGGTCTTTTTGCGAAGTAAAATATTTGTTTATTATTTACAGAATGTTTTTGATTTAAAAAACACAGACGACAGTGTGTGACTGATAAAAAAGAATAAAAATGGACTGTGTGCAAATTTATAAATTTTTATAAATCATTTTACAATCAGTTTGATGGAAATAATCAGTTATCCTGCTATGCTGCTACTATTCACTCGGGACTCACTGAACTACAAAATCATTTTGCACTAAAAAATCTTTTTGCCGACAAAATATCATCAAAGTCATAAACTTCTTCAGAAGAATTTGTCGATTTTTGGAAATTGGAGCCAAAAGAAGACATTCTTGCAAAAATTGACCTTGCCTTTCAATTTCTAAGTAATTTCGAATCAGTATAATGAGTTTGTTTTTCTTGTTTTATTTCTTTTGTTCCTTATGTTGGCAGAAGATGCTATTTACTTTATTATTTTAATAAACGAAAATATATGAATGAATTGTTATCAAAAGTAATACATTACAGGAGCCTTCAGTGATCAGTGGCCCGTCTGTGATTTTTAAATCGTCAGTTTTGCCCAACTGTTAAAAAAGTTGGGCGGCCTTGGTTTATATGGATGAATTAAGTGTAAAATTATAATGTGAATGGCGTCTGTTATAGACAAAATATCTGAGAAATGGACTCTAAAATCCATTATTATCATGGATACGGACACTTAAAATTGATATCTATAAAATTTATTTGCCGATATTTTAATAATTCTACGAGATGCTAGAGTGCACGCCGTGGAGAAAGAATTTTCGCAGGTGCCGTCATATTTTTTGTAATAACTAGCTTAAGGGGAACCACTAGTGTGACCGCCTAAAAAAAAGGTGATTTTTGGGAATTTTTTTAAAGAAAACTACTGTATGGAATGTTTTAATATTTTAAAGATATATTCGCTGATATATAGTAAATTCATAATAAAATTTTTGGACCAAAAAATTGAAAATTCAGTGAGTTATTCGCGATCTCCCAAGGCTCCAAAAAAAAGTTCCCCCACTGCTGCAGTGATAACGACCTTCACAGTGCCTGAAATCAAAAAAACCAAAAAGCCTAATGAACTAGAAGGTATTGCCCCTGCCATGAACCTCAATCAAAAAAAAAAAGTTGAAATTTAACAAAATGGCGGAGTTTTTAAAAAAAAAATTTCAAATTTTGCGCGAAAATTTGATGATTTTTGGCCTGCAAAAATTATATTTTTTATTCGACCGAAAAACTGGAGGTTCATTGCACGAAGAAACATATATGAAAGAAGCTGCAATAAAAATCCAATCGATCAGATGATTTGTCTTCGAGTTATAACTGCAGCAAACTTAAAAATGTACTTTCTCTTTACTTTAGCTTTTTGTTTTAATCACTGAGGATTTTTACTAAAATTATTTACGATGTACTAACTATAACAATCATAGTAAAACTAGATGAGTCGTTTAAATGTGTCAGGGTCTAGGGGTTATGGAAACTGGACGATGCCATCTACCACTGGTACCTGCGAAAGGATCGCCTGTTGTTCTGTCCCATTGTTCTGTGACACGTGCGGTCATAAAAACTACCTGTAACGATGGCCTCGTTCAGTTGTCTAAGAGTCATTTCTTGTTTGTACGTCTAGCTGTCAATATGGATATCCGTAGTATAAGTTCTTTTACGAATTTCATTTCAGAAAAGGGTTTAAAATATTTTGTGTTAGAATGTAAGTTAGTAAATAAATCGGTTGATTGTTTCAAGTGCGATGGAAAAATGTACATTAACGTCGTAAGCAACGGTAATCTTGGTTACAGATGTGGAAGTTCCAGCTGTCGAGCAAGGAAAACTATACGGGAGGGTACAATTTTTTCTTTGGCTCGCATTCGTCCAATAGCCTTGTTGTCAGTGTTAGTAGGTTGGATTTTAAAATATCCTTTCTCAGTGATTGTGCGGGAAACTGGTTTGACACGACCAACTACACGAAAATTAATTACTGCTTTTAGGGAAATGATAGGTGTGTGGTTACTTGAGAACTCTACCAAAATTGGTGGTGTAGGTCAGATTGTGGAAATAGATGAAAGCGCTTTCGGAAAAAGGAAATATAATCGAGGCAGGGTAACAAGAACACGCTGGGTCGTGGGCGGAATACACCGAGAAAGT
Source organism: Brachynemurus nebulosus (assembly GCA_035578155.1). Lineage (NCBI taxonomy): Eukaryota > Metazoa > Arthropoda > Insecta > Neuroptera > Myrmeleontidae > Brachynemurus > Brachynemurus nebulosus. The sequence continues at coordinate 2,406,231 of JAPWDM010000003.1, forward strand.
AAAAAGTGTTTTTTAAAAATAGTCGACCAAAGAGATTCGGATACACTAATGAAAGTAATTTCGGAAAATGTTTTGCCAGGAACGACGATTATAACTGATATGTGGCGGGGATATAATTCGATTGACCAAAACGGCTATTTTCACGAGACTGTCAATCATTCATTGAATTTTGTGAATCCCAATAACCGAAATGTTCATACGCAAACAATAGAAAGTCACTGGGCAAAAATTAAACGGGATATGCGTCGCAGAATTGGTCGTATGACTGTATCGACATTTGAGACGTATTTAGTAGAATATGTTTGGAGAAATATGCATCCGACTAACCAAGACTTATTTAATGATTTTTTTCAAGCCGTAAATTATTTTTTTCCCCAGTAATATTTATAATAAATAGCAACTAACAAAAATAATATAAAAAAATAAAAAAAAAATGACGTAATTATAAAAACAAGATAAAAAAAGACAAGGCTACATTCTGTGGCCGCTTTTGGTAAATGAGGAGGTTATTGTGAAAACAAATCAATATCTTTCCATATTACTTAAAGCGGCTGCATGAATAGTGTCAACGAGAACTCAAGAAATAAAATCTTCTCTTATGTTGCACTACTACATTATTTATTTAGTTAGCTGTTACTGTTAGCTTTTGTAAATTCTATATTTTTACTTTTTATGTTTTATTTGTTACTTTAATATACATTAGTACATTACCTTTGAATGTTCATTCGCATGATCTAGGCTTAAAATACTTACTAAACAGTAAAATTGCCTTCAGGAAACTGGACGAGTCCATCGCATCGTAACAATAGGCGATCCTTTCTACAGTAACAAAACACAATAGGCGACCCTTTCTGCATTAATAAAACACCTTTTTTCTTAAGCCTCAGGTACCAGTGGTAGATGGCATCGTCCAGTTTCCATAACCCGGGTCTAGCTTCTCCACAACATGAGACTGGTAGCCACGTTCAGAAACTCCCGAACTATCAACCTTCATACATTTGTCAATACCTCAAAGTTAAGAATGAAAATCAGAATCCGCTCTTCGGATGGCTGTAACTCAAAAACTATTTGAGATATGCACTGGAAATTTTAGTATGTTATTTTTAAAGGTATAAACTATAGAAATATGCAAAAAAAATTTTTCAATTTTTCCAAAATGTCACACTAGTGGTCCCCCTTAAACATTTATAATATAACTAGCCGTACCCACGACGTCGTTCGCTTAAAGCATTGTTATAAACTCAATGAGAAGTATATATGTATTAACTGTAATAATTATACAGAACTTCCAAAGAATAATAATTTTTGTGTAATGCATGCACATGCTCAAAATAGTTTTTCTATTTTTCCGTGGGAATCAGGAATTTTCCCGGAGTAAAAAGTATCTTAAATGTTAACTCAAGTAATAAGTTATCACCAAATTTAATCAAATAGTTTTTGCGTAATATGTGCACATGCTCATAATTGTTTTTCAATTTTCCCCTGGGAATGGAACATTTTCCTAGAGTAAAAAGTATCTTTAATCTTGACCCAAGTAATAAGCTATCACCACACCAAATTTCATCAAAATCCGTCCAATAGTTTTTGCGTAATGCGTGCACATGCACAAAATGATTTTTCTATTTTCCCGTGGGAATGAGGCATTTTCCCGGAGTAAAAAGTATCTTAAATTTTGCCATAGGTAATATGTTATCACCACACCAAATTTTATTAAGATCGGTTCAATAGTTTTTGCCTAATGTGTGCACATGCTCAAAATGGCTTTTCCATTTTCCCGTGGGAATGAGAAATTTTCCCGGAGTAAAAAGTACTTTAGATTTTGACCCAGGTAATGAGTTATCATCACACCAAATTTCATTAAAATCCGTCCAATAAATAGTTTTTGCGTGATGCGTGAACAGACAGACAGACAGACAAATTTCAAAAAATCGCTGTTTTGATATCTACATCGGTAACTATTTACAGTACCAGTACAATTTTCCAAAAATATTCCATGTATAGAAATGTTCTCGTTACAATTTTATTATATGTACACGGAGAGAAAATTCCTATAAAAATTACTGTGCTCATACTACAATCGACGTGTAACAGGTGAACATATCCAATTTTTGTACGGTAAAATTATAAAAATTATAGTTATATTATTGTAATTTTTATAATTTTACCGTACAAAAATTGGATATGTTCGCCTGTTACACGTCGATTGTAGTATGAGCACAGTAATTTTTATAGGAATCTCCATGTATAAACAATACTAAAAAATTAAATTTAACTCTTCAATATGTATGCAATAAAAATTAATAATTGGCAAAAGTATATGCTGAAAGGTTTGTTGTTTTTTTTTTTTTGAGAATTTACAAAAAATGCTTGTTTTTGGCATTCACCACCAGGTTACCCCCTTAATAAGTATCTAAAAAATACCAAAAGAGAAGACATACATGTGTGTGTTACTACGGTTATGTATGTCGTTTGTGGTTTTTCATCTCTCTGCTTGGCTGGCTGTTGGTGCATTTTGTCACTTTACTTACTATTTGTTGACGATGACGCGGCCTGGTACCATGCAGCTGTAGTAATCAAAAATAATATTATTACTTGAACTTCAACTTTCCAACTTGATCATCGGCGTAGAGTCAGCCACATTATTTTGTTGTATCGTCCACGTTGTCGGTCCACTGCCAGCATCGCCAGCATCTTCAACGCGAGCCGCGATCGTCATCACCTAGTTTTCGGTTTAAATTTCAATATTTGAAACTAGGTATGTACGACGTGTTGTACACATGATTGTGTATTCATATGTATTTGTTGCTATCTGATTCAGTTTTAAAATATTAATATGAAAATATTTTGGATAGAAGACCTTTTTTCGTGGCGTGAATAAATTTCTGAAATATTCCAAAAACTCTTATTAAAGGTTTTAATATGTTAGTCCTTCTTTAGCGCAGGTGTTATCAAAGTTTTGCATCGATGGATCAAATTGTAAATATCAAAATTTTACAGGCCAGAGGAAAAGAACAAAAATTGTAAAGAGAAAAGTCAGTATGTTTGCACACAACCTATACAGGCTTCCGAAACATTTTCTGGATTATAACTAGGGTTGTCAACTGTCCCGATTTAATCAGGATATCCCGATTTTAGGCCTACATGTCCCGCGTCCCGATGACAGTAGTGGCGGGGCGCTAATTGTCCCGATTTTTAACATCTACAATTTTTTTTACTCTTCTAATTCCGGCAGTCTCGCTATTGCTGTTTCCAAATTGCATTGCGCTTGCATATTATGTCGTCTCTCAGCCAAGGAAGTAAGTTATTACACATAAAATGTACAGTGTTGCCAATTTGACTCATCAAAATTCCCCCAGCAATAGTCAAAATCCCTCCAAAAAATGCATTTTAGGTAGAAAAAACCTCCAAAAAATGAAATAAATTATATATTTAACGTACATGAATTACACAAGTGGCATCCGAGTAGCCTAAAAATAGCCAATATCTAAGGCTGACACCGTTTTGAAAAATATCTTTCATAAAAAAAAAAATACAGTTCACAGTAAAAAATTAATAATAATAATAATAATAATTTCTCGCAAAATAAAAAAATATTGTAACATCTTCAAGAAATGGTTTATTGTATTTTTTTAAAGGATAAATGTTGTCTTAAAATACGATAGCACACATTAAAATTTTAATGGTTGATTTTAAACTGATTATTGAGTAAGAATGATAAATATATTGTAAGTATTGTGTGTATATACCTAGTAAATAGTTCTGTGCATTGTTTAAAGTTCTAGTGGAAATTTTAACCTTTTGTTTATTATGTTTAAAAACGTTTTTTCTTTTCTTTTTTTTTAGCAATCCCGATTTTACATTTCTCGTCTCGATTTTTTTTTTCATTAAATCCCGAATATTTACTGGAGGAGTTGGCAACCCTAATTATAACACTCTCTCATCATTTTTAAGATCACCGATCGTATTTTTTGATTTCGCGTGTTGTGCTTTTGGAATACAATTAGAAATTTTGTTATATTTATGATGTGGATGGAGGATAAGGAAAGTGGTCAGGGGACACTAGGTATTTGGAAAATAGGTGTTTGTAATTATCTAAAAACCAAACCGATGTTTATTTAGAATTGTAAAGGACAACAGAAAAAAATTTTCCTAAACGTGAACGGTTGACCAGCTCAAGCAACTGGGATCAAGCACGGCCAACCAGATAACTGGGTTTATTGTGGAAAAATATTAGAATGGCCCTTGTTCAAACTAATATGAATGAACCGCAGAAAAGATGATAAACTGTATTTTATCGGCCGAAAAATAGTCAATTTTCACAATTTTTTTTTTCTAATGAATAGGATGGTTGAATGGAGATGAATTCTTTTTACGATTAATACCACTATTTAAGGAGGAGGTAAGGTTAATTCGTACAATAAAAGGCATGTTTTTGTTATTTTTTTGTGACGACACAGTTAAAATCTCTTTATTGAAACCAGTGGTACATTAAAGTATGACATTCGAAGAATATTGTATAAAGTTTTCACGAAGAAATATTAAGAAATATAGTAATGGCAGCAATTATTCGGACGGGTCTCGAAAAAACCTGGAATTGCGGTGCCCCTCATAACTTGGTACTGGATCATCCGAAATAAAAAAATTGAAGTTCATTCGTGAGATTATAGTTTTCCTCAGGTAACGCTGGCAGGGTTTTCCGAAATTTCAATATTTCACTTTTTTGGAACACTTAGAACGGAAGAACACGATTTTTTGCGAAAAAATCGTCTAATTTGTTATTGTAAAATAAAAATTAATAACAAATTTGAAAAAAACGTTACCTCGTAAATTATGTACAGAAATAGTCTTCAAAATTTTAAAAGGATCGGTGCTGTAGTTTTGAAATTATGAGGGGCACCGACTTTGAAAACGTGAGCTGTGGGGAAAAGGCTTTAAAGTTTTGAACACTTAAAAATTATTATAGAAACTCATATATAGAATATTTACTGCTAAGCTAAATTTTGTACCCTACACTGAGAAAATATACAGTACAGGTATAGTATATTTTTTTAGTTTAGAAATGACGTCATCATCATCTTTTCAATTTATGACGCTAGCTGTCCTTTAAAAAAATTATACGATACTGATCCTTAAAATAGTACATAAATTAGGTTTATTTTAATTTTTTGGTTATCTTGCTTATTTCAGTTGACAAATTATATAAGATTTCACTTACGGATTTGTATATATTGAATGAAAGTTAGAAAGAGATAACATACCATTAAATTGGGTATTATTAAATAATTTTTACCAACAATTTTTTACTTGACCAACCCATTTCAATTCATACTTTTATGATACCTTATTGTGTGGTACCTTCCTACCTAGGTACCATAAAAGTATGAATTGAAATGGGTGGGTCAAATAAAAAATTGTTGGTAAAAATTATTTAATAATACCCAATTTAATGGTATGTTATCTCTTTCTAACTTTCATTCAATATACACAAATCCGTAAGTGAAATCTTATATAATTTGTCAACTGAAATAAGCAAGATAACCAAAAAATTAAAATAAACTTAATTTATGTACTATTTTAAGAATCAGTATCGTATAATTTTTTTAAAGGGCAGCTAGCGTCATAAATTGAAAAGAGATGATGATGACGTCATTTCTAAACTAAAAAAATATACTATATAAACACGTTTGTACTTGCATTGAAATTTCTATAATATATCTGAGAGAGAGAGATATATAGAGAGCGAAATATCTGCCAGGTAACAACAAAAATGCTTATAACTTCGTCAATTTTGCTCCAATCAACTTGAAATTTTGGGACAATATTCTTGAGAAATTATACATTCAGTTAAAAAAATAAAAAAAAGCAAGAAAAATTATTTTAATACCTTACCCCGCCCTTAACAATACAAAAATATTTTTTTTATTCATTTTTATTTATTTCTTTTATAATTATTATAATTTTTTGAAAAAAGTGTCTTTAAAAAAGGGCAGATATTGGGACCTTCCCACGATTGCGGCCGCAGTTTTCATTTGGGAAAAAAAAATAAAATAGATTATCAATCTGTAGGTAAGCCGCTATGTACCTATGGGAGCTTTTTTCTTTTGAAATCTTCCAATTTTTCCGGAAAACTATAAAAAATGTTGTACTTTTTATTCAAACCGCCGCCATTTTTTCAAAATTCAAAAAAAGCTTCCATAGGTACATACCGGCTTACCTACAGATTCATAATCTATTTGATTTTTTTTCTCCAAATGAAATCGTGGGCACCAATATCTGTCCTTTTTTAAAGACACTTTTTTCAAAAAATTATAATAATTATAAAAAATAAATAAAAATGAATAAAAACAATATTTTTGTATTGTTAAATAGTGGTATTAATCGTAAAAAAATTCATCCGCATTCCCCCATCCTATCCATCCGAAAAAAAATTGCGTAAAATTTGTCTATTTTTCATTCGATCACACTGTGATGGTACCTTAAAACGTTGACTGATTTTTATTGATTTAATTTTTTTTTTTTTTTGGAAAAAATATCTCAAAAATTGGAATATCAAAACTTGTTTGGTTTCTATGTGGTTTCTACATAATAATTATGTATTAAATTTCGTATTATTAAAAGCTTAAGTTTTAATATTATTTGATTTCTGTGTATTATCAAAACTTTATTTTACTTGCAAAATTTGTGAAATAAAACATTTTCTGAGTTGGAGGATACTTATCAATCCTTATGGAGAGTAAACTAGGATTAAATTACGATATTTATCATTTTTAGAACAAAATTATAGAGAATATTTAGACATATTCGTTGTCTTACAATATTAGTGGAGCGTATAGGCAACGTGTAAAACAAGAAAGTTACAACATTGCAGGTATTTTATATTATGATTTTGGTTTATAAGGAAATTTTTAAATTAAAATTTAAAATGTAGGTATTTATTTCACAAAAATTAGAAAATGCAATAAAATTTTAAATGGTTTCATGCAATTTTCCATCTTTACGATTCAATTGATTCTTCTAATAAAAGTACCCACCTTTTGGATAAAATACTGAATCAGTTTTCAATCTAGTACCGCCATCTGTTATCATGATGTAGTACTTATAAAGTTTGTAGCGTATACGCCTGTTGATATCTCCGGCAATAGTGATAGAAATGAACGTATAAGCTACAAACCTTTTTTATGGTTAGATCTCTAAAAATAATACATTTTGAAAAAATAGAAATAAATTTTTTTCTTTAAATAATTGCACAAGATATCTATCAATTTGGTAATACTATAGTTCTTTCTTACTAGCTCTAAATACGTAGGTATGAAAAATATAATTCTGTACTAATTTTAGTTATCTTCCAAGAGATGGCTGTACTAAAATAAATAATACAAAGAAAAATTTTGCGTTAACGCCGTTAATACACGTCTCTTCAACGCTACCACCATGTCCGATGATTTTGTTGGGCTGTAGTACTGACATAACCAGCATTAAGAGTGTGCTAATGGTCAATTAAAATTTTTATTTTACATTTTTCGGAAGTATCTTTATTTGTTTTTATAAAACAAATAATTTAACACTTTATAACGCCTTTTTCTCGAAACTACGTTTTTACGGACGCCCTATACGATTTCTCCGAAAACCGTGATTCGATCCGTCTGAAATTTTAACCACATATTCTACACATAGGGGAGAGCGGGGCTATACCGTACAGCGAGGCTAAACCGTACACCCATTTTTCGTGTCTAGATTTCAAGCTAGACGAGTCCAATCGGTGTCGCAACATAGCGCCTGACCGCGGAAAATCACAGGATTGAGTTCGTTCCGCTGTGCGTATAAATGCCAATGTGACGGAGAAAAAACTTGTTTTTATTATTTCTCTTATAATTTTGGGGCACTGCCAAATAAGAGTTGGGTGGAGAACCTTTACTTATGAGCTAGTAGCTATAAGATCATGAGAAACTACTTTTCTTAAGCTCTCTCTTGATCACTAGTGAAGACTAGTTAGGCGACGGAATTTGAGGTTAGGTTATGAAACTCCCACGAGGTACAGGATGGGGCTAAACTGTACAGAAGTGTACGACTTAGCCCCAAATGGTTTAATATGGCAACATTAATAGATTGTAGTTGATGCAGGAAATACCATAAACATTATAGTTTTAGTGCTGCCGAGTCTGCAAATAACTTTACTTGTGATTTATGTTTAAATGTATAAACTTTAAATAAAATACTTTCGTTCTATAAACTTTATCACTTTTTTTGATAAAAGTTAACCTAACACTTTTTATATTTTTGTAAGTTGAACTAAATATACCGATAATACAAGTTACGTTACGATGTTTCTTAGTTGAGTCGACAATAAGTAATGAAATGTGTTTTGTACAATAATTGATTGCATTACTGTTATTTACTTTCTTAACAAGATGATTTTTTTACTGTACGGTATAGCCCCTCCTACCGTACGGAATAGCCCCGGCCCCTCGGGGCTATTTCGTACAGAGACACTTTTTTTGTAATTTAGTTTAAATATGTAAACAGTGGAATAATTGAAATTTCTTTGTGTGAAATCAATAGCCAATGGTCCAAATTATATATTGCTTATTTTCTTATAATTTTATACTCGATATTAGCTGAGCAATAACAGCTCTCCCTTAAGTGTACGGGATAGCCCCACTCTCCTCTAATCTCACTCCGCCCCACTCATGTTAAAATTTTGATTTTTACTATATCCTTTTTTACAAATAACAGCGAAAGAAAAAGCACATATTTTCAACTTTTTTGATTTTTGTTAATTGAAATTAGCAAAAATTGTTAAAAATTAATATCACTAGTTTATTTTGTATAGCTATATTGTCATACCGAATCAAAAACACTTCGGTTTGTTTGTTTCCGATAAGCCGTTGCCGAGAGTGGAAGCCGACCTACCTCTTAAATTATGACGTTCTGAATTTTGTATAAAAAAATTTAAAATTCGTTTTTTCTTACACAGTAGAATAAGTACAGTTTTATGGTTGTGATTTTAATTATTCTTTCCAATTTTGCTATCAAAATACGAAATTCGTCGTAGAGATTTGATTGCTTCGACAGAAGTCGTTTTCTCAGTGGCCTTACCAGTTTAATTTCGGTCAAAATGAAAAGAACGACTTGGAAAATCTATAATTCGTTTGCAGTTTCATCATTCTATCATTTTATTTACGGTTTTTAAGGCACTGAAACATTTTTGTAACTTTAATGAAGTCGCTATCGCGATTTAGCGAAGTGTTAACCCCTTATCGCATACAAAGCCATATATGGATTCTAAGTTTTACTATTTTTTTTCAACATATTAAAATATTTTTTTTCGAAGCTGATGTTAAATCCTAACTTTATACTCTTTCGAGTAACGGAACGTAATTTTTGTTGTCTTTGGTAAGTGCGGATTGTCAAATTATTTGAAGTTATGTTCAGAATGTCCGACCGTTACAGTGCAATTTATTGATGCTAATTTTATTTGTGAAAACTAAACAATAAAACGGTAAGTATTAAAATCAAAAATTTTCAAAACACATTCTCTATATATTCAAGTACATGGAATAGTTGCGATTCGTGTGTCTTTTCTTGTTTTCTTCGATTTTTTGGGGCTTATTTTGAAGTTCCCATATTTGGCTTCGTATGCGTTTGATCCAAATTATTATTGGGCATATATGACTTCATATCGCTTTTATAGTACATCCAAGCATGTCAATTCTATTTTTGGTGATGGCTTCGTGAGTGACGATGATTTTGCTTCTGATATTCCAGTACTCCCACCAGCCAAGGCAGTCCATCAACTTCGGTGGCGAGAAGACGTACTGCAACAAGCCGAGAAGGTACTCCATCTAGTTTATCCGACTCACTTATACCCATTAAAAAAGGACGAAAAACTCCAACTAGGAATCAAGACGTCCCTTTGAATTCTGTGCGATCAGATAAGGTGACCATTTCCCCGAATGGACAAAACTAAATTGACAATTATGTCAAAACTGCTCAAGATTCCGTTTATTCGCCAAATGTGAAAAGTGTCAAGTTTATTTATGTTACAATAGCAAACAATAGCAACATAATTGTATTTTTTATTTAACGCATACGAAGTCATATATCGATTTTATTATAATACTAGAATGCTAACGAAGTAATTCGTTAAGTAATTTCTAAACAATAAGACTTAATTTTTTTTCTTAATTTGACTACTAAAATAAAAGAAATGAAAGACATTTTCAGTAAGAAAAATTTTTTTCTTCACCTCCTTCATAATTCATGCAATAAGGGGTTAAAAGATAAAAAAATTATTTTTTCTCAATTCAAACTTTGTAAACGTGATCAGTTGGTTAAATTACGATAGTTTGGGTGTGAACTTTTCATTTTTTCTATGAAACTGACGAAGTTCCTGAAGTCATGACCCCTTTTGATGCATTTCCGTTCCGGCTGTTAACATTTGATTATGTTTTTAATTATTTCATGTTGGAAACAAAATATTTAATTTACGTTTACAGTGTGTAGTGAATATTTACTGTTTATTAATACTTAATAAAGCAATGTAATTAATTAAAATTGTTAAATATTTTTGCAACAAATAAGGAACTGTTCCATTACAACGACAATAACATAAAAAATTTCTCCTAGTAGAGGTACTTAGCTATCAGTAGGAACGAAATTTTTGCACGGTACGTTTACAAACCATTATAAATAACGTAAGATGATTCAAAGAAGCATACATCCACGGAGTATGGAGACACAGCAACTATCTCTATCATGAAATCTGCAGTGTGCATTTTTGTGTACCTAAGGCTACTAAGTAGTTGATCTCTCAGTGGCACTCACTGAGTGTAGGTGAGTCAGAAAACAATAGATTTGATTGTTATGTTGGTTGTGTTGGCATTGTTACATCCCCATACATAGCGTTGTCGTATTACACATATGTATGCTAGCACGGTCACGTGATGGCCACCACTATCTTCGATTACGCACACATTTACAGTTTAGCGCGCCAATACAAAGTAAACACCGTGCACATATATAACCATAGAACACTAGAAGCCAACTAACATAAAAAAAGTGTAATTCGCTCGGAGTCATTTGACACCAGTCACAGCTTAAGGCATGTAGTCACTTATTGACCGTCGTCGAGTTCGCACTGCATTGTATTAACAATATACCCATTGTTACTTGAACACGTTGAACAGCTCTCTCTAGTAATACGTGTGGTGAGGTAGTATGCGTGAATACACATACTACTACAAAAAACCAAACTAATACACTGCAAACAGTGTGTATGTACACAAACAGAGTACGTCACAAACTCATTACATACAAGTGGAACAGACACAAAACCAATCTAGTTTGTCCCCTTGTATATAACACATTTTCTATCTCTTACTGGTTACACTGGTTCCAGTAGTATAGAGATAGATATGTTGTCTCTGCCATACTCTGTGCATACACCAATGCATACTATTGTATTATAGTAAATAGACAGGACATAAATCCATTTTGTGGGATATTTTACTGAAGCGTCTATCATCGTGTGACATGAGGAACATAATGTGCTGTCTATTATCACTATTATTCAGTAAACAGGGCCATATTTATTGCAAGATATAACCATTTTTTTTTCCAAAATTTTGCAGTTTTCTATAAAAAAAAAATTAAACTTCGTAGTAATAATTAAACTTAATTGTATTGAATGTTTTTGTCAGGTCGTGTGTATTCCGAGATTAACCGAATATCAACCAGTATTAATCAGTTGCACTTGAACGCTTATGTCGTTTAATGTCCTAGTTAAGCTACATCAAATTTTTTGGTTGATTTTGTTAAAAATTTTGACGATAAATATTCTGTGACTAGTCACAAACCTTTTTATTATTTGTAATTTTTTTGGTATTACCGTATTATGTTATCATTATTTGACTTTTAATGTAGAAAAAGATAGACATGTATCGGCTTTCATTTTAAAATTATTCAAGTTAACAGAATTAAGTCTTTTTAGGCAAAGCGGGTAAACAAAATAAAAGCATCTTAATGGGAAAAACTACTGGAAGGGGGAAAAAAATAAAAAATCTTCTATTTACGACGGAATGAGGGAAAAAGCTTAAAAAAATATTTCTGCCTTGTTTGTGGTGATTTTGATGTAGAACCAGCTGAAGTAATATACTCCAATGTGGAGATTGTAAAGAAAGTTACAGTTAGTTGTTATAAATTTATTATTTTTGTCTTTTTTCATTTTTTTTTTTTTTTTTGCTTAATTATTATTATGTATTGTTAAGTTGTATATGATTAAGAAAGTTTATATTAAAAAATAATAACAGTATTTAAATACATAATGTACCTACTTACCCGCTTTGCTCAAAGAGGATTACCAGCTTTAGGATACCTATACGTGCAAAGCGGGTTTTTGCAGAGGTTTTGTATTTTCTTTATTACAAATAAATATCATATACAAATTTCTTAAGAGAAGTTTCATTTTAAAGTTCGATAACTATTCTATCTGATAATATAAAAAAGATCTATTTATCGACGTCAAAAGCCATTTTATTAGGCGTTTAATCTTAACTTACCCGCAACCTCCCCCTACGTCGGATACCATAGTTATTGTACTGATTACAATATTACCAAGTAGTACTTAATCGTATCAAACGAGCAAAAAAATATTTTTCCTTCTTGTGTGCATATTTTTTCCTGTTGCGTCCTTTTTTAAAAGCTTTTATTTAACTTAATATATTAGTATGTTGGTTTAGATTAGATCAAATCTTGGAATCAAAATTTAGACAGGTTCTAATTGAGCTAGAGGTTTCAAATTTTACATACGTGTCTAACCTTGATGACAATGCAATATTACATAATTAGTTTTGTCCTACATTACCCCCCCCCCCCAAAAAAAAATTGTTGATTTTTAGTCCTGTGCAACTTTTTGACATTTAGAATTGTCAAATATTGTCCATTGATTTTATATTGCAATTTTTTGTTTCCATAGTTATGCTTGATTCAGGTAAATTAACCGATTAAAATATAGGTAAAAAATTACTTCTTTAATTTTTTTTTTCAAATTAATTGTAATCAGACTAAAAAGTAGAAAATAAATTAAAGTAGTTTAAGAAAAAGCTTTTATTTAAAAATGGGCTAAAAAAAATAAAATGACCTTTGAGTGAAGTTTGAAGCAATATGCAACATAATTTATAAAAGCTTGAGGCGTTTAATTAAGTTTGGTAAAATGGTAACTACTGAAATGTAAAATAGCTCTTATATCCACAACAGAAATAATTAATAATAACGCCTCAAGCTTTTATAAATTATGTTGCATATTGCTTCAAACTTCACTCAAAGGTCATTTTATTTTTTTTTAGCCCATTTTTAAATAAAAGCTTTTTTTAAAAAACATTTTTTTACTTTAATTTAATATCTTACGGCCTGAAGCGGCTGCTCCACCTGCTCCATTATACTTACATCTCGCGCCTTGATTATAAAAATTTGATAGTTTAAACCCGGTGGTTCCCAAACTTTTTTGTCTCGTAGACCACTTGGTATGGTTTTCGAATTTGGATAGACCCCCTGTAGAAATTAAATAACTATTTCTGGGAATATAGCCTTCTTTTTTCCTCAGAAAATGTAAGTGTGGTAAGCAAAAAAGAAAAGGCTCACCAACGTCTTTCAACAAACAAACAAAGGTACCTATTCCACTTTAGATTTACTCTGCTGCTGTAGACCCCCATTTACATCTCATGGATCCCCAATTTAAACTCCTTGCAAGTCGTCATCGACCCCTGGGAGTCGATATAGACCACATTGTGAACCGTTGGTGCTGTAATATTTTGTAGAATGGATAAATGTTACCAAAATGATATTTTTAAGTAAATTTTCTATTTCTAGTTCTGTTTGTAAAGTATGATTTTCCAAACATTATCCAAATGATGTTTTATGGACCAAACGTACCTCAAAGGAATTACATCTGAGCTGCATTTTTATTTGATCTTAACTCTTTAAATGATTAAGACGAGTTAACTCGTCCTGCAATATGGCGGCTCGAAATGCTGTGATATGTATATATTCACTGGTACAGGTGCCGCCATTTGTAACAGATTTTCCGAAATACGGTATAATTATAAATAATGTTCAATTTCATCAACATAGTTTAGTATAATTTATTAGGTCATACCACAAGTTTCTACACATTTTTTGTATTTAATATTTTTTACTTATTTAAGATTAAGCGGTCATATTTCATGCTTTGTATAGAGCGGACACTGGATTTTCTTTTGATGGTATTATTGTGATAATTTAACTCATGTGTATCAAGTCCCATAAAAAAATTGTAGTTTTTTCACTTTTACCATCGAAAAAAGCTAGGGCAGACTTTTACAGCGATAAAAATGGTAGAAAACATTTAATTGGTCATTTCATTGTGGGTAAACACGAAAAAAATTTTACTGGCTTCAGAACCATGGTAACAATATATTAAAATAGTATTTTACAATATAATTTCGGTAAGTTGCTTTTACTGATCGAGAAAATGTTGCGAAAACGAGACCCACAGGGTCGAGTTTTTGCAATTTTCGAGATCAGTAAATGCACTTAACGCATCGTGTATTGTATAATATTTTTTGCACGATCGATTTAAAATAATTAAAGATTAAAAATGTGTTAAATAAAAAATAAAATTCAGATAATATAGATGAAATTTATATTTCTATGTTATGACATAGAATGCCATGAATAAATATTATAAATATTCATAACAACTAATATGAATCTTTGTAGTGACAATTGACAACTATATTTGTAAATAAAAAATTAAGTGTCAATATTTCACTGGCGTGAATATTTTTTTTGAATTTTCTATTAAAAAAAATTGAGGAAAATAGTTTGTTAAACTATATTATTAGTGAGAATAATGAAATTGATGAAGCATCTTATTTTTGACTGCAAATTTATTCTCGTAAAATGAAAGGAAGATTATGAAAGCCACAGAAAATCTTAATGATTGAACGACCTTTTGAAATGTCAATAAAATAAGAAGACTGATGCCAACAATAATAATAATAATGTGCAAACTAGTGAAAATTTTCATATGATTAATGGATTTATTTTCCTAATTGTTCAAATTGTACTTTTAATTTCAATATAAATAAATAAATACAATCATTTTTGAGCTAATTTAACTTACCACACTCCTATTTACTTACCACGCATCTATTTCACTTACCGCACTGTTATTTTTTGGTTTCCATGGATATAAACAAACGTTCGGGAAATGTAACTTACCAGCATTGTCAACAGCATCGGTAAATGCATGAAAATACACGATCGTGCAAAAAATAATATTACTTATACTAATTTATTTTATTCGTTAAATTATCTTACCGTATTATACTTGAGTTATTTATTTTTTCTGAATTTTGTGTTTTCTAAACTTAAATTTCTTGGATAACAATAATTTAACTCCGCTGTCGCATTTTTGTTAGCTGACAATTTTTCTCGTTAAATTGCTAGGCAACAAATTTTCGTTAGACAAACCCAAATTTATTCGAAAAAATACAAACCTCTCGTGTAATAATAAGTGATTAACCCCTTAACTACCGAATGTATTTTGTCGGTAGACTACTAGTGGTACTTACAAGTACCAGTAACTTTATTAACATATTTAAAATATATCTATTAGATTTTATACAAAAAACTTTTAAACACTTAAAAGTAGAATCATTTAACATATTATTTCTGAAATTTTTAATAGTATTGTATGTACTAGCTACACATAAATAAAATTCAAACTTGTTAGGGGCACAAGTGTAAAAAAGTTATTGTACTAACGTTTTTTTAATTGTTATTATTTGATAATTTGGCGATATTGTTGCCGTTTTTTGTGTTATTCTGTTAAAATATGGTTTGTTATTTTTAAGTATATCAAGAGTAACAAAATTGACAACTTAATTTTTAAAATTTTAACAAAAATACGAAGTGGACTGGTAAGTACCACTAAGTGTTTTATACACCAATTTTTATTGCTTTTAACAATGTGAAACCGAAATTGTATTTTAGAGATAGACAACAATGACTTACTTTAGAAAACATTTATCCGACTAAAAAATATGTTTATTCAGTATCACAGGATGTTAATATAATAGAGGCGTCCGATGTCAAAAAGTTTGATATTTGATAATTTGAGAGGAAGATGCGAAATTTGCCGTGCATTAGGTCTCTACTCAATATCATTTTCTAAATGTGTAGCATATGAAGTATACTTCTGTTGTAATAAAGAAAAAACCGTTTTCTACATTATCATGTAAAATAATTTTTTTTTTCCTTTGAGTTCTACTGAATTAATTTATATAATATTCACTGATTTGAGCATTACTTTATGGTATTCCATATTGGTAAATAACAACAATTTTATTTGAAAATGAGTAATTAAGCTCAAAAAAATTGTCACAATTAAGAAAATGAAGTGGTATTTTTTGCTAGGTAAAATGTTTGTTCTATTATTTAATTTTTATAATTTAGATTAATGAAAAATTAAATGTTAAACATTAATATAAATAAACTGAGTTCGGAAAAACTATCGTGTTTATTTACTCTAGTGGTACTTTGGAGTCCAAAATTTTTTTTTTCCCATAAATTAAGTTTTTTCTCGTATTTAACTTATGATATAGATAAAATGATGTATTTAAATCCCAATAATGTACGACTTCAAGGAAAATTTAAACAGTACATATTTCTGGTATTTTTCGTGCAGAAAAAAACTGGACTTGTAAGTACCACTAGTAGCGAAAGGGTTAAAAGACCATTTTTGAAAATGGAAAATTTAAAAAATCAGTTTTCGTGCAAGAGCAACGGATTTTTTTTACAATTTTGTGTCCTCCTTAATTACGCTGCGGCAGTTTCGCATAAGTTTCTATTGAAATGTGTAGGGTATAATGCAACGGTAGCGAAGTAGCTTCATTTTTACAAAGATGGAAGAGTACAGGCAAAAGACTTGCCGAGGGAAGGTCGACCAACATCAACCTCCAGACTGGAAGCCTTTGATAAAATTAAGGAAGCATTACGTGTAATAAGTAATTGATCTGTCGAGCATCTTAGTCAACATGTAGGCATTCCTCATACTACAGTACAAAGGCAATTTGAAGAGGGAATTACCCAGTTCTCGAAAGAAGGTCTCACGTACTTTCAGTGGTGTGTCTAAATTACCGGAAGTTTGGAGACGGATTATTGATAACTCAAGAGACTACTGATTAATTTTATATATTGTATATAATTTAATCATTTACACAAATAACAAAAATTACAAAACAAAATGTGTCAAAAGTTGTGGTATGACTAATATATTTTGTAAATTCCTAGGGTTCATTTTTTTGAGGTTGGGATCTTTTATTTTTTTCTTTTTCTTTTTTTTATACCTTATCTATGGTACTTAATACTGGCAATAAAAAGTCCGGTATTTTGAGACAAAAAAATTTTTCCCCATATGTTTTGTTTAAAAAGGGTTAAATCTTCTGATAAATCTAGAACGACTCTGACAATATTTACTAATTTCCGTTGAGAGGACAACTTCCTTTATCAAAATTTATTGTGAAAAAACTTACACTTTTAGTTTTAGATATTGCCACAAGATAAATGGTTCCGTTATTTTTTCTTTTATATAATAATATTGTTTTATATATTCAATAGAAAATTAAAGTATATTAATTATTACTCAACAAAATAATATGTAAATTAAATTAAATTATGATTATATAAGAGTTTGGTGTATGATTACAGAAACAACGTAGTCATGCCTCAGGTATGTCGTTTGTCAACTTATTATAAAAATATTAATAAAAAAAAATTTGATAAAATTGTTTCATTTATTCACCTGCAACTAGAAATACTTGTGTTAGATTTATACGGCGTGTTTCAATTAATCAATAAAAAGCTATCTATGCACTAAACACCCTATATTTTCAACGCATGATGTTTCTGGATATATTGCAAGGGATGTCACGAAAGTGGTGTTATCAGGAGCAGAAAACGACAATGTGTGCTCACTTCACGTGTTATTACATCCAATTGGTCCGTAAAATCCAATGAACCTCCGTTCTTAAAATATCGGCACCGGAGTCGCACTAGAACCGAAATTTCCGACTTTTAGATATTAGAGTCGAAGCTCGGTAACGTCCCTATTTATTATCTACTTAATTTTTAGCTTTTTTTTAGTGTTTCATGATAAAGTTAGAAAAAAGACCAAGAACGCTAGAAAATTGCTGTCTCCTATCTTTATAAGCAAGAGGATCGCTCAGAAAAATCTGATAAAAGTCAGGAATATTGAGACTGAGGTGTAAACTAAAATCATCAGGGCTGAAATATTCTAGTTTGAGCTGCATCAAATCCATGTTTAATAGCAACTTATTGTATTGACTACTTTTTTTCTCCAAACTTATTATTATTTTAGGCTTTTAGGCTAATTGAAGTTATTGATTTTTCGTTAATCCTTTTCCATCGCTTCCAAGCAAATATTATGTTATAATACTTCTGATACATTGGTGTATTTGAAAAATTTTGTCCAAAAATTTCATGCTCTTGCCCAAAAAAGTAGTTAAAGACTAAAAATATACGTAGTCTCGGGACACAGAATCAAATTTTGTAATAAAATGTTAAAAATATTCAATCAAATACTGGATCTAGATTCTTTCTTCTTCGTCTATCTTGCTTGAAACCAATCATTCGACATCAGTAGACTCTTCGAGATTTTTGTCTGTAAATAGCTTTTTCAAAAAAGAAGCCTCTTTTTAAACGGTTGTCACCAAGCCCTAAACGTATGTGTAAAAAATTGTGGATAGCAGTGTGTCTGGGTGTGGTTGATACCGTTTACGGCATTTAGTTGGTCGGTGTCGGTCACCGGATGCACAACGTATTGTAATGTATTGTTAGACCTTTTTTGCTTGAGCTGCACGTTGCTCTGTCCGACAATATGTGTTTTGTAGTTGTGTGTGTGACGACTGACACAGTTGCAAACATCTAATCAACACCACTACAAACAGTGTGTACCTACACAACATAGTGATGGAAAGTAGAGGAGATTTTTTGTCTACACTGGCATCACTAGTGCAGAGATAGCAACTTGGTTTCTGATTATTCTGTGGTTGTCACAAACGAATAGTAAATGCCGTGTTTCGATTTTTATACTTGAATTGCGGCTACTACACTAACTACAATCTTACTGAATACGTAGGCTCGGAACAGAATTAAATTTTCTAATAAAATGTTAAAATTATTTAATCAAATACTGGATCTAGATTCTTTTAAAAATTCATCTGCCTTGCTTGAAACCAATCATTCGACATCAGTAGACTTTTTGAGATTTTTGTTTATAAAAACTTTTTCAAAAAAGAAGCCTCTTTTTAAACGGTTGCCACAAACTAAAATACTAAATACACATCGATCGCCCTGTAAATGCCGTGTTTCAATTTCTATACTTGAACTGGCTCTGCACTTGTTACAGTCTTATTGAATAAATTTTATTTTTCAAACGATAAGTTGATTTAACCATTATTTTTTTTACTTCCGGAAACACATGTAAGTAAGTGTATCATTATTATGAAATACGAACCAACTATTTAAATTAAATTATTGGGTTGGGTTATTTGTAATCACTAATGAAGTAATCATACAGATATATCTATCACAACAACAAATTTGTTTACTATTAACAATTTATTGAAACGTATTCATCAGTAATTATTTAATAGAAATAATGAAATCATTATTAAAAAATGATACAGTGAACTCCATTTTTATTGGTCATCATCATGTTATGCACAGTTATCGAAAATTTACAAATAAATACTTTTATTTTATTTTCAAATTGTGATATTAATGGTAATGTATTCTTACCCCCTATCGGAAATTATAAGTTATAAAAGACATATTTAGAAACATTTACTTTCAAATATCGAGACACAGTGACCTAATTTTTTTTTTTAATTTATTAAAATACTTCTTAATACAAATGTTAATTTACAAAAAAATTTTAGTAAAAAAACGTAATTTTGATCCCAAAATGAAATTATATTAAATTTTCTTAGTTTTTGATAATAATTTAATGTTTAAATTAATAAATCATCTAAGTTCAGCAGTTCTCAAACTATGGTCTACAATTTGCTTGAACTTTTCGAATACTTTTGTCATAAAAAAAGTAAATTAGGAGAACAGTTTGCTGAAAAAATGAACGGAAGTTCTTTAAGGGAAAACAGAAGGAAATTAATGCTTGATTTTTACTGTTGTGAAACAATTTGCTTTATGAAATTATTTTCTGTTTTCCGTCTGTGCCATTCGCACTCAAGAAATTTTTGAAATTTTATTTATGTATCATATTCAGTTAAAATTATTTACTTTGAATAACTGTCAGAGATGCAGACCAACCAATTTTCGCTAGTCAAGTAAAGAAAGTAGTTCCCAGGACATGAAATTTTACGTGAAAGTATATTTCGATATTCGAAAACACCTTCCAAAAATTCAAGTACAGATCATTAAAAAATATGCTAGAAAATGAATAAAATTTTATACCTTGTTCGAAAGATCTATTAAAATTAAGAGTCGGATTTACCTTTTTGAAGGTCGAACTTACCCTGGGCACTTCTTATGTGGAGGTCTCTTAATACTAGCAGAAACAAAAGAAAAAAAAATACTAGTGAGCAGAAAAAAACAAACCTATCCTTTTCCTATTGAACTCGTGTTTTGAGGAATTCGCTATTAATTTTTTTGGAAAACCCCTAATTGATAGGGAGCCTGGGGCACGTGCCCTAAGTGCCCTTATGTGAATCCGGCTCTGACTTTAACCAATTTTTATTTTTAAGTCATGTTTGCGAATTATTTAGCTACAAAGTGCATCAAACAGATTAAAAAATTTTAAATCTTAACACGATGAAAGTCATGAAGAATTATGACGAAATTACCAAGTAGTACATTATTTTGACAGCTAATACACTTTATATGGTATTGTTGACGTCGTACGACGTGGTCCGTGAGTTAGTAAGGTTTTACTTGACGTCTTATGACGTCAATAACTGTCAATGTGTTAAGAGAAATGGAAAATTAAATTACCACGTAGTTGACTCCCATAGTAACACTTATAGTGAATGAATCAAATATATTTATAAGTAATTTCGTCGAATATACATATTTATCTATTTTTATGATAAATCATAAAAAAATATATTTGTGTGAATGAAAAACACTAGCTACAGTTTATGGAACACTGTTTCATATCTACAATTCACTTTCAATCTATTTCAAATTAATACTGATATAAAAAATTTTTGGTACCCACTTAATTTTAATTTTCCATAAAGTCCATAGATCACATCTAAATGCCGTGTGAAATTTTATATAAAAATATTATACTTTACCTTGCAACTAATTGTTTATTATATCTAATGATTTGAACTTAAGATCTATGTATAGATCTAGATCTAGATTGACCTTGATTTGAATAATACGAAGAAAACGGTATCAAATTGGTGGTACATAGTAAAGTGACTTAAGGCGTTATGCAAATAACAGGTCTAAGTTGGATTAGACGGTATCCGTTCAGGTGGGTACAAGGTCAAAATTTTCACAGGATTTGTCAGCGGACGGAAATTTAATTGATATTTTTATTTTATTTTATTACTATAAGAGAACTTGGTTGTTATAACTAATAAATATCAAATTTTATGATTATAGACTGGTATTATGGTTTGATATTTAAAAATATATTATTTGATTTAGTATGGTTATATCAAATTTGCAGGAAATTAAACATAATTGCATATTGGTATTGTCTTTTTTTGGAATTATGGAAGGATATTTGCTTTAACAGTACCTAATGAGGACACCGCTTCCTTGATTATTACCAAAAATTGTCTGAATTGTTTCCTTTTCTTAGAGATGTTTGGGGAAGCCCTCATTTACAAAAAGTCAAGGACCATTAATGTTTGATGTACTGACTAATTAATTCTTTTTAAGCTAAGGTAAAAATGTTAGCTTCTTTCAAGCAAATACATTTCTATTTTTGAAAATGATGAAGTTTCATTTAATGATATAACTGAATAGAAATCTATTTTCTAATGCTTCTATACCTAATATCTGACTTTAGTAAAAATACAACGAACGACTCCGAAAACCTATAACTTCGCTTCCAATTTCATTGTTTTGTTATTAAATTTTATTTGTGGTTTTTAAGGGCTAGAAAAATTTACGGTTAAGTGATTTGAATTGGTGTATTCAGTTAACTTGGGTGTGAACTTTCCATTTTTACCACCAAAATTACACATGTTTAATTTTGGTAAAAATTAAAAGAACAACGTCAAAAACTTATAACTCGTGTCCAGTTTTATCATTTTACTAGCTGTACCCGCGACGTCGTTCGCGCGTAAAATCAATGAGAACTATCTACCTAATAAATCTCTAACGGCCGGTTTTACATTCATAATTTTAAAGGTTCTTTAAATAAAGCTACTTTTAATTTAAAGTCGACTTTATTTTTAGCATTGTTTTACAATGATCAAGTCTGCTTACTTTTGTTAAAGGACTTTTAAGTGTTGCATGGATAAAACGAACTATGAATGATCGTAGCCAATCTTACATTTTAAAAAAATAACTATAGAAACGAAAATAGCAACATGATTGAATTTCAAAAATACGCATTTCACTCATTTCGCTACTGCCAGTGAGATTGGAATAGAAAACTATATTATTTCTTTTTAAAAGAAATTTATCATAAATAGGTGCAATGAATCATAAAAGAAATCGCGGGTAACCGAGAAATCGTTCAGCCAGTTTAACCCAAAAGGAATGTTTGATATTAAACCAAGACGTAAAAATGATTAAAAATATTATTGAAAATAAGCAAACAAATACAATTTTTATTTTATTCATTTAAGGTACGAATATTTTATAGAAAAATTATGCTTATAGACAAAATTCAATGATAATAAATAATCAGCAATAACAAATATGTTAAAGCCGACTTTAAGCAGTAAAAGTCGAGATAATTCTTACTTTAGTTTAAAGTCGACTTTTACACTAACGGAGCATTAAATTTGATTGTAAAACAGTACCAAAAATAAAATCAGTTTTAAAGTTGGCTTTAGTGTTAAAGTCGGCTTTAAATGTGAATGTAAAATCGGCCGTAACACTGACTGATTGACTGACAGATAGCGCACAACCTAAGCCGTTGGATTTGGAAGCATGAAATTTTGCACAGGAGTTCCATATATAACGTAGGTGAGCACTAAAAAAGGATTTTTGAAAATTCGTCCCGTTAGTGGGTTAAATAGAGAATGAAAATTTGTAGGGAAATTCGCAATTTTTGAAGCTGGAGATTTTATAAAAATACGTTACTATGGTTATTAAAACAAAAAAAAAAAAACGCCGTGAGCAGCGGAGCCCCATCACGGAAGTCGAATTTTTCCTTTCATCTTCGGTACTGAGTGTCTACAAGCGAAATATAATTGAAAGTCCACAAGCGATTTGTAATTTTGGTGGTTTCAAAACTGATGACGAGTGTCCGGTTGATCGGGGCTTTAAAAAAAGGTTTTAAGATTTTAAGGGCTGAATCTCAGTAAATTTCAATTTTGTGCCGATAGCAGTTAACAGGGAAAAAGCCAACACAATTCGTACGAGGGCATTTCTATCCATGCTTATCCGCCAATTGCCTTTGTGTTTTATTTTTAGATATTAAAAAAGGAACTTAAATAGTAAACTGGAAGGCTTTTATGAAGATATTTTTTCTTTCCAAAAAAATCCAAAATTTCTATTTTATAAATAATAAAAATCCAAAATTCCTAATTTATAAATAAACAGTGACTTTAATAACATTTTCAAATTACTTAATATGTATGTATGTCATTTATTAAAAAATTGTATTCACTTTTTTTAAATTTTTTAAAATTACTATTCGCCTACTTGTATTTAGAATAAAAGTAATGCATTTAAAACACAAATAACAATAGCATTCAATTCCGATGTAAAAATGGAAGAAGTGGGGGGAAAAGTAATGTGGACTCCCTAAAAGGTACTAGCTGGATACTACCTGAATACACGTACAAAATTTCAGCCCTCTAGGTTTCCTTAGAGAGTCTCTAGCTGTGTTAGAAAACAAGCAAAAAAAAAAAAGAAATATTGGCGTAAAAATCGTGGGGGTAAGGGTTAAAAGTTGAAACCCCAAAAAAACAGTGTCTGGCTATTAGCTTAACCTGTATACAAAATTTCAGCCCTCTAGGTTTATTTGGGGAGATTTTGACCCGAACGAAACTGATAAAAAACAAGAAAAATCATGTTCTTTTGGGTATAAAAATGGTGGGGGTAGGGGTTAAGAGTCGAGACCCCCAAAAGGCACCCCCTTGATACTAACTCAATCCGAATACAAAATTTCGGCCCTCTAGGTTTATTTGGGTGACCTGTGCGAGTGGTACAAACTTCGAAAACGTCGAAAATGCATGAAATTGTAGCTTAAAAATGAGGGGGGTGGGGGTAAAATATTAAAACCTCCAAAAAGCACAACCTAGGTACGAACTTTATCAACACACCAAATTTCAACCCTCTACGTTAATTCTGGGGGGCTGGGGGCCTGTTAGACCCAGCGAAAATCGTTTTTCCCCCCCTCTACTCCCACCAAATCGTCCTAGGAAGCTGAATTTTGGATATGTTGTAGATAATTGACCGAAACATTATTTAAAACCGGTTTGGAAAAGTTTTATTGCTTTTCCGCCCCCCACCACCCCCTTAAAGTTCGGGTCAGAAAAAAAATTTGCCCAAAATTTGACCCCACTTTGATAGTATGAGGTGCCTCGAAAATGAGCCCCATTTACCAAATTTCATCTCTTAACTTCCATAGGAGGGCCCTACACAAATTAAAAGGTGGCGGGAATATATATATATATATATATATATATATATATATATATATATATATATATATATATGTATATATATATATATATATATATGACATTTTTTTTTTCTATATATTCGTGTTCTACGAGTCCGAAAACGGATAGCGCCTCTACTCTCGCCTCTCGCAGCTCTTATCGTATAGACTGTATAAGTCTAATAATATCTTATTTAATAAATCATTAACACTGACTGACATCCTGAGATGTTGCCAATGGTAAATCCCATCAGGTGGATAAGTATAATAATTATAAAGCATTTGCATAGAACGATAGTTTTGCGTAATGCATGCACATGTTCAAAATGGTTTTTGTATTAGCGAATTTCCAAAACTGGAAATTCAGCTTTTACGCCAGGTGTCATGGTGCGACCTAAGCCCGAGACCATATCAGAAATATGTTTTGAGGTCCCTAGAATACGAAAATGATATTCACTAAAATTTATATATATATATATATATATATATATATATATATATATATATATATATATATATATATATATATATATATATATATGTATCCGCGCGATAACTCTCGAACGAAACGTTTAATGCTTATGAAATTTTGTGTGCGAATTCGATTTTCCAAATCGTTGGATGAGTTCGTCAGCCAGACACGTCGGATGCCCAGAAGTAGGTTTTCCGGGCGTTTTTTGTCAACAAAATGAGTTTTTTGCCAGAATTAAGCAATTTTTCAAATTTTTTTTTACACGAAGCGATAGTAAAAGGTAAAATGCATAAAAAATGTTTTTATACCGTTGCTCTAAATTATTTACTTTTCGAGAAAAACTAGGAAATATGTCGTTCTCCATTTCACTCGCACTCGCATTCTTTTTTTTTCTGTCTCATTTTTTGCGAGCTAAATTCGAAAAAAACCGCTTTATAAGTAGCGTGTCATGATTTTTTTAATCCAATTTAACGATTCGGCTATATTCTATTTCTCTGTCAGTTAAATGTTTTTATAATGTATCTCTGTTCCATTTTTTTTTACAAAAAAAATCCCGACGATATCTGTTATGTGATATGATCAGAATTTAGATTATATTTACACCTTCCTAAAATTAATAAGAGTTTGCTTCAATCGTATAAAAATTACGTTAAATCATATTCAAACAATAATATTTTTACGTAATTTTTTATCCAATTGACAATACAGTTATGATTAGAATTGTATAATCAGAGCATTCTAATATTAAATAATTTTGCACATTCAATTTTTTTTTTTAACAAAGAAAAATTTTTTTAAATTTTGACACATTCTTTTATGAAATTTCGATTAAGAAATATTAAAAAATTTTAAAGTGAATCATTTAAAAAGAGTTAAAAATAAATTAAAAAGGAAACATTTCTCTATTTTAACATATTTGTAAAGAAAATTTTACAGTTTACTTACAGTTTTTTGAAAAAATGTAATAACATTTTTACATACAATAAAGATTATATTTGAACGGTAGGAAATCCACAAATTTTTTTTTATTTCTTTAATTAATTATTAAATTTGGTTTTAGAAGAAAATCTTCGTCTAATTCGCTCCAAGCCGAAAGTATAGCCACTAATAAGGACATTCCACTGTTAAAATAAATGGAAAATATATTGAAATTTATTTAATGAAAGCCATTCATACACATTTTTAAAATATCCTTTTGAATTATATAACAAATAAAATCTGTGTAAAAAAATCTAATTGACGTGTTTTTTCTCAATTTGCTAATATTAAGTAAGGCTCGTTAATTAGGGAGTGATTGTGTCAAAATTTTAATATAAAATATGGTAATTTTAACCCTCTTTAAAAGAACATTTCGATTTTAACAATAAAAAAATTTTAAAAAGTGTTTTCGTTTTTCCCGGATTACCAAAAACTGTTCATAGGCATATCTGTGACTAAAGTTGCCTCCCTTTCTTAAGAAAATAAAGTATTTTTAAAATTTTGTGCAAAAGAATAAAACACAATTAACGAAAAAAAAGTACGCGTTTCCATATTTTTAAGATTTTGTAGTACAAGAAAATCCTTATAAATTCATCATATCTGTTATTGCATTTACTAGCTTTTACGCAATTTAATAAACAGTATCGTTTTGATTTTTTAAACTCATTTAAGACATTTATTGTTAGTGAGACATATTTGAATTATTTTCCTAACTAATAAATTAAATTCTGTAGACTGATGTTTTTGTAGGTAAAAAAAATTCTAGGTAACGTCTGTATGAGACAAAAGTCTGAAAATGGACGTAGAATCTCACTGTTATTAATTATTATGTCTTAGTCTTTTGAAAAATTATTTTTTGAACTAAAATAAGAATAGGAGGAATATAAACTTAGGGGTAAACGACAGGAGTATATAAACTTTATTTTAGATTCTACGTTTATTTTTACAGAAAATCATCAAGTACCTATTATTTCTTTTTTGGATGTATAAATACAAAAAGTTCGAAATTATTTTATATTAGAATTTCAATTTTGGTCGACCCTACGGGTTGTCCCCATTTACTCTTTTCTCGTCTCTTTTGACCCCAATTTTTCATAGAGAAGAAATTATACGATTTTTGTTAATTTTTCAAAAACCACCGATATTTTTAAATTTTTTTGGATACTGTTGATAAAGTGACCATCTTCGCGTAAATTTTTAATATATTAAAGATTAGGTACTCATAAAATAAATACAGAAAAATACGGTGTGAAGTCTGAATGCGTACCTATTCATCCTTGTCTACGGTAGCACATTTTTTATTGACATAAATATTAGAAACGCAGGAAAAGAGACCAGGAATCAACATAGAAGTGGATTATGGTACGATATATTTTCTGAAAAAAGTGCTTAGGACCAAAGTTATAGAGTTCAAAGTGATGCACTTGATGATGACTTTGAAGTTGACCTTGAGGTCAATTTTCAAAGTCATTTGAAAATCATTTAATATTTTTCAAAAGGAGTAGTTTACTTTTCATCCCTAAATGGTTCAAAGTATATTCGAACGAATTTCACATGCAAGATAGAAAATAAGTGATCAAGAAGTAATTTTGAAAAATACTTGCTCAATCGCAATCGGAAAAATAATAGTTAATCATATGTTGAATTGAATTCCTAATATGATAACTATAGAGTAGCAATAAAATTTTTAAAAAATTTTGAAAATTTCTAATATAACATAAAGTTAATGTTTAACTTACAATTGGAGTGATATTAAATCTTTTCTTAACTTTACTTCTAAAATTACTTACAAAAATGTTTTCTTCTAATTTTTTCTATAAATTTGCGCCTATTTTTTCATTTCATCAGGTTTTTATTTTTTTTATTTTAGAAAAATAACGCAACAAATCAATTTTGAAGATAGATTGAGTCAATACATGAAATTACTGCTTATAGGTATAGGATATGGTCAAAGTTCGGCAATGGCTAATCATTTTCAACTGACCTTGAAAATCGATTTCAGGGTCACTATCAAGTGCATCGCTTTAAATTCTACAAATCTGGTACTCAGCCCTTTTTTCAGAAAATATGTCGTTTCAAAAATATTTAGCTATAACTGTTTTCATCTACAGAGGTTGAATGGTGTTTTCTACCCCTAAAAAGCGTATTTAGCCGAAATAAAAAAACACGTATTTAATATTTTTCGCTGTTTAATAAGTATGTTAAGTTTCATTCAAATTGGCAAGTATTAGTTGGGTAGTGTTATTTGTCAGAATGTTTTGCCGATCTAGTTTTTTCAATATTTCTTTGCTCGTTTTCAGAATTTGTATTTTAATTTCTACGGACAAATAACTCATTCTTTTCTTCGATTTTAGTAACTTTTATTTGCTGATGTTGACCATTAATTGATCGAAACATATCAAATATTTTTCAATGATTTTTTTAGCGAATGTCGAAAATTTTGAAAATTTTTTCACCGTAATTAAGTAATTAAATGATGTCCACAAGAACCTTACGAACTACCATAAGTTATATGAGATCCCTAGGACCCGTTTTTTACTGTTAGGATAAACTTTTTACTAAAATTATTTTAGATGAATAAAGGTTATGTTGTATGATTTCCGCCAGGGTTTACTGTTCCCATTATTGTAAAAAATAAACTAACCGACCGATTTTGAAAATTTTTTCACTGTTAGAGAACTAAATTATTTTAGATGGATACAACTATGCTGCACAAAGTCCGTTCGGGTTCTTGGGTTCCAAAAATATCAAAACTAATTACCCAGCCGATTTTAAAAAATCTTTTACTCTTAGAAAGCTAAACTATTTTAAATAGGTACAGTTCTTAGATGAGATCCGCCAGTCCCCAAAATTTGGAAATTCGCTATGTTATGCAGATGCTGCGACAGGGGTATTTTCCCGTGGGAAGGAAACATTTTCCCGTAATTAAAGATTATACTATAGTTGAAAAAATATTCCCAGACACTTTTGATAGTTTCTTTGTCAACGTATGATTATCTTTTTCTAATTCCAGTTAAACAAATAAATAGTGCATAGGGTACTAATTGAACATTCGGTTACGAAATAATAATAAATAATAAATAACACTATTTTAAATTTTTATGTAAATTCTGTTTATTCAATAATAATTTGATTGGAGAAGAATATTTCTTAAAGCAACCGAAAACAAGTGACATTCATGATATACATGACATTCATGATATACTATTATAACAACTGTACGTATACGCATATATATGTTACGCTCAAAGATCGAAATCGCTCATTGAGCGAAAAAATCGACCACAACGCGTTATGGTTATTTAAAATCAGCCACAACGCGAAATTCGTGTTGTGGCACTTATTAAAACAGCCACAACGCGTTGTGGCTAACTCAAAAAGACCACAACGCGAAATTCGCGTCGTGGCTTTCATAAGATTTGACCACAACGCGACATGGTCATTTAAAAAAGCCATAATTCGTTCTAGACCGTTAGTTGATGGAATTGTGACACAACTGACAGGTTGTTATTTGTCAACTGGCGCATTGTAAATACCGTTGAATTTGTATTCATTGTTGATTGTTATTTCCAAATGTAAACATCAGTGTTCTAATCATGGCTAATAAAAAGCATGTATTTTATGATGAATTTGATGAGTTTATAAAGACAAATACCGATCCTAGTTTTTTCATTAGTAACGAACGATACCAAACGTTACTTCAAGACACAAAGGAGGCTCAGCTTCTTAAAAAAATCGACCTCTATCGTCAAAACATTATCGTCGTCTTAAACGATATGATGTTTTACAAATAAGTGACACGGAAGCTAATTGAATATGGATCTAATAGTATTTGAGATTCAAAAATCCGTTATTTTTGTAAGGCTGATGAACTGTTTGACATTTTGTCTTTTTAAATTTTTTAAAATAATTATTGACACTGCCCAGTGGCTCTAAATTGTAATTTTAAAACAGAACTTTTTATTTACATTTTCTTTGAAGACTACTATGCTGAAATTCATAAAATTAAACGATGGATCGCCCATTGTTTGATTTAAAAAATTTAAATTATAACTCGACTGTTTGTTAATCCGTTGAAGTTCATAAATAAGGGTACTTGACTGAAATTTAAAAAAAAAAAAACTATTCTAAAAGCTTTGTTTTTGTATATAAATTAAGTGACCTTTTTATTTTGAATAAATTCTGTAAGAAAAGATCAAATACGTAACTACAATTTTAAAATGAAAATTTGGCGCGAAAACCAATTCATTGTAATAACATCAAAATGATATCAAGATGGTGTCAAGTGAAGTCGCTTGGCGTTGTTTGTTGGTCTGTTACAGCTTAAAGGGGTATTGTAGTCTAGACTAGAAGTTCGATTTTGAGATGATTTTACGGGCGTAATAAAAAAAAAACAAAACATTATTAGTATCCATTTTTTTAACAATTTTTTATTGATATTTGAAAAGTATAAAAATGTATAAAAATTTTAAAAAAATTCAAAATTGGAATCAGTACAGGCCAGCAAAGTGGGGACTTAAAAAAAGGTGTCTCCTAGTTGATGTGATGTAGCCGATTTGAAAAAATTAATTTTTTCACAAAATGGCGGCCATTTAAAAAAAGTTATTTTTCCGCTTCCATTTTCCAACTTCGAAATTTTTTTAAAAATAGTGAAAAAAAGAAATTCCAAAAACCGCTACGTCGGATCAATTTTGATAGTATTAAGAAGTTCTGTACCAAATTTCAAGTAAATCGGTACATTAAAACTTGAGATATCATGTCAACCGTGTCGAAAAAAGCAGTTTAGAGTAATTTATATTAAAAATTTGAATTTAACACTGAAAGGATACAAAGTACACAGGAAAAAATAACCATTACTCCGAAAATAATTCGAATTTCCGTAAATCCTTTTAGAAGCTTATTCTTAAAGATTTAAACTTTGAAAATATGAAAAAAAGAAAAATCGATTTTTTCGAATTTCTAGACTAAAATACCCCCTTAAACAGATTTTAATGCATGACTATGTATTGCTTAAAAATAACTAATTTGCAATTCAGTAGGTACCTATATGAGAAATAATTTTGTTATATTTACTAATATAAGATTACGAATTCAAAATGAATAAAAATTTAATTAAAGGCTTTTATTATTTAACATCCTGAATCCTATACGTTAGTTGACAAATAAGAACCTGTCCGTCGTATCACAACTGCATCCGCTAACAATCTAAAACGCGTTGTGGCTTTTTTAAATGACCACGTCGCGTTGTGGTCAAATCTTATAAAAGCCACGACGCGAATTTCGCGTTGTGGTCTTTTTGAGTTAGCCACAACGCGTTGTGGCTGTTTTTATAAGTGCCACAACACGAATTTCGCGTTGTGGCTGATTTTAAATAACCACAACGCGTTGTGGTCGATTTTTTCGCTCAATGAGCGATTTCGATCTTTGAGCGTAACATATACATAAAATAACTGAATGACTGGATTCATTGCAAAATATTTAATACTATTACCCTAGGGCCACATTAACGGTTAATGCCGTTAATTATCGCGTTAATCGGCATTAAATGCAGGTGTGACCAAAACTTAACCCGTTAATTTATTAACGTCATTAATAATGACGTTAGACATTAGGCGATAACTCCTGTGGCGGTCTTTTTGGCACATCAAAGGATTTTAGCGCGTCACTTATGGCGTTAAAAATGGTGGCTACACATGCCTGGACATTCTACCACATCATTCTATGCTGTACATATGTGCGATATGTATCATATGTATAAAAGGGTAAGTACGGGAGAGATGCCGCGTCGGGAGTGATGCCGCAGTAGCCATAGTTCGTCGGTTGATTGACAGATAGCGCTATTGATGGATTATATGTTTAAAATAAGTTACTTATTTAAGCTGTATATGGTAATATTTATGATTAGTCCATCAGTTTAGTAATTATCCAACTTTTTATTATTGAAAAGTACGTTTTTTAACATAATATTTTATCAGCCATTTAATTCATTAGAATTTAAGAATGTATACTTCATTGTTTTAATGAAAATGAGTTTTGTTATTAATTTAGGTATATTTTAAAAGTACTGTATAAAATTTTAGGTTGAAATTCCGCACTATGCTTGCTATAGCAACATGCGGCATCTATCCCAACAAAAAGGAGAGACGCCGCATTTAAAGTTGGTATAGATGCCGCATCATATTACATGTTAAAAACATAGACCTATATACCTTAATTATGCAATTTTTTTTTTTGGACTGTAAATTATGCCACGTAAATATAAAAGATCCATTAATGGATCAGGAATAGCCCTCATATTAGTGAAGATAACGAAAATAATGATGACTGCCTGTGTATTGAATGTTTTGAAAGGTACTCAGAAACAAATAAAAATTTGACTGGTTAAGATGCATTAAGTGCCAAAAATGGTTACATATGGCATGCATCATGTATGGAGATGTGTGTAAAATGCAAAATTTTTAATATGAACTATGCCGCGTCTCACCTTCTTTGATGCGGCATCTCTCCCATAGGTGTGGGAGAGACGCCGCTTTGCAGGCTCTACAAAAATGTTAATTATGAATCCTTTATGACTCAAAATTTACAATTATTTATAAATAATTGTAAAGAACAATGTTTATATTTATTGTGTACCAAATTTCAAATCAATTAAATGCTTACTTTAAGAATTATCAAGTGTTTTCAAAATGTGCGGCATCTCTCCCGCATTCACCCTAATATGTCTATTTATGTATTTCCAGGCAACAAGAACAATCATTTTTATGTTGCATGTTTATGTACTTATGTAGTACGGTATATCATCGATATAATCATTTAAATAAAAGCGTTCATACCATTGTTTTAAATTTAAAATAAAAATTATTTAAAATTTTCCTCTTTTTAAATTAATAGTATTTACATAAAATTAAGATTTATATTAATTAAAAATAAAAATGGTATTCATTTTTGTTTTAGCACGATAATTATCGAGATAATACGTTAAATGCTATAGCGTAGCCGTTCAATTTACGCGTAGTTTAAGTCGTTATATTAACGCCATAATTATTGCGTTTATAGACATTAGACATTACGTTAGACGTTAACATTAGTGTGGCCCTAGCATTAAAAATATAATTTTGAAAAACAAAAATCAGTGGATGTCAATATGTACTGCTTAGAATTTTCAAATCAGTTAAAATCAAACGAAAATAGTTTATTCTAATTGAAAATAACATATTTCACTTTTCTCTACAGTATTGCATCATTTTTTTAACTTTGTAAATAGCGTAGTGCAATTAGTCATTATTAAGGGAAAATGACGGAATCCATTTATAATGAATGGATTTCAATAATTTTTTTTTTAGGTGGTTTTCTAATGGCATAAAGTAAAAAGTTTACCCATTTAAAATTACCGCAATTTTGTAAATTCGTAAATTTTCGGAAAAAACAAAAAAAATTAGAGATATCAATAAAAAATGCAATTATGCAATGCAATTATGCAATAGCAATAATGCAATTAGAGATATCAATACATCGATTTTTAAAATTTTTGTCTGTCTGTCTGTCTGTCTTTTTGTCTGTCTGTTTGTCTGTCGGTCAGTCTGTCTGTTCACGCATCACGCAGAAATTACTGAACGGATTTTGATGAAATTTGGTATGATGATAACTTATTACCTGGGTCAACATCTAAGATACTTTATACTCCGGGAAAATGTCTCATTCCCACGGGAAAATAGGAAAATCATTTTCAACATGTGCACACACTACGGAAAATTACTGAACGGATTTTGATGAAATTTGGCTTGGCGATAACTTATTACTTGGGTCAACATTTAAGATACTTCTTATTCCGGGAAGATATCTTATTCCCACGGGCAATAGAAAAACCATTTTGAGCATCTGCACACATTACCCACGCAAAAAGTATTGAATGGATTTTTATGAAATTTGGTGTGGTGATAACTTATTACCTGGGTCAACATCTAAGATACTTTTTAGTCCGGGAAAATGTCTCATTCCCACGGGAAAATAAAAAAAAAACTATTTTGAGCATGTGCATGCATTACGCAAAAATTATTGTTCTATGCAAGTTCTGTATAATTATTACATTTATATACTGAGTTGATAACAATGTGTCGCGCGAATGACGTCGCGGGTACAGTTAGTTTAAACTAATTTTCGTCGACGTTGCCACTTTCGATGTCATCCATTAATATTATTGGTGGAGCATTCAAGCAGCTAACTCCTTTACATTGTAAACACGCTACTGAACAATGTAAGCCACTCTTTCTACATCCACAAGCAGAGCTACAACCAGTTTTACAAGAACAAAAAATCATTTTTAATAAATTTTCAGATGCCGATGGTTGGTTCATTGTGACTGGTACTAAAAAATTATCTTTTTTTGCCATCCCCATTCTTCTGGCAACTTTTCATGTCCCATCCACAACTGTACTTGCAAATATACTCTTTTTATATGTTCTAAGCTAGCATCGTGGGTAGGTATCAATGAAGCCAAATTGACACAAGTATTTTTACTAGTAGCTTTAAGAAAGAATCGGTATCGATAATTATTTATGTTACATTCATTTTTAGGAGCACCATATAATGCTAAAATGCATAAAATACCCGATTGCAAAATATCGGAGACGACAGCATTTTCATTAGTGAAGATATTGGCAGCATCTTGTAAATCTGTGCGACTTTCAAATAATTTAGCGAATTTAATTTTACCCTTTTTGTAAAAAGCTGATGTTGTATCACATCCAGTTAAAGCATATAAAAATAGAATATGTTTCTTACACATTGGTAATGCCTGTTCAATACTTTTATTGGAGTAAATTTTTGCGGGTACTTTTCCTTTTGCTGGTTTCAGAAAATATATTTCTCTATGGGTAGGTGTTACATTTTACAAATTCATTACATTTTAAACGGTCTCTCGATGATCCGGCTTTTTCGTAAATCCGGCCTACCGGCCGCCCATTTAAGCCGGATTATCGAGGTCTTACTGTACATGCAATACCTACCTTTCAAGGACGTTTGCTATCCCTTTGTATACTTTATATAGAATTTAAATAATTCTCAAAAGAAAAGAAAAATATAGCTGCAGAAAGAATATATTATACTAAAAGTAACGTCATTTTCATTAAACTACCCTTAAAAAAAAAAGAAAAAAAAGCGGAAGATTTAAAGAGGTAAACTTTTTACTTTTGAGTATAAGAAATTCAAAAAATCCAAAATCATTCAAATCCATTCATTATAACTGTATTCCGAGGTATAAACCTAATTGCATTGGACTAAAAGATGAAATATTATTATCTCAAATATTTAAAAAACTAAATAAAAACCACTGATTAAGGACACTGGTGTAGTGCTGAAGAGTGTACGACAACGACAAGAAAGAAGGAAACCTACAAAAGTGTCTGGGAATATTTTTTCAACTATAAGTGTTGATTCAAATAATAAGTTATTACCACACCAAATTTAAAAAAAATCCGTTCAATAGTTCTTGGCAATGTGTGCATATGCTCAAAATGGTTTTTGTATTTTCCCGAGGGAATGAGACATTTTTCCAGAGTGAAAAACATCTGAAATGTTGACCCAGGTAATAAGTTATCATCGCACCAAAAATCATAAAAATCCGTTCAATAGTTTAAGCATAATATGTGCACATGCTCAAAGTGGTTCTTCTATTTGCCCATTGGGATGAGACATTTTTCCAGAGTAAAAAGTACCTTAGATGTTGCCATAGGTAATAAGTTACCAAATTTCATTAAAATCCGTCCATTAGTTTTTGTGTGATGTGTGAACAGACAGACAAATAGACAGATAAAAATTTTAAAATTCGCTATAGCAGTACAATTTTCAAAAAATATTCCATTTACAGAAACGGTCTCGTTACAGATTGATTATATGTATAGATTTATGATTTTTAAAGCATCGAAGAGTTTTAGTAAACTTGAAAACATAATCAAATTTAAAAAAAAAAAGAAATTGTTTTTTCTCAAGTCAAGTGATTCTGCATGTTTAAGTTGGGTCAAAACGAGGAAAACGTCTCCAAAAACCTGTATTAGACTTTCAGTTTCATCATTCTATCATTTCATTTACGGTTTTTAAATCATTGATAACTTCAATTAAACTTGGTGACGCATCAAATTAAAAATGTCCATTTTTCTTAAATCAGGAATTATGAAAGTGATCTGAATTAGGGTGATTTGTTAGGTTATAGTCATTTGAGTGTAAACTTTTCATTTTTACTATCAAAATGACAAGGTTATTTTTCATATGTGACCAACGCGACCGATGTCATTTTTTCCAGTAGACCTACTAGGAATAAATAAAATAAAATTCTTCCCCGAGTTCAAAACACACGAGCAATACAGGGTGTAAAACAAATAACTTTCGCCCTTTTGTGGAGTGACTCATAGCACCCTGTAGACACTAAAACTGCAAGAATTTTTTCGTAATTAACAGTCGCGTCAACCCTCAACAGGATACGAGTTATTTCCCTTACACCCTGTATATATATATATATATATATATATATATATATATATATATATATATATATATACAGGGTGTAAAACAAATAACTCTCGTCCTTTTGTGGGGTGACTCATAGCACCCTGTACACTAAAACTGCAGGAATTTTTTCGGAATTAACAGTCGCGTCACCCCTCAAAAGGATAAGAATTATTTCCTTTACACCCTGTATATAATATATACACATACATATATACATATATACATATAAATATTTATGTATGTGTGTATATACATTATATACACCGTGTAAAGGAAATAACTCATCCTTTTGAGGGGTGACGCGACTGTTAATTCCGAAAAAATTCCTGCGGTTTTAGTGTCTACAGGGTGCTATGAGTCACCCCACAAAAGGACGAATGTTATTTGTTTTGCACCCTGTATATTAGTTTCAGTGAGAATAATCGCTATTATAATATTAAAATTTAAATCACTTGCATGTATGTACCTACCTTTGTTATTGGGTAATCTCTAAAGGTTATTGTTGACAAGAGACAAAAAAAATGATGTCAAATTTTTTTGGGTGTGGTCCTCTAATGTGTATTCATAAACAAATAACCTTGGCATCTACATAAACACTAATTTATTTTTAAATAATAATACATAATATTTGTATGTTAGTAATTTGATTGTAATCAAATATTCAACATCTGAATCATTCTAATGGTTTGGGAAATTTTTTCGAAAGATTTGATCTGATTTTAAGAGAAAACATTACATAATTACTCTGATGTTAAAGTTTGATAAAAATTTAAAAATTATACTTGTTGTACAGGTGGTTCATATAAGGACTTACGCACTGTATCCAGACTTGTTGAACAATGAGATTTTTTTAGGAAATTTTTTTTTTTTTTCGTTACAATAAAGTCATCAAAATACAGATTTCCTGGATTTATAGTACCTATACATTTTAAAGTATACAAAAATATTTTTTGTTTTGATTTAAGGTACAAAATAGCATCGCGGCAGTAAGTAAGGTACCTAAGGCATTTAAGGCCCAGAGGGTAATAAGGCCCATTAGCTATATTTCTTACCAAGAAAAGTTCTCTAACTTATCAACAAGTTTAAAATGAACTTTCAATCATTTCAAAACCAGATACAAAAGTTGAGCTACTCACAGTAACAAACTCATGTCATATTTTAACAAACAAATTTAGAGGTTACATTTTCGTTCGTTGATATAAAAATTGTGCACATTGTGAGTGTTATATTAATGATTTTTTAAAGGTATATTTCTTTCAAATTGTTATCAAAACTGAAAAAAATTAATATTCTTTAAGTTTTACATCAATTAATTTAGTTTATTTCTAAAGTATTTATATAAAATGTATATAAGCATAAATATTGACATGTTGATAATAAGGCCCATGCAAATTTTGTTTGGGCTTTATTACCAACACAATTAAAATCAAACACTACAAAGTCAAATCAATTAAAACAGGTCTGAAGTTATTAACAAATGAAGCAAAATTAGGCGCACAACCTTAAATTACTATAGTTACTCTAATATAAAAATAACAAAAAGGAAAAAGGACAAAAAACTAAGTACATTTAATTTTGATTTATTTGTTGCATTTGTTTAATGATGCCAGATCAGTTTTAGTTGGTTTGGTCGAATTTTTATTTTTATTCCTTAGTGTTTGGAAGTATGGCTGATAAAAAGAAGAGAGCGTTGTGGTCTGAGGAAGCACTGGCATCAGCCTTAAGTTATGTCACTCGACATGGCAATCAAAGAGAGGTTGCAAGGAGATTC
Organism: Brachynemurus nebulosus; assembly: GCA_035578155.1. Lineage (NCBI taxonomy): Eukaryota > Metazoa > Arthropoda > Insecta > Neuroptera > Myrmeleontidae > Brachynemurus > Brachynemurus nebulosus. The sequence continues at coordinate 2,444,832 of JAPWDM010000003.1, forward strand.
GGAATTCTAAGAAGAACTCTTAGATTTAATATTTATTTATTTCGACTTAATATATTCAAACACCTAGTACTTGACTTATTCGAAAAATATGATAAAAAAATTAAAAATTAAAAATAATGACTTAGGTAATTTTTTTTATTGTTGTTTTCAATAACAGTCACGTAGTCAAGCGGGATTCAAGGATTTTCGAAACTTTTCTGAACGTGTAAAAATAACAAAATATTTTGATATGTAAGTTCAAGTTATTCTTAAAGTATTTTCAAGTTCAAGTTATTCTTAAAGTAATTAAAATCCCCCAATTAATTTAAAAAAAATAATAAATGTACTATTTCAGGCAGTTGTAATAGGTGGGCCTTATTTTCTACACCAGTCGGAAATAAGGCCCAATTGCAGACACTTTTTAGAATCAAATTTTTGACTTGTATAATTATAAATTCATTAATCTTTTTAGGAATTTTTATCAAAAAATAAGTAAATACTTATAATTAAATACTATATTTTTGATATTTTATAAGATATATAAATAATAAGCATATTTTGCTTAGGTGGGCCTTAATTGCCTTAGGTACCTTATATTATTATGTAAGAACACTTTTTTTCCGTGGTTGGTTGGGTAGAACCGCAAGCGCCTGGAGAAATAAAAAATATTTCTGATAATCTACATTTGTCTTTCATTGGAAGTGCTTACAATTATTAAGAAAATAAGATTGATTTTTGAAAATTTCGCATCCGTTTTTTTTTTTGTTGACTTTTGTTTCAAATTGTTTTTAATTAAAAAAAAAAAATTAAAGTAAATCGAATAAAAATTGCCTAAGTTACGTTGCTCAACAGTTTGAAAAGCGTCATTTTGAGAAAAATGTATGTAATGTTTCGCTATGCTAGGACTATCTATATAGCATTCCTTCCAAACCTAAATTTTCCTCTTCAGTCTTCATTCAGAGCGATGTCAGGGGCGGCGTAAGCTTTTTCAACATTTCGGTACTCTCGGAAGCGCCTTGAAAAAATGTTATAAAAATTTTTAAGAAATTCTTCTCGCTTAGAATTTTTTTGAAATATCATTTAAGTCTATAAAAAAAGTGGGGATAAAGTTATGGAGTAAAAGTTTTTAGAATATTACTTACTTATGATGTTTTTTCAAAAGAATTGGACTATTAAAAATACACGGGTTAAATTAAATAAAAATCTTCAACTTTTTTTTTCTTAGTTTTTTATTTATTTTTAATTAATTAGTTAAATAAATAAAAAGAAGAAAACGGTAAAAAAATTTAAAAACAATTATTTATTTATTACAAGCATAATAATAGTTATTACACAATATTTTATAATTAGCTAAAATTAATTACATCTAACTAGACTTTTTCTCAAAACAAAAATTCATCAAAAACATTTCACTTTTTTGTTGGTTTTTTTGTTGTTTTTTTGTTTCTTTTCTTAAATTAAATAATAATTTATTGAAACATAGTCGGCGTCAAATAAATTTTCCAGAAGAAAATAAAAAATCAATCAATATTGTATTTGACGTCGACTATAATTATTAATTACACATGCTTACAAATTATTACACAATATGACAAATTAAGAGTGTTAGAGATATTTAGTTGAATTCAAAATTGTTTCAAATGTAGAATTAGAAAATAAAAGTGTTTTTATTTATTATTGCACCTTTGTTTATTAATTATGTATGCATTAGTTGTTATAATTCAATTTTTCCAATGTACTTTCTCATTTCTTTTTTTCTTTTACAAATGTGGTCATCAAATATGTAACAGACAAGAAAATACGTATCTGTTGTATCTGTGTATAAATTTACATTCCGATTACGGTACTTGTTTCACCTTTTTCGATATACATAACTAATAAGGAAATCGAAAAAATAAAGATTCCATTTTTGACGGCAGTGTTTATGTAAGTTATCAATTTTTTTTTCTTTGAAAAAGCAGATATTATGGCTGGTATTTGAATTATTTTGTTAGGGTAATAAATCTTCCTGGCTAATGATCTTGAATACGAGTCAGGCGTAAAGCCCATATAGAAAGCCTATCCGTTAAGAAAATTGCAATTTAACAAAACTGTAGTAAAATTAAAGGTTATCTTATGGAAATGGGAAAATTTTGTTATTTTTCAGTGTTTGGTGTCAAAAGCAAGGTGAATCTATTTAAACATGTATATGAATTTTAAAAATTAATTTTTCGAATAAAAGCAATACAAAAAAATTTTAGTTTTCGCAAAAATATATTTAGACAGTACAAACCCAACCTTTTTATTTAAATTAATGAAAGTTTCAGCGATAACACATTTAATGGTAATTAAGAATCATTTTTCATGATAATTTTCAGCCAGACACGGACAAAATAATATGTAATTTCAAACTAGTTTCCAACACAAAACTAATAATTATATAATTATTCTCTTTTTTTAAAAAAAAAAAAAACTAGATTTCTATATTTTTAATTAAATTTAACTCAAAATTTACGTTATAGTTATAATTGAAATAATTTTTCATATTACCTAATTTTTCTAGACAAAACTAAAAAAAAAAAAAAATAAAATAATTAACACCAAAATAGTTTTGACTGAATGCTCATACATACATACATACATGAAAAAAAAACAAAGGAGACACGTCATAATAAAAAACAAAATATAATCATAATCAGTAATCAGTGGCGTAACAATGCATTATTGTTTACTGTTGCAAATTATTAAATATATTTACTATATTACACAATAATCATTTTTTTTTGCTTCAAACATAATTAATTTTTTCTTAATTTTTCCATTTTTTATAAACATACACACAACAATAGTCTATATTTCAAAGACATGAAAAAAATAATAATTTTCACACATAACAATAGATGTCAGACATGTATACACAATTGCACGAACACTACGTATTTGTTTATTTTTTTTTTTTAAATTTTTAAATTTTTTCTTTTAATGATATTGTTATAAAAACAAAAAGAAACACAATATTTTTCTTCTTTAAATGATTGTTTTAGTTTCATTATTTTATTGTATGATTGATTTTCGTGACGGAGAACGAACGAAATTTTCATTCTTGAAAAATGGCAACTTGAAGTAGAAAATCATGAATCATTTTTCATGCGATTTCTATTCAAAACGAGGAAATAACGAACTGGAACAGAAAATGATAAAGAAAATTATAAATATAAAATATTCATTAGATAGTAAACTTGTATTATTTTATTAGTAACTACTGAACGGATTATATTCCGGTGCTTATTAACACGTTGACGGTCATGAACACCGTACAGCGTCAAGTGAACCGTGACTAACAGTGACACAACGTCGTATCACGTCAAGAATTTTATGTCGAGTGTAGATTAATAAGGTACATATTATACAAACATAGCTCGCGCTCTGTCCTAACATAATAAGACCGCAGTTGCAGGGTATGCTCTACAATATATTATGTATTGTACAATACACCCTTCGTACATATCGTACCGATTGTTCCTAGACAGTGAACGCGCTACGTTTATTTATATACCTTATAACAATAATTGGTGTATTACTTGCTAAAACAGTGTATATCAGTTTCAAAATTTATTTTATGATCTTTTTTTAGGGATAGATGGGTGCACTTTCAATGAGAGTTATCGGAAATAATGTTATTACAAATTCAAATTACGAAAATTATGTTTCATACAATTTTTCGAAAGTTTTCCCCGTTCTTTGTCCAGGGTGAGGGAATCCATATTTCATGCTACGATTTCTATATAATTGCAAAATTTCAAAAATTATTCAGTTCTGATAAAAAACAGTCAAAATTCTCGTAAGTTACCTACATGACATGAAAAAAAATTGCCCTTAAAATAATTGGGACGTTTTGTTATACCTTTCGACTAAATTTCCAGTACCTGTATCTGATACCCAATTAATTTTCAGCTTTGAAGTGTTATTTCTGTTAGTTTCTTTAGTTTGATTCCAATTATTTTTCTAATGATGTCAGTTGTAACATCACAGTATAACCTCTTTTTATGCGTTCATATATTCACATTATGTACTTTGTGGGGCATTGTTTTATGAACCATATAAAAAAAAGTTGTGAAAAAAAATCGTACAAAAATGTATTGTATAAAAAATGACCGCATGAAACGAAGTTATACGGTACTTTTCTTAAAAATTGCTAAATATTTTGGATAAGATTTCACGTTTTTTATGATAGCCAGCAAGTTAGACTAAAATTATACCCTCCAAGAAACTACCTCCCTCCAAGAGTAGACATTTGTTATAGAACATACACACTTAGGCCCGATCCACACTATAGTGCCGATATCGGTACGTTCCCGCTCCAGTCTCGCTCCGATTTAATCTTGTTGTGTTCACAGTACAGAGCTGATGCCATGCTGGTACCTATTCGTTCTCCATTTACATTATAATGCCGCTCTCGATACGCTTCCAGTCCGATTCAAATATCTTTTCGTAACAACTGAATGCAAGCGGAGCGGAGTGGAATCAAAAAAGTGGTTACTAGTCTGATATCGCTCCGATATTACCTGAGTGGTATTGGTATTGGAGAGGTACTGGAGCGGGACTGGACAGCGACTGATATCGGAGCGATGATGTGAATACACTCAGTGTTTTTTGCGTAAGAATATTTTATCGAAACGGCAGCGTAGCGATATCGTATCGAGAGCGGAGTGATAATGTGGATCAGGTCTAATAATTGTTGTAATAAAAATTTTAAAAAAATAATTCTAGCAGTTGTATATTTGCAATTATTAAATGGAAATTTTACATTGATAACAGAAAAATACAACAAATCTATTTTAAACAAACTAGTTTAGATTTCTCTAATTTTCACTTAGCGGTGTTGCGCGCCTGGTGCATTGACTATTTTAGTAATAAATTGCACCAGTAGTAGACAATCTTAGAGCATTCATTGCACAGCTGATAGACAATTAATTTTATAGATTTAATAATAACGGTAAACAAACTATGTACACGTATTTAAAGTGCTATTACCTGTCAGACCTAAGCGAAACAAGAAATTGTTTGCTAAGGAAAGTAAAAATGACATACATACATATTTTTGAAATAATAATTACTTTAGTGGTCGCCGGGCAATTTCAATTGGGAGCACAAAATGATTAGTTATTAAATTTACTAAAATATTATTACATAACGAAAAACTTGTTAAAATTTTTGATAATTATATAAGTAAATGTGTTATTGATAGAATTTTTTGAAAAGTCAATTTAAATGAAAAAAGTAATTTATTAAAATTATTGCATTGCCTGCTGATAATTTGCAAATTAATTAGTTTGATCAAGTAATTCGACAGGAGAATGGCCAAGTAATAATGTTGAATTTGTTGGTGAGAAATATGATAAGTATGTAATATTTGTTACACCAAAAAATAAATATTGTTTTTTGAGGGGGGGGGAGAATTTAAGAGTCCGTTGTTCCGTAAGTAACATCCCACATAACGTGACGAATTTTTGATTACAAAAATAGGATAATAGTCCAAGAAACGTTTCTTATGTAATTTTTTACGCTTTTTGCAACAACGCATAAAAACATTTCGAAAAATTTTTGAATTTTTACAAATTTTGGCTAAAAACTCATTTTTTGAGGTTCCGAGCAATGAGCATCGAAATTCGAATATGTCTGGCTGAAGAACTCATCCAAGAGTTTATAATTTCCAACGTTTTCATTTTTCGTAAAAATCGAATGTTTCGTTCGACAGTTACGGTCTTAAATCATTAATAAGTGAAGCAAAATTAGACGCACCTACTTTTCTGTCTCTTTTTCACTTTGCTATTTTTATTTCATTTGTTCTATATACAATAAAATTTTCCTTTTTGTCTCTTGTAAGCTTTGTCGAATATATTTATCTACTTTTATGAGAAACCGTAAAAAATATCCTAAAATATCGTATATATTTAGTCTGTGAGGAACCCTGAAGTAATGAGTGTCAAACACGTATTTGGTGAATTTTTTTTATCCAAACGAGAGGAATATGACATTTTTTTTTAACATTAAACTCAGAGATCTAGAAGATTTTTAGCACCTCTAATAACAAAATTACACATATCCACTCTGATTTTATATTTAAAAAACTATTATTGTAGAATTCTGATATTATTTAAAGTTTCTGTTTGAGAAAAAATCATTTTTCTAGAAGTAGAATTTCTCTTTTGAAAATTGAACAAGAATTTAACTAAATCACCATCTGGTACAATGAAACAATAATTTCAATAAAACGTGCCCGCAAGAGTTAAACTAGCGAGAAAATTAATGATGTGTGTGATGCGCAGAGATATACAAGATACCCCTTAAAAAGTATCTGAAATACAAAATACAAGATACTTTTAAAAATGGTATTTGAGATGCCAGATACAAGATACTTGTGAAAATGGTATTTGAAATACTAGATACAAAATACGTATTTTATAAATACTTTTTTAAGATAAAATACTTTTTTTAAAAAAAAAAGAAGTTTTTATTAATTTTGAGATTTACTTAGTTTATTTCCTTACACATTAATTGGATATTTATTATTATTTTTACCTAATATTTAAATAGTTATATCAAATTAACAATAAATTTTTAAACTCACAATTAGAACCAGTAGCACCCCGAGAGTTTTCAAGCGCATATGTGACGTCATAATGTTTACTTAACTGAAAACATTAATATATTTTTATTTTGAATTATTCATGCTATGCAGTTATTGCTTGTTATAAACATTTTTATATTAAATATCTCAATGACGTCATAAACATCGCATTTTGTAGTGCTGTTTACAACCAAATGATATTTTTTAAAATTTAATTTAATAAGTTTTGATTAATTTATTATTATTTTTTTTTATATATCAACGCTAGCAATAATAATAGGGCGCAGGCGCAGCGAGAGTGGTGACGCGATGGAGGCAGACAAAAACAAATAGATCATAGAGTCTTTTGATTGATTGATTAATTAAAATTTTATTGAGAAATTAAAATTTTAAGGGCTCAGTTTTAATTCAACCTTATGATGGGATTAATTGGTAAAGATGGGTAAAAGTATTTTAGCAAACTTAAGTATTTAGAAAATACTAAGATACCAAAAGAAAGTATCTAAATACAAGATACAAAATACATTTTTTAAAAAGTATTTCAGATACAAGATGAAAATACGTATTTTGTGTCTTGTATCTGTATTTCAAATACTTGTATCTTAAATAAGTCCCATCTCTGGTGATGCGTGATGAAGAATATTTGTTTCAATTTGAAATGAGGAAAAGTTATGAGAAAGGCAGTGAAATAACCTTCTCTATCGGGAAAAATTATATTGTTGTAATGGACAATGCACCATTCATGCTAATAACGGTAAAAATCAATTCCAGTTTGATTGTTTTAATCAATTTTTATTTATTTATTAAGACATTGGCAAAATGATATTAATTAATTGATAGCGCAACTAATTACAATTTTATAAAATGAAAATATTTATTATTAACTTCCTTTCATTTTCTAAATAACCGCATAAAACAGAAGTAAATATACGTAATACGTTCATGTATATAATAATATAGTTTTATATATCTGTGGTTCCTGATCAACTACATCTGCGCAGAGTCGCATTTACTTAGAGCACATGCTCGAAACAAAATAGGGACGTCCAAAATTTATTGAAATTAAAACACAAAAAGATTGTTCTTTGTAAATTATTCAATTTGCATCTCATAAAACGTCCACAATTCTTTTAAAAGCCCTAATCGATGTTGTATTTCTTTTGAGTATGACCGGTGGTTTAGTTTTTCGGAAGTAGTAATCGTAGTAATGATTGGGATTGATTAATTTAACAATTTGCCCGCCTTAGAAGGGGCCTTCACATGGAAAGTGTCCGGAGGCCTCTTAAAGATAAATTCGGCCCTGTGTTTTAATGTTTATTAGGGAAATTATATTGGTATAATGAATTTAGAAATCAATCATAGTATAGAAATTACGACCATGAAATACCAACTAAAATATCAATAATTATATTACGATTTTTTTTATGGGTAACTAATTTTTATGAAGTTGTTGAAGGTTGCAGATATTCTTCTTTGTATAAATGGCAACTCTGATTGGCTACAAATTCTAGAAGGTACCGTTTTTGATTTGAATTTTAAACTGAAAAAATTTCGACTCCATAGTTTAAGTAACTGATGCAGCTTGATTTTTAATTATATATTTTTATATATTTTAAATCAGAATTATATTAATAAGTTTTGAAAAATAAAAAATTGCCAGAATATTTTAACGGCTATTAAGTGTGTACCCAGACACTCTCAAAATTGTTGGAAACACTTGGATGATATTTACTTGATGCAGACCAAAATTTATATACGATATTAACTAAGATTTTTTAAACGTATTATGTTTTGAAAGTAGTAGACACTGACTTTCTTATTTCAAATGGAAGACGCCATTTCTGATAGCAAATTTAGATTACACAATGAATTTGAGTTTCAGTATTTTAAAAGCACTTACTTATACCTATATAGTTTTCGGGCTCTCTTAACTATTTTTCTTTCTTCAGTAATTTTGGTCTGTTTCAAACTATTACAGTGGAATCTATATTAACTGGACAGAAGTTTCACGCGAAAATTTCTTTTAAATCAAATATTCGAAAGTTCTACATAAAATCAGTTATTTATATTATAAAATCAGTTATTTATACTTTGCTTCCTAAAGAACTCTATGTTAGTCATCTTTGTCTTTCAGTGGTAATTTTCGCATGATACTGCTGTCCGGTTAACAGAGGTTCCACTGCATGTGGATTACGAGACTTATTTTTCTTACACCCTGTATAAATCTGTACAGACAAAACATAAACAAAATAAAATTCGTTTTTAAATTTTTCTCGACAACTAGTTTACCTATATAAAATAAGGGTTCAAAAACTTATGTGATTTTCTTCTCTTTTTGGGATGGTGTAATATGAAATTTAAAAAACTTCCGACTTTTGAAAACTCCTTTAAAATGAATTTTTCTTGAAAATTCGTTAACTGTGAGAACAACGGTTCGGGAATATAAATTTTTTGGAATATTCTTTTTCGAGTTCTAGAAATTTCAAAAAAAAATTCTATCACAGTACCGGGCGCAAGTCTCATCATGATGGCGGCTATAATAGCTAAATTTTCTTTTTGGAAATTCGCTAAAAATACTTGTTTTTCTTTTTTTCACTTACCTTATATCCTACAATTTTTTAATAAACGCCTATTTTAAATTAATATTGTGTCCTCTTAAAAATGCTTCAATTTGCCCGGACGCTAAACTCTGATGGTTCGTGTTGATTGGCCCCGGTTGTATGAAATAAAACTGTTGCGGCGCATGCGACGTAGTCTGGATGGGTGCTGGCGCTGGCGCGGGAGCGGCACGTTGCGCCGCAGCGGCTGCGCGTGCGCGCTGCTGTTGCGCATACAACTGTTGTGAATTTTGGAATTGTAATTCGGCTTGCTGTTGATGATACAGCTGTTGACTGGGTTGTGGCCGCGGTTGCGGTTGTGGGCTAAGATGTTGCACCGGCCGATAGAGGGAGGCTTGTTGTAATTCCGGTAAACCAATCAGTCGTGGTGGTTGTGCGTGAATCGGGGTTACAAATGGTTGGATACGATGACTTAGCGTGAAGTCGCCGGTAGTTTGTGGTAATGTTTGATATAGTTGGGTTTTATATTGACCGGAAGATGGATCGAATACCAGTTCGGAGGAATAGATTGGATTGGCTTGGAATGGAGTGGGTTTAATTTTTTCGGTGGTTTTAGCCAATGTTTTTGGTGTGGATGAAACCACGTTGTGTTCTTGAGCGAATTTTTGTAGTTCAGCCGCAAAATCGATGCTGCCACCGGGTGTTCTGGTAATCGGTGCCGGCGTGGATGATGGATAGAATCTTACCGCTGGTGGTTGGGTTTCGATTTCTTTGGTGAATAGTGATTGTGGACGTGGGGTGACAGCAACCAGTTGTGGTCGATATGTTGTGGCGGGTAATTTCGCTTTTACCGTTGTCGGTCGCGGAGTGATTGTGACTGGCGTGACTGGTGATTGATAGATTACGGAATTGGGTGTTGTGGGTTGAATGTGTTGTAACTGGAAGGTGGGTGGGCGTCTCTCAGGTTGTGGTTGAGGTTGCGGTTGTGGTTCAAAGTAGGAGAATGTTGGTCGCGGTTGAATCACCGGACGTGTTCGTGGCGTTTGTGGACGTAGTACTTGGAGTGGTGGTTCCGGTTCGTCTTCCTCTTCCTCGGTGGAGAATACATTTTGGAATACGGTTACCGGTGCACGTGTAGGAGCTGGTGTGGGTCTCGCAGCCGTTGGACGAACTGGGAATTGTTTTGGATAATTGGCTACACCATCATCTTCGTCTTCTTCTTGGCGGCCTTTGCTGTCCCTACGTTCATCAGAGTCTTCCTGTGGTGCGTTTGGATCGCACGGGTTGCCTGAGACGTACGTGAACTCTCGTTTGTTACCATCCGGGTCAATGTAACCATATTTGCCACGTACTACACAATCAGTACCACGTGTTTCCTCTTTGAAACTACCATCGGCGGCTTCGTAGCCAAACGTAAATGATCCGTCGTCATTTACTTTGTTATAATTTCGTATCGTTTGTACAGGTGGCGCTTTCGGTGTTTCTTTAATCCGTTGCTGAATGTTCTTGGCGGATTGTGGTACGGGAGCTGGCGCGTGTCGCGATTGCGGTATGTAATTGTCTTGGATTACACGAGCTTGTGGTCGCCCGTAGAGACCGTTGTACTCGTCGGTCGATACAAGCACAACTTGTTGTTGTTCCTCGGGATCTTCTGCTGCGTAGTACTGTATACGCGGACTTCTTGCTGCGGCAACATTTTGTTCCTCAACGTCGGCTTCCTGTGGACGTACACGAATTTTTCGTGGATCTGCGTTGACACTTAGAGCAAGTAGAACGCCGTATACACAAAACAGCCACTGTAACAAAAAGAAAGAAAATTATGTTATGTATGATTCATAAATTTGTCGTGAAAGATTATTTTGCTATGTTATGTTCTTGTTAAACAGATATGATTTCGTCACATATGTATAACACTTAAGAAAATTTACATTTTATAATATTTAATGTATTTTACAAAATAAATGTATTATAATAACAAGCTATAAAAATTATTGAGACCGTGAGAATATTGTATTATTTAACCATTACCGACATATAAAATCAATAAGTGTCGTTTAAATTTGCTCATCAAATTTACCAAAAACAGTAAATACAGTAAGTGTACAAAATCCAAAAGTTGTTGCCTATTTTAATATTCGTTGAAAGTTATTGTATAGAAGATGCTAGTGCGCTTCTTTTTATTTTTACAAAAATTAGCTACTGAGAACCACTGAAAGAAATATTTAATTCACAATGATGTGAAAATCTTGCATTATTGAGAGCTTCAACTGTATATTTAAATTTTGGATATTTGACCTACCTACATTTTTAGATCTATACTTAATATGAAAAATTTCGAAGGAGATTTTGTGGTGCTTAGCATTTCTTATTACTTCGCTTGAAAAGTTAGCCGTTTAGATTTACAGGATAAATTAATTATTATCTTAATTATTTTGAAAAAAAAAATCCCTTTTTTATTAGCTTAAATAATGTATTATGGGCGCAAACTAAAAAGAATTTTTTTATCTACATCTGCATTTATCTTTGTCTATCATATTAATAAATAGAAGTTTACTCACTCACTCATTTTTTTTATCGAGTGCTTAAAGTTTCAGTTTAGCTGAACGATAAGTGAACATATGAATACTGCGTCTGTTTAAATGCAAACAAAAGTTTATCATACGTAGTAGTGTTTCACAAGCACTCGATAATATTTGAAATTAAAAAATTGTAACTGTATCTAGCATTAGAGAATTTACCAATACACATAGGTGGTTGAATGGTCATCAGATTGGGGCGTCTGTCGAATAGAGGATTGTTGGTCTAGTGGCAAGACACCTGGCTAGTTACCGGGAGATCCTGGGTTCGATTCCCAGACGATCCAATTTGATAATCTTTTCAATCACTGTGATTTTTAATTTTCACTCACTCATATAAAAACATAATTACTTGGTTTGGTTGGTAACTATGGAAATAATACAATTTGTTTTCCCCTTACCTCAGTTTCTCGAGGTCTTTTGAGCTTGCGCCCATAATTTTAACATCTCTATAATAATATTCAGAAGGAATTATAACTGTGGAAACATTTTAAAAATCGTTTTGAATCGGATTTCTGAAACAACTTCGAGTGATTAAAAAGGTTCAAAAATATCGCCCCGATGCGCTTAGCATTTTGGAGTCTCTTAGTTTGATCGATAACTTTCTTTCATTACAGGGTCAGTTATATTTCCATAAATAACTCGCACATAGCGTTAATGATAGCTATAAACACACAAAATGATAAAGACGTTTAAATGCACTTTTCTCGAAACTACGTTTTCTAATGCGGTGGGCAAGATAACTGTAACTTCTTAAATAGATTAGATCTAGGGAGGTACACACAATTTTCGAGGTTAGTTAACAAACAAATTTTTAATATAGGGAGAATTTTGGTGATTTTGGATTATTAAAATAGGGAATTTTGGAATAAATAATCACCGTATTCTACTGAAAAAATTTTTTATTTGGCTACGTACGTTTCGAGTGAAAAACTCTTCTTCAAGCCATATTCTTAAAAATATTAAAATCTAAAAACAGGAACATACATTTTTCGAACAACAATAAATTACTCACAATTTTTTTTTTTTAAAGTAGTAAAATGAATCGAATCACAATAAGTTATTAAAATATAAAATTAAATTAATTTTATAAATATTTAATTTAATTTTATATATTTTAATAACTTATTGTGATTCGATTCATTTTACTACTTTCTTTAAAAAAAAAATTGTGAGTAATTTATTGCTGTTCAAAAAATGTATGTTCCTGTTTATTAAATTTTAAAAATTTTAATATTTTTAATATTTTTAAGAATATGGCCTGAAGAAGAGTTTTTCACTCGAAAAGTACGTAGCCAAATAAAAAATTTTTTCAATAGAATACGGTGATTATTTATTCCAAAATTTCCTATTTTAACAAACAAATTCTTTTACCAATTTTCAACATTTCTTTCAAACCGGTATCGCTTTAATAAAACTAATGTAAATTATATAAAAAAAATTATGTTCTGGTTACTGTCTGAAAATTGCTACGTTCACGATTAATTGGTTCCGTGTTCTTTAAAATCGTGTTGTTCGAGACCACAAAAGATAGGCATTTTCTATTACAAGTATGAAAGTAAAAAAATATAAAAAAACGTTCCGTTTAATTTGCAAGTTGTGGGTATTCCAAACATATTGCGACTGTTAAAATCTACTATTCGTTATCGCACATTGTCGATAACGAACTACTTATCATAAATTGGTTACAATTGTTGAATTTTAGCTCTATTAGTCCCTCTGATTTGGTCAATAATAGAATATTTTAAAAAATTACATTTCGTTGCTTTTCGTAATCGTAAACTTTTGATCATAAATATCTCGTAAACGGTGCATCATAGCGAAAAAATAACGAAATATTTGTAGGTTCAAGCGAACCAAGTTGTGGCTATCCCAAACATATTGCGATTGTCAAAACCTATTTTTCGTTATCGAAAATTATCGATGTCGAAAATAATGATATTTTCGGAATTTAAATATGTAAATTTCTACATATTCGTTATCATTTCTGTTATGAAATTCTCTAAAATTTTTAGTAATTTTTATTTCCAGTATTTTTCCTTTTATAATTGACAGATTAAATTTACACGATTTTTATTCGTGTAAATCAAATCCACATGGAACTGATATATTCGCGTACACTGAGAATCGATGCAACTTTATATCAAATATAATATAATATGTACTTTATTCTTTTTCAGGATTACTTAAAAATCATGATGTTTGAAACCGTGTAATTCGGGGGAAAGGTACCCGTGTTCTTCGAGTACCGTGTTCTTCGTGGATTACATGTACATTATTCGTTACGGATAAAAAAATTTCGGCATTTCAAAGTAATGCAACGCCTTAAAGAAACTGAAAGTAAATCATCAGATAATTAAGGCAACAGTGAGATGTTGATCTACCCGGTTACTGACCTTAGCATCCTTAGATACAAATTCTAGAACATTTCCGGAAATTTTGGAGACCTGGCTGACCTATCCTCTGCTATTGAAGAGTAATAATTATAATTACTAAATAAAAATATTTACGGGATGTGCACATTTAGTTTTATTGTTTTGATTTATGAGTTTTTAATACAAAATTACTTAAATCGCCACCATTAAAGGATATCCTTTTGTAATCATCTACGATGGATGTAATACGATGCAATTTTTTACAATTATTTTCATCAACAGGTAATCCGTTTAGGTAAGTGCGCTCACATAATTCATAATACGAATAAGAAAAAGAAAGTGATTTAAATATTTAAACAAAAACGTTTTCTAAACGGTACTCAAGTATCTATCACCTTAAGTACTGTATATTAATGGACGTTTAAACAATTTCTTTTAATACCGCTTTATGTAGTAAGCTATGATGATTTTGTTATGTCAAATTACACTATAATCGTTTTCAACATAACACAATAATGACAAAAGAAATAAATATTATAATGGTTTACAATAATTGTAGTTGATAGCGAGTAAATTGTTAAAATAAAATTTGCAATGCACGTTCTATGAATGGGGAAAGAAAAAGAGTTTGTCATAGTCTACTTCAAATACTAATTATATGTTAATTATACAGTATTTGTTCTATGCAACAAAATAAAATTTCAAGTTTTCTACTTTTGAATAAATTATAACGGTAATTATAATGATTTTATTCTTTTAGAATAAATTTATTGTTATAAAACTGTTACCATCACCTGGAACATTGCTAAAAGAACTGATTTTTAAATTCTTTGTACATCAACGAAGCGTTTCTCACACCATCAGTTAGAATGACTGGTTAAATTAGGGTATTTTGGGTGTGAACCATTCATTTTTGTAATTAAAGTGACAAAATTTCTTTTAGATATACAGCTGAACTCTTTTTTATGCGGTTTGTAAAAAATGGCCATTAAAATGCATAATGTGAATCAAAATCACGAGACAGTAAGAAACTTAAATAATTGCTATAATAACTTTCTTTGATAAAAATTCTTTTTAACGGCTTTTAAGCATTTAATCAAATACATCAAATCAAGAACGTAATTATTGCATTATTTAATTTTGTTAAAGATATATTTTTAAAAATTTTCATAATATTATAAAATTGAAATAAAAAGTTTCTACGTGTAAATTAATGCTTTATCGTGTTTATAGAAGCAACTTCTAAGGAAATTTCTAAGTTTTGAGCATTTTGAGTGATGTTTTTTCGATGGAGTTTTTTTTATGCGGTCCCGACCAACCGCACAAAAAAAGTTTTTTGTACAGTCTGGATCGAACTATACTTTTTATAGCTATTCATGATATTTTTGAATATATTGTTCTTGTGCGATTTTTTTTTTATGCGGCCTCTATCCACCGCACAAAAAAGAGTTCAGCTGTATTACTGATTCAACAGAAATCATTCTTCTAACGGTCCTATTACTACAGTAAAAGCGTCGCTCAAAACGATCGAACCGTGCATTTCGGGTAGGCAGCAATTTTTTTTCTGAAATTCATAGAAGGGCCTGTGGTGAATATAAGACTAAGTTTTCGGGACTGGGGGTGTTGCCGTTTAGCCGCCATCTTGGAAAAAAGGTCAAAATTAATTTTTCGATTATCTCTGTAACCGTGAGGCACACAAAAATTTTGTAAAGACCATTTTTATAGAAAATTTTATTTTCTACAATTTTTATTTGAAACATTTTGTCAGAAAATCGATATTAAAAAAGTTATTCACAAAAAAACTTTGGAAAATTAAGGAGTGGAAAACTTTGAGGCCATATAACTTTTCTATTTTCAACCCGACAAGATTAATGCTTCTTATATTTTTCATAGGAAATTTCTTAACGAACAATTTGACGTACTTATTTTTATTATTAAACATACAGTTATCGAGTTTTCGCGCTGTAAAGAAAGGTAAGTGAGGTATGTAAATAAATAAAACTATTATTATTGGTTCAGTTGGGTACATTATGTCTGGTAGTGGATTAGAAGAGTTGCTAAAACTAATTTATGCTGATAATTGTGTTAATAATATTATGTCTGGCCACGCATACGCAAGAGCAGTACTAGGTCACATTTTGGTGCACTTGTCTTTGGCAAAAAAAATTATGGAATTTATTGATTTCACTGATGAAGAACGAGATTTAATGGACAATATTGTAAGTAATAAAACACAGATTTTACAAGCAGCTGAAATCACGGCATTTAAGGAAATAGCTACTAAATTCGAAGATGCTGTTACAATGTTAGAACATAAAGGACCAACAGCCAGGCTCTGGATACAGTATTTCAAAATGATCACGCTTTTAAAACAATTCATTGAAGCTGAAAGATCTGGTAACTGGACCCTTCATTTAGATTCAGTTCAGAAAATGATCCCTGTATTTCACTCTAGTGGGCATTTCTTGTACGCAAAATCAGCTCAACTCTACCTACAAGATATGCAAGAACTAGACAAACGTATGCCTCCACAAGAATTTGAGGACTATACTTCTGGTGGACGATTCACTATCAGACGGACAAACAAATTCTGGAGTGGAATAATATCCGACCAAACCATTGAACAAACACTTATGAGGATGATGAAAACGTCTGGTGGGTTAACTCATCGTGAAATATCTGAAAGTACGCTTGCTTCCTGGATACTGGGAATGAAATCATTGCAAGACATCTGCGAGCAAATAGAAAATTTCTGTAATGTTTCCTTGGAATATTCGGAACAACACGTCGATCACAGAGATACACGAGTCATCAGAGATAATGAAGAGGTTGAAAAATTGGATCACTGGTTGGCATCTTATGACCCGTTTTTGGAAAGATCGGAATTAATATCAGTTTTTACTGGCATTATTGCCCCAGATTATATTAATTGTGACCGTGCAATTGAAATTGGAAAAGCCATGATCTCTCAAAATATTGACAAGAATTTCAGTAATTTATCTTTCAAAAGAAAAAATAAAGTGCTTCCTTTGAGCGCAGTCTCAAGATCTATTGAAGTAGATAAATCTCCAATAGTAGTTAATCCTTTGCTTATTTTCCAAAGAATATGTATATCCAAGCAGTCAATCGGCGATATAAAAGAATGCTTTAAATACGAACTTTCACCTTTCCCATTATCGTTGTTTACAGAGGACGGTATGCGGAAAAGCATGAAATCCTCTTTATTCAAAGCATTTTTACCACTTAGTGCACCCGTGCAGCTTGGAGAAAATAAATTCTTCATTATTGACGGTGTAAGAATTAAATACTTAGAGATAGGTAGGAATCCAATTACAGCACATTTCATCAGGTTAGCAATGGCGTATTACATCAGACTTAAAAATAGTGACAAGGAATTGCAAAAGATATGTCTAGAAAAATTTTTAGAGAATAAATTTAAAAACCAAATGAATGTTATGAAATTAACACAACAAGGACATCTTAATTGGTCAACGGCGAGAATGAAAAAGAAATCAATATCTACTTCTTAGAGATTAGAGATTCTAGAGGGTAGAAAAAACCATAGAAGATATGCACACAAAAAAAAGCCTACAAATGTATGCATGTATTCCTCACTATGAAAATGGAGCCCCATATTTAAATATATTAAATAAAGAAAATAGAAGAATAATGGCTACTTTTAGATTAAATACTTACAGTTGGGACAACGAACAACTACCTTTAGGGGAAAAAATGTGTGTTTTATGTGGGGGGAGGGGGTAGAATCCGGTCAACACTTATTAATAGATTGCGAAGGAACTAAAGGGGAAGAACGAAATAAAATACTTAATATAGGCTAAAAAAGTATATCTGATATATTAAATGTGGATAACATAGAGCAAGCACTGATCGTGGTTGAATACCTAAAATTTATACTGGATAAAAGAAAGCATTCGATGGTTTGATGATCACAATATAATATATAGATACTAATCATATTAACAGTACGAATAATAATTTCAGAACTATATAATTAATGATTTATAAATTAACAAGTAGGTACTTATGTATTTATATAAAAAAAAAAAAAAAAAAAAAAAAAAAAACGAACAATATGTAAAACTTAAAAATATATTCATATGTATTGTAAATTGTATTGATTTGCTGTATTGTATGTCAATAAACATATCTATCTATCATTATTGACGGTGGATACCTTCTCCATACAGTTGTGTGGGAGCGGAACGTATCATTTAAAGTAATTTGTCAAAATTATGCCAAATATATTAAAAATCGGTAAAAATTGGTTCATCGGTAGGTATAGTTTTTGATGGTTACTCTGACGATCCAAACATAGCTGGCACCAAATCGTGGGAACGTCTTCGGAGGTCGAAAAAGCAACACTGTGCAGATATAATTTGCAGTAGCGATAGTATTCCGACAATCCCACAAGAAAAATTTCTTTCAAATTAAAATAACAAGAAAAATTTAATTACTCTTCTCAAGAAAGAACTGCTGGAATGGGTCTATAATATGGAGCAAGCAGAAGCAGACGCGGATTCACTAATTGTAAATTCTGCTCTGGAGAAGTGTGATTTGTACGACTCCGTAACAATCGTTGCTGAAGATATAGATATACTGCTGGTTGGTTTTGGACGTAACAAGTCAAATGTTTTTTTCTTTAAACCAAAAAAAGGCAACACGCCTGATAAAATTTACTCTACATCGAGCTTGAAGCATAGGGATGTAGTAAGTAATAACATTTTGTTTATTTATGCTTTTTCTGGGTGAGATAAAATATAAGCAACCTACAATATGGGCAAAATGAAATTTATATATACTCTTGAAAAAAATTCAGAGCTGGCTTCAGGAGTAGAATTATTTCAGAACGAAGAAGTAGACCCCATTTTATTGAGTGCTGCTGGAGAGCGGTTTTTTATTGCTTTGTATGGCGGTGATAAGCATGAAGAATCGATCAATATATTGCGGTACAAACGATTCGCGAAATCAACAATTAAAAGTAAATTTAATCTTGCCTCGCTCCCGTCCACAAGATGCAGCTCGTATGCACATATTCAGAGTGTATCACCAAGTACTGTCGTAGTTGGCAAGATACAAAAATCCAGAATACTGGGGCTGGAGGAGAACCTTACGAATGTTCATCCCTATACAGTGCACCAATGAACCCGCACCTCCCGAGTTACTATAATTTAATTTTGTAAGACATTGTTCTTTTAAATAAAAAAAGGGGCGTTTTTATTAAACAAGTAAAAATGGATGCGATTTGTTATGAATGAGGATTTAAGCTGTTAAACGAAATATTACAAGAGAGGGGCTTTAAGCGCCACGGGTGGTGCGGAAAGGTGTTAAATTTCAGGTTAATATGTAATATCTACTTTTTCATAAAATCATACTAGCCAAAAAAGTAAAACAATATAAAATAATTGTATTTTAAAATTAATATGTCACTTAAGAGTCGACGATTTTTTAGTTACAATTTTTACCTACCTACTTTTGGAGAGCTATAACTTCCTAACTAGAAGTCGGATGATAAAATTTGATACCTCAAATTTTTCGTTGAAAAGTACTCTATAAAAAAGATAAGCATATTTTTTGTCGGGTCAAAAATAGAAAAGTTATCTGGCTTCAAAAGTTTTCGTTCCTAAATTTTTCATGGTTTTTTGCTGATAACTTTTTTGTTTTTAAAGTTATGTAAAAAAGTTTATAACAAATTTTGTAGAAAATGAAATTATATGTAAATAAGGTCTTTACAAATTTTTTGTCAGACTGACGGTTTTGGAGATATTCGAAAAAATAAAATTCGACCTTTTTTCGAAGATGGCGGCTAAACGACACCACCGCGGATCCCGAAAACTCGGCTTTTCATTCATCATTGACCCCCCTACAACTTCCAAAAAAAAAAAATTGCTGCCTACCCGAAATGCACGGTCAAAGTACGCTTTTACTGCACTATATAGGTACACTTCATTTTGATAAAATTGAAAAAATAATCGAAAGTCTATAATTCACTTCGTATTTACGATTTTTAAGGCATTGATAAATTTTAGTAAACCTAATGACGTCATCAGAATAAAAAATTTATTTTTTCTCAAATCAACTCTTATGAGAGCGATCTGAATTAGGGTGATTGGTTGAATTTGGGTAATTTGGGTGTGGACTTTTCATTTTTACTATCAAAATGACAAAATTCCTTTCAGAAATATAACTGATTTAATACAATATATTTTTCTAGTAGTTTTCCATGCTTAATTTTAATAAAAATTAAAAGATTCCAGAAATCTATTAAGAACGATTCTGGTAAAAATTTCAACTATACTGAATCTTTTTTTGTAAAAATGTAAAAAGTTAAAAAAAATTTAAAAGAGTATAAAAATCATTGATTTAATTTCATACTTAGTTATATCTTACACATAAGTAATTACGTTTTAAAACGAGACAATTCAATTACCTCCCGCCATTTAAATCAGATAATTAGCTTATTATAAACAGTTTAGCAAAAAAAAAAAAAAAAAATAAATAAAAAATAAAAAGCCATATTCAAAATAAATTTACTTTCGTTTTAATCACATTTTAATGTGAACATTGTAAATAAACCTTCGGAAAATATTTTAAAATATTTAAAAAAAATTTTTTATGATTAATAAATAATTAATAATTATGTAGTAAAAAATTCTTAACAGTAAGGAAAATACTATATGGAATTAGATTCTATATGAAAGTTGAAACACGCACGAACTGTACTGGAGTTACGGGATTACACTACTCTAAAATTTTCAAGTCTAGAACCGTTTTATTTTAAAGCAGGGGTGGCCAACTCAAATGATCTTGCGGGCCACTTTGGAAGCGCATCATAACTCTGGGAGCCGCATATAAAATTATGTGTTCCTATATATTATGTAATTTTTTTAATATATTGGTGTTCACTACCTTGGTCATTATAAAATAAATATATTATTATTTTGTATAAGTGTGATAAATCTCGCAGGCCAAAAAATGTTCAACGCGAGCCGCGGGTTGGCCACCCTTGCTTTAAGGGGTTAGGGGTAGTCAACGGTGTGAAAAATTGAGTATTTTAATTTTTTTTTTTGACAGTATTGGCGATGATAAGATTCCCTAGCGACAAATCGCGGAACTAATATATGATTGATAATTTTCATACAGTCGAATTTTCTAATAGTAATTTAATAAAATTTTCACTTAAATTGTGCGTATAACTACGTTATTTAAGGTGTTGAGATGAACACTAGTAAACACAAAAGAAAAGGGAGTACTTACTACTGTGTTCCACAGTGCAGGAACTACAAAACGGGAGGACTGAGTTTTCGTTTTTTTCCTACCAGTGTTAAACTTAAAAAACATTGGGAAACTATTCTTTAAATGAAAACTTCATTAGTGTTTATGCGTGTTTGTTCAGAACATTTTGAGGTGTCAACATTACATTCCACTTCATGTGGATAACTTAATACTCCAGAAGTTTGTGCAGCTAAACCCGGATATTTTATGTTACTGAAATTTCGTTCTTTAACACCAACACACATTAACATTCCACTTTTAAAATATTTTTCACACTTAGAAAGAGGTCTCGTAGTATTTTTTACTCTTTCATAAATGTTCAACAAAGAAATCATCACAAAATTTTTATAAAGCAATGAAATAATATTTTATAATATATGTCATATATTAGTTCCACAAACGCTCACCAGGGAAATTTATCATCGCCAATAGTTTAACTTATTTTATAAAATAAATAATACAGAATTATTATACTACTAGCCGTATACCCGATGGGATTTTCCATCGAGAACATTTTTTTATTAGGTACTCACTTTCCGCTCACTTTTAATGTTTTTCAAAAGCCTAAATCAATATCCACGCTTCTAACTTCAAAAATGACGAATTTCCCATACGTACTTTCATTTCCTGTTTTAACCCCTTAGGGAAAAAATTTCCAGAAACGTTTGTACAACCGACTTTTATTTATAAATAGAAGCCTAAGCTCCAATTTTCATATCTCCTGTGCTACATTTCGTCCTTCTAAACCCAACAGTTTAGGCTTTGCGTTGTCTGTTAGTCAGTATTTATTCAATAATATATTATTTATTTTAATAGCCATAATAACACATTTTTATATACCACTAACTTCAAAAATAATGAATTTACATACAAATTTTCATCCCCTATTAAACTCACTTAGAGGACGAATTTTCAAAAATCCTCCCTTAGTGCTCACCTACGTTACATAGGGAACTCTTATTAAAAATTTCATTCTTCTAAACCCAACCGTTTCGGCTGTGCGTTGTCTGTCAGTCAGTTAGTCAGTCAGTCAGTGTTAGAGATTTACTAAGTAGATGTTTTAATTTTATTTGACGAAAATTAAAAAAAAAAATTTGTTGTTGATCAAGTTATCGCTGTGTTTATTGGACCCCGTCTCACAAGTCGTGCTTTGCGGTAACCATCATAATATTTTACTGGTTTATCTAAAATCAGTCAAACAAAAAAAATCGTTAGAAAGTAAAAAGACAATTTTACTCGACTAATACCACTTTATTTTAAGGTTTTAAATGTCTGTGACATGTTTCGGCCCCTATGGCCATTAACTAACACTGTACACTGAATACGACTGTTCGTTAATGTCCATATGAGCCGAAACATATCACAGACATTTAAATAAAGTGGTATTAGTATAGTAAAATTGTCTTTATATTTTAAAATGGAATACCATAAAGTAACGCTCAAATCTATCAAATACAAAAAAAATCGTATGCTTAATAGTTAATATAGTCCCTGATTGAAATTTTTTATTTTGTTGTGAAAATGTACAAAATGGCGGCCTCTGATAATTTATTTTTGGAATTTCATGGAAGAATTCATTAGTTTATTATTTATAAAAAATACAAATTTTAATTTTAAAAAAAATCCTTCGATCTGGCACTAGATTAACTATTAAGCTAATAATGATTTTTTTATTTGATTGATTTTAGATGAACCAATAAAATGTTGTGATGGTCACCGTAAAGCACGACGGGGTCCAACAGATATAGCGATAACGTTGTTCACAATAAACATTTTTTTTTAATATTTGTAAAATAAATTTAAAACATAATATTATACTCAAGCCTGTATTACTTGTTTTATAAAATAATTTAAACTACTGTCAAAAAAATTGTTTAGAATACGCAATTTTTTCACATTACTGACTACCCCTAACTCCATAATAAATAGCTAAAACCTTTAAAATTTACCAAATAAATATTATTTAATCACTATAATCATTTTATTGAAATTAGTTCCGAAATTTATACAACTTTTCAATTGATCACAATTGCGCGTGACCCCTTAAGGTAAAAAAGATTGTTTCAAGTGATTATTTAAAAAATGTTTCGGTTCATCGGACGGTCATATTTTACAGTTTACCTATGAATTATCAGTAGAAATTATCATATTAATCTATTAATAACATTTCTTTGACGATGTTTCTTTTACCATCAAATTTAAATTTTGAAAAGGAGTGTATCTATTCAAATAGAGAAATTCCCTTATTATTGCATAAAAAATAAACCATATACAGAAAATGTATTTTTTCCATTTAAAATTAAATTTTGTATATTAATATTATGTATCTTTAAATATCATCTTTCTAGTTAAATTAAATTAAAGTAGCATATGTTTTTTTCGTATGCAAGTATTTCATTCAACTATACCTATTATTACTTGTATTATGTACTGTTACTTTTAATATTTTGTATTTACTTATATTTTTGCATAGAAAGCCACAATCGATTTGACATTGTACTAAAAATAAAACCTGTTTGCAATAAATGCATAAAAATTGCAAAAACTATTTATTATTATTGTTTATATTAAATTCTAATCAGTTAATGTACATAATATTTACTTTTTTGAAATTTAATTTTCTTGCTTCAATCAAAGCCGTCGATTATGTGACACTTTTAGATCTAAATATATTTCTAAATCTAAATCTAAATCTATTTCTAAATCTAAATCTATTTTGCTTTTTTATTAATTTGTCTTCCATACCTACTCGTCTCTTGTAAGAAAATATAAAAATTATGCTTCCGTTTCCATCAAAACAAATTGTTCGGTTACGAGCTAGCTTTCGAATACTAGCCTCATCATCCGATAGAAAACAATATTGTCTCACATCGGCCGGCGTGTGTCACAGGCGATTTTTTCGGAAACTTCAACGAAAAAATTTGAAGCTCAGGGGAAGAACAGAGTGATAGGATGGTGACTCAGTGATAGACGTGAAGTATAAAAACAATTAGGGGCCAAACTACTATATAATAGTTAGTAGTGTTAGTACACGGATTTCTCGTTGTAAGCAACTTGAAATAGAATCATATATTTTACTCTTTTTAGATAATAAAATTCGCATATACATAAAAAGAGTAAGGCATATGATTCTGTTTCAATTTTGATGTTGCTTACAACGAGAAACCAGTGTATTCCGACTGTAGCAGAAAGGTGACGTAAAATCCCCTCTACTTCGCACCACTATGTTGTGTAGGTACACACTCTTTGTAGTGGTGTGGGTTTGATGTTTGCTTCTATGTGCGTATTCACACACAACTACAAAACACGTATTATCGGACAGAGCAACGTCCAACTCAAGCAATAATGATCTTACAACCGACACCGACTGACTAAATGCCTTAAGCTGTGACAGACCAACAAATGACTCCAAGCGAGCTACACTTTTTTTTTTAGGTTGCTTCTAGTGTTCTATGTGTAAAAAGTTGGATTTTGATTTCGGGGGTTCATTTTAGGCGGTAAATTGTGAAATGGGAAAAATTTTTTGAAGGAGATCATATAAGATGTTAAAGGAAAGCTTACTAGACTCGAGTATCTCGACTATGTATATGCCAACAAAATTTTCTCGCGTGTTAATTTCCGAATGTGTGAAAAATTTTAATTATCTTTGTTCAATTAATTTAAAAACTTTAATTATTATTATTTAACGGTACTCACAATTAAATAAAACCGTCAGTTGAATCTGGTTGAACTGATGTTTAGTTATATAATAATTACAGATGACTAATTGATAATGAATAATACAAAAAATTATTATAATTATGAGAGCCTTCCTTGAGAAATATTTCTTCTATATTAACCAATTAATGCTGCTGTTGCCTATTTTCAAAGAATTCATACTTTGTCACACAATATATGTATACTTTATTTAATAGACATATTGTGTGTAATGAAATAGTACGTTCACATATATTAATTCAAATTGTTTGAAATCGATATTGATTTACGTAATACAACGTGTAATTTATTCTACCGGGAAACTACGATTTAACCACTAAAATATATGTAAATTTTAATTTCTGGTTAATTGTATTAATAAGAATTTAGTTCAAATCAATTATAGAAGTTATCTGGTTGTGTGTTGAACCTCTTCTTGGCGCGCTATAACTCTAAACCCGGCGTTCCAACAGGACCTATTTTCTAAATAGGGTAAGCTGGCTATAGCCTAGAGCGGCAAAAATTTTTTTTTTTTTTGAATTCGTTAACAAATTTATTTAAAATTACAATACTTAAAATAATAATAATAATAATAATATCTTTATTCGACAAATGATCATACAAGATGCGTGTCATCGTCACATACACAATTAATTACATTTCATTTGTATCGTAAAATGTTTGCTTAATTAGGTAATCTTTTAAAGTTATGAATATCCGATAAGTTTCTTATGCTGTTTGGTAATTTTTTAAAAACATCACCACTAAATATTACAGGGCTTTTCCTAAAAGTGGTTAAATTATGTTTTGGAACAACAAGTTGATTTCCTCTTCTAGTGGAATGCTGGTGGTTCTCACCCACTGTACTAAAAATTGTCGCATTTTTTTTAGCGTATAATGCAGCCTCAAATATACAGCGAGGGTAAAGTAAAAATATTAAATCTCCTAAAAAGGGGAGCACATGATTCTGCTCTTTTCAAATTAAACATGTATCGAATAATCATTTTTTTGCTTTAAAAATAATTTCCTAAATGGGGGTGAATGACCCCAGCATAGAATTCCATGTTTAAGGTGTGTATAGACAAAAACATAATAAAAAGTAATCAGCATATTATAGTTTCATCAGGAACTATAGTTCGCAATCGTCGCAGTGCGTAGGCGTATTTACTAATAGTAGGGGAGAGGTGTGTCAGTAGTAACAGAAGGTCAATTGTAACTTTAAAATTTGCGAGACATCTATCAATCCTATTGAAGAGTATTATATATCATAAAGTGGCTTCTAAAGTTGTCTTTACTGACAAAACTTTCAGTTAATATCATCCGGCCATTTTCTCTCAGCAACATTAATTGTGTTTATAAATAAGCTAATGGTAAATTTTGGGTACGTTAACAATTTCTTGATTTTCGCAGCAAATACCCCATTAATTGGAAGAAAAGTGATTTTATTAGAAAGACAAGCAATCAAATAATATTATCAGACAGGTAATTTCGCTTTTTTAATCATAGTTAATATTTTATTAATTTTTTTATAAAATGAAACAGCGCTGGAACAATTGTAACAAATTCAGTAGTGTCGATTGTAACATGTATAACTCACAAAAAATTTTAGTTGAATAAAATTAAACTTTATATTTTAGGTATGATTCAGAATAATAAAGATAACAACTTCAGTTAATAATTAAAAAAAAAAAAAAAAGAAATGTAAAACGAAAAACTATTTAATGATGTATATATGAATTCCGTTAAAAGAGTAATAGAAAGAGAAAAAATTCAGAGCTGTTGCCTGAGACTGTGCTATTTGCCACCTTCCCCACTCAATATGTAAGGAAGAATTTTTAAAACTGGATTAATTATAATAACTAACATTTAAATTCAACTAAATAATGAGTGTTACAATTGAACCTAACCCCTGTAACAATTGATCCTCTGTTGGTGACGATTGTAACATTACACTTTGGTCCACATAAATGCAGTTATTTTAATTATTAGTCAACATAGAGTATTTTTGGGCAGCTCATTCAAAACCTGAAAAATGCCCGTATCTTATACCAAAAATTTAATTTTCTCTGACTAATAAATACAAAGTTACTATAGCCTGTATATTTTTTTTGTTACTATTGACACACCTCTCCCCTACTACAAACATTTGTTATATGAATATCCCAGTTCAAATTGTTGGTTATGGTTATGCCTAAAAACTTAAACTGATCTACAGTATCTGATCACTGTTTAATAGGGTGTTAACAGGTTTTCTTAAGGAAAAGTTCATAATTTTAGTTTTATTGATGTTCAGTTTCAGACTATTCTGTTGACAATATCCGTCAAGAGCTGATAGAGTACTGTTTACATTAACCATTAATTGTGACAACAAGTCGGCTGATGTTATTATGCTCGTAGCATACGATATAAAGCTATCATTGATGGAAGTTTGAGATAAATCATTAATATATAAAATAAACAAGACCGGTCCCAGAACGGAACCTTGTGGTACCAATATGGGGTCAGCTTTACGTATATTTGATGCACCGTTACCGATAGATACGTATTGTCTCCTGTTGCTTAAAAAACTTTCAATCCATTTTAAAGGGATACCTCGAATACCCAAATTTTTCAATTTAAATAATAGTGTATCATGACGGATAATATCAAATGTTTTACTTAAATCACAGAACAGAGCACACGTATATCGTCCGTTATCAATTTCCGTGATAATCAAATGAATAAATCTATACAGTGCACTCTGAGTAAATTTACCCTTACAGAAACCGTGCTGAGTTTCACTTACTATATTAAATTTTTCTAAATATGATAGCAAACGATCTAAAAATGCATATTCAAAAATTTTTGATATAACGGGAAGTAGAGAAATAGGCCGATAATCTGAATAATATGTTGCACTGGTTGATAGCGCATCAATGGGAAATGTTGTAATAAAATGTCGTCTCCGAAAATTTGATTTTCAAGTAAAAAATATTAGTAAACCACTAAAATTTTTACTTTTTAATATAAATAAAGTAAATTGAAGGAAAATTTACGTAATTTTATGAGGAGTCCAAGTAATTTTAGCGAGTCCAGACTCCTTGGACCCCCCACCCTCCAACCCGTTGTTGCACCACTGTCGAAAAGTGCCGATTATCTATATATTATCTATAGAGCTACACTCTAATAGTTCATGTAGTTTATTCGCACTTTCTTTTTATATTGACGCACCATGGTGTATGGATTTGCCTCACTTATAGACAATTTTCTATTACTTAATTTATCAAAAAAAAAAAAAAAAAAATTAAGCACAATACAGCTTTCATTTATTGTACATATATTGTCAACAAAACACCAAACTGTTTTTGCCAGTCCCTACCTTATATATAATCATTTTTTTTTTTACAGCAGTTTTTTTATAAGATTTTCAAACGCACGTTATATTTAAAAATTATAAAAGACGTGCCTGTAAAGTAACAAAACATGTCACGTTCACCGCTTTTCTTCGACGACTAACTCATAACTGACAAAATTCAGTAGCATAGATTGATCTATAACCTTGTGCGATCGTAACACTGATGAAAAAGTATCCACGGATTCGCCCCAACTGATGGTACCTTCATTTTTTATTTACAAATTAGACTATTAGGAGATCGACGAAAAGTAGCTTCGTGATCGAGAGATTGGATATCGACTAAGTTTAAACAAACAAACGTATTTTTCCTTTGTGCTTTTCCTTATTTGAAAACTTTTTCTTGATCAGTCAAATATTTGGTAATTACAATTTAGCCTGCTTATGTAAGATTTTGGAAACCCCTGCTCTAAAGATTGTCAACCAAAGTTACCGGAAATAATTTTAATTGAAAGTTCTTATTTTTAAGATGATGTCTGAAAAATTAATCCCCCTCCACCGTTTTTCAGTATGGAAAAGTACCTTAGAAAAAGGAGAAATATGTAGATAATTATAGGGTAGTGACAGATGTACTTCCGCGACTTATCACAACACGAAATATTTTTATAAAATCTAGGCTACATACTAAAAAAAATGTCTGAGAAGGAAGTGTAGATTAATACCTGAAGATGGTTCATGACTAAAAAACATTTAAAAATTGTGAACTTACCTTCAGACGTACATAGACAGACTATGCTAATTTTTTAAATACCTTAGCTTTCTTACATCATAACTTAACTATACCATTCCTACATAATACATATATTATAAAATATGCAAAAATCTTGTAAAATTATTATCTGTTAAGAAAAGTATGTTCAAGCCTAATTTACATACAATTTACAAATAATATACAATAAAAATTTTTTAGTGTAGATGAAACCAGTAATTAGACTTACAAATTGTATGTAAAATTTCATATTACTATTGAGTCCGAGGTAACGAAATATATGTGTATACAATTTTTTTCTGGTAACCTTACCTAATAAAAAATTTAGTTAACTTCTATTGCAATAAATAGGTGAAATGTATGTTGAATTTAAGTTTGAAATTTCTATTTTTAAATATTATTTTAAAGTAATTGCATAGTAATCATTCATTTTAAATGAAACATCTATAGCGAGAGTAAATCTACGTGAGAGTGTAATGAAATCTGTAGTGGTCCAGAGGGCTTGTGTCTCTCTGCTGGCTTCACATTTTAAAAGTGTAATAAAAAAATGACCTTTTTCGAGACCTTAATAAATTTTATGACTTATTTTGGTAAAAATATTTTATCCTTTTAAATTTTTGAGTATTTTTAAATTGTGTTAAAAAAAAGTTTAAGTTCTATACGGATTTATATGTAAGGAAGCAAAAAACCTAGATCCTTGATATTGCTTGCATTAAAGTTGGGAATTTCAAAATGCCAATTAGATTATGAACTTTATTTTATCGGTTAATCATGATTTATATCCCGCGGTTGAAAAAGATCGACCCGATCCTTTCTATCTGTAATATTTTTTCTATCTGTAATATTTTTATTTGCAAACTACTTACCTACCGAAAATCGAAAATTTACAAAAAATGATTACCTGAAACTATATGTTTGAAGAAATTAGATAATGAGTTTTTGGGAATTCTAGTTTGCATTTTGAAATTTTCAACAAGTTCTAGTAGTCAAAGTAAGCAATTTAGTCGACTTCGATTTAGTTAGTTGGATGTGATTCAGCAGTTGATTTTGTTTCCACCGGGAACCTTCAATCGGGATAAAACTATCCTATGTATTATTATTGCTATTGCATTCACTATGAATTTCCATAAACATTTCAACACATTTTTATAATATAACTAAGTCTGACCCGCGGCTTCACCCGCATTGAATTAACCCCCCCCCCCCCTTGTGTCTCCTCTTCTTCCCCCGGAAACCTTCAATCGGGATTAAACTATCCCGACTAAAACTATTTCAAAATTATTACTATATGTGTTCATAGTAAATAACGTTTGTATATAAAATTTTATCAAATTAGATTCAGTCATCCTACAGGAACCTTTAATCAGGATGAGATTAGCCTATGCGTTAACTCAGGATTAATCATATCTGTGTACCAAATTTTATCAAATTCGGTTTAATTATTTGGATATGATTTTGGAATTTCTTTTGCATCCCCTAGGAACATTCAATCGGGATAAAACTATTCTACATGTTATTAAAATTCTAGCTACATGTGCTCATAATAAATAGTGTCTCTATATTATATTTAATTAAATTCGGTTCAGTCATCCCACAGGAACCTTTAGTCGGGATAAGATTATCCTATTTGTTAACTCAGGATAAATAATGCCAGTGTACCAAATTTCATCGAATTGAGTTTTGTTTTTTGAGGTGTCTTTGAATAATTGTTTTTGTATCCCTCAGGAACTTGCAATCAGGATAAAATTTAGCCCATGTGTTAATTTAGACTGTTTAGAGTATAAGGAGTGTGTATATAAAATTTTATCAAAATCGGTCCAACCGTTTCTGTGTGACATCCAAACAAACATCCAAACTTTCACATTTATAATATTATTAAGATATTAATTTTTAGTTAAGTTACACATAAACCCATTTAGAACTTAAACTTTTTTTTAACACAATTTAAAAATACTGAAAAATTTAAAAGGATAAAATATTTTTACCAAAATAAGTCATAAAATTTATTACGGTCTTGAAAAAGGTCAATTTTTTTTTTTTTATTACACTTTTAAAATGTGAAGCCAGCAGAGAGACACAAGCCGTCCAGAGTGTTATGAAAATGCTAGTGCTTTTGGCTGTAATTAAATTTATAATGGTTGTATGGTGAAACTAACGCCACGTTAACCATTGCGAAGTTATTAATATGTTATATAGTTTAAATTATTTATTTTATACACAACATTCTTAAATGTTATATTTTGTATTATTTAAACTTACGTTAAGTTTAACTCGGTATATACAGAAAAGGTGCAGTGGCATGTCACTAACGAAGAATCTCATTTTTAATACATTTTTTCGTTAATGGTATTTGACGATATTTATCTAAATTACATGGTCAGCCCAATGGTCGGAGAACGACATTTCATATTACACGCCCCAATGTTATTCCAATTAATGACGGAAATGATTCAAGGTTATAAGAATTCTATTCAAAATAATTTCCTTGAATTTACTTCCTTGAATAGAATTCTTGTAGGTCGGAATTATTTCCGCCATTAACTGGGACAATATTAGGCCGTGTAATACGAAATGTCGTTATCCAACCACTTGGGGGACCAAGTAACTTAGACAAATATCGTCACTTCTTTAAACATTTTCCTAATGTTTAAAAAAGTGACGATATTTGTCTAATGGCCGATTGCACCAACATTAATTTAATCAGAACTTAATGGCCATTAGTAAATCAGAGATTAACTAACCCCGATTTGTCTGTTGCACCATTTAAAATATACCAATGGTTAACTAATTTTGACTAGCAATGGTGTATAATTTGTTTTTATAGACATGAAATGAGACACAAGAGAAGCAAATGCTAGTAAGTTGATAATATCACATGGTTTAAATCTGCATAATATTTTGAAATAGGTAGCGCCTACTTGGTTTATATAATATTAGAAAATATATAATTTATATTTACGTAAAACATTTTGAAACTGTGATTTGACGATTGTGAAGATATTTTTCAAATTAAAAATGGAAAAATGAAATAGATACCAAAATTTTACAGAAAAAGAAAATTTTAATTGAAATTGTACAAAAGTATATTTTAATAGTATAGAAAGAAAATTAAATATAAATTTTAATAAATATAAATACTATGGAAACTAGCATCAAAATATGGACTAAACGCTGATTAAATATTTAATTGCCCAATATCCATCCATTAACTTAACGGACGATTTAATCATCAGTTAACAGATAATAATCAGAGATTTTAACTACAGTTAAAGTTAATCATTGATTAAGGTCTTAACGGACGATTAAAAATGTTGGTGCAATCGGCCATAAGTTATTTGGTCCCCCAAGTGGTCGGATAACGACATTTCGTATTACACGACCTAATATTGTCCCAGTTAATGGCGGAAACAATTCCGACCTACAAGGATTCTATTCAACATTAAAGAATTGTCTTTAAATATTTCTCTATAATACTTAAAAAAAGTGTCGATATTTATCTGCATCACATGGTTGGCCAAGTGGTCGGATAACGACATTTCATATTACACGACCTAATGTTATTTTAAATAATGGCGAAAATGATTCCGGGATACAAGAAATCTATTCAGAATTAAATCTGTTTGAAATATCCACCTTGAATAATGGTTAAGGGCACTTTTTTGGAATTATTATTTTTTTTTTTTTTTTTTTTGGAGAAACTATTTTATTGTAATGAAAAAAAATTTTGTATATTAAAGTACATATAATTAAGTGTATCTTGAATTTTTTTGTCTTTTTCTCTGGCCTATTCCATCTGCTCTTCTAGGCCTGTTGAATGTCACATATAAATTTTGTAACTCAAAACGGTGCCAACGATTCAAAAAAAAAAAAAAAAAACTGTAAGTCCGATTGGACTAAAATTGGATGCATTCTCTTTATTATTATATAGTAAGAAAAATTGCTCCGTTTTCTTTACCTTTCAGGCGTCCTTAAAAGTCGAAATTTTTATATTAAGGGCTGATTTTAGGTAGTCTTATAAAAAACACCATAATAAAGAGAATGCATCCAATTTTAGTCTAATCGCACTTACAGTTTTCTTTGAATCATTGGCACCGTTTTTTTAGGCCTTCAACAGGCTTACAACGGCAGACGGTTGATCAGAAATAAAAGAAAAAATATTCAAGATACACTTAATTATATGTACCTTAATGTACAAAAGTTTTCTTTTCATTACGATAAATAGTTTTACCCCAAAAAAATTCCAAAAAAGTTTTTTTTTTTTTTTGAATAGCACATCACTTGTAAAAGATCCCTTAATCACCATAATCATTAAAATATCCAATAAACTTTCAATCAAATTCTCCTACTCAATCAACAATACAACGTATTAAGTATCTAATAAATAATTCAACTTGGCCATACTTAATTATTTTAGCGAATTTCCAGAATGGAATTCAGCTATTACAGCCACTGTCATGACGCGACTTGAGCCCGGAACTATGGCAGAAATTTGTTTTGAGGTCCCTAGAAACCGAAAATAATATTCACTAATATTTATATATATATATATATATATATATATATATATATATATATATATATATATGTGTATATATATATATATATATATATATATATATATATATATATATATATATATATATATATGTATATGTGTGTGTGTGTGTGTGTGTGTGTGTCCGCTCGATAACTCTCGAACGAAATGTCTTACGTTTATGAAAAACGTTGGTGAAAATATTGGAAGTCCCAAACCGTTGGACGAGTTCGTTAACCAGACACGTGCGATTCCCGGAACATGGTTTTTTTGGCAATTTTCATTAAAAAAAATTAGTTTTTTCCCAGAATTTCCCCTTATTCAAGAATTTTTGTGTTTTTTTTTTTTACACCATTGGAAAGAAGAGAAAAAATCACATAAACAAGGTCTTTAAACTATTATTCTATGTCAACTAGTTTCCAAAAAAAACTAACTTTTATAAACGGAAATTCGCTATGTTATGCAGGATGCTGCGACAGGGGTATTTTCATTTAAACCAAATACCAAAATCGATAATAATCTCTCCCATCGATCACCGATACTCTTAGGTTCAAATAACCTGATTTAAACAACTTCGTGATTAAAAAACAACATTGCAACTAAAAACAGTAGAGAAGCTAAACAAAACAGGCACGATTTTATGAAAAATGAACTCCACCCATGTCAAGGAAGGCCAAACCCTTCTCTTTCAGTATTAAAAAAAAAAAATAAAAAAATAAATAATGATAAAAAATTAATACATTATGTATTTTTGCAATCTATACAACCTTTGATGGTGTTACATGTGCATGAAGGGTACAAGGAAAGAACTTGATGACTCATGTGCACTGTAAAAAAGTGTTTTTCTGTATATTTTCTAAATTATTGTTAAATTACATACATAATTATATTAACACGAATTGTGTCTCGTGATTTCGCTCGTGTAGGATTATCTGACTTATGGATCAAATTTTTTTTTAAATTCGAAATTTCTGACATTCTGCACAAAAACGATTTCTTTTTAGGGTGCTTTACTACACTTGCTAAACTATTTTAAAAGAGCCATCTTCATATTTCAATACCATTTCAAATTCCAACACCTTCAGACGAATGTCCGCTAGAAACCCATATTGATGGTTTAAAAAAAATTAATTTTTAGTGCCCTGTAGGACAACTTTAAAATTTGGTTAAGATTCATCTAGCCGTTTATTCTAGGCCTTTTTTGAAGACCCAGAATCCAAAGATGTCAATAATATTTGAGCAAAATTTAGTCAAGATCCGACCAACTACTTTTACTGAGCGCTTTTTGGATCTGCAGAATTTTAAGGGACAAGTTTAACCCCAAGTTTATTTTTTAATCAAAATTTTGTATTAATCACCCCAGCCGTTTTTTTTTGGGGGGGGAGTGCTTTTTGAGGTTATATTTCCTTGAAAGACAGTTTTAATCCAACCATCGTTTCTTCCATGATTTAATAGAATTTGAACAAAATTTTGTCAAAATCCTTCCAGTTGCTTATTCCGGACACCATGGGACAATTTTATCTTTAAAATATGGCCTATATCAGAACATGTTATTATACCTTATCCACCTGGGAACGAATTTTTAAAATTGGTTTCGATACCAGTCGAAATTAAAATTAAGGCTTTACTTTTTTACTACATTTTACATGACAATTTAACTCATGTATACTATGTCCTAAAAACAATTTAACTTAAGGCGGACCACTAGTGTGACATTTTGAAAAAATTGGAAAATTTTTTTTGCATGTTTCGATAGTCTATACCAGGGGTGGCCAACCCAAATGATCTTGCGGGCCACTTTGGAAGCGCATCATAACTCCGCGGGCCGCATATAGAATTAGCCATATATTATGTATTTCTTTTTTTAATACAGTGATTTTCACTACCTTGGTCATTACAAAATAAATATATTTTGTATAAGTGTGATGAGTCTCGCGGGCCAAAAAAAGTTCAAGACGGGCCACATGCGACCCGCGGGTTGGACGCCCCTGGTCTATACCTTTAAAAATAACGTACTAAAATTTCAAGAGCATATGTATCTCAAAAAATTTTTGAGTTATAGCCATCCGACGAGTGGATTCTGATTTTCATTGTTAACTTTGAGGTATTGAGAAATGTATGAAGGTTGATAGTTCGGGAGTTTCTGGACCTGGCTGCCAGTTACATGGTGTGAAGAAGCTAGACCCTGGCACATTTAAACGACTCATCTAGTTTTACTATGACCGTTATAGTGAATACATCGTAAATAATTTTAGTAAAAATTCTCAGTGATTAAAACTAAAAGGTTAAATAACGAAAAACTACATTTTTCAAATTTGCTGCAGTTATAATTCGAAGACAAATCATCCGTTCGAGTTGATTCTGATTGCAGTTTCTTTTACATACGTTCCTCCGTGCCATGAACCTCCAGTTTTCCGATCGAATAAAAGATGTAATTTTTGCAAGCCAAAAATCATCAAATTTTCACCCAAACTTTGTAACTTTTTTTAAAAAACTCCACCATTTTGTTAAATTTCAAGTTTTTTTTTTCAATTGGTTCA
This sequence comes from Brachynemurus nebulosus, assembly GCA_035578155.1. NCBI lineage: Eukaryota > Metazoa > Arthropoda > Insecta > Neuroptera > Myrmeleontidae > Brachynemurus > Brachynemurus nebulosus. Next base: position 2,481,093 of record JAPWDM010000003.1, read on the forward strand.
TGGCACGGGCAATACTTTCTAGTTTAATAGGCTTTTTGTTTTTTTAATTTCAGGTACTGTGAAGATCGCTATCACTGCACCAGTGGGGGAACTTCTTTTTTGGAGCCTTGGGAGATCGCGAATAACTCACTGAATTTTCTTTTGTTTGGTCCAAAAATTTTATGATGAATTTATTACATATCAACGAATATATCTTTAAAATATTAAAACATTCCATACAGTAGTTTTCTTTAAAAAAAATTCCCAAAAATCACCTTTTTTCCAGGCGGTCACACTAGTTATCCCACTTAAAGAACTATTAACTGACAAAAACGTAATGTAACGTAGCTGAAGTGTTTTTGCTAATTGACCAATTTCCGCAACCAATTTCCGTTATAATTATATAAACACAAATTTATTCGAAAAAATACAAATCTCTCGTGTAAATAACAAATGATAAATAAATAAAAAATTTAAAATAACAAAAAAATAAAGTTATAGTGTTTTTTCCCAGTAGCCGTCATATGTACTTGTATAAAATTACTGACATAATACATATTTCTTATGACTCAATAATATTGGAATTATTTGGTTTATTAAATATGAAATTGGTTTATTACCTTTAACCCACATACCACAGTAATTATTAATTTCTGTTGAAAAATTGGATTATAACAATACCTATATATCAAGTTGTTATAAACTAATTAAGTACAATTGATCTTTTTAAAAATTACATCATCAATGTCTGAATAACCATTAAATTGTTCTGTCACGTGGGTCTTAAGCATTTCTGTCTAGCAAAATCAAACTTATATGACTGTCTGGTGATAATAATAACAAAATAAGTCAGATTTTTGATTAATTTTGTTACTTATGGTTAATAAATTAGAAAGGGAAAAATAATGGTATAGTGTTCATTAATTTGATAATAATTTACTTTCTTATTTTTTTTTTTTTTAAATTGTTTTAATTAACGGAACTATTATAGGATTTAAGATAAGATAAGAAAACCAAATTTTATTTACCTATAACTCAAGAAATTTTTGAAAACTTTTAATGTGAAGATTTTTTGAAACTGTAAATATTTAATTAGGCAAATAATTATTAAGATAGGTTCGCACTAATAGAACTTCAATAATTTTTGGACTTATGTTTAATTTTTGCTACAAAAATATTGAAATTTTCTTTAGAAATGACACTTACGCATAAGAGCTATCAGTTCTTACTCAAACACGCATTAGGTTGATTTATACTGTAGCCAAGTTCGAGTTTCTATATTTAACAGCAATAGAAGTGACTTAGCTATTATAACTTAACACTTGTATTACTGCAAAAACCACTTAGCTTAAAAGTAAACAACGGTATAGTATATTTATTTAGTTTAGAAATGACGTCATTATCGTCTCTTTTCAATTTATGACGCTAGCTGTCCTTTAAAAAAATTATACGATTCTGATCCTTAAAATAGTACATAAATTAAGTTTATTTCCAATTTTTTCTTTTTCTCATTCTTTTCAAGTGCCAAATTATATAAGATTTCACTTACGGATTTGTGTATACTGAATGAAAGTTAGAAAAAGATAACATACCATTAAATTAGGTATTATTAAATAATTTTTACCAATAATTTTTTATTTGACCCACCCATTTCAATTCATATTTTTATGATACCTTACTGTGGTACGTTACTACCGAGGTATCATAAAAATATGAATTGAAATGGGTGGGTCAAATAAAAAATTATTGGTAAAAATTATTTAATAATACCTAATTTAATGGTATGTTATCTTTTTCTAACTTTCATTCAGTATACACAAATCCGTAAGTGAAATCTTATATAATTTGGCACTTGAAAAGAATGAGAAAAAGAAAAAATTGGAAATAAACTTAATTTATGTACTATTTTAAGGATCAGAATCGTATAATTTTTTTAAAGGACAGCTAGCGTCATAAATTGAAAAGAGACGATAATGACGTCATTTCTAAACTAAATAAATATACTATATATCAATGCCAAGTTCAGATTTAGTTGAATTATTCCATTTTTAATGTCAATATTTTATATACATACATATTGTCATATAGATGGATTTCTGACGCAACCTTGAGTATTTAAGTAACGACAATTTTTCAGGAAACAGAAAAAAACTGATTAATTTTTTTTTTTGTTTTTTAAGGTAGTAGTCTGGTAACTCGCGCTGTTTTGCATGCCTATTTTTAGGGGCATTTTTTTTTTTGACAAAGAACAAATGAAAAGTTTTGTATTTAAAATATGTTTTTATTTACATTTTAGAATTACGAAATTTTTTCGTAATTCTAAGACGTAAATTACGTAGAATTATGAAATTTTATCGAAAAATAACAAAATTTCATAATTGTACTTCCAACCAGAATGACGTATCCATAGATTAAGACTAATTAAGAATTTTTGATTTCAAATGTCCCCAAAAGTCAAAATCATCCAGGCCATCCACGTGTTTTATTTTGATCCGCCAACTTCAAGTGATAATAATAATAATAAAACAAAATGTAATTTATTCAAAAAAAATTTTTGTTTGGTACCTTAAGATGTAAATAAAAACATATTAAAAATTCAAAACTTTTCATTTGTTCTATCTAAAAAAAAAATGCTCCTAAAAATAGGCATGAAAAACAGCGCGAGTTACCAGACTACTACCTTAAACAATTAATATTTTGCATATATATCGTCAGAGGCTGAGTATTGGTTTTTACCAAGTCAGCTTTTTAAACATTTTGTCTAGATAGTTGTTTTGTTAGTTTTCAGCATTGAGGAAGCCGGAACCACGATCAGAAAAAAATTTTTAAAAAACGGACTTGGTACAAACCAATACTCAGCTGACGATATGGTTATCTTATGGCCGCTACACACGATCAGTTTTAACTGATAGTTTTCACTGAACAGTTAAAACTGACAGAGAAAACTGATCGTGTGTAGGCTAAAAATTGACAGCTTTAATATAAGTGTGTGTAGACACAGGGACGTCAGTTTTAACTGAGTGAAAATTGTCAGTTAAAACTGATCGTGTATAGCGGCCTTTATAATTTAAACAAAATTATTATTAAAAAAATTATTTTGATTATGATTTTCTAATTATTTCCAAAAGATACGAGGTTATAATCATACGATTGAAGCATGAAGTTAGAGATTCCTCGGTTTGTATCTCGAGGAATAGTGATCGAAATGACTAGTGCTTCCTCAGCAGTTTTTGAAGGTTATGGGCCCTAATCTAGTGAGTTTACTGCATCCGCAAGCCACAATTAAATTGTATTACAACCTGTGCTAACAATTCCTTTCTTCTGTCTTGTAAATTTTATATAATAATCGAAATATTTACATATAGATTTTAAATAAATTAAGTATAATATGAACTGAAAGTAAATAATGAAAGTTAAATATAATGTATGCACTCGAGTCTAATTAAAGAAAATTTTTGTATGGGTTAAATCATATTTAAAATTGCTATATATTAATTTTTAAATATTTTAACTATTATTATCTATCGGACATACACATTTTCCGTATTAATAAGTACCATGCTTATTTAAATCAGATCTAATTAATTATGTAACAGAAAGCTAAGTATATTAGTTAATTAATTCAGAGTAATTTTATTTATAAACTTTCCACATCAACGAGCATAGATAATTTCAAATATGACTAGCCGTTGTATAGGTATGCTAATGTGAGAATATTGAGACTGGCGTCACTCTAAATACCTTTGATGACAAAATTTGCAGTTGAACATGAGTTGATAAAATATTACAAAATACATTTTTCGCACATTAAGGTGGGTGGCGCCTTAGAGACTGGTTAATAGTGAAAAAAGAAAAAACGGAACCCTTTCCCTTATAAGACCACTCTTGTGTCCCAGAGATTTTTTTCGAAAACATACATTTGGCACAATGTTGAGTTTTGATGACTCGAACATATTTTACCAGACAACGATTCCAAATTTTTTTTTTGGGTTAAAATGAAGGATCAGTTTGGCTTCAAGAAAAAAGTTTTAATTAATATATCGTGTGAAGTGTTATTTGAAAGAGCTACCTCCAAGGATTCTAAATTTTTTTTGATATGGTTCAAAATTTGCTAGAAATGACCGTTACATCTCCCACCCCCCTTATTTCCTAGATTTCCGAAGTTTTGATTTTAATGCAAGGGAAAGTTCTGTGTTAAAAAAGTATTATTTAAAAATTCTTATTTTACAAACTATACGCTAGAATCCGTTCAAATTTTGACATTTTGTGTATTAAACCATAGTTATTAATCCTTTTAGTGCTGCATTGTGCGACTACCTTAACATTATTATGCTCTCAATATTTTAGTGTGGGTGATTAGAAATTACTGTTTTCAGTTCATGTACTTTATTTAATCAAGCATTAAGAGAGAAAATAGATAAATATTATGAAATTTTATTTAGATTTAAGTAACTGTTAACTCGATTGAGACGCAGTATTTTCAAGGACATTATTTATGGATTTATAAAATTGTAATGAAACTATGTCTGTACATTCAATAAGTTTTTAAGAAATAGTTCTATTAAATACAAGATGATAAGTTAAAACAGGGCTTAATACTGCTCGGAACGCGGTGGAACGGTATCCTCGAACCTCCGACGAATTTTTATTTTTTGCCGAAACGGTTCAGCACATCCTAGGATTTTTTTAATTTTTGAGAGCAGAGGCCTACGGTAAGCTAAGATATTGGATGTTGTTTTTTTTTGAGGGGGGAGGGGAGGAAATTGAGAAAAGGCATTATACCACCTGCAAATTTAGAAATTAAGTCCTGAGTTAAAGTAGTATTTTTAGGGTTCCGAAGAAAAAATCTTGGAGCCATTATAATTTCGACATGTCTGTCTGTCTTTCACACGCTCATAATTGTTATATCTTTGGATCTGTGAACACGATATTTTGCATATACAGTCGATTCTCGTTAATTCGAAACTCGAGGGACTTTTAAAATATATGTATTACGAATTATAGAGAGGTTGGAATTATCGCAGGTAACAATTTTAATTTGCGATGAAAGAATTTGAACTTGTCTCAAAATGTACTTACAATCTTTCTGTCTCTTTCTCTCTGCAACTTTGAATTGTCGAGTGTTTGACGCCAATGAGTTCAAATTAACGCGTCGTTTTGCTACGTAGCAATGATTTTTTCGTTCGAATTACCAAGTGTATAAAAATGTATTGTTTTAGTTCGAAATATAAAGAGATTTTGTAAGGAACTCGTGATACCCTTGAATTATAGAGTTTCGAATTATCGCAGGTTTGAAGTAATGAGAGTCTACTGTACATGCTACAGATGTGAATCATTTACTGTAAATTTTTTTTTATTTCTGGGGGTATTTTCCCGTGTTAGAATGGACACGTATTGTTACGCATGCGTTACTATACCATTCATTTGATTGCGATGAAATTTTGGTGAATTTTTGTGCACACGCCCGTGAAGTTCTCCAATTTAGTACAAACATTTTACAATAGATGGTGCGAGAGTCGTTTCAACAAATGTGTGTATTTCATAGATTATTATTTGCTAGTTATTATAAATAGATTTTTAACTTCCCATAGGAAGTTATTGTAATGGGTCCGATTTTACGAATCGCTAATTTTGACATATCTCCACGTTTCAAGGTCACTAGAATCCGAATCCATTGTTTTTAGCGTGATGTCTGTTCGTTCGTTCGTGAATTTTTTTTCGTCTCGCATATCTAGAGAACAAATGATGATATTTCATTAGATGCGTAATCAAAAAATGAAGACCGGATAAAGTTTTCATCAAATTCGGATTAGCGGTTTGTTTTTTGTGGTAAAAAAACGGAATTAACTTTATTAAGATAACATAGATTATATGGATTTTTTACCATAACATTATTATATAATGGCTTAAGAACCTTCCTTGATGTTAAAAACGCCAGTATTTTATTATAAAATTTAAAAAAAAAAAAAACGAAATAAGAAGCTTTTTTTGAAATATATTTTGTCTCGCATATCTTGAGAAAAAATGATGTTATCATTTGTTTGATAAGGGTGGAGCCCGCCCCCCCCCCCGTTAAGTACAGAAGGCGAAGCCCCCGGTATGGTGCAAGGGGCAAAGCCTCTATCGCGGGCCCAGGAGAGAAGTCGCCTGAAATGAAAAAAGAATTATTTATGTACAGTAGTCTCCAGTTTTTAAGGACACCCAATGGGAAGTTGACAGTGTGGGTAGACCTGTCCCCCAAATTTTTTCTAATATAAATTTTTACAAAGTATGTAAACCTTTCAACTTTTTGCTTCTTTAAATTTTCCACCAGTTGACTCCTATATAATTTGTGGTCATTTACTTGTAAATAAAATTTATAAATTATTTATTTCACGTATACTTTTACTTATTTGAAGAACATACTTGAACAACATAAATATTAATACATAATAATAATATGCAAACATATGTAGATTAATTAAATATATATTAGAATTCTTTGCGTATGTAAAATGTGTTGTTGATATTTTTTTTTTAATATAAAAGTGTAACAAACACTTTCATTAGTGAAATGATATCTTACGTGTGTAATCAACACCTTACGCCCCTACTATTGATTTAAATAACATAGGAAATCAGCAGACAAACTGATATTTGTTATACCACTTTTATTATACATATCTATAATAAGAGGGTATTTTGTAAAGTGTTTTTATTTACTAACATCAAAACTGGAATACCATAAAGTAACGCTCAAATCTATTAAACTGATGTTTGTTATTAAATATTTTATATCGTAGTAACCTAGTAACTATGGTAAATTTATAATAAGTTTTAGAGCAGTACATTATTGAGTGGGTGCGTGATGCCAACGACATCTATAATATACATTTTTTCATGTTATTAAATAATGGTAACCGTAGAAATAAATTTAAAATATTTTCAAAAAAACCGTAAAATTTGAATACAAATATTTGTTATTTACAATTATTTTTTTTATAAATAAATTTGAACAATTTGAGGTATAAAATACTGGATGAAGTATAATAATTGTATTAATAAAGTATTTAAACAATTTTCGACGTTAACATGGATATAATTATCAAGACAGTATTTCCTTCCAACCCCGGACTATGCAGAGGAAAAAGTTGCTGGTGATAGTGAAGCACGTCAGGGAAATTCGAAAATTAAGAAATGCTAGCATAAGTCATTTAGTTGAATGTACAGTCATACATAAAGCAAACATCAATAACTTCTTATGAAACATCATTGCATGTGAGTTTAAAATACCTCAAATATTTTTAATTCTGTATTTATGGATTGACGTGTAGACGTTAATACGTTGACAGATAAATAAGGAACGACATATTAGTGGCAATTGCGTTTATAATCAAAGTGGATCAATGTATTATATTTTTATTTAATATTTTTTATTACACTATAAACACATATGAACATGTATTATTGCCTATTTTCTCCACTACTCACGCTGCAATCGATATAATTATCCCCACCATATACTACGCACCCTGCCAATATTGTACTTTAAAAATATCATATATTACTGTTAGCTGTTGGACATTTTTCGGATCAAACAACATCGTGTTTTGTGTATGCACAGTTAGATAGACAGATAATATGCGTGAGTTGTATATATATATATATATATATATATATATATATATATATATATATATATATATATATATATATATATATATATATATATGTTTTATCAAAATATCTATTCGTTTTTATTCACATTAATCACATCAAGTGCGATATACTTACATACACAAAACACGAATGCTGCTTGCTCCGAAAAATATCCGATACCTAATTATTATGTAAAAGAATACGTAGATTTTAATAATATAAACTAGGGCTTCTTAAACTTTTTTCATTCGCAACCCGAAATAGAGATACCTATATAAATATTTTGTAAGGATTTATTGATTAGGTAACAGTATACGTACACATGAAAATTTTTTCACTATGACCCCAAGATTTCGCTAAGCGACCCCAAATGGGGTCACAACTCATAGTTTAAGAACCCTGACCTGATATAAACCAATCTTCTTATCTGCGTTGTGTAGTTTTTTGCATTATTAACTTTTTCAAACCAACTTTTTGTGTCTGCAAACAAAATAACCAACTTGACAATTACTAGACAAAAAAATTCACTGAACATGAATTGAACTTCAGAATTTTCTTTCTGAAGTTCAAGTAGTATTTCTGCTAGATTTTTGTGTGCTAATTACGGGAAAAATAGTCAAAAAATTCCATCACGTCAGAATTTTGAGTAAATAAAATGTTTATTTTTTCATTATTTTTTCAACAGGAATTTAGTTTCAAGGCGATGTACGTTAAGTCAGACTTATAAAGAAGCTAAACTGAAGATATTTTTGTTGGACCCAAGATACGTAAACTAATGAAAGGTGAAAATTTCTTGTGAAAATGGACTTCTATGGAATCGGCAGCACCGGTATCGCTGAAAAAAGTTATTCAAAACTTCTTAGGAAATCATAAAAGTTCAAATTGTGAAAATATTATAGATAACATGTTCCAAAATTTTCAAAGATTAGGTTACTTCATGAGTCTTTTAGTTCATTTTCTTCATTCGCATTTAAGCTACTTTCCGGAAGACTTAGGAGCACTTAGTAAAGATCAAGAAAAAAGAATTCTACAGGATAAAAAGGAATTGAAGCAAGGTGTCAGGGAAAGTGGAATATTAACTAACATGATGGGCGACTACTGCTGAATGAATTATAAGGCTTATAGACTAGTAAAGCAAACTTCCCGATTCTTAGTTAAATAGAACTTTCTAGTATCTACAGAAGTTGTGGATTGTGGAAATACGCCAGAAATTAATAAGTGAAATTTTTGTCCAATAACTGTATTTTTCTACACGCACAACTTTAATATTTTTTTTTTTTTCAGAGACTTACCAATATGTAATATGAAAGTTTTATATGGTACATTAAAATAGACAGGTCTTACTTTATTTATGAATTCTTTCGTTAAAAATAAAGCTACAACACGTACTTTTTCTGTACTTTGTTTTGAAAATTTTTCTTAACTGCCCAATAACTATACCATTTACCCAAGCTACTCAATTTCTTTTTTACTTCTGATTTTTTTTCTTGAATACCCCACTTTTTACTTGATTTTCATAAGTAGGTGTACTACGTATTGTGAAAAACTCTGATGTGACAGAAACAAACCGATTTCAGATTCATCATCAGGAGGTCCCAAAACATAAGCACTGAAGTCAAAAAAGGGAAAAAAATTCAAATTTAATGTAATTTTTGTGTAATTTGTCATTTTAAGTTGTCTCCATGTTACGATGTCCTATTATTATCGGTATTACAGATTGTTATATAATCACAAATTTAAAAAATAAAATAAAAACACAATTTTTTCAAAATGAATTTCTTTATTGCAAAATTGATTAAAATGTAATAAAAATGTTTAAAAATTAGTTTGATTTTCCAAAAAAATTGCTCAGAATTTATGACTGTGTCGTATGGCCGGCATTCCAAATACCTGTACTCATAACAAAAACCAACAATCACAGATTACCTTGATCAATTAGTACTTCAGTTACACATACATATATACCAATTATAAATCTCTTAAATTTTTTCATGTAAAAATAAAAGTGTTGATATTTATTTTGCAATTTTAAATTTAATCGTTTAGAAAGAATATAAATAATCTAAAAACTTCTTTTTTTAACTAATCCACTTTTGATTAATACCGTTTAATAGCTTCTAATTAAATCCGTAATATCGTTTAATTTTTTTGATATCAAAAAGAAAAAAAAACAAGTTATTTTTTATAAATGAAGAAAATACAACAAAATTAATTTATGTTATATTTTTTTTTTCTGTAAAAGTTTCACTAAAAATCAATTGCTGCAATCCGCAAATGGAATTTTTTTCATGACCAAATTTGTATATAAAAACTAGAACAGCACGTGGTTAAAAATAGCAAAAGAAAAGATCTGAATTATGCAATTTCATAATGTGTATTAAAACAAATTCCAACTCTAGGCGTATCTTTTTAGTGTCAAGTATATAAACATTATAGTTAACGAAAGTATGGTCCATTTCACTTAAATGTAACCATGCTTCGTCACTTATGAATTTAAATAATTTCCGTTTTCTTGGTTTTATCTCTTTCATTATTGCATTTATGTAAATTGTAAATTTGCAGTTTCCTTTCAGAAGAGAATAGAAGATTGATTTGTTTCGAATATAAGAATTATTTAATTTTTTAACGATGACTTATGATCAATTGTGTTTGAAATGAGGTTTAATAGTATCTTTACGAGCATAATATTTGAATTTTGTTCGACCTACACCTTAGATATCTTAAAAATATTTTCCGCTTCACGCGCACAACATAACGCCACGATTTAATAATCAAAAGACTCTTTAAAGGGCTAAAATTTAAAAAAAAAAATGGTTTCTTATTTTTTAAGGTATCTTACAAGATCCATTTTGCTGAAAATAAAAATGTTGCCCATAAAAATAATAACATTTTACTACCTTCTGTCCAAGTTTTATCAATTTTCATAAACAGAGTCTGACTGAGTTCTGGTCAAAAACCGAAACAAACCAAAATTTTTGGATCTTGTCTAAATGATTGTTTCTAAACGCCCTATATATATATATATATATATATATATATATATATATATATATATATATATATATATATATATATATATATATATATATATATATATATATCTATATATATATATATATATATATATATATATATATATATATATATATATATATATATATATATATATAATTATTATATTTTGCACTTATTGTTAGATTAATGCTTCTTGTTCTAATAAATCGGGCGGTATTCTTCGATTTAAATGCCAACTTACGTATAATAACACCCAGAAAATTTCCATCCGGTCTTTCTGATCTTCTGGGTTCCACTGGAAAACGTACATGCCCAAACTGGTCCGATTACAGTGCTTCCCTTTTTTATATCTATATAGCATAATTTATACGAACGGGAAAGTAAAAATAACAATTGAGCATACTTGATGACAGAGCCGTAACTAGAACTTCAGGAGCCGCAGGGCCTAAAGTACATTCGGGTAAAAATAAAAAATTCGGCCCCCAGCAAAAAAAAACGGTAACCTATTTTTTTTTTTGCTCGTCAATCTTTTGCGGCCCTAATTTTATAGAAATACTTTCTTTTTACTTCTCAATCGTTCAATTTTATAGAAATAGCGCCCTTAAAATTTGCTAAGAAATAATTATTGTATTCTCTTGGGGGCCCCGGAGCAATGCTCCGGCTACCCCAGCCCAGTTACGGCCCCGCTTGATGACATCATCGACATAAATTTTACTTTTCTTAAATAAACTATTATGAAAATGATTTCTTTCAAATTTACATTTAAAAAATAGACTTCTTGTAAATAAGTCAAGTATATCTTACCAATTAAACCACTGATTTTCGGGTCGTGTGCTGTTCCATTTCGATAACCGATCAAATCACATAATATTTCACACTCTGCAAGATTGCATTAAAAATAAAATCATGCTTGTATTTCTAAACGGAATCATACAATGATCTATGAGTCACTCATGAATTGTACCAATTCTCATGATCTCTACGTATAATAAACGTATATCATACAATAATTTTACATACACCTATTTTTTTACATGTACCAATTTTAATAAATCTGTAGGTGATAAAAAAGTAACTGTCTACCATTATGTACATATATTGCAACTTGAGTATATGAGGCGTTGCCTCCTTTGTAAATACATGCATACTATTAAATATTCACATTTAAAATCAATATGCAAGATCTACAACTTGGAAATACTATAAATATAACATATACAAACATGTATAATAAAGGTATATAACATTAAAAATATTATGGTTAACTATAACCTTGATTTGAATTTTGTAATATGTAATTGTTCAACAATATATTGTTTGTTTTTTTCTTGTTATTTTTGGATTATTTTTAGTTCTCTATAAATGAGAATAAATTACATATAAAAGATCAGCTACGAAGAACGATTGAAAATAAAACAAATAAAACACAAAACACAACTACAAAAATTAAATTCAGTTGATAAAGTTCTCACATTTCTACAACGCATTAGGATTTATTAAAAAGAGTTTAAGAATATATGTATTAAAATAGCAGCAGCTTTTATTACCAGCTTAGAATTGCTTTTGTAGAAATATAATAACAAGAAAAAGTCATTCGAAATTTGGTTCTAATAAAATTTAAATGTAAAAAACTGTGCGTGTGTTATTTGTTTTTGAAGCGCGTTATAAAAAAATAACTCTTAGGCCCGATCCACACTACAGTGCCGATATCGGTACGCTCCCGCTCCAGTCTCGCTCCGATACAATTTTGTTGTGTTCATACATATATGTAGTATACATATATAGCCAAATGGATATGAAAAAAACGTCCCAACATCACGGTGCAGATTTGGAAGTATTTTGTTCGTTTTGCGCAAATGCGACTTTTTTGGTGGTAATATGAACCAATCTGAACAGTAAACACGGTAAACACTAATTGATGCATCTGCGCAAAACAACTGAAGTGCCTCTACCCGATGTCTATCCGTCTCACTTCATCGGAACCACTGCCTCTTATAGGGATTGGCCATATAGTTATAATACATATATGTGTTCATATTACAGTGCTGATACCATGCTGGTACTTATTCGTTTTCCATTCACATTATAATGCCACTCTCGGTACGCTCCTAGTACGATACAAACATCTTTTCATAACAACTGAATGCAAGCGGCGCGGAGTGGAATCAAAATAGGTGGAGTCAATATAGGTACAAGTCATAACAAGTCTGATATTGCTCCGATAAAATATTACGTCAGTGGTATTAGTATTGGAGCGGGACTGGACCGCGACTGATATCGGAGCTGTATCGGAGCGATGATGTGAATACACTCATGGTTTCTTGTGTAATAATATTTTATCGAATCGGGAGCGTAGCGATATCGTACCGAGAACGGAGCGATAATGTGGATCGGGCCTTATGAATTAATTAACAGAATGAAGTTGGTTACTAAAGAAAAGTCTACCTTTGCGTAGTGTTTAATAGCTGCAATAATTTAGGGATGGCGGTTTTTCAAAATAAACCGGTTTTCGGTTATTTCGGTTTTTTATGCTCGGTTTAACCGGACGGTTTAAACCGCTCAAAATAACCGGTTTTCGGTTTTTTTTATTTTAGGCAAAACAACAATCATTATTATCACAACAATTATTATCAGAAAATTTTTATTTTTACATTTACACTTATTTTTAAACGAAATGAATGCCGTGAATACAGATAAAAATTTAAAAGTAAATTAACTAAACTAACACAAACTCTAAACTAAAACAAATGTTTTTCACTGATTATTGGACGATAAATTTGTACTTGTCTAACGAAAATTTGTACCTAGCAATTTAACGCAAAGATTCTTCAACTAAAAATACCCGTCAGCAAAGCTGCAAACAAATTAGGTTAGGCAACAACACTTAAACAACAAATTTGAACCTTTGAAAAGAAAAAAATTATTTTAAAAAAAATTACATATCTTAATTACTGACTATTACTTAAACAATGTTCTTTTTAATAATTGGGGCAACGAAAAATGTATTCTGACCTTTACAGCATACTTTTGCTGTAGATCAAATTAACTAAAGTTGGTCTGACGTCATTAACAAATAAAGCAAAATTAAACGTACATATTTATGTTACTATAGTCACTTGAATATAAAAATAACAAAAAGGGAAAGAGAAAGAAGACTGGGTCCGTCTAATTTTGCTTCATTTATTGCTTATATTTGATTACGTCAGACCAACTTTTTTTTAAGTTATTATATCATCTTAAAATGGATAATAGATTAAGGTAGAGTTCCTCAAATTTATTTTCTCCGTAAATATATTTCAAAATTTCAAATAAAATGATAAATTGTTTGCTTCTACTAAGATGGCTTCGAAAAATATTGACCTATGGAATAGATTAGATTAAATATTTTAAAATAAATAGTGTTTTTTTTTTTTAAAAAAAGTTCGCTTTATGTGTGGAAATTGTTTACTATTAATTTTTTGAAAAATAGTGGGGTCACTTGGTGCCCACTTGTTATTTGGCGAGAAGCGATAAATAAGATGTGTTTAGCTCATTTTTGATGTCAACCGTTGCATCAACTGACTCCTCCAAAATCAAAACTCATGTCCCGACTCTATTTTATATACAAGTACCATCAACGCCATCTTGTATGTTAGTTACAGCACCGACAGTAAACGATATATTTTTTTATAAAAAACATATGGAGAGTGGCAGGGACAGGATCTAAGCTAATAAAAATATTCAGAAAATTATCAGAATCGACACACTTGTTTACATTACAAATTATTGAATGTTAATTGTTAGGTCGATTTAACGTAAATGTATTAGAATTTTAAAGAAATTAACTTATTTTTGTAAAAAAAAAAACACTGGCCATTAAATGTTGACCTAATTTTTTAAATTGAAATTTTTTTTCAAAACTAATTTGTCTGGTTTTTTTTTCTGGTTATCAGTTAAGAAAAAAAACACCAGTAATAACCGAGTCAAAAAAATAACCGAAAAAAAACGGTTCACCGAAACAAAAAAACCGATTTTCAGTTAAAACAGGCCGGTTTTTCTCATCTCTAAGTTGCATTCATGCTTTTCATTCAGGAGTTTCTAGATATACAGCACGTGTTTTATTTCGATAGGAATAGAGATTATATGCGAACATCAAGTTAATTTTGGTAAATATTTCAATTTTAATATATTACTAGACAGTTATACACCTAATAATTTTCATTAGGGGAAAAAATGGCATTAGTGCGTTTGTCAGTTTTTAACATAATATTCTAAATCACCCACATCTTTAGATTTACACAGGCAATAAAATTACAAAGTTTATTGAAATGGCAATTAATTTTTTTAAATTTTTATAATAAATTTGGTTTTCTTTTAGGCAGCCTACTATTTTTGTCAGTAATGATTAATACAATCTCGTAAACTTTATATTATTTTCTATATTGTAACAATAAATTACAATTTTTACGATCTCAAAATTAATTTACTGTGTTTGATGACGTTATTATGTAAAAGAATAATTTAGACAAGCGAAATTAGATTGATTTATATAAATTAATTTATACGAAATCTGTGTGGTTACAATCTAAAAAAGGTAGGTGTAGGTACACATAGAGACATGGTAATCCGTAAGAACAACCATGTCCTTGGCGGAAGCGCCGAGTAACAAAATTAAAGTCAAATCACAGATATTATCTAGACATGTGTGCAAACAGGGAAAATAAAATAATAGTTTAATATTACTTATATAAACATTTTTCAAATCAAACTTTTAAAATTTTTTATATTTAAATGCAATTTTAAGTTAATTAAGGGCAGGGTATGGTATTAAAATAATTTTTTTTTTTTGCATTTTTTTTTTTTTTTTTTTTTCTTTTAATTGAATGCATAATATCTCAAGAATATTGTCTCAAATTTCAAGTTGAGTGGAGCAAAATTGACGAAGTTATAAGCATTTTTGTTGTTACCTGGCAAATGTTTCGCTCTCTATATATCTCTCTCTCTCAGTTATATTATAGAAATTTCAATGGAAGTACTAACGTGTTTATACCTGTACTGTATATTTTGTCAGTGTAGTGTACAAAATTTAGTTTAGCAGTAAGTATTCTATATCAGTTTTATACAAGAATTTTTAAGTGTTCAAAACTTTAAAACGTTTTCCTCACAGCTCACGTTTTCAAAGTTGGTGCCCCTCATAACTTCAAAACTACAGCACCGATCCATTTGAAATTTTGAACACTATTTCTGTACATAATTTACGAGGTAACGCAGGAGAGTTTTTTCCAAGTTTGTTAATAATTTTTATTTTATAACAAATTAGCCAATTTTTTTCGCAAAAATCGTGTTTTTTCCGTTTTAAGTGTTCCAAAAAAGTGAAAAATTTAAATTTCGAAAAATTCTCCCCGCGTTACCTGAGGAAAACTATTATCTAACGAATGAACTTTAATTTTTTTATTTCGGATGATCCAGCACCAAGTTATGAGGGGCACCGCAATTCTACTTTTTTCCGAGACATGTTCGAATAATTGCTGCCATTACTGTATTTTTTAATATTTCTTCGTGAAAATTTTATACAATATTCTTCGAATGTTATACTTTAATATACCACTGGTTTTAATAAAAAGATTTTAACTGTGTCGTCACAAAAAATAACAAAAACATGCCTTTTTTTGTACGAATTAACCTTACCCTCTCCTTAAGAACTCTAGTGAACCTATAAGCTTTTTATTTTGTATGAAAATACACGTGTATGGAAAAACGTAACTCAAGTTCCGCAGTCGCAACTTATGGTGCATACTTCGGGGACTTACCATGTTGTAAGTACGGGAACTACCTGTACTACCAGATAATTTAAACAGTTGCACATCACCAGAAATAAATTTTGATAAATCTTTTTGGTATTAATATAAAATTTGGCGGTTTGTACTAAATTAACAACAAAATATGTTATACCATTCAATAGATACAAACAAAAATTATTATTTAAATATTTTAATTAATGACATTTAACAAAATTTTCGTAAGAAATAAATAAAAGTAATTAACCTACAGGTGTTAAAAACAATTTTTATTTTTCATTTAACAACAAAATAATGAATGTAATTCAATTCACTAAAAAAAAAATTATTTGTTTACTTAATGTGTTAATTAAAAACATGTTCACATATATACAGTAAAATTCAAAAATATTCCTATTCCCCGACGGTCTATGTTCTATTATAAACTAATAAAGTTATTTTATTTTAGATAATTTCTCAAAGAATTAACTTTTAATGCAATTTTTTGGAAAAAGATCTTGTTCTATCAAATGATATCATCTCTCAATTTTATGGTTTAAATTTGCCTCTAGAAAACCGAAATCGATTCGTTGTGATTGATTTTGAAAATTCTAGTTTCTGTCGATTCATTAACTATCAGAATGATTGACGGAAGAATTTTATTAATATCTATAACAGTGGATCTATTATATGCTTTTGCGTTTGTTATGATATATACAGCCCACTCTCGTTAATTCGAAATTCGAGGGACTCTTAAAATATTACGAATTATCGAGTGTTTGAAATATTAAATGGTAGTGTTTGAAAAGTCAATTTTGTATCAGTACAGATGCTAATGACCTTTAGATGTCGATACATCGATAAAATTTTAAATAAAAAAAAAAAAATAAATTTGTAGGGAACTCGTGGTAACTTGGAATTAAAGAGAGGTTCTAATTATCGCAGGTTTGAATTAACGAGAGTCGACTGTAGAGATGGCTAGTGAGTGAGTGATTCAATTCACTGAGTTGAATCACTCAACTGACTGACTGAATTGAATCAGTCAAAAAGAATTGAATCGACTCTTTCAACTCATGAGTTGAAAGAGTACATATAATATATGTCATACACTCACTCACTCATTCACTCACTCACTCACTTACTTACGAGTGTATGACATATAAAATTCTATTCAATTTTCAATCCCTGTTTCAGTTTACTTATGGCAAAAGACAGAGAAAAAGAGACTTGTTTGCACAAACATATGTTTTTTACAACTGTGTATATAACATAACGTGTATATATCGTGTATACTAATAACACTATAGTATGGTAGGTATAATTTTTTCTTTTTTTTAGAGCTAATATTTTAATTTTTTTACTATCCTTTATTTTTTAAAATGCATAAAACAAATTTTAAATTAAATTTAGTCCAGATGTCCAATAAACTAATAAAATAATCTAAATAAAAAATATACCCAATTTTATGTACATTATAAGTGCTATAACTCTGTAAGTATGGATATTAAAAAAATTCTAAGAAAAACTATTTGTTCCTATTTTATTTAACGATATTTTCAAATTTTTAAAATAAAATTCGTCCGTTTATTGTCAGATTATTACGTCTCCAAAAATTAGTTTTTCTTCAAAACAGCAATGAGTGGATATCTTTCTATACATAAAGTTATTGTAGATTTTCATGAATCAAAATTTTCATTGTTATGTCTTTTCAACCGTGTATTTTTAATGCTGTATTAATTTTTTAATTTGTTGTGTGGGTTACGTAATATGTGCATTAATTTTAAGTACATAATTATACATATTAATTTTATTCGGGTATAATAATTGTATCCAAACACTCGTTCACTTAAGTGAGTGTTTCACATGTAACTACTAAGTATATGAGTGTATTTATTGTGTTGATTCGTATTTGAAGTTGTACCACTCAGTTGTGTAAAGTGAGTGAATGGAATGAGTAATTCAATTCATAAAAACGAGTGAGCGAATTGTGTCAAGTGAGTGAGTGATTCAATTCATTGAATCGACTCACCACAGTGAGCGGATTCAAAAGATTCGACACACTAAAAAGAGTGATTATTCCCATAACTAGTCGACTGTATATACATATAATACCTTCTGTTTATTATGCAACCACCGTTATATTAGTTATAGATGTCCCTAGTATGCATATATGTTATCAACATGCAGGGTACACGATTTAAATTTACAGTAGCATATACAGTTGATTTTTATCTAAAAAGGGGTTATTTTTGCGGATGTATGAGGTAAGGGACATACACTCGTATAACATCACCACATTGTACACAATACAAACAAGTGTATTGGAAAAGATAGATCCGAATTGAGAGGTCATGGATCGCTTCTTATTAGAAGAAAAAGCACTGTAAATATATTATTCGAGCAATTCACAATATCATAAATATATATTTTATTTATTGTAGTGTCGTGAAAGATCACACGAATCAAACAAGCAGAACACATATTCGCATTTTAAATTGCGCGCGCGGACTGTACGAAAAAATGTTACACAATAACATTCTCTACAGTCATAGTCTATATTATTAGTTAGCCTGTTAAGTCTATTTGATATTGCAACATCCAAACCTGTATCTCTGTATCGTTCATATAGGTAACATAACTAAATTACGGCGAAAGGTCAACCTACAGCGTTCGACTTTAAGCAATATTGTACTCCAATTTTACTTTAAAGAATGTTAGTAGACTGATGACGTCATTGCGCAAATAAAATAATTCAATTTTGTTTTTGTTGCGAACGTTTTCGTAACAATGATAAAATAAAGAGAGACGGTGAAATACACAAAAGTTCACATAATGAGGCATAATTATTAGTTTAGGTGAAAATGTTTCACTTTTACGTTAACTTAGCTGTTGCATTGACAGACAGACCTATATGGTGGTTGCGAAATGTAGAGCTATATATACACAGCACTTTACTTTCAGTTTAGAAGAAATAAATATCATTTTGTGGAAATAGTTAAGAGAATGTAAGTAACAAGGAATGAATTTACTATGTATAGATTTGATAGTCAAAATTTGGTAGGTACAGGATTTTTTTAACGGGAAATCAAGTAAAAATAGTTATGTTTTTCATTAAACCATAATCATTTTATTTTTAGAAACAAATGTTTTATTTCGCAGAAAAAAAAAAAATAAGTAAATATCACCAAAAAAAGATCAATTTAAAATCGATTTTATAAATAAAACTTAAAATTAGGTCAGTAAGTGAATCGTTTTTAAAACACGATTCAATTTTTTTCTAGAGAAACCTTTATTTACTCTTCTAGACATCTTAATTAAATCATTGTATAGGTCAAAACAATTACAATTGATTTATCTAAAATACGTAGACGAGATATTTACCAACAGGTATTAGCCAAAGTAAAAGAAATCAATTGTTCTTGGATGATCATCAGGTATCGGATTTCTTTCGGATCAGACAGCTTCGTCTTTAGCATATGCAGGTATACATATTGCACTCAATGTGACTAAAAGTTCAAAATATTTTCATAAAAACAACGTACACAAGTTACATACACACACATACATATGTGTATCAAAATATTATTTATACGTATTTTATGTAAACATCCTTTTTTTCTTTTATTTATTACCTGCACAGTTGAAAAGTGCCACTGTAATTTGAATTGACTATCAAAAGTATTTTTGTTTATATGCTCTATGGTTTATATTATGTATGTGATTTATGTGACATGTCATTTAAATTAAATAAATTCATCTTTTTTTATTGTTTTCAATTTTGAAAGATAGAAGTATAGTTGCTTGTTAAAAATTTGTTTTTCAATAATAAAAAATCTTAGTAAATACGTACGTCTTAGCTATTATAGTGGACCGTCTAAATATTCAACAACTTTTCAATATATTTTACAAAAATTTTTTCCGATTTTTTGAATTTTCTTACTTTCGTCAAATAAAAAATGCTGTTAGTATTCTAAATGGTGAAAAATGTAATTTTTGACCAATTATATTCATTCAAATGTGCATAATTTAATGTAATTTAGTTGCAAAATTTTTCTGAAATTAGTACGGTCCTGACCTGTCCGAAGAAACCCGGTACCTAATGATCATTAATGAAGAATTGAACCCTTTAAACAGAATTGAGACAATTTTATTATCAAAAATGAAAAATTTCACTAAAATAAGAAGAACAGAATTAATGGGTTTTTAACTGATTTTAAATTATACGTGCATTAGGTATATTTAGATTTTTGTGACAAAAACAAAAAACAAAACAAAATAACTAGCACAAATGAATAGCAATTTGTAATACCGGCAATATGATACGGTAATATGGAGGACATTTTAAAATAACAATTTATTATCTATAATATAATTACATAATGAGTCTTTCAACGATAGTACTCTAAATAACATTATATAGATTCGATTTTAATATATTATAATACTTTGTTAATTTGGTAGAAACAAAATTGTTCTAAAATACACATGAATTTGCCATGAATTTCAATGATATTAATATAAAATATAATAATAAGTCATAGTAAATATATTTAAATTTCTTATATTTTATTCCGAAAACTGCTAAATTGTTTAAGATACGATACTGTCCATTAAAAACTAGTCAAGTGCGTGTTAAACGGGTTAAACCAAGTAAAATTATGAGGGATACGATGAAGCCATAAGTGTTCCGCGGTTATGACTATGGAACTCTAAAAGTTATATAACGCAAAAAAAAACACTTGCAACACTTGCAACATGTGTCATTTTTAACCCTAGAATCATACGTACTCGTCAAAATGACGAACGAACTTCTCTACCTGCTCCAATACTACAACTTGTCGTTGCCTGCTTGCTGTGAAACTTCTGTTATCTAATTTATTTGTTATTTTAACACAGCAAATGTATAAATTTTGTTCATAGTTGCTGTCGTTTTGTTTGTATTGAAATAGTGTGCGTCAAAAGGACGACGATGTATGATTAACCGATGTTTTTCTTTTTTAGAGAGTTTGTACTTTACATATAAAACTTTTCCCAATTTTTCTAAAATTTATTAAAGCTATGGATGTTATGATTAATTTATTCAATGATAATGATAATATGAAACGTGATTACAGCTGTTTGATTAACAGAAACGCCATAATACTGAAGTTTTAATATACTGAATCGAAAACCAAAGAATGCGTTTCAAGTGACTTAATAAAAGATTAAAAAATTATTTTGTGGAAAATATTTTAATTTTTATTATTTTTGAGATCTTATTCGAAAAATTACTAACAAATTTTAGAAAATTTACAAATGTGCCTAATCAGGAAATAACTACACCACAAATCCAATTTTACGTAGTGGTCGGTGCAAATTTAAGGGGAAATACGTAAAATCGGAAGATCAGGGGCGTCGGTAAACTTTTGTTTTAGGGGGTTGGTAAATATTATTTATTTGAATTTATTTAAAACAATATTATCTTAAGAGACAATTGACACCTAAAATTCGGTTGTGTAGAGAAAGGGAATGTTATACTAATGAATATGAGTGACGACTTTTAGAAAACTGTCGAAAAATCAACTTCACTATCGCATTCATCAGCGTAAAAGACGCCAAATAGCAGAAGCTGACAAAAATTCTAGAATATTCTACTTTTGAACTGGCAAAGATACCAAAAAACAAACTTCACGATTGAATTGCGCACTAAAAATTCGATTAAGCAGCGCATTTTGACAAAAATTCTAGAATGTTCTATTCGTCAACTAACAAAGATATCGAAAAATCGATTGCACCATTTAATTGGTCATCGAACAAAAGACGGAATAGCACATTTTCATAAATGTTCTAGAATATTCTATTCGTCAGATAGCAAAAATTGTTTGTCAAAATCGGACATTTGGTTTATATTAGTTTAATTTCGGTTGGAAAATTAAGTGGTGCAGTAGATTTTCTAATATCTTTGTTAGTTGACAAATAGAATATTCTAGAACATCTTTCAAAATATGTTATTTGGTCTCTTTTTTGGTACTCAATTCAATGGCGACGTTTGTTTTTGAATATCTTTGCTAGTTGACGAATAGAATATTCCAGAACATTTGTCAAAATGTGTAATTTGATCTCTTTTTCAATGGACAATTAAATTGTACAATTGATTTTTCAATATCTTTGCTAGTTGAAAAATAGAACATTCTAGAATTTTTGTCAAACTACACTGTTTAATCTCATTTTAATGACCAATTCAGCGGTGAAGTTTGTTTTTTGATATCTCTGCTAGTTGATGATTAGAATATTCTAGAATTTGACGTTACTCATTTTGCATTTGCATTTTGCATATTACGTATGCAGAATATGTGCATATATAGCTGCAGTGAAATTTTAAAATTTTTAAAGGCTACGAGACCCTCAGACAATATTACCTACGGCCCTGACTCTGGCTTGGTACATAAATTTTCACCAACACAGACAAACAACAACATATCTGTGAGAGGAGAATCCCACTAAATCGCTGACGTCACTACGTAAAATCGGAGTACGTACCATTGGATGGCCACTGTACATACATATCTACGGGAATATTTGTGACCGTGAAATTTCACATTCTGTAAAGTCACACATGTCCACCGAGCACCGGCTCATAATAGTTCATAAATTAATTATTTGAAACACATGTTTTATGATACAATTGATGTATTTATCTATTTTTTAATTTTTATAATGAAAATATGCTTTGATAAAAAGATTAAAACAATTAATAAATATTTACATTAAGAAATTTTTCCAAATCCAATTTTTTTAAATATTTTGTTCGCTTTTGTAGTATTGTTATGTAAAAAAAATGTTTTTTGCAAATAAACTCTAAAACTCTTCGTAAAAAGTCCATTCGTCAAAATGACGCCGATGTATGATTAACGTTTCTCGTAGACCAACGTATGATTTTAGGGTAAAAGGGTAATGAATTTTTAAAAACCAGTTACGGGACGACAACTCTATCAGTTTTTTGTGTTTATCTAACGAAAATTTGTTGCCTAGCAATTTAAAGGGGATAGGACCATCAATAGCAAAAACGCGATAGCGTAGCTGGAGATTACTAGTTGAGAGTTTTTCAAGTAGGGATGAGCATCGATAAGAAAACATCAATGTTTACCATCGATGTTAACATCGAGTGTAAAACATCGATATATCAAAAACATCGATCTCGAAACATCGATATTTTGCGGTCTTAAGCATCGATGTTTTGTATTGTTTAAACATTGATCTTCAAAATATAAATACAGAAAATAAATATTATAAACTATTGCCAACTGTAAATTGGGAATTAGAATAAAGGTGAATATTTAATGGTTTTTATAGCTTGTGATGTAATATTTTCGTTCATACAAAGTTCATATTACCCATATAGTGTATATAAAAACATCGATGTATAAAAACATCGACGACTTACTATCGATGTACGAAAAACATCGACGACATACCATCGATGTCAAAAACATCGAACATCGACAACAAAAATCGATGTTTTGAAAACATCGATGATCGATGCTCATCCCTATTTTCAAGTTAAATTGCTTTTGGCTAGCAAAGTGTTATAGAAAATATTTTATTCATAAAAAATATAAAACTTGAATGTAATACAGGACAACTTAACGAATAAAATATAAGTTAGAAATTCATATTATTATTTAGTGTTTGGCTAATATGTTTCTGAAATCAATTACTATACAAATAAAAACTTTTATTGTGAAAAAACTACAATATTCTTACGGCGCTTAATACCACATGAGTTGAATTATCTATTTTAAAACACGCGTATTAGTCATTCCAATAACTGTATTTACTAGTATTTCAAGTAACCTTAAAATAATTTCGATTTATGAAACACAGGCGTAAATGGCATTACTTTTTATTATATATATGTGTTATTTTCACCCACGCATAGTAATTTTAAATAGACCTAAACACCTCCATTCTTAAATGCTACAATAAATCCTTGAGGAGTCAAAAATCTTTTATATACGTACGTGCATATGTATATAAATTTAACTGTACTTTTATAATTAGTACTTAATTACTACCAAATTAAGATCATATGCATTGTTCATTCATTCAGACAGTACAAAATTAATAATTAACCAAAATAAGAAAAAAAAAACAGTAATTAACAAATTACAAATTACAAATTACATCTTTTTCAAAAAAAAGTTTTAATGAATTATTCTTTATACCTTGAATTAATAAAATAACCAGGCAGCACTTACTAATGCTATTGTTTGTAAACTCTTTGTATCTCTGATTTTGTATCTCTATTATATGTGAATAAAATGACAAGACCTAAATAAAAAAAAAATTTTTATGTTTCATGTAAAAGTTGCAATTTAGAATTATTCTTTTTTCTGTTTTGTTGAAACAATAGAAAAATTGTGTCTTTTTTTTATTTATTTAGTTGCGACTGTATGAATGTGGAACTTTTTATTATCTAAAACTTATACTTTCATTAGTATTACCTTAAATGATGTTTAGATGTCATATTAAAAGTTGAAAAACTGTAATTACTGTGAAAAAACAAACAAATGTTATCCGTAAATTACAATATAAATTGTGTTTAAAATGAAATAATTTTGTAAAATTGAATTTTAATTTAGTACATAATATAACAGACAAGTAGTCATTTTCATCACAAGTACGGAGAGTAGTGTTTACCGTTTTATACATTTGATTAAAGCGTAACATTAATAGTACCTACAATGACCTGATTTATTTTTGGGACTAGTCCAAAAACTAACTTTTCAAGAGTATATGATTGAATAGTATAATAAATTGTTACTCTTTCGGTGACAAAATCGATTAGAAAGAATCGATTTCCGAAACTATTGCCTAAAAAATTCGGTAAGTGTATGTTAGACAAAATTTTGTAGTTCAGTAACTAGATTTTTTTTACAATTCTCAAGATAAAATGCGTCTTGCTATTATTTAATATTAAAATTAGCCTTTAATTTGTTAATAGTATGATTGTCTAAACCTATATATTTGAGTTTAGTTTCTACAAAACGACACTGTTTCTTAAATTGCATAAGCTCCGTCATTGACTAATGCAATGTGGTCAAGTGTCTAATTGTGTCTCATTGACTAATGCAATGTGGTTGGTCATCTTCCCAACGCGATGACAGTCATGACGAATCCATAAGGACTTCGTGGTTAGAACTATAAAATCCTGAAATGCTAATATCCTTAACTTAATTTTTCTTTTTGTCATTAAAATAAATAATAACAATACGATTTAACGGCTTCTTAAGGATAACTTGACGATTTAACATTTTCGCGAATGGAGACAGAAGTTAATTATGATGGGAGCGGTGGGGAGAAATTATTTCGCAAGGATAGTGGTCCAATTTAGTTTGGTTCTGAGTCACAAGGATTACAGTTTCGCCAAAATTTATTAAATAAAAAAAAAAAAATTGAATATTTTGTCTTTAGTACAAGTCATTGCAGAAATTGAAGTAAGAGACTCCAATGACCGAGCAAGACACTAACCTATAGATAATTTCTTAAGGGGGGAGTTCAAATACTTTTTTCAACTTTTTTATTTATGATTATTTTGCTTGTTGAAATTTTTTTCGAATTAGGGAGGATTTCAAACAGTGGCGTAGTGAAGATAACCGGCGCACGAGGCACGACACTTTATTGGCGCCCCTGTAGAAAAAAATATTGCTTTTTTCGTCCCCAAAAACAAGTGCCGAGAAAAAAAAACTCATACCTAATTTTTTTGGCGTCCCCCAAGACCTGCTGCCTTTGGGCACATTTGACGCTCCTCTTTGGCGCACATTTGGCGCCCCTCTGCGAGTGGCGCCCGGTGCATGATAGACTCTCTTTGCACTCCCCTCGCTACGCCTCTGGTTTCAAATAGAAAATTTTGTTTTTGAAACATTCATTACTCTTCCCTGTGGGGGGAGGAGGCCCTTTATCATAAGTTTTTAAGCGTTTACAAGGAACACCATATCTCAAAAAGTAACGAATATTTTTTAAATATTTTTTCATTATTTTATTCCTAAAGGACCTGTCCATAAAGCTGAGTATGACTTTTAGGTAATTTTAAAAATTAACTATAAAACTGTAATCACAAATTACTAAAAATTATAAAACCGAATTTTTTATTTAAAAAAAAAAATGTTTAAATATAGTTACAATTGTTCAAATGGAAAAACGATACTCCACTTTATGCGAAATATGTTTATGAACAAAATTAAAAAAAAATTAAGTCTCTATCTTTTCTAGAACTAGAGATATGATTTTCCTTGTCGGAAGAAATACAACTTTCGGGAAAGGGTAAAAAACAAAAATCTCAGTGCATACTATAACTCATGTACACACCAAAAGTAAATATTACTGATCAAATCGCGAGGGGGGGGGGGCGAGCGTTGTCTGCAAAGGAGCAGCAACTTGGCTGTGCAGCAGCTCACAAATAAATATTTTTCTACTTGAAAAAAAAATTTTTTTGGCCATGTTTTATATACCACCGTGTTTGTAAAGAACCATAGAACAAAATAAAAACAAAAAACGAGATTCGAAAAAAATTAGTTTATTAGCCGTTTCTGGCGTGAACTCCCCCCTAAATAATTTTTTCATTAATTTATGATTATTAAAAATTATGGTAATACTGACGACTAGATTGGAATATTTAGTGAATTTTTGATATTTACAATTTTTTTGTTTCCAACGAAATTGTATGTATTTGTTCAATCTAACCACAAAAATTATAAATCAAATTTCGTGCTATGTTATTATTAACTCAAATAAAATAACAAATTACATGAATATTTAAACATTATTAAACAGACACTGAAATGTTTGAAAATATAAATTACAAAATTCATTGATTTGTTTTAAATGTACAAATCGTACTTTATTTTTATAGTTGAAAGAACAGCAAAATATTTAGATACACTTTGTTAATTTTTAGGGTTCCGAAGAAAAAATCTTGATACCCTTTTTTATTTCGTCGTATGTATTTGTCCGTCTGTCTGCCTAACCGTTTGTTTCAACCCTAGAACTGCTGCACCTTTCGACTTATGAATATGAAATTTTGTATTTGGCATCGTATGGGATACCGTTAGAGGGGGCTTTATATTTCATTTCTAGACCCCGTTTACGAAATATTGAACTTCAAACTGATCTTTTTTGTTCCTCCTATGTAACTTTTCAACTATGCGCGTCTAAGGAATTCGGAAAAAATTTTAACCCTTTGCACTCGATAGGCGCCGCCACGGCGACACAATAAATACCATTTGCACTCGAAAGGTGCCTCTCAGGCGTCATTCTACTCTTTACTTCAAATATCACACTAAGGAAAATTATAAAATTTAATATTAAAATATAATGTTTGTAATATGCAAATAAAAGTAAAATATGTAAGTAAACTACTTCTGTTTAAAATACTTATCTTTGATGTATTACAATTTTTTACTAAAACTACTGTCGAGTAGCTGAGTACTCATACTAAAAACTGGTTCGAGTGCAAAGGGTTAATACTACTAACACTTGCTAGGAAGCCTCCTATAGGAATAGGCATCTAAATTTTCATAAATCAAGTAAAGAAAAATGAAAGTGAAATTCTAGTTCTCAGTAGATGGAACCATGTTTGTGAACTTTCAGAAGGGAATAATATAACATGTTAAGGGTCATAACTTATAATGGGGAAACTTCCAACACATTATATGGAATTACTGACGTGGTACAGCGTTGTGTCGCAATTAGTTAGGTTTCACCTGACGCCGTACGGTGTCCATGGCCGTCAACGTGTTAATACGCGTAATTTTTATTAAACGTTAAAACATTCTTATAAAATTACATGTAACTTTTAACTACTGTTTGTTTTTTGTGTTGTAGTTTTACTATCAAAGTTCAGTGTCTACAATATTCCTATTGCATATATAAAAGTGCCGCCACTGATTGATTCACGTAACTTAAGTTGCATGTAATGCACAATTAGTGGGTCACATTAAAACGTGATATTGCCATTAGGTAAAAACGATTTTGAAATAAAATCAGTTCTGTTTGTTTCTACGAATGTAAATAAGAAATGAAATAGACTTTAATTAATAATTTTTTACTATGAAAAATAGAAAAATTAAAAAACTATTTGAAATAAATAAATAGTATAATAAATCATTGTTTAAATTCCGGTATTGGCAATTTATCAAAAAAAAAATTATGTGTACCCAGCAAATCAAAATAAAAAAAAGAAATGATAAATAATTTATAAAAATTTAAAATTCAGTAACGTATATATGTCTGAAACTGCTTAGGTATTTTGTTTTGGTTCTTCCCAGTATAAGGAAATTCGAAAGAAAGTCCGAAAATCAAAATTAAAATTTTTAGAATATTTATACGTTTCGAGATCCCTATACAGTGTTTTTACACTATTTTTAAAAACATGCACTTATGGCGGTAGGACATCTGGTGTTGAAAAATCAAAAGTCTATTATTAAAGTGCATTTCCTGAAATTTCATATCGCAATGATTACTATATATTTTATATAAAACTAACGTCAATACACATTTTCGTTAGTCATTTTAAGCCCCACCCATCTGACAGATTCCAATACAAAATATTCAATTTTCAGCATAATTTTTCATTCAAATATAACAAAAATTTCACATTTTTCCTATCAGTAAGCTTCCGAATTAACATGAAACATCAATGAAATTTTCTTGTTGGTTTTCATCCTTTTTCTTTGTAGGTAGCAAATTAATCTTTACAAATCATCGATACAATCTGAAATATTCTTTCTAGAATATACTTATAGAATATATGACGTAACAATTCGAATACAAACAATAGTTTTAATTTCATATTTCCGTAATATTGAAAACATACATAAAACCACAATACATTGCTCTAAGATCAATACATATAGGGTAAGTGCGGGAGAGACGCCGCGTCGGGAGAGATGCCGCAGTAGCCATAGTTCGTCCGTTGACTGACAGATAGCGCTATTAATGGATTATATGTTTAGAATAAGTTACTTATTTAAGCTGTATATGGTAATATTTATGATTAGTCCGTCAGTTTAGTAATTATCCAACTTTTTATTATTGAAAGGTAAGTTTTTTAACATAATATTTTATCAAGCATTTAATTCATTAGAATTTAAGAATGTATATTTCATTGTTTTAATGAAAATGAGTTTTGTTATTAATTTAGGTATATTTTAAAAGTACTGTATAAAATTTTAGGTGAATTCCGCACTATGCTTGCTATAGCAACATGCGGCATCTACCCCAACAAAAAGGAGAGATGCCGCATGTAAAATTTTTTTTTTTTTTTTTGACTGTAAATTATGCCACGTAAATATAAAAGATCCATTAATGGATCAGAAAGAGCTCTCATATTGGTGAAGATAACGAAAATAATGATGATTGCCTGTGTATTGACTGTTTTGAAGAGTACTCATGAAACAAAAGAAAATTGACTGGTTAAGATGTATAAAGTGCCAAAAATGGTTACATATGGCATGCATCATGTATGGAGATGTGTATAAAATGCAAAATTTTTAATATGAAATATGCGGCGCCTCTCCTTCTTTGATGCGGCATCTCTCCCATAGGTGCGGCATCTCTCCCGCTTTGCAGGCTCTACAAAAATGTTAATTATGAATCCTTTATGACTTAAAATTTAAAATTATTTATAAATAATTTTAAAGAACAATGTTTACATTTAATGTGTACCAAATTTCAAATCAATTGAATGCATACTTTAAGAATTATCAAGTGTTTTCAAAATGTGCGGCGTCTCTCCCGCATTCACCCTAATATGTATGTATAGTATGAATACTCGATGATTCAGACAATACATAAACTACTTCTTTACTTAAGTTCCGTCCACCTCACCTATGATGCAAAAGAAATTTGCCAAGGTTAAAATGTGGATTAATTAGATATGGAAATGAAAAACGAACACATACCTAGGTATTTATAAAACTATTATTAATATAATAACTGTTCTTTGAATTCATATTAGTAACGCGTTATTACATTTTTTTTTATTATTTTTTTTTTATTTTTTGATTGAGTAATATCAATAAGTACACACACTGATGAGGAAAATTTCAAGGCACATTTTGATCAGTGTAAATAGGAGAAGGTTAATTAATCCCATTTAAAGAAATCATAATTGTGATCAATCAATCACATATTTTATAATGATGAAATTAATCCTTAGAGGTCTGTAATCCTTCAGTGCGGAAATTCAGACGACCTCACATAAAAATTTTAAGGAACATTTTTTAGTAGCAAAATGAGATACCTGTCGATAAGTGAAGAATTATTTTAAGAAAATATTTAAGTCAGTATATACCGTGGGTTAAAATTTCAATATTTAAAATTGTGATGGCTGAATTTAATGAAGAAGAAACTGCTTGGAATAATAACATAGTTCACTAAATCTAACCTAACAAATAAAGTTGTTGAATCTAAGCGAAGCTTACAAAAATTCATTACATCCAGCCTAACCTAATAACAAATTAACTAAACATTATAAAAAAACTCACTAAATTTCAAACTACTTCCTCAAAAATGACACATCGAAAGCATAAGCTACAGTTTTATACAATTTTATAGGTCGTAACCAGAGCCGGATTATTTTTTCTTACCGGGTCTCAGGCTTGCAAAACTTTTTACCAAAATTTTTTCTTCCTCAATTCCAATGACGAAGAAAAAACAGAAACGTACCTCCAACAATTTAATCGGGCCCTTTAAAAAACCGGGCCCTAGACATTTGTCTCATTTGTCTATGCGACAATCCATCCCTCCTCGTAAATCGATTTAAAAGCTATTTGTCTGTAATTTCTCTGATGGCTTACAAAAACAATGGCTATATTATTTCTCAAGCGTCAGCGTTAATATAGTATACATTTCCCAAATATCAAGCTTAATCTGTTGACTAAAGTAATTTAGTCGTAAAGTAGTAAGAGATAAGAATTCTGCATAAATGTCCTTAAAATAAGCTTAAAAAAACATTACCGTAATTGTGGGTTACGAGTCCTGTGGTGTAACTTGAGTCCAAAACGGAAAAAGTATTATTTTCTGTTTTGTGCTTATATAAGTCAGTAGTAGAAATAAGTTAGATGTTTAGCTAATAGGTAACAGCAGTAGGTTTACGGTGTTTAAGTTTAGGTAGTTCTGAAAATTAACACTAGAGATGAGGCAAGTGTTGTTTACTCTCTGTTTGAAATTGATGTTTTGTTACGTTGCTAACTTTTGACTGTAAAAATAATTGTGGTAGCCTACAAAGGAAGGTAAGTGTATAATTTTAATATTTTGTTCATTACCAAACTAAATTCAGATATGTTCATATGCCAACCATTTTGTTAATTTTTTTAAATTAAGGTTTTGATAAATCACTAAAATAACCTTAAAATTAGGATAAATTGAGCCCATTATAACTTCGGTATAAAATGGTGCAAAACTATAGCAGAAATTCTTAAAAGTCCTAAACCGTTGGACAAGTTCGTTAGCCAGGCATGTCCGATGCTCAAAACATGTTATGTTTGGAAATTTTCATGAAAAAAATTAACTTTTTTCCAAAATTTCTCCTTATTTAAAAATTTTTACACTATTGAAACAAGGAAAAAAATCACACAAAAAAGGTCTTTAAACTATTATTCTATGTCAACTAGTTTCCGAGGAAAACTAATTTTTGTAAACGGAAATTCGCTACGTTATGCAGGATGCTGCGATAAGAGTATTGAATAAATAAAGTTCCTTATATGTTTGTACAATGTTTTAATTAGTAACCAACATCTTACATGGTCTCAAACTATTTTCAAATGAAAATCACCTGGAAATTTAGGTTTGGGCTCAAGTAACCCGATCTTGAGGTTAACTTGAGCCCAAAATCTAAAAAGCTATAAAATTTATGAGCCATAAGAAAAAGATCCATATTATATGATAAACTAACCGTAGTCATATATAGATTAATATACTGAATTTCCTATCCCAAATAAATATAACAGTTACGCTCAATTTTTGAAATTATCAGATCATTTGCAAATCTGGGCTCAAGTAACCCGCAATTACGGTACTGAAATAGGAATCTAAATTTGTCCAACGTAATGTG
Organism: Brachynemurus nebulosus; assembly: GCA_035578155.1. Taxonomy (NCBI): domain Eukaryota; kingdom Metazoa; phylum Arthropoda; class Insecta; order Neuroptera; family Myrmeleontidae; genus Brachynemurus; species Brachynemurus nebulosus. The sequence continues at coordinate 2,513,574 of JAPWDM010000003.1, forward strand.
TGATAAAATCGTAAGGCTTAGCTTTCAAATATGGAGAAAATTTTCAACATCGATTTTATTACCACTACGTAATATTGATAGCCAGTTCCAGAATAGTTAGAAAATCGAAAATATGTTTTCAAGGGCTTGTTGATCTTTTAATATTATTACACGGCATTCCCGCCATAGCATCCTTGTCTACCTTGTAAAATTGCATATCTATATGTCTAACTCCAAAAATTTTTAATATAAAAAGAAATTCAAAAGTAAAAGCATTCTTAACTAAATTTCAAAATACTCCTGAATACTATTGTATTAAATTTATTTTGCAATTCAAATCTTGTACTAAGAATAAAATTCATTATTACAAACACATCAAAGACACAGAAATACATGTAAAAAAACATTATTAATTCAATTTACATAGATACTTATATGCATGAACATAGTTTTACACAATCACGAAATTCACAAAGTAAACGATCTTTTAGTTATAAGTATAATCAGAAGCGGTGCAGGGGGTTTATGAAGTGTACAAGCGTCCAAAGCTTTGATTCAAATCACGGCATTTTATTTAGCGCAATATTCAAATTTTTTGTCAACCTCAAACCCATATTTTAATGCGTTCAAAATAGGTAGATTTATACTAGAGATCTAGGAATGCCTAAATTTTTATCACTTTCGATTGGCTCGGAAAAATTGTTGCCATTTCCATAATTTTTTTAGACCAATCTAAACAAAAAATTTTGTTTGCAATTGTCTCAGTTGATTAGCAATTTTTGTACGCACTTCGCTTTGTATAAGGATAGTATATTATTCAACGAGCTAGTAACGATAGCTATTACTCACGAAGATGAAATTGCGACACGAGTCGAGCTTGCGAGGCGAGTGTCGTAATGCATCTGAGTGAGTAATAGCCATTGCAAGCGAATAGAATACGATATTATTTCTAAAATTTTTTCCTTTTTTATTTAAATAAAATTGAATATAAATTTTAAATCAAATTTTTAATCTATTTCTAATTTCATTAAATGTTTGTATAATATGTATAAAACGATCAAAACAAAATATAAACTACTTTGTTAAATTAAAACTTGATACATACATTATTCACAAAACAATCGCAAACCCATTGAATAATGGTTAATACTGTGATTTCATTGGTCAAAAAGGTATTGAGTAATGATCATTCCTCCACACCTTTGAATAATGCCTAACTTTCTCAACAATTAACAGATATATAATGAGTGTGGTCTTCAACAGGAGTAGAAAAACCTCATTATATTTCATTTTTTGAAAAATTTACCAAAAAAATTTTGAAAATCTTATAAGGTATTGACAAATTTTGAAGAAATTTTGTTTGTTTTTTTGCAAAATGGCTCTAGGGACACACTATTTATTTATTTATTTATTTATTTTTTTTCTTTTACATAGATCATGAATGAAAGTCTTGTAAAAATAATTCCTTTTTGTATAGCGTACCAAATAAAAAGGCCTCACAAAACTCATCCTCAGGCCCGACGAGAGGATGGCGTAGCCGTAGTTACAACCCCGGCGCCCGGGTTTGAGCAGGGGGCCCGTAACTGTCGGTAGAAAGCCCGGAAAAAGGTTAAGAGGTTTCTTTGCTCACCATTTATTTTTTTGAAAGGAAACTTAAAAAGTGTGGTTTATTCCCGGGGCCTGCGCCGTTATTGCGCATAACTCATAAGTAGGTAAATAATTCTGTTAAGTTCTGTTACAGTAATCGGATTTTATGTAGTAATTTATAAATTAAATCAAATCAAGAAAACTCTTATTTTTCCAATAATCTGTATAAATTATATAGTAAATGTACATTAATTTAGTTTTTCGTAGGTATCAAGAATTTCCTTTAGGCTACATAAATAGTTTTAATACACATTTTCGAGGTCATATATTGAATTTTCACTCATACTTATTTCATGTTACATATTCATAAGATTTTTATTGCTAAATATATGAAACACTTTTACGACCAAACAACTAATTCTTAATAATAATAAAAAAAAAAAAAAATTATATCATACAACATATTAAAGTACAGTAGCGTACAAAGTTATTGAAACACAGACTGAATCACAGTTAAAAATATAAGTAATAAATTCTCAATCAACTAGTCAAGCGATCAAACTTTCTCAACCTAATACTTGAACTAACAAACTAGGATTCAGTCCCCACAGCTGGTTTCCCCAAAGCCTCTATTACTTCTCTTAGTCTCTATTCACATCATGAAAGCATTATATAACGTAAAAATTGATGATGTTGGTGATGTCTACTAAACAATTAGATTAATGAAATGTAAATAGAGATTTTAAATTCTAAAACTTTTTGAAATTATTTAGCATATTTGATAAAGCTGTCCACGCGTATAAATTTATACAACAATGTCTCTAGATTCACAACAATGAAATTACAACAATGTAAATTTCAAAATTTATTAATTAAAGTCTGTACAAGTTACAATATTTTTGGGCACTACTGAAACAAAACATTTCGTTGAATCAAAAACCTTTTTCTCTCAGTGTAGAACCTATTTACTCTTCCAGAATATTTATCAGTAAATCACAAACAAAAGCTCTGATTTTTATTGTAAGCTTCCAAATATATCCTACAATTCTTTGCACACCAACACACACTGGTGGGAGCGCTTGGAAATAACCGTAAAAGTTAATCAATTTTAAAATAATCCAAACATTTTGTCTTAATTTTTTTTACGTTTTAACACATTCCAAAACCACCATGTTTCAATAATTTTGTCAGACACTGTACATACTTCAACAATTATTAAAAAACAACAATCAATTCTTCCCAAAAGAAATTTTACTTACATTAACGCCACTACGCATGTTTTCCACGCAAATAAAACAAATCCAAAATTAAATCCAAAACAATACAAAAAACACACTTGTAAAACAGTCGTTTGTTTTTTTATTTTTATTCCAAACTCAAAAATAATCACCACCCGTACAAAATTTATTGAGTCGAGTCAATTATTGAATACAACTAGTCCCGTACTACTACAAGAAACACAGTTAGTTAGTTTGAAAAGTGTACAACTTATAACAATTCGCGCGTCAATGTTAAAATGTACGATAAATTTTCAAACACCATCTATTTATGAGGTCGGACGAACAAACAAAAGAGAGAAAGTAAGTGGCAAACTAGTCAAGTGAAAAAGAGATAACAATAGTATGTTTCAAATGTTTTATATATGCATCAAATATAAAATCAGTTTTTGTTATATATTAATTTTATTATCATGTCTCAAAAATATATTGTTTATTCTAATATAAATTTCGCTTTCATTTGTGCAACAAAGATGGAATGTGTCGTTCTATTTCACTCCGGTGTATGTCGCCATGCATATTATGGAATTTTCTTTTCTTAATGTCTATGTGGAGGAATTATTGGAATTTCTTGTAACGAAAAATATTAATATGATAATTAATATGTATAACGTAGCGATTACAGTGATTAATTATATTGAAATTTTTAACCCTTTTAAACAAACCATATGGTAAAATTTTTTTGTCTCAAAATGCCGGACTTTTTACTGCCAAGTGATAAGTACAATAGATAAGGCTACAAAAAAAGAAAAAGAAAAAAATCAAAGATCCCAACATTAAAAAAGTGAACCCTAGGAATTTACAAAAACTAAATTATACTAAACTATGTTAATAATATTGAACATTATTTAAAATTATACCGTATTGTCACAGATTGCGGCACCTGTACCAGTGAATATATACATATGGAGGTTTGAGTAGTGGATCCGTCAACAATTTCTTAAGAAAATGTGTCTATTAAACTGTAGAACACACTTTGAAAACCTATAATTCGCTTCAAATTTCATTATTTTATGATTTTATTTACGGTATTAAGGTAGATCGTAGATGGTTCGAAAAACGATTTTTCAAACGACTTTAACGAAACTTCTGTAGACATTTATTTAATTCAAATAATACGAGCCTATATCGAAAAAAATTGACCGCCGCAATTTTGAGAAAAACTCTTATAGGAAGTTAACATATTCACCCGATTTTTTTGAATAAAATGAAAACGTGTCAAAGAAATTTGATACTTCTGTAGACATTTATTTAATTCAAATAATACGAGCCTATATCGAAAAAAATTGACCGCCGCAATTTTGAGAAAAACTCTTATAGAAAGTTAACATATTCACCCGATTTTTTTGAATAAAATGAAAACGTGTCAAAGAAATTTGATAAAACTTTAATATGTTATAAAATACAAAGTTACAAACCATATTTAATAAGAAATAAAAATTATTCACTAGGCCGTTTTTGAAATATAATTTATAAAAATCATTTTACAACGTTTTACAACGCTTTTTCAACAATGCTTTTATATTGCTACAACATAAGCGCGCGGAAATTAAAAAAAACAAAAACAAATGGTATTAATTAACAAAAATATTAATTAATAAATTATTTAATTTTTGATAAAAGAAAATTTTTTCGCTGAGCTATACTGTTGTACCTATCTCGCACCAAATACCTTAAGGTATAAAATTTTTTTTAGTAATCTTGATGACGTCACCAAATTAAAATCTTTTTCTACAAATAAAATTTTATAATAAAGTGATTTAAATTAGGACGATGAGTCAGCTTACGATAATTTTGGTGTGAGCTTTTCATCTTTGTTACTAAAATGTCGAAATTCCTTTTAGAAATATGACTGATTCGACAAAAGTCATTTTTCTACTAATCACTCCTTGATTCTGTACAGGGTGGGGGGGGGGGGGGGTCATGATTGCATAACGACTCTCCGAATCCGCGCGTAACTGTCCCGCAACCAAGTTGTTTAAATGCCCGCAATTAAAATTGTATTCTTGGAATTGACAAAAATGGGAACCCGCCAGCATAGCTCTAATTTGTATCAGATTAAAGTTTATGACGAGTTAAAAGTTCTTATTGAACATATAATTTTTGGCGAATTCCATACGTTGTGATTACTATTTTTCGTCGATTTAAGTGCACGATTGATATAAATTAAAGTTCTACGTCTCGTGTGTCTTCGTCTTAAGGCCGGTCCAGACGCAACGTCTTAATCGGGTTCTACACGATGCTACGAACGTTCGTTCCAACGTTCGATCGAACGTTTGAAGCAATTAAGTTCGACAGTTGGTGCGACGAATGTATCTGCTACACGATGAATCGAATGTTTGATTCAATACGAATGATGATGTGTTGGTACTCAGTGGACGACGCTGTTATCTGTCTGATGTTATCTCTAATGTTATACACTGATGTTGTCTCTCTTCACATGAACAAGTCGTGCAGCTGCTGAGTCGAACCAACCAACGCAACCAACATTGACCTTCAAACGTTCGAAGTATCCCTTTGACTCGGTGCAAAAATACCGACATCGAACGGGACACGACCAAATGCGAACGTTTGACGCTCGACATTGGACACTCGTAGGTTCGAACAACGGCTCCACGATGCTATGAACCATCCAACGTCGAATGTTGGAAGGTGTTCGTAGCATCGTGTAGCAGCGGCTTTATCTGAACGATAAAACGTTCATGCAAGTCGTTCGACAAAACGTACAAAAATTAGTGTGTCCACACGTCTCCAACTTATCGTTCAAATTTCAGTTTCACGACGTTTGTCATGGAGGAAACACTTCTTTGGGCACTTTATGGTGTTCGCATTTTAATAAAAGATAAAAGAAAAAATAGAAGATTAAGATGGTCTAGGAAATGGCTCTTAAAAAGACATGAATTTTCTTATGTCAGATTATTACGTGAACCTCATAATGAAGCAGTTGATTCGCATAATTACCTAAGGATGAACACTGAAACTTACAGCCATTTATTAAACTCTTTAGGTAGATTTAAATATTTTAGCCCGTTCTTTTTTGTAAACGATTCGTAAAGAATTAATTCTTTTTTACTGTCTCCCTGTTATCCGTTTCGTCAATGGCTCTGTATTTTTCAATAACGGCTTCGTATGCTTGTGACTTTTTATTTCAGTCACTGTACTCTGGGCTTTTAACTTGTCACAAGCAAGGAAAACTCCTATAAAGGTCAATAAATTCACACAAAAATTGACGGGAGCATTGACGAAGATCAGACATTATAAAATAAAATGAAAATTATAAAATAAAAAACAAAATTTATACAAAAAATGTATAAATTTTTATTTTGTAAAATTTTAAATATTTAAATTAACGGACATAAAGCAATAGAATACTACGATATTATGTATAAAAATACTACAAATCGTTTCGATAAAACGAAAGTCTGTCCAGACGCACCAACTTGTCGAACCAATTTTCATAAAATGATGCCTCGCAGCTCAAACTTTCGACTTATCGTACAACCTCATTTCCGTCATGCAAGACGTACGTTTTGCGGTCCACACGCTACGTTTTATCTGAACGACTTGTCGATTCAGACAAGTCGTTCAGATAAGACGTTGCGTCTGGACCGGCTTTTACATTGCATATGTATGTGTCTCTAATCTAGAAATTAATTTTCACATAAAAAATTATAACATTTTATGTAAATAATTTGTAATACCGGCAATGCGATAGGCGATACGGAGGACAGCATGACAAAAGTGCATTGTTCTTTTAAAAATAAATTTTCTTTTCACTTTCTTTACCATAAAATTTTCTTTTCATGTTTTGTGATGCACATGCATGTTACGGAAAGGTAATTTTTAATAATGATTACGCTACTAATAGGTACAATAATTAATTTCAGTAAAATGTAAGTTACATATACACATATATCAAAGTAAAAAATTTCTTATTCACTTTTTTTTAAATGTAGTTTTTTGCAAAGAAAAATTTATATAAAAACTTACAAAAAAGTAATTTAAGATGTTAATTATTTTTAATAAAACAATAAGAATTAATTAAATAAGACATTAAAAACAATTAAAAAGGCAATAAAAAATTAAATATTTTTTCACGATTAATAAATATGGATATGAATTAGAGCTATGATTAATATAAGCTATAACAATAATACCGTAATTGCGGGTTACTTGAGCCCTGTGGTGTAACTTGAGCCCAAAACGGAAAAAGTATTATTTTCTGTTTTGTGCTTATATTAGTCAGTCTCAGTAGTAGAAATAAGTTAGATGTTTAGCTAATAGGTAACAGCAGTAGGTTTACGGTGTTTAAGTTTAGGTAGTTCTGAAAACTGACATTAGAGGTGAGGCAAGTGTTGTTTACTCTCTGTTTGAAATTGATGTTTTGTTACGTTGCTAACTTAGTAGTCTTGTGGTAGTCTACAAAGGAAGGTAAATGTATAATTTTAATACTTTGTTCATTACTAAACTAAATTCAGATATGTTCATATGCCAACCATTTCGTTAATTTTTTGAATTAAGGTTTTGATAAATCAGTAAAATAACCTTAAAATTAGGGTAACTTGAGCCCATTATAACTTTGATATAAAATGGTGCAAGACTATAGCAGAAATTCCCAAAAGTCCTAAACCGTTGGACAAGTTCGTTAACCAGGCACGTCCGATGCCCAAAACATGTTATTTTTGGAAATTTTCATGAAAAAAATTAACTTTTTTCCAAAATTTCTCCTTATTCAAAATTTTTTACACTATTGGAACGAGGAGAAAAAATCACACAAAAAAGGTCTTTAAACTATTATTCTATGTCAACTAGTTTCCGAGAAAAACTAATTTTTGTAAAGGGAAATTCGCTACATTATGCAGGATGCTGCGATAAGAGTATTGAATAAGTAAAGTTCCTTATATGTTTGTACAATGTTTTAATTAGTAACCGACATCCTACATGGTCTCAAACTGTTTTCAAATGAAAATCACCTGGAAATTTAGGTTTGGGCTCAAGTAACCCGATCTTGAGGTTAACTTGAGCCCAAAATCTAAAAAGCTATAAAATTTATGAGCCATAAGAAAAAGATTCATATTATGATATTATATAATAAACTAACCGTAGTCATATTATATAGATTAATATACTGAATTTCCTATCCCAAATAAGTATAACAGTTACGCTCAATTTTTGAAATTATCAGAAGATTTGCAAATCTGGCCTCAAGTAACCCGTAATTACGGTACCTATAAGCACGACAAAACAAAACAAAAACATTAAAAAAATGTGATAATTAAAATTTAGGCGAAGCTTATGATTGTGTCAATGCAGTAAGAACTTTGCACGACTTTGTCTGGTAATTTTTAACAACCTTTATATATTTAACGCACAGAACGATAATTACTAACGAGCAAAATCTCTCTTAGTTTTGTAGTTATATCCCGCTCTTGCATTTATGTCAACACCAATACTATGCATAGTCTAGCAAGGACAAGACAAAAACCAATACGAAGACTTAGGTAAGCAAGGTAAGATCAAGAGAAAAAAAAGCACTTGGTAAAAATTAATAAAACACTTCACTTTGCAAAAAGACTATTTAATTAATTTTGCCTCGTGTTTCGATCCATATGATCATCATCATTGTCTACGGAATCCAATAAAGTAACGCTCAAATCGATCTTTTGATAAAATATAAGAAACCTTCGAGGTTTTTCAAGTATTATTACTAAAATTTTTGAGAAATCTTCAATATGGCATGTTAATTAATAATTAAAAATACAAGATTGAGTAATTATAAGAATAATAAGAAATTTTACTATTACAATATTTTTAAACACGACCAAGACAAAATTCGAGATTTAACTTTGAGCACAAACAGATAAACTAGTATTTATTGCACAGTTTCCATATACGTTGCTTAAGTATTAAAATACCAAAGCATATTCCATCAAATATTTTAAATTTTACTCCAATTTTATCTGAACAGCCCCTCCAGTGGGTCCAACCTTCAGGTTCGAAGAGAGGACATTTTTTACCTAATATTCACTCTAACAGAATGGATTTATAAAATGCGTAGTTTGTCCCTCTTGTTCGTGCTCTTGATTTCTTTTCACGACCCTGCCAACCTTAGATTCAAACACAACAATAGAAAGCTCTTTGAAAATAAAGTGTTGTGTCAATTTAAAGGTTTTCCCTTCACAGTTTACCGTAATTTAAAGGACGATTTCAACCTTTAAATGACTATGATATCTGAATTAACACACCTTTCCTTACAGGGCCATGGAGAGAAATAGCGGGCCTCCGATATAAATCGCATTTTTTAAAAATTTTCTCTCAAAAATATAAGTACCGAGCAAAAAAAATCTCTTAACTTTTTTCCCGGGTCCTCTACCAATAGCTAAAAGCCGCGGGGCTGCAACCCCGGCTACCCCACCCTCTTGTCGGGTCTATTTCTTTGTAACAACTATACATATTTTAAAACACAAATATACAGGGGAGATTCGCCAAAAAAAAAACATCAAAAATCGACCATTTTCTATTATTTTTTTTATACTAAATAAATATTTAAACTAAATATACAATATTGTTTCTACATGTCTTGAGATTACAAAAAAATTGTTCTTTAAAATTCAAAAATGAGCTGTGTATTAATGGCTTTGAAGTCGACACTGCGAGATTTTTCTACCTTGATGGTTCTTCGCGTTCTGAAATCACCAGTAAACCAAAATAAAAAAATCAAGAATTTTCTGAAAATATACGTATACAGTTATGGCACTAGCTAGAATCTAAGAAAACAAATAAAAAACCAGCGAGAAATTGCATTTTGAAAATATATTTTCAAAAATCACCGCTTTTCTCGACTATAAACAGCCGCTATTTTGAAAATATATTACGGAACCAAAAGATCCTATAGTTCCTGCCAAAAAGACGGTATCGAGGAATAATATGTACTTTGATTTATGTCGATACCTCAAATACTTTTTGAGATACACGAGGAACTATGTCAAAAAACCTACTTCCGAGAAAAAAGAATTTAAAGTTTTATTTTTTTAAATTGAATTAGGTATAGTAGAGTGCGGGCACTAAAATGCCCATAATTTTTTGATTTTTCATTTTTTTCAAGTAAAATTTTAGGAGAATATTTCTAACACCTTAAGGAATACCTTTTCCAACAATTTTTGGGATGACTTTTCGAGAGGGTGTTATTAGTGACTATAAACTTTCAAGATGTTAAATTATTTTATTGCTTACAACAAATACCACCTTATGCTCACTCCAATTGTATTTAAATTTGTTACCTGTTTTACAAGCGACGCCGACGGTTTCTTTTTGCATTCATATAGATAAGTAGGTAACATGCTACGAACAATACTGCTGATTATTGCCGTACTTGGGAAGTCATCTCATTTAAATATTGAAAGACTATACATAATTAGGAAGAAAAGAATCTCTCCTTGAAGCTATTTTTTAACTGAAATCGTTTTCGATGAATCATAACTGAAATATAATTGCAAAAATTTCCTATCTTTTCCATTTCGATTACGCATACAAAAAATTTTCAACAATATTAAATTAAAATTCTATACATATGCGTTAAATATTATTATTGTTTAAATACCATTGATTGATATTTACTGCAGATAATTTATATGCATGCATTTACTTGACTGATACGTACCTTACACCAGTAACCCAAGCAACCAACAAAATTGACCAACAATTTTTACGCAAAAATATTCTTTTTAAAACAATATTATATTCCGCAATATAATATGCAACGCGTATGCTTTTTTCTGTTTCTCTATGTGCATTACAAAAAATGATAAAAATAAAAAACAATACAAAAATAATTACAACAAAAGTAGGTATAATTTGTTCATTGTTAATTTTAGGTCAAATTGTTACTTATAGTGGAGACAGTCATATACAAAGTAAGTCATATATGCAGTGACATAATATTGTCTTTATATAACCCTTTTTGAATACTAATTGTAATTTTTTGATAAGTGAAATTTTTTCCTTGCAATAATTACGTGCAATCAACAGAGAAGCATCATAATATTTCGATATGAATTTAATTTATGTGCTATTAACTATTTAAAATGTTTGATAAAAAAAAAAATTGAATACTTTCAAATAGGAGTGGTCATTGGAGTTATTATGACCCATCGGAACGGAGATATTCGAATTTTTGTCGGATTCATTTGATGAAATCATCAAGTTTTAGTTCCCATCAAGGGCGCCCATACTCGGGGGCAGGGAGGCCTCCCCCAGCTGATCATGTTTGGGGAAAAATTTCAAAAAAGGAGCCCGAAGAAAGCTGATGACGTGTTTTTTTTTTTTTGCTGGTCAATGGTATCTTTGTGGAAAATATCGAACTTAGGAATCTTTATGGCTACTACTGACAAATTACTATTCGTGATTCGGGGCCCCTTTCTACCTGGTTATGTTTGGGGGAAAATTTCGTGTCTAAAAAAGAGCCCGGAGAAAGGACAACGACGTTGCTCCTCAATGTTATTTTTGGGAAAATATCGAAATTGGGATTTTTTATGGCTACTTACAAGTCGCTATTCAACATTCAAAATATTAGAAATATTTCTTACCCCTAGTTCTAGCCCCCCCTGCAAATCATCACATAGGCGCCCTTGGTTCCCAACCCTTAAAAACAGTAAGTAAAATGATACAGTGTGAGTGATGAAAATATGGAAGCGAATTATTGATTCTCGAAGTCGTCTTTTAAACTTATACGAATATTAAGCATGGAGAACTACTAGAAAAATGACTTCTATTGACTTATTGTTAGTCATATTTCTAAAAGCATCTAAAAGCAATTACGTTATTTTAATACGAAAAATTAAAAGCTGACGTACAGGTTACCCTAGTTCAACTAATCATCCTAATTCAATTCAATTCCATACAGTTTAATTTCAGAAAAGAGGAATTGTTTTAATTTGATAACGTTATCACGGTTACTAAAATTTTTCAATACCAAAAAAAAACCATTAATACAATGACAGTGTAATGAAATTGGAAGCAAGTTATACGTTTTCGAAGTCGTTCTTTTCATTTTTACTAAGCAATTTCGCCATTTCCGACAGCAACTGATGCCACAATATTATTTAATAAACGTCGATTATTTACATTAGGCCATAGGCGGTTACATAGAAAATAATTCCTGCCAAAATTGAAATGTGGATATCCTTGTGAGGATTCAATTTTATATACCAGAATTAAATGCGGTTATTAAATGAAAATCATCTGTTAAAAATATCATATTTTTTCTAATAATATATTTTTCGAAGTTTTAATTGGCTTTTGATATAATTAGCAGTTGTAAAATTTGTTACTAAAATAGGATTAAGTAGGTACATATTATGTTAAATATACACTGAAAAATATAAATAAATAAAGCCTTGATCTATTACAAGTTGTTGACATTTAAAGGCAATTTACCAATCATTAGAAAAGTAGTAAGATGCTCTAATATAAAATATTGACATTAATTAAAATCAATCTATACACATCCTTAAGTGTAGAAAAATCAGTAGCGGCTCTTCCTATTTTCAAAAAATTTTTTCGCTGAGATATATTACTTTACAACTCTAAGAAAAAAGTAAAGGTAATAAAATTTTGAGAAAAATATGATTGGTTAAAAAAGATGACAAGGATAAATAAGCAGCTTGTACAGTGACAGTTTAATTTAGTTATCTCCCTCACACAAAAATGTGACAAACCAAGTTGGATTTACATAGCTAAAAAAAACTTCATAATTCAAAAAGTCAAATGAATGTATATAATTTTTAAAACTATTGATTTAGATTATAATTTAACATTACTAAATCGTATTTTGTATTGCCATATTCTATTTTGAATTGAAAAGTAATATTTTGATGAATGTTACTGCAAGAGGGTAGTTTCATACTGAAAATAATTTATTTCATTTTTTGCTATAGTGTAAATCAAACTTGTAAAATTTTGTTACGTTTACTTTTTTCTTAGAGTTCTAGGATTATACTTTTGAACCTGACGATCTCAACTGCCTTAAATCAATATTTTAAATTATTTTCATTTTAGCAAACATAATTTTGTGAACCGTCCCTGATAGATGGAAACTCACAAAAAAATACATATTCACACACTTAATATTTTTTCAATTAAATATTTTTTAAAGGAAAATTAATTCTCTCAAAAAAGACGAATTACCTACTAACAATAATGAATCAATGAATGAAAAAAAACTTTCTAAATAATTGAATTCTTTTAAAATGTATTTAAATGAATGTTATAATTTGTTGTTTATATAAAATTTTCAATGTTATAATTTATTTAGATATTATTTATACTATTATATAATTTTTTATGTGTATCGCATGGCTATTTGAACGTATTAATAATTACTGATTACAGTAAAAGCTCCCTAATCTTGACAAGCGTGTCCAGAGCCATTCTCTAGTCTTGACGTTCCCACTATTTACTACTCCTATGCGCACTGAATGCGCAACATACGCAATTTAAATCTAAAAAAAGAGATAGGTAGAGAAGAGTACCAAATATACGCTATACGCGTCATTAATTATGAATTTAATTGGTTACGGAAGAATCATGGTGGGAGAAAATACTGTCAAGAGTAGAGAAATTATTCAGTCAAGATTAGAGAGACAGCAAGTTTATCGAGCGCAAGTTTACGGGGCTTCTACTGTACGTTTTTTATTGAAAGAAAATAATGTTTTGGTACTACCTGTGTATAGTTGTACTTAGCAGAGTCTCTTGTTAAAAAGAATGCGTTTATGAGTAATAAATACTTCCAATTATAATTATTTAATTATTTATAAACATTTTTGTATTCACTACTTCGTTTTAATAACTGATTACGTGATACTAAAGGATATTCCAGAAGACCTGATTTTTTCCGATGCTTTCCTACCATTATTAGAATAATTCCATACCTAAAAAGTATAAAGGAGATGTCCCTTCAACGCAAATATGTCACGACAATTTTTTGCAATAATTACTATTGATATCGAATTGAAATTTTGTACACTAATAAAAGTTGTTTGTCCACATCTAATATAGGTGAAGGAATTTTAGAAATATTTTTATTTTTATTTGAAAACAGGTCCAAAATGAGGGACTGAAATTTAAAAATGGATCAACAAAGTTAAGTGTGATATCATATACATAATAGGGCTTTGTTAACAGTTTACAAAAATATCTTTTTTTTTTTAATTTTGAGTGGCATAAATTTTTGATTTATACTTATTTAAAAATATGCGAAAAATACCTATACCGTTTCCCCCTCCTTATCTTCGAAATTTACAAAAAAATATGAAATAATTCAGAGAAATAGAAGGTAAATAAAACAAATTCCCAAATATTTATAATTTTGGAGGAAACTGAAATAATCTGTTCCCCTTTCTTCCTCTTCTTATTCCCTTACATATAATAATAATCTATCAGTATATGAAAATTTATGTGATTATTACCTACAAAAGGCGAGGGGATCAAATTTATATGATTATTCCCTATAATCATATAAATTTGATCCCCTCTCCTTTTGTAGGTAATAGTCACATAAATTTTCATACACTGATAGATTATTTTAAGAGTAACATAATTTCCAAAATTATGTTCGTTACAAAAAGGGCAAATACAACCATGAAGATGTATTTAGCATAAATTCTTCGTAGAAGACTGGCCAGTGGCGTAGCTAGAGGGGTGCAAGGGGTACTATCATAACCCGGGCGCCACTTTGAGAGGGGCGCCAAAAGCTAATAGGAGGAGCGTCAAAAGCTAATAGGAGGGGCGCTATTACTTTTAATTTTTTTTTTGCGTTTGTCATTGGAATTTCGCTACGTGAAAGTGTAGGGAAATTACGAAATTACTTGTCCAGGTTATGACTTCAAAAATATAGACACACAAACAAATCTCTGGCGAGCAAGAAAGAAAAAGGTTATTAAGGCAACTTTTAAGGAAAAATTTAAAATACAAATTTTCGAGAAAGAATTGTTTCCAAAATTTTAAATACACCATTCTACTACCTAAAATTTTTAAAATTTTAGAAGTTAAGAGGGGACGCAAATAAAGTGTCACGCACCGGGCGCCAGTTATGGTCGCTACGCCTCTAAGACTAGCTAACCAATAAATTAAGCCAACTTTTCTCAAACTGTGTCTTTTTCAGTAATGAATGGAACCCTTGATGTACGAATCAGACTCACACTTGATCGAACTTTTTTTTTTAAAAAAATTACAATACTGGCACAAACTCGCAAAAAAATGATTTTCTTTTATAATTTTAAATCTAAAACAACAAAAATTTTTAAATAGCCACCGTGTGTATTAAATAATTGTTGTCTTTCTAAAAAAAATAATTTCTACTCTCTCAATATTACGGAAAATGACCTCTTTCAATAATTGACACGCGTCCGTAACACGTAATTGCTATTTTACTTTTCTGCAGTTCTATAATCCGCTACTTATTATTAAGGTTAGACATGTTATTTTCCGCATTTGAATGTGGGTCAAGAAGTTTCCTTATATCATAGGTACATACGATAAATATTCTTAAATCTGAATAAACATTTCTGTAGTATGACGGATTGTGTAGATAATAAATTAAATAATATGGGCATTTTTATGCGACCGCAGCTATACGGCCAGATAACATTGAGCACAAATGGATCACGATTTCGCTGTTTTCAAAAAAATAAAACCATGAACGGATCTGATAAACCAATTTATTATTGCGTCAAATACCGGTTATATAACTATTGTAGACGTTTAAATGTATACAGTATGTCAACAAAAGTTTGCAACATTAAAAAAAATTCGTCAAGTGCGTGTTTTTGACACGCACTAAGTAATATCACCTCAGTAAAAGTGTTAATTTATGATTTTTTGGCTCGTTTTTTAAGTACAGTGAGAATACAGCCCTCTTGCGTTTATTCAATATATGCATGTACAACTCTATAATACAGTGAGAATACAGCCCTCTTGCGTTTATTCAATATATACATGTACATGTACAACTCTATAATTACTCGTACATGTACAACTCTATAATTATTATATTATATATTATTATTATTATTAATTTTTCCCCCACTATAATCACATAACGAGATTAATATGTCATCCTTCGGTGACATAAAAATGATTTGGTTAAAAAAAATCTCCCAATTTACGGGGGGGGGCGTATTTAGAAGGGGGCTAAACGAGTTATAGCCGGAGGTGACAAATATTTCTAAACGAATTTTTAGTCGATAAAAGAATTTTTTTAATTTAATGACATAATCATGAGAATTTAAATTTTTCAATGCATTATAAATTGTAAAAAAAATAATGGAATGACGAAATTGGTAGCGCCTTATATGTTTTCAAAGTCGGTCTTGCTATTTCGTTATTCTTTCGTGATTCGTCGTAATCGAATCAGTCATATTTCCAAAAAGAATTTCGTCATTTTTATAACAAAAATGAAAAATTCACACCTATATCATCCCAATTCAGTCAATCACACTAATTCAAATCACTTGAGTACTTGGAGATTTTTTTAATTTTTGATGTCATCAAGATTACAAAAATTTTCAGTGCCTTAAAAAGCGTAAATAAAACGATATAGGAATGAAACTTTACTAAAATAAATTTTCAGTTTTACTAAAACAATATATTCCAAAATTTAATTGTTCCAAAAAATTTTTATGAAGTTTGACTGACGATTTTGGTGATTTGTTTCTGAAGATGACTGTTCCAACGGTTGAAACTAGTAAAACTTGATTTTTTATGAATTTTCTTTTATTGTCTTTTTGATTCGCCTATGTGGTGATTTTTATGTTATTTGTAATTTGCGGGTCTGTGGTTATCGATTTGAACTTTATGTTCCTTGAATATGTAATTTCCCCGCAGTTGGTTTTGATTTGCAACTTACTAAAATAAAGAATGTAGAACCATAGAAAAAAATACGTTTGTTGAACCAGTCATATTTCTAAAAGGAATTTTATCATTTTGATAGTAAAAGTGAAAAATTCATATACAATTTACCACAAATTAAACCAATCATCTTAATTCAAACAACTTTCAGAAAGCTTAAGTTGAGAAAATAGAAATTTTTTAATTTGATTTCGTTATTAAAAATCAAATTTCTGTTAATCAAAAAATTCTCAATACTTTAAAAACCGTAAATAAAACGATAAAATGATGAAACTGAAAATGAATTATGTCAACAGAGAAGATTTTGTTTGATTTGTTAAGTTTCTTTAAATATTTTTTTTTTATATGATTTTCAATTTTGTAAACACTCTGTATATTTTTAAATGTTTCTTTATTATTGTTATAATATTAAAAATATGTAACACATATATTTAAATTTCGTTATAAATATTTGTATTTACGCCTACAACAATTGCGGAAATAATAACTTTATCAAAGAACGTTTCAAATAAAATATAAAATATTATTATTAGTTCTTCTGATTTAAAATATATTGCATAATTCTCATAAAATCATAACTTATTCCACAACTTGGTTAATTCTATAAACTTTTAGAAAAACGTTTAACCCTTTTAAACAAACCATATGGAAAAATTCTTTTGTCTCCAAATATCGGACTTTTTACTGCCAGTGATAAATAAGTACAATAGATATGGTTACGAAAAAAAGAAAAAGAAAAAAAATTAAAGATCTCAACATCAAAAAAGTGAACCCTAGGAATTTACAAAATATACCTAAATTATACTAAGCTATGTCGATAAAATTGAAGATTATTTAGAATTATACCGTATTTCGGAAAATCTATCACAGATGGCGGTGTTATATGTTTCAGGGGTCATCAATAGAAAAACACAATGATAATTATACTGATTTTATTATTACATTTATAAATACACATTAAATTCTTAGTATCGGTATTATTAGTAGTTCTATGTGTGTTCATGCGTCCGTACATAATGGCGTCCACGCTATTTACTGTATTTTGTTGCCATCTATTCTCAGGGTTACCAACACTCTAAATACCGATATTACTATACTCATAACAGGCGGCACCTGAACCAGTGAACATATACATATCACAGCATTTTGAGCCGCAGTGGCATCCTGAACGTTCGCATTTGGCCATGTTCCGACCGATGTCGGTATTCTTGCACCGAGTCAATGGAATGCTTCGAGTGTTTGAAGGACAATTTTGGTTGGTTCGACTCAACGGCTACACGACTCGTTCATATGAAGAGAGACAACATCAGTGTATAAGATTAGAGATAACATCAGACAGATGACATCCTCGTCCACTGAATAAACGTTTGTACCAACACATCATCATATGTATTGGATCAAACATTCGATTCACCGTGTAGCAGGAACATTCGCAGCACCAACTGTCCAAAGTCGAATTTACTTGTATCAAACGTTCGATCGAACGTTGGAAGAAACGTTCGTAGCATCGTGTAGAACCGGCTTAACCTTAATATTCTGAATAGAACGTTTGTTAGTACATTTATATTGTCCTATAATTAAAAATTGATTAACAATTGATTTCAAATTAATTAAACTTATCCATTAAGAATCCATTTATTTAATATAATTAATTTCGATTATAACATAACCTAACAATAATTGACATTTCAAAAAAAAAAAAAAAAATGGCGACAGTTAATTTGAAATTAGGAACAAAAAATAGAAAATGAAATTTGAATTAGATATTTTTAGTTGAAATCTCCTTGACAAATAATTATTTTGCTTATAGTATACATTATACAACGTATACGGTGATAAATATACATAAATATAATTATTATTTAATAATATAAATTAAATAAGTTAGTTGCATGATTGTGTATTACTGTTAATATTTTTTAATGCAATATAACGAATCACGAATCACGATTGTCTTATTAATTTTTCAATCAAAAATAATTAAAAACCGATAGTGATTACGTGATTAATTTAATTCAGTACCAGACTGTATTATTTTGTAGAGATTTTGAATGAAATAAAAATATTTACCTAAGGGCAGGTTTACTTAAGCGTCTTGATTTGTGATTTTTAATTTACATACATATGTGGTATTTGGTCATGTTAACCAAAGAGTGCTTAAAGTTTCAGTTAACTGAACGATAAGTGAACATATGAATACTACGTGTGTTATAAATGCAGACAAAAGTCTGTCATACGTAGTAGTGTTTCACAAGCATAATATTTGAAATTGAAAAGTAGCACTTTATGTGTAGAATATGTTCCCAAATGTTGATGAAACGCTGAAAGTAATTTAAAAAAAAGATTAAAGATAAAAGATTCACGGGATAATGAGTATTACATATAAAATTTTGAAAATACGTTTTTTTTTTATATTAACTATATATATATTTTATAATATCTCGGAACCACATTTTTGGAACTGGTGGACACGATATCTCAAAAACTATCCGATGGATCCCTTTTTATTTATTTTTTTTTAAGATAATTCTATTCTCCGGCACCTATACCTAAGTCCGACACACTTTCAATATTTTTTTTTTTTTTTACTTTAAAAAGCGAAAAATAAGGCAAAAATCGTAATCAAAAGTTCACACGTCCGCTATTTTTTTTTCAGCGATTTATTGATATTGTAAGTATAGGTGCCGGTACTGTTCATATATTTTATAAATCTTTTTTGTTTTTGGATTTCAGTGGTTCATTACCGACGTTATGCTGTCCACCAACAAGGCATCGGATTTTCAGATCGTCACCCTGCGTTATCTATAAAATAGATAAAAAAAAAAAAATTCAAGGAAAAATATAAAAAATTGTCCATCTATAAAATGGACAATTTTTTATATTTTTCCTTGAATTTTTTTTTTTTTTTTTTTTTGTAACTATATTTTAATACTTAATAAATATGTGTACAAAATTTGAAATTGATATTTGCTTCTGTCTTTGAGAAAAAATTCCAGAAAAATAAATAATTTTGAATGACTCTGAAGTAAATCTCCCCCTAAGGAAGACAAAAATTAAATGAAGACATGAGTTATGTTATGTAACATTTTTTTCAAAAATTCATTTTTACCAAATTTTGAAATATTCTATGCTGAAGTATTATATATTCAAATTTGTTTTCATTAGATCCAATAGTTTTGTAGAAATTCAATAATAAACATGTGCTATTGCATGGGAAGTATCGGTAAATAAAAACTTTCAAACGCTTCTACTGTAAAATTATAAAAAAAAAATGTTACATAACACCTTCATCCACTCATGTCTTCAAATATATGTATCTAAATTGCTCTTCATTTTTAATAAACACTAAATTAATTTATTTAAATTTTATAGCAAAATATTAATAATTTTACAATACATATTTTGAAATATATATCAATATGCAGCAAAATTTGTTTACTGTGAGAATTTTATAATTAAAAAGTTTAAAAAAAAAAGTTATTATTCATCTTTTGTATTCTCATCGACATTTTGTTCAATTTATTAATAATTATTTATTAACTAATTTAATATATTTTTTTGCACTTTCTATAATTAATATTGATGAAATGGTAGCTTCAAATTTTACAAAATCATTTTATAACAATTGGTGTTAAAATATAATAAAATGAAAATTGTGTATCTGATCAACAATTTTCAGTTAGTATATTTAAAACAATTAGGTGGATAAAACGTTTAATTTAAATTTATTTTTTTAAATTCTCAAAAAAATTATGAGAAACTATAAACCTTGAAAATGATATTCATTTGGTTGGTTTTGAAAAACAAAGAAGTACCGTTAAATTTTGATTTGAAATTTTATATAAATTTTCACGAAAAACCTTGAGATGAAACTGGAGACAACAAAAGCATCGAGTTGATATTCTAATATTTATGAAAAACGATATACTCTTAAAACAACAGTTATGTTTTAATAAAAAGTGAAAATTTTCTATCCTTCATTCTCCTTACTAGTTTGTTTTTCATAATTGTTATTATATTTATTTAATAATTAATAGGAGCGAGTGGGGTAATTCTGAAATGTGGGTAGTTTGGAATATCATTATTTTTCATATTTCCCACAGAAAGAATTATATTATATATTTTTTCTTTTTACATAGATATTTTTCTTACAACGAAATGCAGAGTGTTTATATAAATTTAGCAACATAAACTATATATTATTTAATTAACCAAATCGTATTGTAGTGATTGATAATGGACTTGGAATAATCAAAATTCACAAACATAATAGTACCAGCTACCAGATAACATAACAGTGTTTAGCAATGTCCATGAACTGATTAGCTTCTAACCAAAAATAATAGAATGAATTCTTTTTGTGCACAATATAAATAATATATAAACAATAATATGTACTAAATGTTTTACATTATCAGATATAATATCTCTTATTTATAATGTATAAAACTCATAACAGAAACTGATATTAATTAATTGTTTATTGGAGAAACAATAAGAAATAATTTCTATTTTTAAAATTTTTTTAGTATATCAAGGATTCTTTGTTCTACTATCTCAATTGTTATCTTCGCCTAATAATTCAAGACATAAATTTAATGCTCGTGAGAACCATACTTTGTTCATTATACCAGTCGAAATGGAAATATTATCTGAGTAACTGGAAACAAAGCAACCGTAGTTAACGTTAAAAAATTAAAATTATCTGACAGCAACAGGTATCGACTATGAAGAATCTGTTGTTGAGGAGGACATAATGTAGGGTAAAGGATTATATTATCTGCGACCATCTAAAATAGTTTCTCAACCTTTTTTCAGTCACGGCCTGGTAAAATCTCAGATAATTTTGTGCGGATCAGTCACATATAGGATCACAGTCATAATATGACGATTCTCAGTTTTCTAAATTATAATTAAATGTATCACTAATGTGATGTCGAGCCGACGAGCAGTTAGTCGATTAACCAACTAAAATTGTTTTTCAGACAAAATTAGTCATTAGTCGAAAATATCGAGCATAGAATAGTCGATTAATCGACTAAATTTTTAGTCGAATCATTAATAAGGTAACCTATGTAACTCTCAAAAACGAGGTTTTCTATTGAATTTAATGTTTCACATTGAATATTTTTCTTTTAAGAAAAAAAAAGATATTGAGATATCACAATGTGTTAATTATATAAAAGTGAAAAATCATGCAAATAGATAATTATTTTTTAGTTTTCATTTTTTGAAGTCCAATAAATAATACAGAAAAGTCGTTTTTATTCATTTAAAAAAAAAAATTAATCATTTTAGTTATTTAATCGAAGGTAAAATAGTCGACTAAAAAATGATTAAATGGAAACAAAATTAGTCGACTAAATCGTTTAATCATCCGACATCACTAATCACTAAATGTCATTTTCCGACCACTTGGTCTAGCATCTAATTCAGATAAATATCGAAACTTTCCTAAGCATTACAGAAATGTTTAAAACAATTATTTAATATTAGGTAAATATAATTCTTGTAGTTTGAAATAAATTCCGGCAATAATATAACATTAGATCGTGTAATATGAAATGTCGTTTTTCGACCACTTGGTCCACCATGTAATTCAGATAAATATCACCATTTTCTTAAGCATTAAAACAATGTTTAAAAGCAATTCTTTAATTTTAAATAGAATTCTGATAGCTTGGAGTCATTTTCGCCATTAACTGGAATAATATAAGGTCGTGTAATATGAAATGTCATTTCCGATCACTTTAGTCTACCATGTAATTCAGGTAAAAATATTGACACTTTTTTGTCGGCAAAAATTATAAACGTTTTTGTAATTCGCAAATCTTTCTACGGACCGGTGACTGGAAAACACGGATCTAGAAAACGTTAAAATAAACAACTATGCCAGATTTTTCACAATGATGAAATGCTTAATTCTTTTTAAGATAGCTACATCGGTCATATCATTATTGGACAATTTGTAGTTGTTTGAAAATAACCAATAACCAAAACCATTGTTAGAAGTTAGAACAATATTTTACTAATTAATTCTATGTAAATATTTTTTTGCGAATAACTATTTTGGGGAAAACCCCTATCAATCACTTTTAATAATAACATTCACTCCTGGCAGCTACTTGTACAAAAACGTAACACTTATGCAATTTATAGAATAAAAAAAAAATTTCACTCCAAAAATATTTTAAAAACGGCATTTTTATATAAATTCCAATCCATTTACGTACATATTACACATTTATGATATAAACCGGTAATAAATTATTAATTATTAATAACTAATTAAATTTACAATTAATTATTATATTTAAAAAAAAAAATTGTATTCTTTAATTAAAATAACAAAATATTGCCGAGAACGCCGGTAATCTTGTTAATAAAGCAATTGGTTTTGTTAACCTTGTCATTTTCCCAATAATTCAATACGAAAAAAATTTACAATGATCAAATAAACAGGAAATGCGAAAGGTTTAAATTAATTTATAAAAATTGACGGTAGAATATTAGAAAATCAGTGGCGATTATTTAATAAAACTTTATTATATGCATTTGGAAAAAAAAGTTATGCAAGGTAGTTAAAAATAAGTTAATTATTTTAACTGAAAATTTGAGACACGATTAACATGTAACTTGCCAACATAAAATCAGATAAATGAATAATTAATTTTACAATTATTACGGTAATTATATATTGGATATATAGGTACTTTGAAATATTTACGTAAGCAAGTAGGGAAACATAGTAAATCAATAACGTAATACATTTGTCTTTTAAATTTTTGAAATTTTATAATAACTCATTAGTAGTTAGTGATACCAGCTTAAATGTATTGCATAACGTAAAAAATATTTTTAAGTAAAGGTTTTATACTAATAAATTTATTAAGAATTATTTAATGTTTAATGAACTAATTCCTTGTAGAAGGATATTAGAACCTATATAATTTCTAAAATTCTTGATAAATTTGTGAATGTCACTCATATTTAAAATGACATAATAATTAATAATTAAAAAACGAGGAGTAATTTTAACGGAAATTTGTTTCTAGAAAGTGAATAATTTGAGTCACAAAAATCCGATATTAACTGAAAATCATTTTAATAATGAAAAATTATCTTTACACTGTCAGTGTCACCAAATAAATATTCGATTTTTTTGCCACTCTTTTCATTTTCGGTTAAACTTAGCTACCTTCGTAGTATAGCTGTATAGTCCAAAAAACACTAAATTTTTAACAGTAAGTAATTCTAAAAATTAATATTTTATATTTTAGGATATTTTATCTTACTATTAAACTGATCCTCGTATTAAAATGGCTTTTCTATTACTATATTATCTTATTTTATTATCTTCTAATTTGCTATTAAACAAAGAGAAATATAAGTTAAGAATGACTTCATTCCTAAGGTGTGTAGTTAGAAATCTGATCAATTATAATTATTACAGTGTTGGCAAATTTTTCTTTTTGATAATTAAAAAAATATTTTTTTTTTACAATTTAGAATTTTTATACAATGAATAAAATTTCGTACTCTCTCTTTTAGGTTAGTAACAACTTAACTTTGATAGTCGGATAATGCACACTATCAATAACAAAAAAAAAATATATATATATATATATATATATATATATATATATATATATATATATATATATATATATATATATATATATATATATATATATATATATACTGTAAAATCTCTTTATGAGTCTGCTTACGGGCTTGTAGGAGAATATAATTCTAAGAATTCCTGTACCCCCACTTGTGCTTAGTAGTCGACCGCCGTTAACTCGCACTTCCCCTACTTTTCAAGGGTGTGAGTATACTTATTTATTAATGATATTGTCAACACATATTTTCTTTAAAAAATTTTTTAAAATCTTTTGTAGAAATTGTAAATAATATTGTTAGTCAAACAAAGTTTGTAATATAATCCGCGCGATGAATGAACAAAACTTGTTTTGGTCAACTACCACATGTATTAGTATTATGTAAGCACGGAACTATAAAACAAAATTATTATTTTAGTGAATAAAAAACATAGATAAAAAAGAATGTTGTATTGTAAACAATATTTAAAGGAGCGTGGCCATGTAAAGTTTTATGAGGGAACATTTGATAAGTCGAAAAATTGTTACATAATATATATTATTGTGCCCTTAAAATTTTTTTGGATTTATTTAATTACATAAATTTTTAATACATAATAATATAAATAGAGAAATCATTTGTGTAAACTCCAAAAAAATAAACTTTATGTAGGCAGGTACATACCTCTTCGACCTCGCAACCTACCATCGAACTCTGAACTGATATCACCACACACAACAAACGCCTCATGTAGTCATGTATTATATTATGTGCGTATGTACGTAGTTACCTGTTCCTGGCTATAGATCCATTCGACATATCGCACTAATAAAGTACTAATATAATAGTGCTGTTTTGATTATTTTTCAGAACCAACGAAAAACTGTTTAATAACTTCGTATCATAGGTACAAAGAAATGAATGCTTTACGTGTTCTTTAAATGAAATTCAAGCAATTATCTTTTTGCCAATAATTAAAGAAAATACTGATAGTGAAATATTTACTTGAGTTTAATGTTATGTTAAATTTTATAAATTTTGACTTACAACACTTGTATTATTAGTGCGATAAAATACGTACAAATACACAACCACATAGACATCGACCTGTTAATGAGCGACCGCTTAAACATAAAACCACAGAGTACCAGAGACAACATTGCTATCTCAATACTACTGAAACCAGTGTAACCAAAAAAAAAGGATAGAATATATATTACATATGTGCACTGGGTTTACTTTGTATTTGTGCGGTGATCTGTTTTTGTGTGAGTGATCGGAGGTGTGGTGGCCGTGGTGTCACATACGTATATATGTATAATACTACAACGCATGTATGTGGCTCCGTGTGGGTTCTAACAATGCCAGTAACAATCAAAACGTGATCAAAACAATTGACCTACACTCATCCACTGCTACGGAACGAGTGACCACTAGGTAGCCTAACTTGCACAGAACTGCACACTGCAGATTTCATGATAGAGATAGTTGTGTCACCTCTGGTACTCTGTGCATAAAACAATGTCTCATTTAATTACATTTTTTTTTTTGTTTATTCAAAGCCATGAGTGATCAACAGGGTTTATCTTTGTTGCAAAAAAGAAAATATTATAAGGATTCATCCGTTGATACCGAAAACGAAAAATCTGCGGAATCTACAAATTCCACTAAAAATGAAGAGAATATTGGCAACTTCAAAAGATATCAGCCTAGTTACACATTCAAACAAAAATTATCAATTTTAAAAAAAATTCTTATAATTATATTTTCCTACAGCCTCGTAAGCGAACTCACAACAGGTTACTGTATTATAGATTTTAAAATTACGATACATTGTCATTTTTGACCCTCGCACTTGTTTTTACGCTCCTGTAAGTTATTTGATTCTGACAGGATGATTTATGAATTGCACTAATCGTACGCTTTACACTAGGTTATTATTTATTAAACATCAATAGCAATGTTCCGGTATTATAAAGAGAGACTGAAATTAATTTTTTTCGGTCATGGAGGGGGAATGTTTACAATAGAAATATAAATTGGCGGACTCATAACGAGCGGACTCATAACGAAAGTTTGCTGTATATATATATATATATATATATATATATATATATATATATATATATATATATATATATATATATAAGCGCTCTTAGGTAAAATTATACAAATTTTTTGAAAAAGCTTTTAAACTATTTACTTCTAGTGGAGAAGTCACAATCAAAAGTGGAGGAAAAACTTATACAACATAAGTAATAGACTAAACAAAATAAATTACCTAGTATTGTCGTAGAAAGAACTTTAAATCTTAAAATATTATTTCCGTTAATAAATTCCACATATTATCAAGAATAATTAAAATAATATTATATTTCATTGTTAATAATTATAAAAATAAAATTCATTTTTTTATTATTATTTTTTTATTACAATATAGGAAGTGAAATGGACGCACGTATGAGGTTATTGTCTTCAAATATGTACAAATTTTTACATTTTTATTTTTTAATCACGGTGATATGTGAAAGAAAGCGTAATTCTGATTCAATTATACTTTAGCTAATTGTAAACTACAAATGCAAGTGTAAACTCAAATAAATAATGTTTTTTTACGCATATAAAAATTGTTTTGTTTGTGTTTTATTGTTACGCATATTGGTTAATTAAAAAACAACAATATACGAATAAACAATTGATAGCAACATTTTTGTATGGTTAACATTGTTACAATATATGACAAAATGTTTATTTAATTACTAAACGCATTTTGATCGTTCACATTTCTAAACTTTCTTGGGATCCACAACTATTTTAACATCATGACAATTAAAAATTCGTGTTCCAATTTTATTTTGATGAAGTAATACAGCTAAATCATAATGTTACTCAAGTTTATAATTGAAATAATTTTAGGGTGCCTTCAGGCATTCAGTCAAATTTTTAAATAAATATACATAATAATTGTTGGCAAATAAGCTTATTAAAACGAATGTCACATTTAAATGACCCGCTAGCAATAAGTACAATCGACAACAGATAGCGCTTAAATACATACAATCGATTTTCCTTTGATCTTGCTCACGATCTTGCTGGCGTTCCAAACGAAAATTTTGTTAGCCTAACGTCAGCTAACGGAGCTTTCACCGTTACAAACCAGAGGGCACGCATTCAAAAAATTAATATACATTATATATTAAACAACAATTTCTAACATGGTGACTGATAATTTTTATTCCATAATTTTTAAATGTGGTTGTACTTCAGAAATTAAGTATTTATACCGTGAAAAACCGCGAAAAAATGTTTAACGTGCATTAATTTTTAAATCAGAGCCCTCTGGTTTGTAACGGTGAGAGCTCCGTTGGCTAACATTACGCTAACAAAATTTTCGTTTGGAACGTCAGCCTTATTTTTTGTTCATACCTGTCCTTTTTTGTACTAATATTAAATAAATATAACTAACTATCCGTCAAAAAAGTATTTAGATAGTTAATTAATTATAATATATTCATTATTAAATAAAGTATATTGTTATGATATGTGCGCCTTAATTTAAATAGCTGACAGATATTATAAACGTATCATGCAAGTGTGCACACAATATTTAAAAAAAAAATGAAGGTAAAAGTGGTTTAAAATGAAAGTGATAAGTAAAATGTGACTATTATTATAATTATTGTTATTAAATAATTAAGTAAATTTTACTAGGTTATACAGTTTATATGAAAGACACTGAAAAAATTTTAAAAGTATAAAAAATCTTAACTGAAATTATAGTTAACACTTTCAGTCCCGCACGGCTTCGGCATCCGAAAGTAATCAAAGCAACCGCAGAGGCCGATCGCGCTCAATATAATTAATTGATTACGCATTACGTATGTGTGCGATATTACCACACCGATGTGTATGTACTCAACTCACACAAACACCAACACACACTACTCTCTTGGTTTCTATAAAAAATTTTAAAATAAACAAAATATAAAAACTAATACAAGTTTGTTTGTTTTTTTATTTATTTTTACCAGTTTGTTATCTAAACTTTCTGTAATTGTCTAATTTATTTGAATGTGTTTGAATGTCAATTATATATGTACATGTTGAATCATTTTATGTATTTCTTTATACAAAGATTCTTTAAAAATATTGTCAGCTTCCGGGGAAGTTTACTGTAAAAGTGCTCGTGCCTAATAGTGTTAATTTCAAAATTTTTTTATAAGATTAAAAAAAAATTCAATTATTTGAGTCGTTGTTGAAAATCATAACAATTTTCAAAATAAAATTTTTAAATAATTAATACCTATACTATTATATTTAACCATTAAAATCAAATAATTATATAATAACTTAGAAAAGAATTATTTAACATTTAACACAAATTTCAAATACAGTCAATACATTTCTAAGGGTTTAAAAGTGAATCATCACATCTTAAATTAATATTTTTGGTAATGAATTTTAAAAACAATTATGTACAATGGCTAATTACTTTAATAGTATATTAATTGGAAATAAATAATTTGAAAATCATTATGTATGTCTTTCCAATTTGTAAGTGAACGTTACACACCACTTTAATTAATCCCATCAAATTAATTTTGTTGGATACATATATTCCCCCTGTTAATTAATTTAAAATTTTGTATTATAACAATACTGAGAATAAATTCAAAATACAATGGCTACTTGTAAACTATGTTAACAATTGTTGTTAGAATGATTGTTTTACATCTTTCAAAGTATAAATAAAAATAATTATTTTAATGCAGTTTATTTATAAAAATTACCAGAATTACCCACTTATTTAAAATTTTAATTGTTATAAAATTTTGTTTGTTTCTTGTCGCCATCTAATAATTATCAAGTGTATTACTTGCAGATTACTGAATATACAACCGTACCACAAGCATAATCTATTCTAATCCTGAGGTGTAAAGACAATAGGAATAGAAAAGAAAAATAATACCTAGAATAAAAGGAAAACATCAAACTAGGGATATTTTAGCCATAATAATTTTTATCTTGTAGGTACATAACATAGATAAAGATTAAAAATAATAGTTTTTCATGAAAAATTCCACAGTAGTGTACTCTGTGTGCACTACGATGTACTTTTCAATACATTTTTTACAACGTAGTTACTAAAAATTACAGATGGAGTACAGATGTCTAAATTAAATGTCAAAACAGCTGATAACGTGATTGCAAAAAGTATGAGTCATAAAAGTTTTCTTCACAGTCGATTATTATGATTTATTTTAATCTAATCGTAATTTTCATTCAAATAACAACATAAAAACAGTATTAAACGTACAGTATACTCATGGCAGTAAGTTCCGATCATAACCTAAAAATGTTAACAAAAACGAATGTACGAGTTTTGGAGCCGAATGAACGTTTAAAAGTACTCTCAAATTCGATCAATGCATTAGAAATTGATCCAAATGTTCCACCACGACGGTAATAAACATAATTAGTGGATTTGGATGTTTTTTTTTTTGGAAGTAATCAATGTTGCACTTTTTTTTTAGATATTACCGTTCGGGCCAGGAAATGGTACGAATGGCAAATGTGTATATGGAAGAGGGTAGTCTTGAGAATGCTTATGTGTTGTATCTAAAATTTATGACCCTCTTCATTGAAAAAATACGAGGTCATCCTGACTATGCATCCGTTCCTGCAAAAATAAAGGCAGCAAATGCAAACAGTTTACGAGAGGTGTTACCTAAAGCGGAAAAACTAAAGCAAATTTTATTAAAAAAGTATACGGAAGAATATAATAAATATCTGGAAGACTTGGTAAGTCCAAACAAAGTTTCCAAAATGTTGAAGATATTCAAATTAAAATTTTAAATGTAGAAAAAGAAAGAATTGGAACAGGCTCGTACGAAAACTGATAAAACCAGTAATAAGAAAACCGAATTCTCCACAACACTCATAACAGATAAAACTTGGCCCACGATTGAACCGGCTCCAGCTGTCGGTACGGTGGATTATCCTGATGAAGAACTGACGAATGCCACCGTCATTCAACCATTACCACCACCAGAACAATTCGCAACCAAAAAGTAAGCGACACTTGTTCCAAAAATGTTTTGAAAAGTGCTTTTTTAATATTTTTTTTATTACAGAATTGAAGATGAACCTTCAGACAAGACGTCAGTCACATCTAAGCTTCCAGCTAGGCCTGATTTATCCTTGAAAATACCGTAAGTTATTAAAATTACAAAAAATATTACTATCATTTATTTGATAATGATTATATTGATCGAAACATGTGTCAAAACTTTTTAAATTTATAGAAGCCGGCCTATTTTTGATCGAAGTTTGAAACCCACATCACTTTTAAGTCCAGCTGCGGCACAAAAATTAGGAAATCGTGATGTTTTGATTCCCAGTAAACTTGTGGGCAAATTTTTAAGTATTGCACAAAAAAATACGTTCAATAATATTGAAACTTGTGGAGTTCTAGCTGGCAAACTGGTAATTTAAAATCAAATGAGTTAAGTGTTTAAAATTTGCGACTCGTTTTGATGGTTCTAATTTTAGGAACGGGATCAACTCATTATTACGCATGTCATTATATCGAAACAAGAAGGCACATCCGACACTTGTACCACCATGAATGAGGAAGAGATTTTCGATTATCAGGATCAGCACAATCTGATCACACTAGGATGGATTCATGTAATATTTAAATCGTATAGAGTGGCTTAACGGAACGAAGTAGCTTTGTAATTAGAGTCCCTATAATAAATATAGTCGTGACATGTGTGCTGAACGCTGATTGGTTCCGGCATTTTCTGTCCAAAGTTTGCGTAAAATACATTGGAAATAAATTAAATATTAACAAAAATCATTTAGTTTAACCTAGAAAGAATAATTTAATTAAAACCTCTTAATAATTAGGTACTCAGAAATATTTAGTCAAACATGTGATAATTAATTTTGAAGCTTCCCGCTCTGTTTTGGATAGAAAATGGCTGACATGTCACGACTGTATTCATTGTAGGGACTCTATTAGTAATTAGAATCCCTATAATAAATAAAGTCGTGACATGTCATCCATTTTTTGTCCAAAACAGAGAGGGAAGCTTCAAAATTAATTATCACATATTTGAATAAATATTTTTGAGTACATACGTAATTATTGTTAATAAGTTATGAATTTATGAACAATTAAAAATTTTTAATTTAATTATTCTTTCTAGGTTAAACTAAGTGATTTTTTACTTTACTAATACCACTTTATTTAGAGTTTTAATTGTCTGTGACATGTTTCGGCCCGTTAGGCCATTGACGAACAGTGTTCGTCAATGGCCATACGGGCCGAAACATGTCACAGACAATTAAAACTCTAAATAAAGTGGTATTAGTAAAGTAAAAAATTGTTTTTTTATTTTAAAATGGAATACCATAAAGTAACGCTCAAATCTATCAAATATAAACTAAGTGATTTTTGTTAAATATTTAATTTATTTTCAATGTATTTTACGCAAAATTTGGACAGAAAATGCGGGAACCAATCAGCGTTCAGCACACATGTCACTACTCTATTTATTATAAGGACTCTATTTGTAATTAGAGTCCCTATAATAAATAGAGTCATGACATGTCATCCATTTTCTATCCAAAACAGAGCGGGAATCTTCAAAATTAATTATCACATGTTTGAGTAAATATTTTTGAGTACATAATTATTGTTAATAAGTTATGAATTAATGAACAAATAAAAATTTTTAATTTAATTTTTTTTTCTGAGTTAAACTAAATGGTTTTTCTTAACATTTAATTTATTTCCAATGTATTTTACGCAAACTTTGGATAGAAAATGCCGGAACCAATTAGCATTGAGTACACATGTCACCACTCTATTTATTATAGGCACTCTATTGGTATTTAGAGTCCGTATAATAAATAGAGTACCACTAGAAGCAAACTAATATCAAAAAAGTGTAGCTCGCTTGGAGTCATTTGTTGGTCTGTCCCAGCTTAAGGCATTTAGTCAGTCGGTGTCGGTCACCGAATCCACTACGATTGTTATGTATTCTAAGACCATTGTTACTTGACCTGCACCCTTTTGCTCTGTCCGATAATACGTGTTTTGTAGTTGCGTGTGTGAATACTCACACAGAAGCAAACATTAAACCTACACCACTACAAACAGTGTGTACCTACACAACATAGTGATGCGAAGTGGAAGGGATTTTACGTCACCTTTCTGCTACAGTAGGAATACTAACTATCATATAGTAGTTTGGCCCCTTGATACCGAACGTTAATACTTGATCCTTCTCTCTAGAACATGGAAAGTGAGACAGGAGTATACAAATATCTCAAAAGCAAGCCAAGTGCGCTTCAAAACAAGTGTAATGTGATTAAAAATAAGAGAAAGCGACTTTGGCTTACACTGATACGAATTGGCCCAGTATTTGGGCTTTATAAAATTATTATTTGATAAACTGTATTATCGATAGCATGTTGATTCAAAATACTACCAACAGATATCAGTGTTACACTACTGCAAAACTGTTTTGTTTCGTACAGTCACCCACAAATTCTCAAATTCATTATATAAATAAAATTCTTCCTTGCAGACCCATCCGTCGCAAACGTCATTCTTATCAAGTATTGACGTACACACTCAGTGTTCGTATCAGATCATGATGCCGGAAGCGATTGCAATAGTTTGCGCACCAAAGTATCAAGAGTATGTTTCCGTCTTTTTTTTATTGCTAAAATAGCTTTTCGATTCATTTAAATATTTTCATGTATTTCAGAACCGGAATATTTGTACTAACAGCGTACGGTTTGTCCCTAATATCCGAATGTAGGCAATCCGGTTTTCATCCGCACCCTAGAGATCCACCAATTTTTGTGGTAACTATACTAATTTCATCGATTTTTAAAATTAGAGATGGCGATATTTCCTACAGTTTAGAATAATCTAAATTTAATAAAAAAGTTTAATCAAACAAGTAATTCGAGTAAGAATCAATAAAACGACTTGAATTAGCTCGGGAAATAATTTGATTATGGAAGCATCTCGTTAACGGTTATCATTCGGTTATATAAAATCATTCATAATCGTCCATCTCTAAACTTGATTTTATTCCAAATACACTAATCGACTTTTATGTTTCAGACGGCCGATCATACACGATTATCACATAATTCCGATGTCAAAATAGTTGATTTACGATAATAATACAATTTACACAATACACAGAGTAATTAGAATTTTTTTTCAAATAAATTAGTGCTATTTAAATTTATAAAAAAAAATAAACATCACTAAAAACGCATTTCAGTGTGATAAAATCAAAGTTGTGATATATAAACTCAATAATTTGTATATTATGTTCAATATTTTTATCAGTAGAGGGCATTCGTAGGCAATTTGTTGTAGAGTCCCTATAATAAATAGAGTCGTGACATGTCATCCATTTTGTATCCAAAACAGAGCGGGAAGCTTTAAAATTAATTATCACATGTTTGAGTAAATATTTTTGAGTACATAATAATTGTTAATAAGTTATGAATTAATGAACAATTAAAAATTTTTAATTTAATTATTCTTTCTAAGTTAAACTGAATGGTTTTTGTTAAGATTTTATTTATTTCCAATGTATTTTACGAAAACTTTGGATACAAAATGCCGGAACCAATCAGCATTCAGCACACATGTCACGACTCTATTTATTATAGGGACTCTAATTTGTTGTAGAGTCCCTATAATAAATAGAGTCGTGACATGTCAGCCATTTTCTATCCAAAACAGAGCGGGAAGCTTCAAAATTAATTCTCACATGTTTGAATAAATATCTTTGAGTACATAATTATTGTTAATAAGTTATGAATTAATGAACAATTAAAATTTTTTAATTTAATTATTCTTTCTAAGTTAAACTAAATGGTTTTTGTTAAGATTTAATTTATTTCCAATGTATTTTACGCAAACTTTGGATAGAAAATGCCGGAACCAATCAGCGTTCAACACACATGTCACCACTCTATTTATTATAGGCACTCTAATTTGTTGAAAATGGCCGACATTTTGTCACGTATTTTCCTAAATATTTATTCAGTATTAAATTATAAAACAGTACTTAAGTGTTTACTCAGAACTTTGCTTCATGCGAGTTACGAATGTTATTTTTTTTTTTTTAAATATTTAGGGTTCGAGTGATTGAAACGATGTGTATTTTTGTTGGTAGTTAGCAGCACTTGTCAATTGTTTTAAATGTCAAAATATAAATTATTATTAAACGAACAATACTTTGATTATTTAATAAAATTCATCCGAGTGAGTAATAATGGGATTGTACAAGAGTTGAATACTATACTTTTTTTACGACTTTTTCAGTTTTTAATATCCATACATGTACGGGGCTTTCATTATATATCGATACCCACGTGATCAAATTTTTTTAGGGCGCTTGGTAATTTGTTTACTGTATGTTGGTGTCACTGTAGTAAAGTTAGTTGCTAATATGGAGGGTAGAGTATCAGGAGAAGTATCTCCATATATAAAAAGTGGCCCCAAAAGTGGATGAAATTAAGATGGCACTAGTGTACTAAAATTCTTAAATTTTAAAATTAAGCGCTGAGAATTTTAAAACTGAAACAACAGTTTTTATTGTTTTTAACAGTTTTAATTGTTATATTTAATTCAATTTTTATTGTTTTTATATTTAATTCAATTTTGTATTGTTTGTAACAGTTAGTATTTCTCTTTGGCTTACTTCACTTCACTTATAATCGCTAATTTCAGATCGAACCCTGATTGCGTATCAGCGCCGTTCTGGGTAATTATTGAACTATTATTTCATCAAATTCAGGGACCACTTCTTCGATTCAAGTCCATTATGAGATACTTCTCCTTTAACTCTACCCTCCATATTTGCTAGCTAAAAACACTAAAAATAAATAACCGAAATCATTCGTATATTTCAGTGATTCGTATATTACATTAAAAATTTAGTTGAAGAATATAATAAATTTCATAAATAATCTTAAATTAAGTTCTTATTATATAAAATAGTATTGTTATATAACAGATTTTTAAATAATACCGCATTTAGGGTATTTTTTTTTTTAATAATTACCATACACACAAATATGGCGGAAATTATATTTGGTCACGTGAGTCTCGATATATAATGAAAGCCCTGACGATCAAAATAAAATATAAATATTTACTTATATACGTTACAACGCAACATATCTGAAAATAAAACTTGATAATAGACTTATTGTCTTGAACAACTGCAGCACAACGGTGTTATGATATGATATTTTTAGGCACAACCTTTCCAAAAAAATGTATTTGGAAGTTCTCCTTTAGAACTAGTGCCGTGAAATATGATATGTCAAAATATTCCACCATTTTTAAAAATGGCTACGAAGTCCTCATCGTACTATCAAATAATAAATGAAAATTAATTGCATGTTATAGAAACCAAAACCATAACGCTTTCGAAAACACAAGTTTTGGATTTTGTTCATTGTTTTTCGATATTTTGTTTTGGGATTTTTTACAATAAAATATAATCGTTATTCTATAATCGTACAGCTTTCAACGTAATATATTTAAATAACAAAAAATACTCAGATAATAGGGGAAAATTTTTTGTTCAAAAAATTAAAGCAACATATTTATTTAAGGGACAATCCTACATTATGTAGATATTGAACATGAATACAGAGTACTACTATACCAAAATATTGTACTAGATTGTTCTAGAGTGTTATTTATTGAAAATTGAAACTTTATGTATCGAAATTTAAATATATCACTATTTAAATAATGTTTTATATCAAATATAAAAAAAAAAATTAATAATATTTTGTATATATTACATTTTATTCTTGCTAAATTTGTAGATTTTTATTAAATTAATATATTAAACAATAATGACTTGCTTCTGCTTTAAATGTGTCTTTATTGATTATTTTTAAACCTGATTTTTACCCCTTTCTCATTTCCTTAAATTGTTTTAAGTTGCTCAGAACTGCAATTTTTCGTCAAAAATTCCCTAGTTGGAGCTGTCAGGTAAGTACAGTGACGTATTTACAGGAGGGCTAAGTGAACTACACTCTGAGACAAGGTTCTAAAAGGTCTTTTGTCATTTTGATAGCAAAAATGATAAGTTTACACCTAGGTTATGGTAACTAATGGTTAATTTAAACCAATCACTCTAATTCAAATTACTTCCAAAGAAGTTTGATTTGAAGAATAAATAAAATTTTTTAATTTAATGACGTCATCAAGTTTATTAGACTTTTTCCAATCCTTAAAAACCGTAAATCAAATAATAAAATGATGAAATTGGAAGCGAATTATAGGTTTTCAAAGTCGTTCAAACCACTAGAAAAAAGACTTTTCTTAAATTAGTTATATTTCTGAAAAGAATTTTGTTAATATTCACTGATTTGAGCGTTACTTTACGGTATTCCACATTTATAAATAACAAAACATATTATTTTACTTAGCACCACTCAGTGAGTACTGAATTGAACATATTAACATAATATGTTTCCTAGAGATACCATAGAGGCATTAAATTGTGAAGAATGACTCCATTAAATTAATGGTTTGACCTCCATTTTAAAGTAATTACATCAGTCAATTTTTTTGCTTCAATTTCTTAATGTAGGTATTTGTAATACACAGCATTCTCTCTAGTTGATTCTCTCCTCAATGCTTAGCACAAATACCACGTTTTTTTTTCAATGGGGTATTTGACAGTAGTTGAAAAAATATCTATTTTGATTTTTAAATAATTACTCGAATCATAATGATACTAATTATTGCTTTTTTACAGGTTATTTCATTGAAAAATATAAAAATTTTAATTAAATAAAATTACAAAATTTATGTTAAAAATGACGTAATCAAAAACATCAAGCAAAAGCAGCTTACGTCACAAGCTCGTTCGAATATGTAGGTATTATATTGTAGTTAGGAAAAAAAATTGTTTACTTTTTTGGTAACTATGAAAGAAATTTTTCATTAGGTATTAATTTTCATTACTAGACCTACTACTATTACTTATGTTTTAGAGCCAATGACGTCATACGATTTGAAAGAGACAGAACGTATCGTTTGGCGATCTTTTTAAAAACTGAAATTTTATCGGTGATTTTGATTAAAAAATATAGTACAAAATAATTTAAAAATGTGTATTATGAGTTTAGTAAGAAGTAGTAAACACACTAAGTTGGTTTTTAAAAAATTGTCAAATATCCCATTGTGACAGTTGTTTCAAGTTTAAGGAAGTGGTCGATAAAACGATTTTTCAAAGGATTTTAACGAAACTTCGCTAGATATTTATTTAAGTCAGTACCAATAATACGAGGCTATTCCGATTAAAATTGGCCACCCTACTTTTGAAAAAAACGATTTCAAAGTTTTGTAATTTTAACACGGGCTCTTATTGGGAAATCTATTTTTTTGAATAAAATGAAAACGTGTCAAACGAATTTGATAAAAATTTAATATGTTATAAAATACAAAGTTATAAATCATATTTAATAACAAATAAAAATTATTGACTTTGCCGTTTTTGAAATATAATTTATGAAAATCATTTTACAACGCTTTTATATTGCTACAACATATGCGCGTGGAAATTCAAACAAACAAGTGGTATACAAATATAATAACTGAAGAATATTAATATATTATTTAATTTTTGATAAAAGAAAATTTGATCGCTGAGCTATACTTTTGTACGTGACTGTCTCGGACCAACTATCTTAAGAGACTTTATTTGAAAGTGGCATTTTAAGGTTGAAACAATTTGTCACAAGTGAAAAAATAAACGTTGTATTTGTGCTAAGTAAAATATTTGTTTTATTACATATTTAGTTCGTTATTATATTATGTATAATATTTGTTTTATTACATAATTATTATATAATTGTATTATCTTGACAGCAAAAATGCAAAGTCCACATCCAAGTTAGCCCAGTTCAACCAGTTACCGTAACTGATATCAGCTGCATAAAATCTTAGTAATTTTATAAGTGTGTACAGTTCTGTGGTGTGTATACTAGTGATGTCGGATGATTAATCGATTAATCGGTTTAGTCGACTAATTTTGTTTAAATTTACTCAGTTTTCAATCGACTATTTTACCCTCCACTAAATGACTAAAATGATTAATTTTTTTTAAATGACTAAAAACAACTAATTTATTTTTTTTTCTTTATTAGGTATTTATATAAAATACGTAAAATCAAAAACTAAAAAATTATCCATTGATATGATTTTTCATTTTTCATCTTTCTTTTTCTTTAAAAATAATAATAATAATAATAATAATAATAATAATAATAATAATAATAATAATAATAATAATAATACTGTCCTACTGAGTAGTGAGCGCCAGGTTGGCGTAAAAGTCTATAATAATAATAATAATAGATAAGTGAAATCCTAAAATTTTCTTTAATAATAATAAGGAGTGACGTGACAAACCCGTTCGTGAATGTACTACGGTACTTTTACGGATTGGTTTGGCACATTACCCTTCCACAGAGCCTAATACCTTGCATAATGCCGGTATAGGTGAATGTTACCCAGTACTGTCCTACTGAGTAGTGAGCGCCAGGTTGGCGTAAAAGTCTATAATAATAATAATAATAATAATAATAATAATAATAATAATAATAATAATAATAATAATAATAATAATAATAATAATAATAATAATAATAATAA
This sequence comes from Brachynemurus nebulosus, assembly GCA_035578155.1. Taxonomy (NCBI): domain Eukaryota; kingdom Metazoa; phylum Arthropoda; class Insecta; order Neuroptera; family Myrmeleontidae; genus Brachynemurus; species Brachynemurus nebulosus. The sequence goes on from JAPWDM010000003.1 coordinate 2,552,655, forward strand.
TAATAATAATAATAATAATAATAATAATAATAATAATAATAATAGCCGTAAAAACACTCAGAGAGTATCGGCCTCTTCACAAGAGATAATAATAATACCGCTGTGGTCACTGTTACCGCTCTGGTGCACAATCCTCCCCAACTCAATAACACACAAGGTCCGTCAACCTCTGTACCATCTAAACGCGCAATTCCAGGAACACCCGATCTTAATGAGCAATTTGGTGAACCAGAACACATTTACACCAAGAAACGAAAAATAGAACGACACATCCACACACATACACGAACACACACACAAACACAAACAGTCCTTTCCCTTCCCTTTGTCCCTAATCCTACCTATTCTCTGAGGACACGAAAACGAACTAGGCATTCACAGCCGTCTGTCATTGAGCCAACATCTACGCTCCCACAAAAGTCTCGTCGTACGAACCAGTATACACCAAAATAGACGCATAACACCTCGTTTCAAGCAACAACAACAACAATATAAGGAGTGATGTGACAAACCCGTCCGTGAATGTACTACGGTACTTTTACGGATTGGTTTGGCACATTACCCTTCCACAGAGCCTAATACCTTGCATAATGCCGGTATAGGTGAATGTTACCCAGTACTGTCCTACTGAGTAGTGAGCGCCAGGTTGGCGTAAAAGTCTATAATAATAATAATGGTGGTGAGGACACCTATAGCAGCTGCCCTTGGCACCCATGAGGGATATTTATCCCCCATTGGTGTCAAGGAGGCTAAGGGTTCCAGGGGTAGTTTATGCGCAATACAGTAATCTTCGGATTCCATTAGCCTCTGACTACTCAAGATCGGCACCGTTCCTTCTCGAGGTACCACTGTTTTCACAAAAGGTGCCGGATCTAGAGGAGTAATCCTCGATAATTCATTTTCGACGACAGTGAACGTCGTATGATCGACCGAGGTTATATCCCCCGTATAAGAGAAGTGCCACCGAAAGATGTGTCTGTAAGTACCTTGACCGGAATTCAGCATTGAGGGAGCCTAGTAACTTATATGGGTGTGGTTGCCGGAGTTGTGAATCGTGTTCGGGTTAGTCGAATAAGTGATAATTGTTGCTGTGATTTTTATTTTTCATCTTTGGTGATATTTTGTGCTGTGATATTTTCTGTTTTTATCTGTCCTAGTGTCCACTGGATTGTGCACTCCAGTGTGACACATTTGTGATCTGCTCTGTGATAAGGTTGATTTCTGTCCCTGTGGCTTCGACGGGTAGGAATGTGGCGTTTGATGCATTCATTCGTGTCGGCCACACGTGTGAGTCAACGTCTGCCCGAACGGCTTGAGCGAGTTCGTCTAGTAAGGAGACGTTGTCGTCCCTCGCACGGATGCGTTTGTCAGCGTCCTTGGCCGCTTCCGCCCCGTCGAAATGATAGGAACATTGGTCGGATCCATTGTGATACTCTGTGGCGTTGTCCCGTTCTCTGTAGCCTCGACTCGGACGAACGTGGCCTAGTCATCGTACCGGTCTCCCGTGTAGGTTGACCTCGACACCTGACAGAACGGCATATGTACCCAGTAATCAGTTATCTGACAGAACAGTACATGTTGCTCAGTAATCAGATGTCACTGTTCCTACATGTGTGAGTTCCTAGGTGTTGACGAAGCCATTTCGGAATTGTCGAGACTATGGGGAGCGGAATCGTGTCACAGAGCAAGAAATTTTGAAAACTGTGATATTGTTGTTTTTGTTTTTTAATAAGATTGATTTTAATTTGTTTTATTTTAACGATGTACCACTGAGGGCCTTTTCCACCCGAGGTGGTACATCAATTGTTGTTCTTATCTGTGATATTTTGTCGTGCCGCTGTAGGCTTGCTGTTGTGATCCTTCAGCGGTATCGTTTTTAATTACTTATTGCGGCACTGGTCGGCCTGTGGCTCCCCAGTGACGTAATAAGATTTCGTGTTTCTTGTGTGCTTTTCTTTCATATTTCTTGGGTGATATTTCTAGTCAGTATTTTCCACTCCGAGGCCCTTTACACCTCGGAGATTCATCGTTGGATTTCAGACCTTGGTGACCGGACGCTCTGGCTAGCCCTTAGCGTACCGCCACCAAGGACTGTCCGTACTCTTTAGGCCCTGGGATGGCAGGGCTCATCGTTGAATTTTAATATGTGTATGTTGTCCATTGTCTATTGCATTTATGTGTTCCTGTCTTTATGTGTTGTTTTTATCTTTACTGAGTTTTGGCGGCGCATGCCCTTAGTAGGCGAAGCCGCCGGGTGCTGCTGACCGCGCCATCCACCGGCAGCGGTACCCCAATTTTAATTAAAAAAAAAATAATAATAATAATAATAATAATGCTGGGCTAAAATCCATCCTTCACGTCCCCGTTCGTGCCCGGCGGGCAACTGTTAGCTTCGGCTAGCAGGCTCTCGAGGCTCTGGTACTGTGTTTCGACAAGAATGATCGTGTGGAGGGGACGATGTTGTATCCCCCGAGTGAGTATTATGCCTGCGTCAGTTTGATTTGGTTTAATTGGTACCTTGACCGGAATTCAATGCGTCGTCAGTGCTGTCTACTCCCATGGGCGTGATCTTCGGAGTCCGACGAGACCGTTCAGACGAGTTGAAATGAGTGATGTTACATCTGTGATTTTGTTTAACCTATCTGTGATACTTTTATATCTGTGATACTTGTTATGCCACTTGAGGTTTTTATGCCTGCCGTGGTATTGTCTAGCTGCTCGGTCTGTGATATTTCCCTGGCCTTGTTCTTGTCATTTCGATGGGTAGGAATGCGGCTCTCGACGCACTCGTTCTCATCGGCGACGCGTGCGAGTCGACGTCTGCCGGAACAGCTTGAGCGAGCTCGTCCAGTAAGGAGACGTCGTTGTCCCTCGTACGGATGCGTTCGTGGGCGTTGATATGGCGGCTTCCGCCCCGTCGAAGTGATATGAACACAGGTCAGATGTTGGCTCTGTGATACTCTGTGGCATTGTCCCGTTCTCTGTAGCCTCGACTCGGACGAACGTGGCCTAGTCATCGTACCGGTCTCCCATGTAGGTTGATCCCGACATCTGACAGAACGGCACATGTACCCAGTAATCAGTTATCTGACAGAACAGTACATGTTGCTCAGTAATCAGATGTCACTGTCCCTACACATGCGAGTTCCTAGGTGTTGACGAAGCCATTTCGGAATTGTCGAGACTATGGGGAGCGGAATTGTGTCACAGAGCAAGAAATTTTTTAAATCTGTGATATTGTTGTTTTTATTTTTTAATAAGATTGTTTTTAATCCGTTTTGTTTTAACGATGTACCACTGAGGGCCTTTTCCACCCGAGGGGGTACATCATTTTTTTTTTATTCTTATCTGTGATATTTTATTGTGCCGCTGTGGGCTTGCTGTTGTAGCCCTTCAGCGGTTTTGTTTTTTAACTACTTATTGCGGCACTGGTCGGCCTGTGGCTCCCCAGTGACGTAATAAGATTTTCCTCTTATATATTTTTTTCCTTGTGATATTATTGTGATGTTGTTATCTGTGATATTTTTACTCAGTATTCTCCACTTCGAGGCCCTTTACACCTCGGAGTTTCATCGTTGGTTTTCAGTCCTTGGTGACCGGACGTTCTGGCTAGTACTTAGCGTACCGCCACCAAGGACTGTCCGCTCGTTATGAAGCCCTGGGATGGCAGGGCTCATCGATGAATTTTATCATGTGTATGTTTGTCCGTTGTCTAATGCATTTATGTGTTCCTGTCTATATGTGTCGTTTTTATCATTTGCCCGTTTTGGCGGCGCATGCCCTTCGATGGTGATGCCGCCGGACACTGCTGACCGCGCCATCCACCGGCAGCAGTGTCCCAATTTTAATAAAAAAAAAATAATAATAATAATAATACAGGCAGCGTCGCAGCCCTGGTTGAGTCAAGGAAGTCTTTTCCCGGAGACTGAAGGATTCATGCTGGCTATACAAGATCAAGTAACTCATACAAAGAATTACTCAAAATACATACTTCGTGACTCGTCAATAACATCTGACTCATGCCGGAGATGCCATTTCAAGCCCGAAACGATCCAACATATCACAGCTGCCTGTACTCAGCTCGCTCAGTCCGAATACAAACACCGTCACGACTAGGTTGGCAAAATTATATACCAGAAACTAGCGGTTAAACACTACCTTATAACCGATAAAACACCATACTACAAACTCACACCAAAAGTAGTAGCGGAGAATGACTCCTGTAGACTTTACTGGGATCGGTCGATTATTACAGATAAGAGCATAAGTCATAATCGACCAGATATCACCTTCGTAATGAAAAACACTAAGACAACCTATCTGATCGATATTGTGGTTCCAAATACACACAACTTACAAAAAACACACGCAGTTAAATTAGATAAATACACTGACCTCGCAGCCGAAATAAAACAACAATGGCGAATGGAACATGTCCACATTGTTCCAATAGTGCTCAGTGCCACCGGGGTCATCCCACACACACTACACAATAGTTTGAGCCTCTTGGGTCTCCCAAAATACACATATGTCACTATGCAAAAGGCAGTGATCATAAACACGTGTCGTATAGTACGGAAGTTCCTCAGTAATACAAATCCGACTGCGATATGTGAAAGCACAAGATCTGCTTCTACTCCATCTGAGCCATCTACAGTGAGCGAACAACACACTGACACCCATCTTACAGACGCACAACACACATTCATAAACACACAATACACTAACACTGAAACACAAACACTTAACACACATACAGATCCAGATTCGTCTGATGGAGAGGAAGGATCGACCAACTGCCGCACCATCACTGTTACCGCTCTGGTGCACAATCCTCCCCAACTCAATAACACACAAAGTCCGTCAACCTCTGTACCGTCTAAACGCGCAATTCCAGGAACATCCGATCTTAATGAGCATTTTGATGAACCAGAACACATTTACACCAAGAAACGTAAAATAGAACGACACATCCACACACATACACGAACACACACACAAACACAAACAGTCCTTTCCCTTCCCTCTGTCCCTAATCCTACCTATTCTCTGAGGACACGAAAACGAACTAGGCTTTCACAGCCGTCTGTCATTGAGCCAACATCTACGCTCCCACAAAAGTCTCGCCGTATGACCCAGTGTACACCAAAATAGACACATAACACCTCGTTTCAAGCAACAATAACAGCAATATAAGGAGTGATGTGACAAACCCATCCGTGAATGTACTACGGTACTTTTACGGATTGGTTTGGCACATTACCCTTCCACAGAGCCTAATACCTTGCATAATGCCGGTATAGGTGAATGTTACCCAGTACTGTCCTACTGAGTAGTGAGCGCCAGGTTGGCGTAAAAGTAATAATAATAATAATAAAATAACTATTAAGAATTAATAATTTATTCAAATTAAGGTTACTATATTCGTGAATTCGACTTAAAATTTAGTCGATTAGTCGACTATTGCTTGCTCCATATTTTCGACTAAAGACTAATTTCGTCTAAAAGCAACTTTAGTCGATTAATCGACTAATTTCTCTTCAACTCGACATCACTAGTGTATACCCTCTCAATTAAAGACATGAATGGATGAAGGTGTTATGTAACATTTTTATAATTTTACAATAGAAGCGTCTGAAAGTTTTTATTTAAATAATATACTTCCCATAGCTCATGTTTATTATTGAATTTTTACAAAACTATTGGACGTAATGAAACCAAATTTTAGTACAGCTGAACCTTTTTTTTAAGCGGTGGATAGGGACTACATAAAAGAAATCGTACAAAAAAAAAATATATTAGTTGATTCCAGATTGTTTCATCGAAAATACATAACTAAAAACGCTCAAAACCTCACGATTTCCTTAGAAGTTGCTTTTCTAAACAAGATACCCAGTGAACATTTTTCTGTAAATTTTATGTCACAGTGACAGAACTGAAAGTCATATGTTACAAACATGAGAGTCACATGTGACTCACATGTAACTTACAATTTCCCACTTATAAACGTAACAATGTGACGTAACATTGTTATGTTCTTGTTACGTTTTAGAAAAATATAACTTTCAATATAGCCTTCTTTTGCAAAAAGCAAATTCAAAATTCCCTTTTATTGTTTCTTATTAACATTACATACACATATTACCAACTTATTGACATATACATACACCCAAATTATTATTATTATTTTTTTTTTGTTGGCTGTTGCAGGATTCGATCCATTATCCAAGCTGAAGCATCCTTTAAATTATCGACAGTCTTAACCACTAAACCCAACTCACTTATTTATTCTGATCGTTATATATTAATATATATCACAAAATAGTAAATAAAGCCTTACAAGAATTTTCATAAAAGTTTCATTTTTAAATTAATATGTAACAAAATTAACGTTGTTTTAACGACGTATTAATGTTGTTTTAATGAAATGTCGCAATCATGACTCTTTTGTTATGTTTTTGTGACGTATCAATATTAATAAAACATTCGTTCATCCATTTCATCCATCCATTTTTGTATAAGTCGATTTATGTTATTTGTTATATGGGTTATGGGGTTATATTATATATATTATGGAGTTATATAATATAACCCTATAACCCATATAACAAATAACATAAATCAACTTATACAAAAATGGATGGATGAAATTTAATTACATCAGACGCCAACAGGGGATAGATTGAAAAACTGCAGGAATCTTTAAATGGATAATTCCTCACGAATTGATACATTTAAAATTAATATGGTAACAAAACATTTCACAAAAGCGACAAGTGAAATGTTTTATTAATATTGATACGTCACAAAAACATAACAAAAGAGTCATGATTGTGACATTTCATTAAAACAACGTTAATACGTCACAAAAACATAACATAAGAGTACTGTTGTGACGTTTTGTTCAAAGTAACATTGTTAGGTCATCAGGACATAACAAGAGTCATAGTTGTGACATTTCATTAAAGTAACGTTGATACGTCACAAAAACAACATAAGAGTCAGTTCTGTGAGGTTTTATCAAAGTCACATTGTTAGGTTGCGAAGACATAACATAGGAGTCACACTGTGACGTTTTATCAAAGCAACCTTGATACATCATCTAAACGTAACATAGCAGTCACAAATGAGACATTTTATTACAGTCACAATGGCTTGTAACTGTTACGTAACATACAGGTAACAATTAGGTATATAACATAAAACTCTAATTTTATATAATTGTTATGTCACCCATAAGTCAAAAAAGTTACGTAATTTGTTATTTCCTTGTTACAACACATTTACATTCTATGTTCACTGGGTAAAGCATTAATTTACACGTGGGAACATCTTATTTATTTTTATAATATTATGAAAATTCTGATACATCTCTAAAGAAACTAAATGAGGCAATAATTTATATTCTTATGCAATGTACTGATTAAATGCTTAAAAACCATCAAAAAGTATTTTTATCAAAGAAAATTATTATAGTTAATGTTTAAGTTTCTTACTTTCTCTTGATTTTGATTCACATGCATTTTAATGACCATTTTTTTAAAAATCGCACAAAAAAACTACATAAAAAAAGGTTCAACTGTATATGGTACTTCAACGTAGGATATTTCAAAATTTTGCAAAAAATGACTTTTTGAAAAAATGTTACATAGCACCTTTATCCATTCTCATCTTCAATTGATTGTGGACCGTAGTCCGTTAATAATCATTGACACTGCCTATTTGATCGGACCAACCGTTCATTTGGTGCTTTTTGTAATAAAATTTTGTTAGCAATTCTTCTTAACGTTATTTTTAGTATAAATAATATTAAGGCAGTTACCTCGACATTCAACTTTTCGACAGAATAGTTTCAAATTTTAATAGTATAAAGAAGAATACTGTATCTGATTGTCCTTGTAATTTGGGAAAGATTGATCGCTTCTGAGTTAAAGTAATTAGGGTTAAAATTTGTATCTACTCCATGTATTAGATCTCAAAATTCTGACTACGTACCCTTATTTTGTATTTAACAATATAATGACTCGACAGAATTCATTAAAAAACTAGTGAAAGAAAGATTAATAAGTCCTGAATGTAAAGAAAAAATTGAATTATTTGTTGACCGTCTTGAATTGAAGATATCATCAGAGAAATTATAGCATTTTAATAAAAATACACCTATTTCAAGCAACTGAACCGAAGCAGTCTGGCAACGCTGTAAATTAAATAACTGGTTAAAGGTCCATTCATATCTACAGACACTAAACGTAACAGACACGTATCGTGCCAGACACGACAAATATTGTTTAATGCTTTTCTTATGGGTGTATTCATATTATAGCGTAACGTAAGCGCACAGACACGTACAGTGACAGACAGTGTCCGCACAGTATTCTCGAGGAGAATATTTTGTCTGTGCTGGAACGTGTCTGTTGACTTTGCGCGGCTAATATGAATGCATTTTTCAAAACGTACAAACAAAATTCCTAGAATTTATTTATAAACTTTCATTTTATTCGTTTTATGAAGTATAAATAACGAAAAATTAATCGAATTTGTTAGAAAATAAACATTTTCTGTTAATTATATAAGATCTGAATAACAAACATTTAATCGAATTTATTAGGTTATGTACATTTCTCCACAATCACACTGATAAGAAATTTGGCGATAATCAAAAGCAACGCAATTTCGGAAATAATAACGGAATTTCGGAAAAATTTTCAATATAAAAGTCACATAATGTTGTCAGATTTGCTATAATTTAATTTTTGTAATTCACTGATTCATACTATATGTGCTATACGTATAGTATCTACTGTCTGTGTCTGTCTGCTCATTGTCTGTGTAATATGAATACTTTTGAAAATGTCGTGTCTGCCACGATACGTGTCTGTGACGTACAGTGTCTGTAGATATGAATGAACCTTTATTCGTATTTACTTGTAACGTAAAAGCCCTCATTATGGAACGGTATCTAATACCGGAACAGTTTTGACATTTACATATTAACACTATGAGGCCCGAGCACTTTTATAGGAAACTTCCCCGGAAGCCGACAATATTTAAAAAAATAAAAAACTATATAAACAAATACATAAAATACAATGATTTAAACACTGAGTAGATTCAACACAGTTCAGCATGTATGTGTAAAACTGTAAACATACGTACATACTACATACATATACACTCACATTCAAATCAATTTTATTTAAAAATATAAATAATATTTTTTATGTATATTTTTTGTTTATCTTAAAATTTTTTATACATAGAAACCAAAAGAGTAGTGTGAGTAAGAACACATCCGTGTGATGAATGATGGTAAACATCGCACACATAATGCGTAACCAACTAATCAATATTAATCATTGATCGCGGTTGGCCTCTGGGGAAGTTTTGTTTGGATACGCACAGTATGTGTGAATACGCACACAGACGCAGCCATTAAACCAATACCACTGCAAACAGTGTGTATCTACACGCCAGAGTGGGGAGATTTTACGTCACAAACGCATTATAAGTGGAAAGAGACATAGACAATCTAGTTTGACCCCTTGTATGTCACACAGAATACTATCATAACGTAAAAGCCCCCATTATGAAACGGTATCTAATACTGGAACAGTTTTGACATTTACATATTAATGAAGTTATTTCTGAAAGAAACGTCTGATAACAAAAATTATTATTAATAGAATGATTGTTTTTCAATTTAAATTCACTTCGCATATAATGTTTCCTTAATTAATTAAAGAAATAAATATGTAAATGTCAAAACTGTTCCATACCGTTCCATAATGGGGACTTTTACGTTATATTGAAAATTATATACGTATTAATAGTTCAGTAGCACTAATTTTAAGCCCTATCTCGTTAAACATTAAGTTTAGAATAGATATAATTTTTTTAAAAAAAAGAGATTCTTGTAGGAATTGCCGAGGAGAACATTTGTGCAAAATGTTAACTCCCGGAAATATTTTTTTATATTGTTTAAACTAGAGATGTCGATTTTAAATCGATTAATCGAAGATCGATTAATCGAAGCTTAAAAAATCGATTTTTTTTTCGATTTTTTTCATTTGAATCGATTATTAAAAGTAAGAGATGGACAACCGATTTTTTTGAAAAATAATTTCATTTTTATTTTAATTCTACAAAGAAACATGTATTAAAAGGAAACACCAAAAATATTATTGTTAGTTGTTACTTTTTACCCGTTGTGATAACAATGGGTAAAACTCCCCATGTGGCTATACTCGTATGTATAACTATATACGCATTATCTTTCCTAATTAGTTCCAGTAGTATCCAATGTGCCAATAGCCAATATGTATACCATATATAACCATATAACATATATATACCTACCATATGTACTATGTGTACTACTATGAAGACCATGAATGCAAAAAGAAAGGCAGACCACCCATGTTCCAAGTGATGCCTCTTCTACAAAAGGACTTACATATTTAGAAAAGTTTTTTTGTCAGTTTGTTTGAAATTTTTAAATAAACTTGGTTCATTCCGTGATATTCGTTCTATATTCAGTTGCATCACTCCAATTTTTTCCTACTTTCACCAATCCACGTTAGCTCATCGTCTTTCCAAGTATAATATAAAACGTTTTTACATAGTATACCTTCCATGTACTATCAATTAAATTCCTTAACAAACTATCAGTTAATTTTTTTTAAACTTTTCAAAATTTCGATTTTTTAGATCGATCTTACAGAATCGATTTTTTTTAGTCGATTTTTTTTGGAGAATCGACATCTCTAGTTTAAACAATATTGAAAATTCATGAATAGCGTTTTTGACCTTTCACCGCTTACGTAGCGAAAACGGTGATAGATACATTAAAAAGTGTTAAGACCTTTTTTGTAGAGAATCGAATTCTCTACAAAAAAGTCCGGGAGAGCACCTGTCTTGTACAGGTGAAAAAATACAGCGCTCGAAACGATTATGCATACCACTTAATATGTTTGTTGGGTAAATCACAATGATGCCAAAACATTTATCATAAAAAACTTTGATAATATAAGTGTGTATACACAGGCTGTTTGAAAGTATGCATATACATATTCGTATGAAAAGTAGTACTTATCAACATCTATCCACTAACACAGACAATAATGGCATAAAGTAATTTTAGTTTGCAATTTTTTCTACTAGCATGTCACAAGGTAATTCTACCTTAAAAGATGCAAATATAAAAATAATTTTATCACAAAGTTTGATTTTTAAAATAAATTTGTTGATATACTTTTGATCCAAAAAAACATAGTCTACATTGATGAACTTGACCCACTTAGATTAAACATTCAGTAAACATTATTTTTGGAAAACCAAATTTGTTTTAATACTGGTTATTAATAAAAATAATTGGCCTGTAAAATATATTAACCAGTATGATCAAGGCAAAATGTAAATTAACGCTGAAAATTTTAGAATATAATAAGAATTTTTGACCGTTTCAATACTTTTCATCATCGAAGATCACAGTTTTTGAAGTTTACAAAATTTTGTAAATAATATTTGATCGTTGCTTAAAATTTATTAAATGTCTAAAGTTGAAGAACACATTTACATAAGCTAATTTAATAGTTAAGATAAGATTACTACCATAAAATCAACTAACTTTGGTTACTAAACGCAATTTTCACATATCTTTTGTATTAAAAAAAAATTAATTTAATTTTTAGTGATGGGGGATATTTCCAACAAACTACTGGTGTTATATAAATGTTTCTGGCATTGGCAGTTGCGATTTCTTCAATTCAATTATTTTTTTTTACTTCATGTGGTAAATTCATACTTTTAACGAATTTGCAAACGTTGGCTGGTATTTCAAAAACCATAAAATTACATAATCTCATAAGTATACTAAATATGTAATTTTCACTTATTCACAGGTTTGTATTTTTCGAATAAATTTGTGTTTATATACAACGAAAATTTGAAGAACTATCAGCTAACAAAAACGCGACAGCGAAGCTGAAGCGTTTTTGGGTTGACAGTTCTTCGAGTTAAATTGCTTTTAGGCAAGAAATTTGAGTTGTAGAAAACACAAATTTATTCAGAAAAAATATAAAACTCAAGTGTAATACGGTAAGACAATTTAACGAATAAAAAAATTAGGATAATTCATATTTTATTATTTAATACATTGTTACTATGGTTCTGAAATCAGTTAAATGTACCAATACGAATTTTTGTTTCGTTTTTATAATGTTTGCCTATAATTAAATAACCAATGAAATGTTTTGTACAATTTTTTTCGCTGTAAAAATCTGTCCTAACTTTGTTCTGTGGTCCTAACTTTTTTCCATGGTAAAAGTGAAAAAACTACAATATTCTTATGGGACTTGATACACATTGTCTTAAGCGGGTTCTACACGATGCTACGAACGTTCCTTCCAACGTTCGATCGAACGTTTGAGGCAATTAAGTTCGATAGTTGGTGCGACGAATGTATCTGCTACACGGTGAATCGAATGTTTGATCCAATACGAATGATGATGTGTTGGTACTCAATGGACGAGACTGTTATTTATCTGTCTGATGTTATCTCTAATGTTATACACTGATGTTGTCTCTCTTGTATAATGTGTTGGGACAAACGTTTATTCAGTGGACGACGATGTCATCTGTCTTATGTGATCTCTAATGTTATACACTGATGTTGTCTCTCTTCACATGAACGAGTCGTGCAGCTGCTGAGTCGAACCAACCAACGCAACCAACATTGACCTTCAAACGTTCGAAGCATCCCTTTGATTCGGTGCAAGAATACCGACATCGAGCGGGACATGGCCAAATGCGAATGTTTGACGCTCGACATTGGACACTCGTAGGTTCGAACAACGGCCACACGATGCGATGAACCATCGAACGTCCAATGTTGGAAGGTGTTCGTAGCATCGTGTAGAACCGTCTTTACTTAAGATTAGTAACAAGAGATATTACTTAAAATTAGGAACATAATGTGAACAACAGGAGTATATTTTAGAATTTTACGATATTTTTGATATTTTAGTAAAATATCTGGGTAGACAAAATTATTAATTTGTTAACATTTTAATATGTTACGTTTTTTATTAGTTGCTGACTTTACGGTACCTCAAATAATTTACAATTTTTGTATAACTACATGTTTTTTAACTTCGTTATTTATTTTTACTTCCTGGTTCATTAATATTGCATCTTTCATAAATATTTTAATTGGTTGCGTGCAAGAAATTATCAAGTAGACGTAAAAGTAGGCTACTAACAGTGAACTGATATTTAGAATAATTCTCGAAATTCGATTCCAAAACCTCACCTTAAAGTGTCTGATTAATTCATATTATTTTTTTTTAATTTTGCATGGAATATAAACTTGCTACCACTTATTACGTTCTTTGGTTAACTGCATTAAAAAAAAAAAGTAATTTAATTTTTTTATTCTATAGTGATTAACGTACCATCAGAGTGCAATTTGCCGAAAAATAGTCCATTTTCACAATTTTTTTTTCGGATGGATAGCAGGGGGGAATGGGGATGAATTTTCTTTTACGATTAATTCCACTATTAGCAATACAAAAAAATTTTTTTTATTCATTTTTATTTATTTTTTATAACTATTATAATTTTTTGAAAAAAGTGTCTTTAAAAAAGGGCGGAAATCGGTACGCACGATTGCGGCCGCAGTTTTCATCCGAAAAAAAAAATCAAATAGATTATCAATCTGTAGGTAATCCGTTATGCGCTAAACATGATTTGCATCCGGCGGTCAATAAAATATTTCATCTACCCAAGGTGCCATAAAAAGAAAACACGAATTGCATCCCGCGGTCAAAAATCAAACACACGAATTGCATCCCGCGGTCAATATTTTATTGCTTTTAAAGGTGTAGTTAATTACAAATACATATACATACTGGTACATACAATTTATTCATTATTTTATATAAAATAATTTTTTCCAAAATCATTCATATTTTTGTTTTATTCAAGCTTTATCTCACCTATTTATTGTAGTTTAATAAAAAAAAATCGCCAAATACGTATTCGATTTGCATTAAGTTAGGATTTCGTAGTCAGTAGTTTCTTAAACTTTTTTTTATTATTTTTAAATATTAAATAACTTGGAGGAAATTTTACTGGGAAAACTATCAGTAGCTATTTTTTTACAACTTTCAGGATTCAGGAAAATTTAGTACATTCAAGTGGTTTTATATAAAATACAATTTTGAAAATTTACTAAAATTTAAATATTTTCAGACAATTTTTACTTTTTTTTTTAATATTAAACAAAAAATGTTTTTGTTCAACCATTTATGGAAATTGTCTACATAAATAGCCCTGTCTTGATAATCTTAAACTACATGAAACTAGATCAAAATAGCAAACTAGAGTTCCAGATTCACAGAAAAATGAAATTAAACTGTTTTCCCGGTAACATTTTCTCCAAGATATTTAAAATTAAAAATAATAAAAAAAAAATTAAGAAATTGCTGGTTACGAACCCTAATTTAATGCAGACTGAATACGTACTTGGGGATTTTAAAATACAATAAATAGGTGAGATAGAATTTTGAATAAAACAAAAATATGAATGATTTAATTAAGAAAAAATTATTTTGGAAACTTATGTCATATAAAATAATGAATAAGTTGTATTTGTATTCAACTACACATTCAAAGGCAATAAAGCAATAAAATACTGACCGCGGGATGCAATTCGTGTCTTTCCTTTTTACCTTTTTTTTATAACTTTAGGGTCAAGTCGACCTTTTTCAACCGCGGGATGTAATTCGTGATCAGCCCCGCTATGTACCTATGGGAGCTTTTATTTTTTTCTTGAAATGGCGGCGGTTTGAATAAAAGGTACAAAATTTTTTATAGTTTTTCGTGCAGAAAAATAGAAACATAGAGGCTTACCTACAGATTGATAACCTATTTGATTCTTTTTCGGATGAAAACTGCGGCCGCAATCGTGTATATCGATTTCCGTCCTTTTTTAAAGACACTTTTTTGAAAAAATTGTATTATAAAATAATTATAAAAAATAAATAAAAATGAATAAAAAAAAATATTTTTGTATTGTTAAATAGTGGCAGTAATCGTAAAAAAAAATTTATTCCCATTCCCCCATTCTATCCATCCGAAAAAAAATCGCGAAAATTGACCATTTTTCGGCAAATCACACTGTGATGGTAGCTTAAGATAAATCTAGAATTCTATAGAAGATATCTTGATTAAAAATCAACGAAAACTTATGGTTAATTAACATTTCAAAAATTTACTTTGTGGAAAACCATATTAGAGAATATGAAAATGTTTTCTTTGTCACTTTTCATCGATAGATGCGATAATGTACTGTGTCTGGAACATCCTGTAATTTACGATCGAAGAAGTACAATGAAAATCATAAATAAAGACTGGTTTTGGCACTATTAAATTAATTCGATTTTTTTATATTTTTGGTAATGTTTATAGGTTGTTTATCGCATTTGTTCAATTTGGACAAGTTTTTTTTTTTTGCGTATCGAAAAATATTTTTATAGACATTCCTTTGTTGCATCCAAGTTATCAGTGGCGTTTTGTACAATTTCAACAAATAATAAATAAGATCAACCTAGGCTTTTCTGAACTTACAAAAATGATGCGCTTATGTGTCGTCTGCGAAATCGTTACTGGTAGCTATAGATAAAATTTTAAATACGTTATAAAATAACATTTTTAAAGATCAGAAATGTATAAATTTGAATATATTTCGATACAATATTTAAACAACTTCATAAAATGCAAAAAAAAAAAATGTTGAAGTCTAAAAATTTTAATAATAAAATTTTATATTTATTGTCAGTTGAGATGATATCTGTTTCGTTATATGATTATTTACTAATACTCTGATATTATTTCAAAATTATTTTGATACTAAATGAAAAAAGAAATTCCTCAGTAGCTGAAGTTTTATACAGCCTTCAGAGTAAAATACGGGCCATTTATGTATATTTTTTATTATTTATTAAATAACAGCTAAATATAAGGTTGACCGGAGTAATTGTGAATGGATTTTCATGAACTGAGATAATCGCGTTGTTTTAAGTATTTTTTTTTTATATATCACAATATAGCTGATTTATTTTTAATTCTACATTATTCAGGATGCACCACACAAATTTTGAGCAAACTCGTATGAAAAACAAAAATTTTATAAGCCATTCACATTTCCCCGGTGTGGTTTTGCAAATCTTAAGAATTTTGGGGTAAAAGTGAATGCCATCAGAAAAATTATTTAGAATGGATTATTACAAGAGAAGTGAGGCACATCAGAGTAAAGCCCAACTCAAATTCTTCACATTTACCCCATTTTCAAATTTTTCATCGTACTTTTGCGGTCACAATTTCTCTTTGTTTAATGCAAGTTACGCATACTTCAAATTTGTACAAAAAATCAAGGTTAAATAAAAATAACAAAAATTGTAGGAACAAATTTATTACAAGCTAAAAATGATATTTTGATGATATTTTGTCATTTTATCATATAAAAAATCAAAAAGACAAACTTAAAATACTTTGAATATATATTAAGTGAAAGCTGTTATACACTTGTTAATCAAAAATCTTAAGTAGTTCTGGATGTGCAAACAAAAGTTGGTTTGCAACAAAACATTCACAAGAAGTAACGGTGAAACTGGAGCAGTACTGAACAGTGGCAAAAGATGGAACTACATCACTCTTAGCATTGGAGTATAGTCAGTGATGCTACCTGTCGTTTACCACAAGAACCAGGTCAACAGCTGTATGTGCTAACTAATAGTAAATCAAACTAACTTTTTCCAAAATTTGGGCCAAAGTTACCCCCAAGGGCCAAACTTATCACAGTCAACGTTAATCACGTTTAATACATATATGTAGAATAAACTCTCAAAATCTCATATAGTTTGCTTTTTTCGTTTTCAGTCTGATTTTTTGGTATCTAAATCAACTAACTACATGTAACACCATAACTGTGGTGGACTACAGTTATCGGAGGTCCAGGGCGGAAATAATTCAGGCTCCATGATCATCCATATTTTATCTAAAAATACCATTAACAAGCAAAAAAAAAAGAAAACGTCACCAAAACTTATGACATGCCAAAATTACTTCAGGTCCCCTAAATTCGACTGCGAGGTCCTCCACTTCGCCTTAAGGAAATTAATATTGTGTATTTTTCTTGACGCTGTTCACAAAATTTTGTTTTTAGCGACATTACTCTAGAACGTGAACAAAAATTATAAACGTGCTGTGATTAAAGTACAGATAAAAAGATTTTTTTGTAGGAAAATCCTAAATCTATCACGATAATTATGTACATAGCTACTGCATATTTATATTACGTATACATATTTTTATAATAATTAATAACAAAAACAAATATTTTTATGTATTTAATTATTAATTTCATTTGATAAATAAGTACTTTTACACCCAGTTATAATATCTCATTAAAATATAAATAAATAATAGTAAACAGCTAAAAATAGATTACTGTAATAATTAATAATTAATCCTTAAATTTAGATGTCTAAATTTGTTTTCCAACATCTTATTGAATATTGGAATGAAACATGAGACAATGACAAGACATTGTCAGCCAGAATGAGATAAATGTCTTGAGAAATTTATTTATTAAGTACCGGTCGAGATAAAATTTATTAACTCTTTTAAACAAACCATATGGAAAAATTTTTTTGTCTCAACATGCCGGACTTTTTACTGCCAGTGATAAGTACAATAGATAAGTTTACAAAAAAAGAAAAAGAAAAAAATCAAAGATCCCAACATCAAAAAGAACCCTAGGAATTTACAAAATATAAATTATACTAAACTATGTTGATAAAATTGAACATTATTTAGAATTATACCGTATTTCGGAAAATCTGTCACAGATGGCGGCACCTGTACTAGTGAATATGTACATATCACAGCATTTTGAGCCGCCATATTGCAGGACGAGTTAATTCGTCTTAATCATTTAAAGAGTTAAGTATATCTCTAGCCCAATAAAAATATAGGTACTGATATAACATATTACTTTTTTTGAGGGGGAAATAAATTTATGGAATTCTTAATATATTTTAAACGTACTTAAAAAAGAATTCGATAATTTCTATTTAAAAAAAAAAATGTATGAAGGAAAATGATTTTTCCAGGAAAATCTCAATTTTATTACATTTTTCGGACAAAATACTAATCTTATTAATACCAACTGCGTATATGGATTTTAATTAAATGTGATAGTAATAAAACTTGGACTGGTAATTCGGGATTCGATCTCCGCGGCAGGCCGTAAGCTGGATCGTCTGCAATTTTGAATTCGTAAAAATAATTTACATTTTTTCTTTTTTTTAGAAAAACCAATAAGTCTCTATATTTATAATTAAACATTTTCCCGTTAAAAAATATCAAATTTTATAAGCAATTAATCTGGTTATTACATAGATTTTATAGGGTTGACCGGGGTAATTGTGAATGGATTTTCATGAGTTGAGATAAAAGCGTTGTTTTAAGTATTTTTTATTTTATATATCACATTATGGTTGATTTATTTTTAATTCTACATTATTCAGGATGCACCACACAAATTTTGAGCAAATTCGTATGAAAAACAAAAATTTTATAAGCCATTCACATTTCCCCAGTGCGGTTTTGCAAATTTTATGAATTTCGGAGTAAAATTGAATGCCATCAGAAAAATTATTTAGAATGGATTACAAGAGAAGTGTGGTACGTCAGAGTAAAGTCCATCTCAAATTCTTCACATTTACTCCACTTTCAAATTTTTCATCATACTTTAGCGGTCACAATTTCTCTTTGTTTAATGCAAGTTACGCATACCTCAAATTTCTACAAAAAATCAAGGTTAAAGAAAAATAGCAAAAATTGTAGGAACAAATTTATTACAAGCTAAAAATGATATTTTGGTGATATTTTGTCATTTTATCATATAAAAAATCGAAAAATTCCATGAATTCACACAAAAACAAGGAAAATAAGACTTTTTCGAGAAAATATATTTAGTTTACTTGAATAAAAACATTTTTTTTTTTTTTTTTGTATTATTTGTACAACGGAAACTTGTACAATAAGATCACCAGCATCTTCATCAACATTTTCAACTCTGAAAAGGACGCTACTGAAATTTTTGACCGAATGGGGGCATTTGTGAATGACGTTCACAATTACCCCACAATTTTAAAATCATGGGGTAGTTGTGAATTGGTGATAAATTGTCCAATTTCTTTAGCAATTAATAAGGAACCCTCTCAGGGCTTAGATCACTTCTTTAAAAGTATTTTTAACCATTTCTTACCTTTTAAAAAAAGAAAATGTATTTAAAAAGTTTTTGTTTGAGGATTGGTCGAAGTAAGATACATAAATTTTTGCAAGGATTTTTTCAAAATAAAAAAAAGGTACTAATACTTGGAGAATTGTTATGAAATTTTAATAGCATATTAAGAAAGGACAGAAAAACATATTAAGAGTTGATTTTTAACAATATTAATGTTATTTTAGAAATTATAGGCGCCGTTCACAATTGCCCCAATTCACAATTACCCCGGTCAACCCTATATCAATAGTGTTCAATTTCGTCCAGGAAATATGACTTAATTTCCGCATGTAATTTCACTGTTACCTTTACAGTTCCGATTTTGTTAAAAATAAAAAAAAAGCAGTACATAAAATCGATGAACATATTTTCAAATTTTAGGTTTCTAATATTAAAACTGTGGTTTTTAGAACTTTTAAAAATTTGATATACCTACATGATGTCATCAAGTTCAATTTTTTCAAACTAATAACTACAAAAACGAAATGAATTACCTAGGTCTATTAATGAAATTTAGGTAATTTGTGTGCGTAATTTTCATTTTTCCTGTAAAAATAGACCCACCGATGCAAAACTTTGAGAGTTCCTGAGAAAAATATGCAACACATTTATAAGTTTATAACTATTTTACACGTATCCGTGTATATTATCACACTAGCTCCGGTACCAGCGTCGTGTATGCTTATTGCATCATTGCTTGCAGGTGAGATACACAGATCGGTGTAGAAGCATGGATACACACGTTGCCTACGTTCTCTATATCAATATATAAATATTACATAGGATAAGTGAACGTATTAAAGTCTGATGAAATTAATTTTTTTTAAAGAAAATTTAATCGTTTCAAAATAGCAGATGAACTTATTATTTTTACCAATAGTGTAATGTTTGGATACAAGTGTCAATCAGTTGATATACTAATGTCATAGTGAAGCATATATCAGAAATCAAAAGGTCACATACCACTGGATTTCATAAACAAGGATAAATAATAAATAAATTTTTGGGTTCTTATTCTTCTTATAAGTAGATATACATTTATCTAAATAAGTAAATGTTTCGAAATTTTGCGATTTTATAAGAAAATAATTTAAGATAATTACCTGTTCTATAAGGATGCGGCATGCATTAACGTATGCTAAGCTTCCATATCGCGCGTACTCTGTCTCAACCGCGTATCTGAAAACTCCCACTTTTTGGACACAAAAAAAACATATTTTAAATCCGTTTTTTCATCACTATGACCTTAAGATTTATGCTAATTACACCCTTTGAGGTTGGCTACCCATATATAAATATATATATATATATATATATATATATATATATATATATATATATATATATATATATATATATATATATATATATATATATATATTTATATATATATAGGTGTATATAGGTATATATATAAATATATATAGATAAGTATATATGCAAATACAGTATTTAATATGTTTTTTGTGTGTCCTAAAACATGTAGCTTTTGATATACGAGGTAGAGACAGCCAACGCGCGATATACTACAAATTAATAAATAACATTTTAATTGTTTAAGTGTGTACATATTCTGGAACATGTTGTATTTTTTTTTAAATATTGTGTATTTTCCAAAATTTTTGAACAAAGTCAAGTGCATTTACCTTTAAAAATATTTTTGATAAATTTTATTTATCTTCTTCAATAACAAAATAAAAAAATATACCTATAGTTATAATTTCTAAAATTAAATATTCAAAAGTAAAAGTATTTTCTTTTCAAATCTATAAAATATAATGTTTTGTTTTTAAAATATTTATGTAAATATTTGAATTTTATTCTATTTAATTATCCCAGGTAATTAATAACAATCGTAGAATTAATATTATATTAGAAATATCTATAGGGTAAAGACAGGTAAGAGTACACACTTAATTTTTATATTTATCTAGTGCCTTTATTTTTAATTTAAAATAAAATAGTTGTGTTACAAAAAGAATATTCATTTAAACTTATTGCTAATGATAAAAAATCATAATTTTAAAATTTTAATAGGAAAAAAAATGTTTTTTCTCTAACTTGCAAAAACGTACTCTTACAAGCACTTGCTTTTAAGAGTACGCACAGGTTATTTTAAGAGTACGCATTAACAATTTTCACAAATAAATTTTTAAAATAAATACTTTCCGCTTAATTTTTCCCTCTTATCAACTTTTAGGGTGCGTACTCTTATAAGAATTTGTTTTTGTCAGTTAAACGTTAACAATCAAAAATTAATTGTATCTTTCAGTTTATAGATGAAATTCAAATAAAAATAAAATGTTTTTAGAATCTATAAAGGCAATTATCTTACCTTTTGAATGAACTATAGACAAAATACACTCTATTAAAAATGGCAATTTTTATAACATTTGTTTGATTTGAGGTACCTACCTTAATTGCTTTTACAAAATAACTAAATAAAAATTAGCGCGAATTGACTAATATTTGGTCAACTATAAATAGGTACCGTGCTAATTCCTATAAACTATGGGTCGCGACCCCATTTGGGGTCACTTAGCGAAATCGTAGGGTCATACGAAAATTTTTTTATATGTAATATATTGTTATCTAATCAATAAATTCTTACAAAATACTTATATATCTCTATTTGGGGTCGCGAATAAAAAAAGTTTAAGAAGCCCTCCTATAAACTATTAAATTCGATATTCACGGTATTCATAGACAAGATAAAAACCTATTTAAATTCTGCGTACTCTTACATGCCTGCGTACTCTTACCTACTTTTTACCCTAAAAGAAATTTCGCCATTTTGATAGTAGAAATGAGAAGTTTACAGCCCATTTAATCTAATTCAACCAATCGCATCCTAATTCAAATCGCTTCCATAAAACCTGATTTGAGAAAAATGAATTTTTTAATTCCATGACATCATTAAGTTTAATAAAGTTTTTCAAGGTCATAAAAACTGTAAATAAAATGATAAAATGGTGAAACTGGAACCGTATTACAGGGTTTCGAAGTTGTTTTTTTTCGTTTTAGCAAAAAATACTGCTGTCGAATCAGTAATTTTATTAAACGGAGTTTCGTAAATTTGATAGCAAAAATAAAAAGTTCACACAAAAAATCACTTAATTCAATCAGTCACCCTAATTTAAATCACTTCTATAAAGCTCGATTTGAGAAAATACAAATTTTTTTAATTTAATGATGTCATCAAGTTAACTAAATTCTGTCAGTACTGAAAAAATCGTAAATAAAATGACAGATAAATGTGAAATTGAAAGGGTATCATAATTTTATACTAATAGGTTTGTTATTTGTTAAAAATAAAAAATAGGCGTTCCTCTAATTATTTTGTTTACAACTGAATAACTCTTAATTCATTTCGTAATTGGATGAATTCAGCACCAATAAAATATTGTTTATCAATTCTGTACCCCCAGAGCCCCCAGAGTTTTGTTAATTTTTTATTTGTTTATGCATTATGCAACTTCCTCCAATGAAAAATTGAATTTATGTACCTATTTAAGTATAATAAATTAACATAAAAGCTCCTATCCCCGAACGCGTTCAATACTCGAACAGTTTTAATATTTATGGGTTGTTTTTTTCAGAAATAACTTCATTAATATATAAAATTCAAAAATGTTCGAGTATTGAACGCGTTCGAGTATAGGGACTTTTACTCTACCTATGCAATAATTTCAATAAATTTTATTGGTAGCCGTGTTTTGTGGGTAGCCCTATAAATGCCCTAATCCTATTTTGAGTCATATATATACAATATGCCTATGCATATTATGGATTACTAAAAAACTAGCTTTATTTAGCTTTGGTTCTAATTATTTACTTTTATAATTTTTATTATTGATATGATAATCAATTGATGAGCCAACTGAGTACATATTAGAATTTTATTTCAAGGAAAAATCGTTTTCAAATGTACTTACATCTTAAAACATGTTTTGAAGCATTTGTCCATAATGTATGTGTAATTCGAACTTTGTAATGCACAATTTATAATTTATTATACTTTGTATATACATCAAGGTTTCTTAATTGCTCACATTTTTAATACGTTAATAATTAACATCTTACATCTATACATATAATAAAATTGTAACGAGACCATTTCTGTACATGGAATATCTTTTGAAAATTGTACTGGTACTGTAAATAGTTATCGATGCAGATATCAAAACAGCGATTTTTACTCTGGAAAAATTTCTCATTCCCACGGGAAAATGGAAAAACCATTTTGAGCATGTGCACACATTAGGCAAAAACTATTAGACCGATTTTAATAAAATTTGGTGTGTCGATAACTTATTACCTAGGGCAACATTTAAGATACTTTTTACTCCGGGAAAATGCCTCATTTACACGGGAAAATAGAATAACCATTTTGTGCATGTGCACGCATTATGCAAAAACTATTGGACGGATTTTGATGAAATTTGGTGTGATGATAGTTTATTACTTGGGTCAACATTTAAGGTACCTTTTACTCCGGGAAAATGTTCCATTTTCAGGGGAAAATTGAAAAACAATTATGAGCATGTGCACATATTACGCAAAAACTATTTGATGAAATTTGGTGATAACTTATTACTTGAGTTAACATTTAAAATACTTTTTACTCCGGAAAAATTCCTCATTCCCACGGAAAAATAGAAAAACCATTTTGAGCATGTGCATGCATTACACAAAAATTATTATTCTTTGCAAGTTCTGTATAATTATTACACTTGCATACTTCTCATTGAGTTTATAATAATGCTTTGCGCGAACGACGTCGCGGGTACGGCTAGTAATAATATATAGGTAATAATATTATGGATTCGATCTCGGGTCTTTTTGCTTACGACGCGGTGCGGTGATGGTAACCGTTGCTCTACGGTACTTGCTTACGGTTGCTTAGACACTGGCACTCAGACTGGTAGGTCGAGGGTTCGAATCCTACGACCGGCTATGCTTGTCAAGGTTTTCTGCAGTTTCCCTTCACAATTCCAGATGAATATTGGTATAGTTCCTTTAAAGAAGTCGGCTGAAGACACACACCTTCCAAATCCTAGACCTCAACCAATTTCCTTGTCCTCCACTCACATCATAAGTGTATTAAGGTATACCATCACAGTGTGGTTTGCAGAAGAATAGACAAATTTTCGCGATTTTTTTCGGATGGATAGAATGGGGCAATGTGGATGAATTTTTTTTACGATTAATACCACTATTTAACAATACAAAAATATTTTTTTTTATTCATTTTTATTTATTTATTTTTTATAATTATTATAATTTTTTCAAAACAGTGTCTTTAAAAAAAGGGCGGAAATCGGTACATACGATTACGGCCGCAGTTTTCATCCGAAAAAAAAATCAAATAGATTATCAGTCTGTAGGTAAGCCGCTATGTACCTATGGGAGCTTTTATTTTTTTCTTGAAATTGAAAAAACTGGCGGTGGTTTGAATAAAAAGTTTTTATAGCTTTTCGTGTGGAAAAATAGGAAGATTTCAAAAAAAAAGCTCCCATAGGTACATAGCGATAATCTAGTTGATTTTTTTTTCCGGATGAAAATTGCGGCCGCAATCGTGTGTACCGATTTCCGCCCTTTTTTTAAAGACACTTTTTATAAAAAATTATAACAATTATAAAAAAAAATAAAAATGAACAAAAAAAATATTTTTGTACTGTGAAATAGTGGTGTTAATCGTAAAAAAAATTTGTCCCTATTGCCCCATCCTACCCATCCGAAAAAAATCGGGAAAATTTGTCTATTTTTCAGCAAATCACACTGTGATGCTACCTTAAGTAAAAAAAAGTATTGTAACAGTTTAAAATGTATAAATAAAGGTACAAATAATTATGTGGGTGGCGTCTATTATAGACGAAAAGTCTTAAAAACGGACGTAAAACCACATTATTTGTTTATTTTAATAATATGGTTATTTAAAATTGATGCTACAGTCCCTGCAGTCTAGAATTTTAGCATTCATTTCTACCACAAAAGTGAGAGATGTCATATAGCTTCCAAAACATAAAAGTGCACCAAACTTTAAAAAATTCGGTGTGTGTTAAACACGTATTAAGTCAGGATTTCGCCGTTCAGTAACTAGAGTTTTTCATAATTCTTAAGACAATATATTTCTTGCTTTTATTCAATATTAGGTCACCTAAACAAAATTTGTAATGAAGCGTCTACGTAGGCTGTTTGGCAGGAAGGAGGGACTATGTGAAAAGCTATATTGGGCTACAAGAGGAGGGGATAATAAGAGACGAACAATATAATTTTCAATTTATTTTTATTTGTAAAAATTCATGAATAATCATAAATTACTTACGACCTACCTATGACATTTTAAAATCTCCCAAAACTACCTCAAACGGGTAGTTTGTGACAGTTTGGTGAGTTTTATGATTATGTTACCATTTGGTCACACAGTTTTCACAATGAAAATAAATGTTTTATAGGGAAATATTTTGTAAAACTTAAGAAAAAAAATGTATTAATTTTCATATTTTTGAATAAAAAAAATATTATTTCAATAAAATATTTTCTGAAATTAATAGAGAAAATTACGTTTTACCAAGCGCGGGGGGGGGGTGTAAAAACCACCTGTAGTCTACGGGTAGGAGGGAGAGACAGAGGTTTAAAAGAGGTCAAAATGGAACTACATACGCTATGAACTATAGACGCTTCCAAAGAAAACTATACAAATTCAATCACTCATTTTATTCATTTCATGTGGGTAGTGAAATAGGTGAATGAAAAGCATTGTACATGTCAAGTTTTTCACATAATTTCCCACACATGCAATGGCTGTGGCTGTGTAAAATGCATATTTTATCGATCTAAAACATTCGTGATTAAAACATTCAGCTGTTCCAATTAGCCGTACCTATATAGTATATTTTATTTTACAAGATTTGTGAGATTTTTTTTTTGGATTTTTATCAGTATAGAAATTATAGATAATTCTAATCAATAATTACATTATTGATGTCAAATCAACAAATTTTTGATTTTAGTAGAACACAGCAACAACAAAGTCGAGCAATCTTTTAAAAAGGAAAACAAATAAAAACGTCTGGAAAGTTTCAAGCCGGCTTGCGCAATTATTGGACGATAAATGTAGTTGTTTCGGTAAATAGTTGCCTAGGTACTTTTCTATAGATAAATCTTGCATCCGAAAAGACAATTTGAGTTAATCTGTCATTTTTTTGTCCTAATTCTTGGCCAATTATGTTAAAATTTCCACAAAATTGACTGGACTGTTTTTCCTTTAACCTGATTGTCAGGACCTACGGAAGGGAAGCATTCCTAAAGAAAACCTATATTTATCGCATAATTCTTCTATCTCGCTTAATTAGGATAAAATTTTAAAACTACAATCGTCTTAAACAGTTTTCATTTTCTCCGATCTAAAACAGATTTCTCGCTTTTATTATTTTCCTAAATCAAGCCACTCAGAGGTCACTAAGGGCGCGAAATCAAAGTCATACATACATAAATATACTTACTGGTAAACAAGAAAGATTTTTGAAGGTAAGAGTATTACTGAGTAGTTATTGGATAACTACTATTCGTAACACAACTTGCAGTTGATCCTTTTTTTGAGCGGGGGGGGGGGAGACCGCATAAAAAAAATCGCACAAAAAAAAATATATACCTATTCAAAAATATCATAAATAGCTATAAAAAGTATAGTTCGATCCAGATTGTACAAAAAACTTTTTTTATGCGGTTGGTCGGGACCGCATAAAAAAAAGTTTCATCGAAAAAACATCACTCAAAACGCTCAAAACTTAGAAATTTCCTTAGAAGTTGCTTCTATAAACAAGATAAAGCCTTAATTTACACGTAGGAACATTTTATTTCCTTTTAATAATATTATGAAAATTTTTAAAAATACATGTGTAAAAAAATTAAATGATGCAATAATTTATGTTCTTATGCAATGTATTGATTAAATGCTTAAAAGTCGTTAAAAAGTATTTTTGTCAAAGAAAGTTATTATAGTAATTGTTTAAGTTTCTTACTGTCTCGTGATTTTGATTCACATTATGCATTTAAATGGCCATTTTTTACAAACCGCATAAAAAAATCGTATAAAGAGAATGGCACAAAAAAAATCGTACAAAAAAAGACCGCATAAAAAAGAGTTTACCTGTACTTTCAAAAAAAAAAAAAAAAAAGCAATTTTATTAATATTATTGTTATTATAAAGGCAATCGTGCACTATAGCAACTTTTTTATTGCATTTACAAGCAACTTTTAAACTAAATGATTTTAACGTAAATATATTTTACGTAAATAAATAAAATACAACGGTAATATAAAATTTGATTGTTTGTAACTTCTAAAGTAATAGCGTGTTCGTACAGGTTTACACGGTTGGTATAAAGCTATTAAATATAGTAAATTACTAGTGACCGACCGAACTTTCGGTTTCGGTTTAGGTCAGTTTCGGCTGCAAATCCTGTTTCGATCGGGCACTACAGATTATTAGTTATTCAAGTAAGTAAAATAACAAACTAGGCCGGTTTACGTTTATTGTGCATGGTTTTATGACTTTCGCTAAAAAAAAGTACGATAATTACGTGCGCTGTACGAACACGCGCTGTAAGAACACGATACCTCCAAAATTACTGATTTAAATTATCCCAAATAATTTTAATTGAGTTTTTCAGATTTTTTTTGATTTGGCTCGTGTAACTCTTAAATAATTTTACCTAAAATGATTTTAATTGGGAGAGACTACGTATCGCGTATCGCTTTTTATCTAGTGTTACCAGTTTTAAAAACTAAACGCAAATAATAAACAAATATTTTACTTCGCAAAAATACCACTTTTATTTTGAAACTGTGACAATATTGTTTCGAACCGTCAGTTCATTTTCAAATAGAATAAATATTACATTCTTTACATGTCTTATATACTAATTTTATCTACCTATACTTATTAAGGGGGAGTGGTCTGTGATGTGGAAGTGGAAAGGGTGGGAGTGATAGGAGAATCCAAAAGTCAAGAAAAACAAGATTACATTATATGTGACAAGAGGCAAACAAACACGTGGCAAAAGATTGAACGTGAAAATGACAAAAAGATAATATTACAGTGAATACAGTTTTAAACAGAAATTACAATTTAAATAAGTTATAATATTGAAAATAAAGTTGAACTGTAAATATCGGTGTAATCATTTAAAAGGTGATCGGAGCTATGTTTATTTATTTCTATTACTTCTAGGATTGTTAACTTCTGTCCTTTGCTTGCCTCGTGTAACACAGTAATTTCCCGTTCCGGTGTGTGTCCGGTGTCTATTAAGTGCCTCGCAAAAGCAGAGTCGGATTTCTTATTTCTATATGACCTAAAATGCTCTGCTCTCCGGGTTTCAAAGTTTCTGCCAGTTTGACCGATGTAAAAACCATTACAGTCTTGGCAGTTTAATTTGTAGATACCCGATTTTTTAAGTTTATCAATTTTTGTTTTATTGTTATATATTAAATTTCCTAGATTAAAGCCTGATTTAAATACTATATTTATGTTTGATTTTGCTAGAACTTTTTTAATTTTATCTGATATTTTACCAAAATATGTTATAGTTTTAAAGTTAGTTTTTGGTTCTGGTTTAACGGAGGGGTAAACTTTTGAGATTTGTTTAAATTCTTTCTTAGCTATTAATTTATCGATTAGGTTTGAATTATATCCGTTATTATTCGCTATTATATTAATATTATTTATTTCTTTTTTAAAATTTCCTTCCGACAAAGGTATATTAAACGCGCGGTGGATCATTGAATTGTAGGCTGCAACTTTATGTTGATATGGACTTATTGAATCATTTGGAATTGTAATACTTGAGTAAGATGGTTTTCTATATATATTGAAATATATATATTGAATCTATATATATTGAAAGCAACCATAAAGTAACGCTCAAATCTATTAATACTAAACGCAAAACTCAGCTAGCGTATTTGCTGGGAATCCAGAAACAATACCGTACATATTTAAAGGTGCGGATCCACCGTGCGCGCAAACTGTTTGTAAATATTTGTAAATGTTTGCGAACACAAAATTTGTTTGGTAGAGACGATCGTCACGAATGTTTGCAATTGTTTGCTAATGTTTGTCAGTGTTCTGACCAAAGTCGATATGTCAAAGGGAATTCGTTGTTTGGTGCGTTTTGTGTTTTTTTAGTGGAGACGGTATGTGATATGAAATACATACGAACAACAAACATATACATATTATCCATATGTATATTTATTATTTTTGGTTTTATGTTAGTTTGTTATAAGTATAACAGCATAGTTTTGTGTTTTAAAAAGGATTACTGTAATTTTAAATTAATAAACGAATCAAAACAACATGGATTGAGATAGTGAAAAATTTCTGCAATTAATCAAATTTTATAAATCAAACCAGAATTATGGCAAACCACCAATAAATTTTATTATAATCAAATTAAAAAGCAGGATGCGTGGAATTCTTTACTCTCGCCGTTCAGAAGTAAAAAGGCCAAACAAGAAGGCTATGCATACTTCGGGAATTATTTTGTTAATTAACTGCCTCGAAATTCGAAAAGATACATAAGACTTTTGTAAGAATCTCTTGTAGCTAAAAAACATTATCGCTAGTCTAACTTCGACGGGTATACAGTCTCTGTTGTTAATATACCGACTACAAATTTTTGAGCTAATTTGGGAAATTAAAAATTCTAAATCTTCCGATGCCATTCGGCAAAAATTTTGAAATAAACCGCTTCTAAGGTCTCTTTTTAAGTCTGTTAATAACTATAGAACTTCTTGTTTTTAAAAAATTAGATATCCAAAATCTATGTTTTCTCTTTCCTTTTTTGATTAGAGTTTATTACGAACGACATAGTGCTAACAATAAGTTCTTTACTTGGAATCATTTTTTATATGTGATATACATATGTATGTATTTATATACCTATGTAGAAATATAAAAATACGCGGAACAGCTACAAACATTCGCAAACGGTTTATCGTTTGTAACTATTCATTCAGTGGGGACAGTGTGTTCGTAAACAGTTAAAAACAGTTGCAAACATTTGCAAACAACTACAAATATTTGAAGCAAATGTTTTTTCGGTGGATCCGCACCTTAACAATTTAAAAATCGCTTCTAAATATGACGTAAAAAAATTGCTAGTGCACACTTGACCTAAGCAGTCACCACGAATAAGAAATACCATCACCATTATAGGTATATTATTTAGAAGACCGCGTCTAGGAGTTAAGTCGCAGTTAAAAGTTTACTGCAGTGGACACAATAATTGTACGATTGTACCGCGATCACTAGGTTGTGTGAACCAACAGCGACACACAACAACACGAAAACCACGGACGAACTTGGAAAAAAAATCAATTCTAAAAATAACAACTTGAAAACACTTTTTTGTTCTGTTTTTATAAATATTTATTACACTACTCGATTGAGTGGACCGAGTGGACTTAGAAACCACTTGTGTTGTCGTCGGTGACTCCTTCAGCGTACATATCACATTTATTACACGATTTAAATACTTGTTAGCATAGGGTTTAGTATTATAGTATTACTTACTACAGAATGATGTGATCATATTACTTCAAATGTGTCAGTACAAAATTTACTAACTGTGTATATAAATATCTGAAAATTTTATGATTACTACGTTAGTTACATTCTAAGCATCTAAGTACATTCGTTGTACGTAGTAGGCTTAGTCGTCGTAGTGTGCTGTGTCCAGTTAGTAGACGGTTGTCACTTTTTTTTTTATTTTAATAGTAAATGTGATCCAAGTGATTGATAACAACACTAGTGATTGGTTTTTCTATTTTGTTATTGATTGATTATTAAGTGATTTTCCGACAAAAAAAATGAAGAGCTGCGTCAATAATTGTTTGATTAGTGGTTTTATTGTTGTGGCATTGTTGTGTTATACAGGTATTTTTTTTTTTAATTTTTACTTTCGTTTTTTTTTTCAAATATTGATAAGTTAGTGTTAATGTATTTTTAATATCTAACAGGTGTCTTTATCAGGTTTAATCCACTTGAGGCTTCTATTACATGAAATTTGTAATAGTTGCGTTAATGACGTAGGTAGTGGGGTCAAATTTCAAATTTGAATGTACATTTTTGTTTTTAAATTTATTTTGGGTATTATATTATGAAAAAATTGCCTCTTTTCAGTAAAAAACTAGATTTTTTTATTTCTAATTTGTTTATTTGTCTTGCTTTTCGACTTGAGAAGGAAATAGGCTACTTTTACCTTAACGTCTGATTCCTGTTGGAAAATGTATTTAAAATGTTATTTACCTCGCTTTCATGCTTCAAATGCTTAACCAATCAGCTTGAAATTTTGCACAATGCGAGGCGGGAAGACGTGGAACGACAGGCATTTTTTTATCTGACATCTGAAAATGTATTCAAAACGAAACAGTGAAATTATGATAGTTGACTATTAAAGAAAACAAATTATTGACTTGAAACTTTATATATTGTTAATAGAGAAGACAAAAAAGGACATAGGCTACTCGTTACCACGGGAAAACATTGGATTATTGTGGGAAATGTATTTAAAACGTTATTTTTCTTACCTTCAGGTTTCAACCACTTAAGCAATCTCTAGAAATTACATATAAATGATTGGGTGTCGTAGAAGGATACAAGCTACTTTGAATTACGAGAAATCTTCAAGGTAAAATGTGTGGGAAGATGTATGTAAATGGTTACCTATTGGTTTCGCCTTCGAAGTTTTGAAATTTTACAAATCGATAATCGGGAAAAACATAAAATCACAAAGGCTACTTTTGTTAGAAGAAAACCTCTCACTCCCGAGGGAAATTTTTTTTTTCAAACGAAATAGTGAAATTACGACAGTTGACTATTTAAAAACTGAGCCATTCCATGTATAAACCGATCACCCAAAAATGGCATGTTCTCCAAATTTAATTTCCCTGTGTATATAATAAGTTTAAGTGGTGTTGAGCTATGTACTCGAATATTATTGAATTATCTTCTACTTTGTCGGAGTTATAATTATCCAAAGTTGCGTTCAAGGTCACAAAATGGGGATTCCCCAAAATTTTTTATTAATTTTTTCAGAGTCTAAGAATAATTAAAAAATGATTACATGTGGCATTGAATGTACTTTACATACACTTTCAATCAGACCGATTTCCATTCCAATACATGCACATATATTGAAGTAATTGCAAGTTTTATTTTTTTCTTTAATCGCTTATACTGAAAATACCTTATCTTCGATTTTTGATTTTCTTTTTTTAAATTAAAGTACTCAGTCCCCTCTATAACGTGGTACTCGATTTTCTTTGTTTTTTTGAGTTTTACGGATTTTACGGGGCTTAGTTTGAAAAATACGTGAATTTTTTAACTAATTATTAAAATAAAGTAATAATTATAATATTACCCCACCTTTAATTTTCGATTTTCTTTCTTCAAGTTAAAATACTTAGTCCTCTCTTTAACGTGGTGTTCGATTTTCTTTGTTTTTTTGGGTTTTACGGATTTTACGGGGCCCAGTTTTAAAAAAATACGTGAATTTTTTAACTAAATATTGAAATAAAGTAATAATTATAATATTACCCCACCTTTGATTTTCGATTTTCTTCTTTCAAATTAAAGTACTCAGTCCTTTCTATAACGTGGTACTCGATTTTCTTTGTTTTTTTGAGTTTTACGGATTTTACAGGGCTTAGTTTGAAAAATACGTGAATTTTTTAACTAACTGATAAAATCAAGTATTAATTGTAACATTACCCCACCTTTGATTTTAGATTTTATTTTTTCAAATTAAAGTACTCGGTCCTCTCTTTAACGTGGTACTCGATTTTCTTTGTTTTTTTTTTTTTTTTTGGGTTTTACGGATTTTACAGGGCTCAGTTTTAAAAAATACCAGAATTTTTTAATTAATTGATAAAATAAAGTATTAATTTGAATATTACCCCACCTTTGATTTTCGATTTTCTTTTTTCAAATTAAAGTACTCAGTCCTTTCTATAACGTGGTACTCGATTTTCTTTGTTTTTTTGAGTTTTACGGATTTTACGGGGCTTAGTTTGAAAAATAGGTGAATATTTTAACTAACTGATAAAATCAAGTATTAATTGTAACATTACCCCATTGATTTTAGATTTTCTTTCATTAAATTAAAATACTCAGTCCCCTCTTTAACGTGATAATCGATTTTCTTTGTTTTTTTGAGTTTCGCGGATTTTACGGATCTCAGTTTTAAAAAAATTCGTGTTTTTTTTTTTTTTAACTAATTCTTAAAATGAAGTAATAATTATAACATTACCCCACCTTTGATTTTCGATTTTATTTCTTCAAATTAAAGTACTCAGTCCCCTCTTTAACGTGATGCTCGACTTTATTTTTTTTTTTTTTTTTTGTTTTTTTTTTTTAGTTTTACGGATTTTACGGGGCTCAGTGTTAAAAAAAATTTTTAAAATAAAGTATTAATGTTAATATTGTTTTATCTTCGATTTTCCTTATTTATCTTTTAAATTGAAGTTTAGAGTCTCCTTTATAACATATTATTCGATTTTCTAAGTTTTTCTGAGTTTATCAAAGTTAAGGTAATATTGAAATTAATACCTTATTTTATCACTTCGTAAAAAAAGGAACATGTTTCTTTAAAATTTAGTATCGTAAAATTCATAAAACTCAAAAAAAACTAATAAAATTGAATAACACGTTTTAAAGGAGACTCTAAACTCCAATTTAAAATATAAATAAAGAAAATCAAAGATGAAACAATATTAAAATTAATACTTTATTTTAAAAATTAGTTACAAGATTCACATATTTTTTTAAACTGGACCCCGTAAAATTCGTAAAACTCAAAAAAAACAAAGAAAATCGAGTACCACGTTATAGAAAGGACTGAGTACTTTAATTTGAAAAAAGAAAATCGAAAATCAAAGGTGGGGTAATATTCAAATTAATACTTTATTTTATCAATTAATTAAAAAATTCTGGTATTTTTTAAAACTGAGCCCTGTAAAATCCGTAAAACCGAAAAAAAAAACAAAGAAAATCGAATACCACGTTAAGGAGAGGACTGAGTACTTTAATTTGAAGAAAGAAAATCCAAAATCAAAGGTGGGGTAATGTTACAATTAATACTTGATTTTATCAGTTAGTTAAAAAATTCACGTATTTTTCAAACTAAGCCCCGTAAAATCCGTAAAACTCAAAAAAACAAAGAAAATCGAGTACCACGTTATAGAAAGGACTGAGTACTTTAATTTGAAAGAAGAAAATCGAAAATCAAAGGTGGGGTAATATTATAATTATTACTTTATTTCAATATTTAGTTAAAAAATTCACGTATTTTTTAAAACTGAGCCCCGTAAAATCCGTAAAACCCAAAAAAACAAAGAAAATCGAACACCACGTTAAAGAGAGGACTAAGTATTTTAACTTGAAGAAAGAAAATCGAAAATTAAAGGTGGGGTAATATTATAATTATTACTTTATTTTAATAATTAGTTAAAAAATTCACGTATTTTTCAAACTAAGCCCCGTAAAATCCGTAAAACTCAAAAAAACAAAGAAAATCGAGTACCACGTTATAGAGGGGACTGAGTACTTTAATTTAAAAAAAGAAAATCAAAAATCGAAGATAAGGTATTTTCAGTATAAGCGATTAAAGAAAAAAATAAAACTTGCAATTACTTCAATATATGTGCATGTATTGGAATGGAAATCGGTCTGATTGAAAGTGTATGTAAAGTACATTCAGTGCCACATGTAATCATTTTTTAATTATTCTTAGACTCTGAAAAAATTAATAAAAAATTTTGGGGAATCCCCATTTTGTGACCTTGAACGCAACTTTGGATAATTATAACTCCGACAAAGTAGAAGATAATTCAATAATATTCGAGTACATAGCTCAACACCACTTAAACTTATTATATACACAGGGAAATTAAATTCGGAGAACATGCCATTTTTGGGTGATCGGTTTATACATGGAATTGCTCAACTTGTATCTGTGATTTCGTTCGAACGTTATATAATTTCAAATACCCGCGAACGAAGCCACGGGGAAAAAGCTTAATTCCAAAAAACCATTATATGGTTTATGTGTAATAGATAGAAACAAAATAAAGAAAATATTCTTAGTGGAAATTCGGCCGGCACAAATTACGAAAAACTCATTAATTGTACCCTATAATCAACGGAAATTCTAAGCATTTCAAAATTACAGAAATTAATTAAATTTTTTGCTAATTTTAATCATTAAATCATAAAATATTTTAATTGTTAGCTATTATGGACATTTTTTAGATCATAGTAGAAAGTTTTTGAAAAGAATTTCTGATCAATAAGGATTTACATATATTAAGAGAAATCTGATTTTAAATTCAACATTTGTTTACAATTTTTTTTTTATTTATAAAAGGATTGTTTTATAATAAAAATAACAATAATATTGTAACACAAAAAAACTAGTTTATTGTTACACCTGAATACAGGAAGTAAAATTATTTATGTGCAGTGTATACAAGGTGTTAATGTGTGGTTATGTTCACCTATTTACGTAATTTATACGTAGAGGTTACATCTTGTATTGCTTTATAAAGATTTATTTATTAATTATTTTTAAAAAGAAATTTTTTTAAAATATTCGAAAAATATTTCAACTGAACAAAAATATTTTTATTTTTGTTTTCTGAATTGTATTTCTAATATAAATGATGAATATAAAAAATACTCCTGTCGCAGCATCTGCATAACATAGTGAATTTCCAAAGACTGGACACTGACAGATCTTATAACAACTTTAGTTACTTGTTAGATAGTTACTTAATAGATAGTTTAGCTCTCTAACAGTGAAACAATTTTCAAATTCGGTTGAGAAGTTAATTTTTTGCGTTTATGGGTCCCCAGGACTAGAATTTAAAATTACCGGTAATTTTGAAAATTACGTTACCACTGGTAATATTACGGTAATTCTCGGTAAAATTCGGTAATATTGGTATATTTTGGTATATTCGTATTTTAAATGAATTAGATGTACCTAGGTACATTAATTTGATTTTTTAGTTTTTTCTTCTTTTTTTGTTAATAAAACGGGAGGGGGTGTGTATCAGTTAAGTAATTTTCTTTAATTTTTGATTATTTTTGTAAAACTCATCAACATAGAGCGGATATTGTAATTTTTTATAGATCGGATTAAGTAAAAATTAAAATATAAAATTCTAAAATCAGTAAAATCACTAATCTTATGAACATATATAAGTGTGATATGTTCAATGTTCATAAGATCAGTGATTTTACTGGTCTTACAATTTCTATAAAGTAAATTAATAATAAAAAATTATAGTTATCCGCTCTATACTCATCAAAAATAAATAGTACAATTTTAAA
Source organism: Brachynemurus nebulosus (assembly GCA_035578155.1). Classification (NCBI taxonomy): domain Eukaryota; kingdom Metazoa; phylum Arthropoda; class Insecta; order Neuroptera; family Myrmeleontidae; genus Brachynemurus; species Brachynemurus nebulosus. The sequence continues at coordinate 2,589,407 of JAPWDM010000003.1, forward strand.
TAAAAAAAAATTGCCGCTACAGAGTAAAAACAGTACACTACAATGACATCACAATTTGAAGACAAAAAGTAAGTCAAAGTGGGTATTTATTATAATTCTGGTCGATTATCATTATTATTATTATTTTATTATTAACAGAAATATTGAAAATAAAACACAATTTCAATTCACCGATGAAAATTATTAATACCGACATGTTTGTCTATAAATTGCAACTTCATTTTGAAATAATGGCGCATTTTCAATAATTTGAATCGCTGTTTAATTTAAATTAAATAATAAGAATAAATTAAATAAAATAGATGTAAGAATCATAAAAATCGTAACACAATAATATTTGCTAGGGAGTAAAACACGAAATGCTGTTTTTACCGTTTCTCTACTATCTTATTCACATTATGTCTGTAATTAATATTTCAGATAATAGATGTCATATAATATTAATAGATTTGAGCGTTACTTTATGGTATTCCATATTTGTTTATTATTTACAGATGTCATATAGATCAAAATTACCTGTGGTAATTTTTGTCGGGTAAATTACCAAAATTACCGTCGGATAAATTACGGTAATTTGGTAATATTACCAGACTCACATCACTACCCAAGACTCATAAACTAGCGGATCTCATATAGTATAGCTTATAGCATATATGCATTTAAAAGAAATTAAATTTTTAAACGTGAAAAAATTTTCAAAATCGGTTGGGTAGTTTTATTTTTAGCGCTTTGAGACCCCCGGACCTTGCCAGACCTCGTATAACATAACTTATATCTATTTAAAATAGTTTAGCTCTCTAATAACAGTGAGCAAATTTTCAAAATCGATGATGACGCGTTCTTGAAAAGTTAGTTAATTTTTATTTCGAAAAATAAAACAAATATTAATATTGTTATTGTAATGATAAAAACAGCAGCGTAGCCCCATCACGGAAGTCGAATTTTTCCCTTCATCTTCGGTATTGAATGTCTACAAGCGAAATATGATTGGAAGTCTACAAGCGGTTTGTCATTTTGGTGGTTTCAAAACTGATGATGAGTGTCCGGCTGATCGGGGCTTTAAAAAATAGTTTTAAGTTTTAAGGGCTGAACCTCAATAAATTTCAATTTTGTTCAATAAATTTCAATTTTCAAAGTTAGCAGGAAAAAACCCAACACAATTCGTACGAAGGCATTCCTACCCTTGCTTATCCGCCAATTGCGTTTGTGTTTTATTTTTAAATATTAAAAAAGGCCCTTAAATAGTGAACTGGAAGACCTTTATGAAGATATTTTCTCTTTCCAAAAAAATCCAAAATTTCTATTTTATAAATAAAAATCCAAAATTCCTACTTTATAAATAAACAGTGACTTTAATAACATTTTTAAATTACTTGATATGTATGTATTGCATTTGTTATAAAAGTAAGTTCATTTTTTTTTAAATTTTTAAAATTACTATCCGCCTATTTGTCTTAGAATAAAAATAATGCATTTAAAACACACTTAACAATACCATTGAATTCCGATGTAAAAATGGAGAAGTGGGGGAAAAAGTAATGTGGGATCCCTAAAAGGCACTAGCTGAATACTAACTCAATACACGTACAAAATTTCAGCCCTCTAGGTTTCCATAGAGAGTCTGTAGACGTGTTAGAAAAAAAGCAAAAATATCAAGGAAATATTGGCGTAAAAATCGTGGGGGTAAGGGTTAAAAGTTGAAACCTCCAAAAAGCAGTGACTAGCTATTAACTTAACCCGTACACAAAATTTCAGCCCTCTAGGTTTATTGGGAAAGATTTTGACCCGAACGAAACTCTTAAAAAACAAGAAAAATCATGTTCTTTTTAGTATAAAAATGGTGGGAGTAAGGGTTAAAAGTTAATACCCCCAAAAGGCACCCCGTTGCTACTAACTCAATTCGAATACAAAATTTCAGCCCTCTAGGTTTATTTGGGTGACCTGTGCGAGGGGTACAAACTTCGAAAACGTCGAAAAAGCATGAAATTGTAGCTTAAAAATGAAAAAGCATGAAATTGTAGCTTAAGACCCTAGGTACGAACTCTATTAACGTACCAAATTTCAACTCTCTACGTTAATTCTGGGGGGCTGTGAGCGTGTTAGATCCAGTCAAAATACCTTTTTCCCTGGAATTTTGTAAAAAACCACTAGAATTGGCGAAAATTGGCCAAAATTTTAGCTTCCAAAAATCGGATGTGTCTGGCTTACGAACTCATCAAAAATATTGGGACTTTTGATCTACACACCAAATTTCGTAACAATTGGAGGCTTCGTTCGAGAGTTATCGCACATACACGTATATCATATGTATATTTATAAACATACAAATTTTAGTGAAGGTCATTTTCGGTTTCTCAAGGCCTCAAAACAAATTTCTGCCATAGTCCCGGGCTCAGGTCTTCCCATAGCACCCGCTGTAATAAGTAAATTTCCAAAAAGGAAATTCACTTAATAATGCAGTACTTTTATAAATTTTTAAATTATTGATTATTTTAAATAATTAATTTATCTACGCTAGTCTTCAAAAAAGGTTGTGAAGTTATAAATAAATTGTGATATGCTTCCACCAATCCGAACAGACTGTTTTGTGATTGTAAATCTTGAAAGTGGCTGAATAAACCACATCCTACAAAGTTATTGAAACCTAAACAATCATGAACAGACTTCCGTTCATAGGAATCAGATACTTTCTCGAAGTAGAAAATAACTTATGTCATTTTCAGTATCCTCGGCTATCTCTAGGCAAAGTTTCGAGTCAATTTCTTAAGCTTTTGGAGTGCAAAAGCGAGACAAACAAACAAAGTAACTCACTTTCGCATTTATAACTCTTAATAATTTTATTTGAGACATTTTTATTTAATAAAAGTTTAAACATTTTTGCTTCTCACTGTAACTTTACACTACAGAAGGTGTTTGTTTACAATTTGTAAAGGTGCAAATGTAAATAATTATTTTAATTAATGAATGTTTTAATATTCATATTATTCATGAATTCCTGAATGTTTTTTTGTTTAAAAAAAAAAAAATATTTTTATTTATATAACCTAGAAATTAGTTTATTTTTTGTCCAAAATATATAAATAATAAATTCATGATTTGTTAATGAATAAATTAAAATATACAATTAACAATGTTAAGACAATTTACATAATTAGAAAAATAGATAAACTGCAATAAACTGGATTTCGCTAATACCTTCAACAATAAGGAAAGTGTCAGAAAATAATTCAAAAAATTATTTTTATTCAAGTTTTAAAAGAAAAAAAATTACACCAGCTTATTTTTGAAAAGTAAGGTGATGTGATATGGAAAAATAGCTGAGAACGAAACCAAACTAAATATATTTTTGTAAGTTGGTACCAAGTCCTCAGCGTATGTGTAAAAAATTGTAGCTAGTGGTGTGTCAAGAGTGTGTCAGATATCGCTTATGTGATTCAGTCGTCCACACCACTTGTAGCGGTTCGGACATTGATTGTTGCAACAATGTAATACATGAATACGTAAGCCTAGAGTACAATCATACATATTACACCACACATTATGTGTACGATGTGTACGGACCACGTACATACCGTTGTCGAGATTGTATGTATGATGTATGTATCATCTCCCTCCCACGAAATATCACACACACGAACATTAACTACACCACACATACAGACACAAACTCTAAATATGTATATAACCACAGAATAATCAGAAGCCAAGTTGCTATCTCTACACTAGTGATACCAATGTAGACAAAAAATCCCCTCTATTTCCCACCACTATGTTGTGTAGATACACACTGTGTGTAGTGGTGTTAGTTTGATCTTTGCAACTGTGTCAGTTGAAACACACACAATTACAAAACACGTATTGTCGGACGGAGCAAGGTGGGGTCCAAGCTAACAATGGTCCAACAATACATAATAATGCGTTGTGCATTGAGTGACCGATACCGACTAACTAAATGCCTTAAGCGGTATCAAGCACACACTGGCACACTGCTATCCATAGTTTTCTACAAACACGCTTAGGGCTTGTATATAACCATAGAAAGTGGGGAAGCTGCTTCCATTTTTGTGTCGTAAATTTTTGGCGACAACCGGTCGCTATTATATAGTAGTTTGGCCCCTTGGTTGGTACGCATACATTATTGTGATTATGGTTCTCAAATCACAGATTACAGATACAATTCGTTCGAATCTGTTAGAAACAATGATTTGTTATTTTGACGAAATTACAAGCTTCTGATTTTATTTGTGTCTTCTAAAACATTTAAAAATTGGGCTAACTTCTTTTTTTGTCAATTCAAGCTTTATTAAAAGTGGTTTGAATTGGGGTCGTCTGAGTGTGAACTTTTTATTTTGGTTGTCAAAATGACTACAACTTTTTTTTCTTTTAAATATGACCGATTCGACTTTGGTTCTAATGATTCAACATGCTTAATTTTGGTAAAAATGAAAAGAACAGCTTCGGAAACCTATAATTCGCATCCAGTTACATTCTTGTTGTTAGAAAAGTTAAATTCTTTGATGACGTCATCAGATTAAAAAATTTCTTTTTTCTCAAATCAGTTTTTATGCAAACTTTTCATTTTTGTTGTAAAAATAATAAAATTCTTTTTAGAAAATATTCGGCCCCCACTTACGCTCCCTGTGAATACGCCACTGGATACAATAAAAACTTTTACTGCTCACTTACCTCTTGAAAATGTTAAAATTTAACCTCTTATTATATTAATAATTTACACATTTACATTATACTTATAGAGTTCAAAAACCACACGTAACCTTGTTCAATTTTACCTGTGTAAATTTTTTTTGCGTCAGAATTCATTTTTATCGAATCATTCTCAAATGAAATCTACGAAAATTAATAACAGGCTAGAGCCAGTGTTTCCCAACCGTCGCGCCGGTCCGCGAAAGTATCTCATCAGTCCGCAGAAAAATTTGTGAATTACAATGAATTACAAAAATGAATAAAATTGTTATTTTTTGCTTTTTGCCTCCATGTTTTAATGGAATTGAGTATTTTTATTTATAGCACATAATAGCACATGTCTAGTACAATACAGCACAACCTTCGTTGTTTTTGAAAAAAGAAAGCGGTGGAGCTAATTTTATGGACAGATGGTCGACCAAATGGTCAGAGAACGATATTTCATATTACACAACCTAATATCATTTCAACTAACGCAACGGTGGAAATGATCCCAGGCTGCAAGAATTCTATTTAAATTTAAGGGGAGGTTAACTCAAGAGTCCTTAAAAATTATGTATTTTTCTAGAATTTTTTTCTCAAGAACGGAAGTAAATATCAATTTCAAATTTTGTGCACATATTTATTAAGTATTAAACTACACAAAAAAAAAAAAAAAAAAAATTTCAAGGAAAAATATAAAAAAGTGTCCATTTTATAGATAGTGCAGTGTGACGATCCGAAAATCCAATGCCTTGTTGGTGGACATCCTAGCGCAGGTAATAAACCGCCGAAATCCAAAAACAAAAACGATTTATAAAATATATGAAGAGTACCGGCACCTCTACCTATAATATCAATAAATTGCTGAACGAAAAAAAAATGGCGGATGTTTGAACTTTTGATTACGATTTTTGTCTTATCTTTCGCTCTTTAAATTAAATTTAAAAATAAAAAAAATATTGAGTGTATCGAACTTAGGTAGAGGTGCCGAATAATTGAATTATCTTTAAAATAAAAAATTAAAAAAAAGGATCCATCGAATAGTTTTTGAGTTATCGTGTCCGCCAGTTCCAAAAATGTAGTTCCGAGATATTATAAAATATATATAAAGAAACGTATTTTCAAAATTTTATATTTAATACTCATTATTGCGTGAATTACGTTTTTTGAATTTTTTTTTATAGAAAGCTGGATTCGGTTAATGTGCAAGAATCTTGTTTTTAAATTATTTTCAGTAAAATCACTTTGGGAACATATTCTACACATAATTAGCTACCAATTTCTGCAAAAAAAAAAAAAATCGATTTTTTTAACGACTCTCAAGTAAACCTCGTCTTAAAGATTTGTCTAATGCTTAAGAAAGTGCTGATGGTCGGCTACCGATATTTCATATTACACGACCTAGTGTTATTATAGTTAATGGCGTAACTTCTTTTAAACATTTCTGCAGTGCAATGCTGTGATTACATTTCTGTAATCACATGGTTGGCCAAGTAGTCGTAAAGCCACATTTCATATTAAATATAAATGTAATTTAGAAAACCGATAATCGTCATATATGATCCTATATATAACCGGTCCGTGTCACAAAATTATTCGAGATTTTACGCTGCGTTAGGCCAATAATCCTTAACACTGAAAACAGTCCGTACAAATTTTAACAGTCATAATTTAATTTACTCTTAAAATGCGCAAAATATTAACTAATTATAATAATTATAGTAATAATAAAAAAATTTTTATCTTTCTAATGAATGTCATATATTATTAGCTCTAGTCTGACAGTTACAAAGATTATCAACATATTTATTTTTATTACAGATATTTTATTTATACCAAAAAAAGAAAATGCTAATTAAAATCATTTAAATAATCATTAAAAATGTATTTTCGCAGAAATGATCAAGATAATTAAAACTCCTACTTAAATTTCCTTCCTAGATTTGTGCAAACGGTAAAATTAAAATAGAATATGTTAATTCAAGTTTTAGTTAATAATACAGATATAACGGAAGTGGCAACTCTTTTCATCTCTCTGTGACGTCATCCAGTATACTCAGTTGGTTTTAAACATTAAAATACTCAATTTAATTGGCAGAAGTTTGGTGTTTACTTGCAATAAATTTTAAACTGTAAAATTGGTCTAAAATGTATTCTATAATTATATTAAGATTTAGTCAAAAAATCTCTGACCCCTTTCAAGCCGTAAAGTTTCTAATTTAGATAGAGGCTTTCTGCTATCATTCCTTGGCTTTATTGTCCTCGTTATTCAGGAGATTTTGGTTGTTACGAAAAAATGAAAAAAACAATAATTGTAACCAACAAAACTGGACCGATTTTAAAGAAATATAATCGGTCAAGAGTGAGTTGGGTTCACATAATTAAAGTTCCGTACAGTGAGTAGTCCATAGACCAAATTAAACTATTTATGCATATTTAAACCTTACCCAAATTTGCTTGTGATAACTGAAAAATGTATGAATCGCTCGTTGAAACATTAGTAAATACGTTGCCTTTACCTACTGTGTTTCCCCTTGTTATTTAAAATATTAATTTTTTCAGCAACAGGCAAGCTGCTGAATATTTCCATCTTTCCTTACATGATAGACTCAAAGGCAAATCGAAATTAAATTTATTTAAGTAAATCCAAAATGTTTTATTTCGCCATTATCACACTGTCGAAAAAAGCCACAGTTTTTCGAACCCTACTACTAAAAATTTTACTTTTAGAAACCTCAGAGGTCAAGGGGGAACGGTTGCGAATTTTGAGCTGTACATATAATTAAGACCACTGGATCGAAAAAAAAAAAATTTTTTTCGGATCCTTAAAGATAGTTCTTTTAAATGATACCTTACAGTTTAAAATTAAATGATACCTTACAATTTACAAAATTTTCTTTTTTGGATCAATATTAAAAAATTTCCCCATATTAATCGTAAAAAAATTTTTTTATAATTATTGTCATCAGGATCTAATCTAATATTATACCAAATTTCAAATTCCTATGTTACATAATTTTTGAGAAAAATCTCTGTGACAAACGGACGGACGGACATGAGAGTGATCTTATAAAGGTTCCGTTTTTCCTTTAAAGGTGCGGAACCCTAAAAAATTCCGTTGAAGTCTCATGCTGATTAATGATTATGAAGTGTATTGCAGTAAAAAGTAAGTTATTGTATTTCTTACATCAATTCGAGAAAAATTCCTAGATTAGTGGATTTTAAAATGATTATCGATGCAAAAGAAGTTTTGTACAAGAAAGCACGTCTTAAAATTTTAGATAATCTAGTAATTTTAATAATAATTAAGTATACATAATTATAGATATTAGTCATCAAATTGACTAAAAACACCGTGAGAGATATTGTCAAACCCAAAGTGACGTAATCAAAATTAATTTATTTATCATGTAGATAAACTGAAACATTTTCAATTGAATTTCCTTGAAAAATCTATTCAAGTCATGGATGTGAATATAATACCGGAATCCCGCATCTCACCTTCTTATTTACCTGTCGATTTGGTTTTGCAATCTCTTTTATTCTTTGGTCAGATTAGTCATCATATTTTATTTACATATTACGTCTTAGCTAGTACTTGCAATATAATTAGTAGTGTTACTATTTATTTATATTATAGTAATTTACCAGGTAAATGTTCCACTCGTCTAGAATGGTTTTATTTTTAATCAAGTACTAACAGCAGACAGCAGTTTATTATGGTTTATCTACCAAACATTCACAGTTGCGTTTCTTATTTTAACCTTAAACTGGCTAATGAGGTCATCTTTACCTTTCTCTTAGGTAGGATCGATTTTTTAGAATTTTATCTCCCCAAAAAAGTGGCGATAAAAAAAAAGCTCGTTTGATTTTTCGTGTAAATGTAACATGAATAGAGTAATTTTAATATTCACTAGTTTTTTAAGTATACGAGCAAATTATACCTTTATTGAAACCAAAACACAAATTTATTTTACTTCTACAATTAAGATCCGGGTAAAATAGCATACAGAAATCAGTCAGTAAAATCAGTTGGAATTTTCCGGGAATTATTGTTCCCGAATTCCACTGAAGTCCAATAAATTTGGGGTATGGTTTAAATGAAAATCTATCCTAGAAAATAATTTCAAAAGATTATGATATGACTACAAAAGTTAAGATTTTCAGTCTCTCTTTTAGTCTTTTAAATCTTTCTTAAAGTATATCAGAGAAAATAATAATTAAACCGTTTTTAAGTTGCTTGATTGCAAAATTTTTCTTACACAAGCGAAAAAATTCTATTTTGGATGCTTCTTCTTTCTTTTTTCTTATGAATGGACAAATAATTATTAGTCGTAGTCTGTGCAAACCAATGAAACCACTGATTTGGGAAATACCTATATAATGATCTTGTAATTTTTTTACGTAATTTTTCCGTGAAATGAGACTTATTTCTTGAAAAACATTAATAAAACCGCTACGTTTCTGTTATAGAAACCAAAAGCTACTCACTTGTTTTCCTAGTAAAAAAACAAAATGCGTTTCTGCACTTTTAAGAATTTTACAAAATTTCCGATATACCTATAGGTATTTGCAGTTAGAAACAACTTTCGAAGGAATTTTCAAATCAATTCAGGATTTAATGACGTCAGTTAAAATTAATAAAATAGTAACAATAGCTATAATAAAATAAAATTGGAGTCATAAGTCTATAGATACGTCAGATAAAACCAAATATTTATATAAATAATATAAGATTTGCCAAAATTAAATGAAATGAATCATTAAAGTCACTTCATGATTTAAATTTTGTTTTCAAAATATTCACGAGATTTTTACGGGTTGTCTTAAAACTACTTAAAGGATTTTTTGATAAAACTATTGTTTTGATAAGAGAAATAAATTTTCACTTCTTGTCAAAAATATTTACCTTTATGGCGTCATCAGGCTAGTATTTAAGACCGAAAGAATCGCAATTGTGATAACAAGAACTACAAAACTTCCTATTAACTTAAGTGTTATTTTTTGAATGTAAAAGTTGCTACTATAATCTGAAAGAGAATACCACATTTCATTCAAATTCGATTCTTTTGACTGTGTAATATTTTTGGAGATCCGAACTACACACAGCTGCTGTACTTATGTATATAATTTGCGATGTATTCAATTAACACGTGTTACTACTTATTGGCTAATAATTTAATAAATTTTTACGTAGCGTTAAAACAAATTATGCATATTGACGTCACAATACTCATTCATGACTGACAAGAAATAAATTAATGTTATTATATTTTCATATTTTTTTTCTCACAGTATTCATTCGTATAATAACTATGTCTCGGAAAATTAAATGCGCAGTTACAAAAAAAATGTACTAAAGTAATAGTTTGAAAACATTTAAAAAACGTTTTAAATTCGAGCCAAAATTGATTCAAAGCATCGTTTCTTAAACTTGATAATGTAAAGTGTTTGATAATGTTTGTTATGCTACTGAAGCTAAGAACCAACAAATGTGATGTAACCAGTAATCGAACTGTACTTTTTAGAGTTTCGAAGCAACATCTTCGGAACTCTAATGCTTTTCTGCAGCTCTGTCGCTTTCCGCCGACAGCGTAATTCAACACTGACGTGTGAAATGGAATTCAGCTATTACAGCCACTGTCATGACGCGACTTGAACCCGGGACTATGGCAGAAATTTGTTTTGAGGTCCCTAGAAACCGAAAATAATATTCACTAAAATTATATATATATATATATATATATATATATATATATATATATATATATATATATATATATGTGTGTGTGTGTGTGTCCGCACGATAACTCTCGAACGAAATGTCCTAGGTTTACGAAATTTGGTGAAAATGTTGGAAATCCCAAACCGTTGGACAAGTTCGTTAGCCAGACACGTCCGATGCCCGGAACATGGTTTTTGAAAAAAATTAGTTTTTTGCCAAAATTTCCACTTATTCAAAAGTTTTTGCAAAATTTTTTTACACCATTGGAAAGAGGAGAAAAAATCACATAAAAAATGTCAACTGGTTTCCGAGAATTTTTATAAATGGAAATTCGCTATGGATGCTGCGACAGGGGTATTTTATATTTCATTAACACATTTAATTTGGCATAAACTGTCACATATATTCGACGTCGTTTCCTACTCTATTTACTTATTTCTTATTTTATTTTGTTGGTACTATCTTACTTTAATTAAAAGTGTAAAATAAATCGGTAGACTCAAGCGAAAAATTAGTGTAACATAGTTTTTAAAATTTTAATTTCATTAGAAATTTTCTTGGTTTTTTTTTTTGCGCAACTTGGAAGCCAAATTATTCTTGCCAATATGTGGGCTTATGTCAGCCAATAATAGTTCAGTTCAGTATCATGGGGGTCAATTATTAATAAAAGGTTAATTAGATGTAATGAAATATTCTTTTGTATTAAGTATCGTAAGTAATTTATCTAATTTAGAAAATCGATAAATCATATAGAAATTTTTTTCTACTGATGACTCTTTTACTGAGTATTTATGGCACTTTTTTGGGTTGGTCATGCGCACGGGCGCACCTTTACTTTCTTCTGGCTACGTTCATGCTCAAAGCCTCAAACCACTCCTGTAACATTTCTTCGAACTCCCAAAATAATACAATGGCAAATTATGAACATGTTATTTTCGAGGTTAAGATAAAATCAGTGATGAAACTATAGTCAAGGTTCTTCTACTTTTGAAAGACTTCAAAAAATGTCTAAATTTTCCATTGTCATGTCGATACTATCAAAATGTGATTTTGTTATTTAAAAAAAAATGATAGTTTCGAAATCCTGTCTGTTAACTTTTTGTTTTATTTAACAAAATTCTTGACCTTTATTACATGTGATCATGTGAATAAGGTCAAATATTTAACAAAATAAAGATTAGATTACAATTTTATCTTCATCGATAATCAATATTTTTTTTTATAATAAGTTATGTAATGAATAATGATAGCTTTTATGACGTATAATAGAATCACTCGATATGCAAAAAAAAAATTATTTGTCATTTTTGTTTATTGTAAAAATAATCGATTTTTTCACAAAGTTGACCCTTCTAGGTTACGACAGATTGTTACACTGTTTCATTATTTTATTAAAACAAAGATAAAATGTTTAAGAATTAATTAGCTGATGTAATAACAACAAATTATGTATAAGTATAGTTAAGGAGAGGGTAAGGTTAATTCGTACAAAAAAAGGCATGTTTCTGTTATTTTTTTGTGACGACACAGTTAAAATTTCTTTATTAAAACCAGTGGTACATTAAAGCACAACATTCGAAGAATATTGTATAAAATTTTCACGAAGAAATATTAAAAAATACAATAATGGCAGCAATAATTCGAACGTGTCTCGGAAAAAATTAGAATTGCGGTGCCCCTCATAACTTGGTGCTGGATCATCCGAAATAAAAAAATTAAAGTTCATTCGTTAGATAATAGTTTTCCTCAGGTAACGCTGGGAAGGTTTTTCGAAATTATAATTTTTCACTTTTTTGGAACACTTAGAACGGAAAAACACGATTTTTGCGAAAAAAATTGGCTAATTTGTTATTGTAAAATAAAAATTATTAACAAGTTTGAAAAAAAAACTTTCCAGCGTTAGCTCGTAAATTATGTACAGAAATAGTGTTCAAAATTTCAAATGGATCGGTGCTGTAGTTTTGAAATTATGAGGGGCACCGACTTTGAAAACGTGAGCTGTGGGGAAAACGCTTTAAAGTTTTGAACACTTAAAAATTCTTGCATAAAACTGATATAGAATACTTACTGCTAAACTAAATTTTGTACCCTACACTGACAAAATATACAGTACTGGTACAGACACGTTAGTACTTGCATTGAAATTTCTATAATATAACTGAAAGAAAGAGATATATAGAGAGCGAAACATCTGCCAGGTGACAACAAAAATGCTTATAACTTCGTCAATTTTGCTCCAATCAACATTAAATTTTGAGACAATATTCTTGAGATAGTATGCATTCAGTTAAAAAAATAGAAAAAAATGCAAAAAAAATTATTTTAATACCTTACCCTCCCTTAAAGAATTTTGAACCAATTTTCAATAACTACAAGAAAAAATTGAAAAAATTATCTTCAAGTTAAGATCAAATGTTTATAGACGTATTTAGATGTTGCAATAAAATTACCAGCAGTTACATTGTGATAGGTTTTGTTTGGGAGGGGGGGGGGGTTAGATGAGTAAACCCATGCTAACGCACTTCAACCGGTTGAAATATGATATAAAGATACTTTGTACTTAATTTAGCCGAACCAGCCTAGTGCCATTTTTTGGTCAAATTTGTCAAAAAAGTTAAATGTTTTAAAAATACCGAAAAGGTTCAGTTACATTTCTTGACATTCGTTTCTGAACATTTTTTCTAAAGCCGCGATCGAACCCGAAATCTTTATTTTTTTCATTGCAGTTTATACCTGAAATTTAGTGTTAATTAATTTTCTTCTTTTTCTTATTATACAAATTTTTCTTCGAAGCCCTAATTCACATAAAAACATTTATGTATAATTCTTTATATTTTAAATAAAATTCGCTATTTTAGTTGCTACTATAATTAAACGCGTTAAATCTGTGTAATTTATTGAAAACATAGTTTTATAGGTAGATACATCATATTTTCTAAAAGAATTTTGGACATTTTTAATGCATTTGTATAAGCTAGATTCAATCAGGATAGTTTTATTTCTTATTCTGAAAATGAACCAGCGATTAATTGACAGTCAATTTTTCAACTGAAAAAATTAGACTTATACAGCTTATACGATAAAAACGGGAAGAGGCGAGAGTAGGGGCGCTATCGGTTTTCGAACACGTAGAACACAATTCTGAAGAAAAAAAATTTCTGATATATATATATATATATATATATATATATATATATATATATATATATATATATATATATATATATATATATAGCCGTATACCCGATGGGATTTCCCATCGACATCTTTATATTAGGTACTCATTTTCTGTTCACTTTTAATGTTTTGTAAAAGCCAAAATCAATATCCAAGTTTCTAACTTCAAAAATGACGAACTTCCCATACGAACTTTCATTTCCTGTTTTAACCCCTAAGAGAATAAATTTCCAGAAACGTTTACACAACTGACTTTTATTTATAAATAGAAGCCTAAATGCCAATTTTCATATCTGCTGTGCTAAACTTCGTGCTTCTAAACCCAACAGTTTAGGCTGTGCGTTGTCTGTCAGTCAGTGTTAAAGATTTATTCAATAATATATTTTTATTTTAATATCCATAGTAACATATTTTTATATACCACTAACTTCAAAAATAACGAATTTACATACAAATTTTCATCCCCTATTAAGCCCACTTAGGGGACGAATTTTCAAAAATCCTTTCTTAGTGCTCATCTACGTTACATAGGGAACTCCTATGCAAAATTTCATTTTTCTAAGCCCAACGGTTTAGGCTGTGCGTTGTCTGTCAGTCAGTCAGTGTTTAGAAATTTATTAAGTACTAAGTAGATACTAGCTGTGGCCAGTGGTTTCACCCACGTAAAATTATCTTAATTATTGGTCAAATGATTAGATCAATTTTAAATTAGATATTCGGAAATTCTGTACATTAATTATTTATAATGCCTAGCTACGCTCGTCAAACGACTCTAAAGTAACAATCTTCATATTTCAATAGCATGGATAATTTCCGCACCTTTATGTACTTAGATACCCGTATCAATTGGTAGTTTTAGGAGTATTTCCATTTTAGGCTTTGCTTGGGGCACCAAGACCATAAGGGACAATTTTAATATCACAATTAATTTGGGGTTTATTTGATGGCCTTCGCGGACAATTCTGATCCCCAGGTTTATTCAAATTTGATATTTTAAAATTCTGAGCATAATTCTCGCCTAATAACCCTACATTAACCATATTCGTATTTCTATAGCATATTTAATTTTCGTAAAATATTGTCAAAATCCAACCGTTTAATTTTAATCCTATTAGATAGTGTTGGGGGTTAATTTTGAACTCACTTTACATTTAAATTAGATATTCTAAATTTCTTTATAAAATCAGTTTCTTCTAGTGTTCCGTTCCGCTCGTCCAATGATCTTAAAATAGATATATTCATATTTATAGTGTACAGTGGAAACTTGATGTTTCGTCACTCTGTAACTCATCATATTCTATAACAATTCGTCGCTCCTAGAAAAAATTTACGTGGTTTTCTACTTAACTTTTGAAATTTAAATAGAAAAAAATTAAAGTGTATCGTACCTAGTTGTAAAAATTCCACTAAACAACGAATTACTCAAAATAAAGGAATATCTTCCTTTAAATAAGTAAAAATATTTAATTAATTTTTTTTTTATTATTCACTTTCAGACATATTCCATAATTCGTCTATTTCTGTAATTTATCACCCCTTCGGCCCCGACCATGATGAATTGTCGAGTTTCTACTGTATTTAATTTTAATGCTTTGAGACCTTTCCGTAGATACCCATATTGATAACTTTAAAAGCATTTGAATTTCGAACCTTTTTTGAAGTCCGAGTGTTTTAGCGAATATTTCTGAACCTGCATTAATTCATCCAGTCATTAATTTATGGGGTCTTGTATTACTCCAGAAATCTAGGCAATAATTTTAATCTCACTTAATTTTTTCAAAATATCAATGTTTAAGTAAAATTTAGTCAAGATTCGCGATCTTTTTTAGACCATTTTTGGGTCCCCAGCACCCGTGGCGGTCATTTCAACTTCACATTCGTTTATTTCATGACCTCAGTAATGTTTGAGCAAAATTTGGTCCAAGATCCATACATTCTAGAGAGCTTTCATTTTTCAGGATCTCAATATTATTTAAGCAAAATCTGGTAGAGTCCAACCGTTTACTTTCCAAAGTCCAGCCGTTTACTTTAGAAGTCTATATTAGAACATAAGGTATCACGTATCCACCAGTGAACCAATTTTTGAAAGTTGCTCTGCTCGTCAAACGACTCCAGCGTAGCCATATTCTTTTTTCAGAAATATAGGTACGTAATTTTAACAGTTTGTGACTTTTCTGTCTACAACCATACTTATTTAGATTTTTAGGAGTGGAGTACCGTTGGTCATTTAATTTTGCGTAATTTTTATTGCTTCAGACTCCTGGGGATCAATTGTAAACTGACGTTTATTTATTTCGAGATTTAAAAGGGTTTATGTATCATTAGTCAAAATTCATCAAACCATTTAATGAATTTTTTGAAAATTATATTTTGTACAGTAAATAAGTAATTTCATAGTAGACATAGGTAAAAATATTTTAGGTGGTAGGTATCTATAGAAATATTTATTAGAAAAATTATTTTTTTCCAAACACTTAGCAACAATTTAAAAATTGTATAATTTTTTGATAAATTGACCACAGATTGCTGTATTACAGTAATAAAAAAACATATTTTACGGTTTTTCGTAAATTTCGACGGTTAGACAAAAAAGTTTGCAAAACCCTTTCTTAGCGAGCGTCTACGACCCAATAGGCACCTACATGCCAAATTTCAAGTTTGTAGGTATTGTAGTTTTGGAGAAATTGTGATGCGTGAGTCAGTGGTATTTCGCCTTTATATATATATATATATATATATATATATATATATATATATATATATATATATATATATATATATATATATATATATATATATTCCCGCTACCTTTTATAGGGCCCCCCTATGGAACGAAAGATCTGAAATTTGGTATGTGGGGCTCATTCCGATACGCAACAATACTATCAAAGTGGTGTCAAATTTTGGGCAAATTTTGGATCCGACCCAACCTTTAAGAGGGTGGTGGGGTACAACAAAACAATAAAACTTTTCCAAACTGGTTGGAACTAATGTTTCGGCCAATTATCTACAACATATCCAAAATTCAGCTTTCTAGGATGATTTGGGGGGAGTATAGGGGGAAAAAATTATTTTGGCTGGGTCTAACACGCTCACAGCCCCCCAGAATTGAGGGGCTGTGAGGGTTGAAATTTGGTATGTTGATAGAGTTCCTACCTAGGGTCTGCTTTGTGGAGGTTTTAATATTTTACCCCCACCCTCACCATTTTTAAGCTACAATTTCATGTTTTTTTAATGTTTTCGAAGTTTGTACGACTCGCATAGGTCACCCAAATAAACCTAGAGGGCTGAAATTTTGTATTCGGATTGAGTTAGTATCAAGGGGGTGCCTTTTGGAGGTCTCAACTCTTAACCCTTACCCCCACCATTTTTATATTAAAAAGAAGTTTCGTTCGGGTCGAAGTCTCCCCAGAGGTCCTTTTTTAATATTTAAAAATAAAACACAAAGGCAACTGGCGGATTGTGTTTGCTTTTTTCCTGCTAACTGCTATCGGCACAAAATTGAAGTTTACTGAGATTCAGTCCTTAAAAACTTAAAACCTTTTTTTAAAGCCCCGATTAGCCGGACACTCATCATCAGTTTTGAAACCACCAAAATGACAAATCACTTGTAGACTTTCAATCACATTTCGCTTGTAGACATTCAATACCGAAGATGAAGGGAAAAATTCGACTTCCGTGATGGGGCCCCGCTGCTCGCGGCGTTTTTTTTTTGTTAAATATAGCTGACTGGCTTCAACTCTTAATGGTTTTTTATAATCCTTTTTTGCAAGAAAATAAATAAAGTTAAACGATTATCATTTAAATTAATAATTTGGCCCATATTTATTAATTCAGTGAAAATTATTTACGTTTTTTTTAATATTTTAACTTCAGTAAATGTTAAACACCTCACCCAACTCTAATTAAATGACAGTTAGGTGTACTTTCCAACACTACATTATCGTTAAGCTACAAACCATATAATTTTATGTCGTTTAAATTCAGTCGCAACGCGTATTTTAAAAAATTGATTTTTAAAACGCAATACTCAAGAATATAAAATAAAGTAATGGAAATTTGAGTATTACCGGTAGTTTTGAATCGTAAATTAATTCTTAATAAACTTTTAAATAGTAGATTTCCATTTGAAAAATATAATCTTGCATCATAGCTCGATCCCCTGACTACACGGAGAGAAAATTCATATAAAAATTACTGTGCTCATCACTACAGCCGACGTGTAAAAGGCGAACATATTCAGTTTTGTACGGTAAAAATATAAAAATTATAATTAATAATAGAAAATTTAAAGGATAGAATATTAGTTCCGTAAAATTTATAAAACAGCACAGTAAAAAGTTCCATTGCCGACAAAAAAATATTTTTGAATTGTTTTTCTTACAAAAATTACCATGCTCTATTATAATATTTGAAATGCTATCTGCTAATAGTCGAAAGAAAAAAATAGAAAGAAGGTTGTGTTTGTTGTGAACGCTGTTGAAATGTACCTCACTCATAGCAAGTCACATAGCCAACCATAGGTTTGGACGACCAACTTGGTCGGACCGGTCGGACCAAGCACCTTGATCCATTAGACTGTGTTAAAAGCAGCAAGCAGTATTCAGTACACTGTTTTAGAGGACGGGAATGTCACCGTTTAATTCATTAATTAATTGTTACTTCACTATCTTTAGTATTAGAATATATTGTTGGCAATCATTTTTGTATGCATCATAAAGTTCTTACAGGTTCGAAGTTTTTACAGGTGCCGCCCAAGCAACATAAGGTTGCTTGTCAGATGCGCAAATGAAAGAGTACGACAACAAGAATTAAACCATAACATATATGCATAAGAGTGTGATAAAAGTTGTGTTAGCACATTAAATTTTACCATGCTAGCACATATTTTTTATTTTGGTCGTCGATCGCGCACGCATTATAAGAGAGCATGGTAATTTTTCTGAAATTTTATCTACAAAAATTATATGATTTTTGTCTCCGTGTACAGTAATTCAATGCCCCCAACGATGTGTACAAATTTTATCTGAAAAAGTTTTTAATTAACACGGAAAGGGCAAGAAGTCGAAAATTCAAAAAAATCTGAAACTTTATCAGTATGTAGAGGGTGACTACCTGATAATATAAAAAATTCAGTTGCTGCTACAAAACGTTTTTAAGGAATGAAATCACCCTTCGAAAATTGGGATAAAAATTTAATTTTTCAAATATCTCAAAAACAAAAGTTTAAATTGGCGATATTGCTCTTTTTAAAGAACTGGTATGTAATTTGTTCAAATTACATCAACAGGGGTGGTTGGGGGTTAATTTTGCGAAAAGAGGGTACAAAATAATATATATTAAAATTTTATTTACGGATTTCAAATCTAAATAAAAAATCGAATTGAACTGTTTTTGCTCAATTTCCTAATTTTAACCCTTAACCACTGACGTGTAATTTTGTTACTTCCCCACTGACGTACGAATGACATGTTTCAATATACAGTAGGTGCTCTGAAACATAATAATTATGTAGGGTGAACATTATACTTGTATGTAAGTTCGTTGATTAAAAAATTATTTTTTAATCAACGAACTTACATACATCGAAAAATGATTTAAGCGACGTACCACATACGTACGTCAGTATAGTTAAGGGTTAAGTTTAAGGATAGTTAACCAGGGGATGACTGGATCAACATAATCGTATTGTTCGAATAATTCAAGAATTTCGTTATGGAAAATAGTTTAAAACAATTAGAGTAACGTAGGAATGAGATTCTCGAATTCAAAGTTCAGTTTCAGCGACACTGTGGGGGGGGGGGGGGAGAGTCACCCTCTTAAATTACATACTAGCTTTCATACATTCATTTTTTTTAATATTAACACACTGGAGGTGACTAATAATGTCCTGATGCTGAACTGTCGTATGTAAGGTTTCTATTATGTTTGTTTTTAAATGATACCTTTCGTTATCGTAAACTTTTGATCGTAAATATCTCATATAGCACAATTACCGAAAGATTTTGATAATGGAAAGTATAATTTAGCAGGTGTGATATATTTCAAAGAATACTTCCTTTCCTTATATTATCGATTCTTACCCTTTTCTTGTAAGTTAATAGTTTAACCGTAAAAAATGACAACTCTTCAAAAACTCAGCCTGTACATACATGTACGTTTAAAATAAATAATTCAATTAATCATAAATTATACATACGTAGAGAACCATCTTTAGAACCTATAGTTCAATGTCAATAATATACAGTATAGTGTCACAAATATATACGATAAATTCGTGTTCGTTAACTAGTTCATATAATTTATGTTGATTAGCGCTTGTACGTGTCAAGCATGACACATGAGATTGACCACTTTTTTCTATTATTCACAATTAATTTAAAATTAAATACAACTTAATTGATTTAAAGATAATAGTACAAGATCCCGCAGCTGATTTCTGCAGGTATCTGTTTTTTTAATGAAACTTAATTTAAATGAATCTTTAATGGCAATGTAATAGATTGCTCCCGGGTTGCCTATCGAAAATTAGCCGTAAGTACCTTTAATTGCCGTCATTAAGCGAATAATCGAAAAGACATTTTTTGACGTTTTAAAGTGTCAAATATTTTCAAAGATTTTTAAAATTTACAAATTTTTCTCATAGTAACAAGAAAAGTAAATAATTTTTTCCTAGTTACAAATACAAAAATAAGCCAAAGCGATTTGATTTTTTAATTTTTTTTATTTATCTATAAGTATATCTACAATATGTGTATATTGCTTAATAAAATGATCAAAACATCAGTTTTTAATAAAAAAATTACTAAAATCTGGGGTAGTGCCCCTGTGCTCCCGCCAAGACGAGGCAAAACAAAACAAACAGAGCACTGCTGTATCTTTTCTCGAAGCAATTCAGCCTATTTTTGGACCCTGATAACTTCGGTCTGGATAATACTTAAGAGCTCAAATTGTCAGGATAGAATGTAGTCACCAGTTTTATGAAATGTACCAAATTTCTAATAAATAGCTCTATTGCTTTCGATATTATCAATATGTAAATTTTTTTAAATTCGTCACTAACTCACTGATGATCATCAAAATTATAGAGTACTTCCCGAAGTTTTAGAAAGTTGAAATTTGGTCTGTAGGCTGTGTTTAGCACACAATTAACGAGAAAATTAACAAATCTGTGATTTTCCCTCTTTAGCTTCTTATAAATAATAAAACATATTGTAGATATACTTATAGATAAATAAAAAAAATTAAAAAATCAAATCAAATGGCTCTTGGCTTATTTTTGTATTTGTAACTAGGAAAAAATTATTTACTTTTCTTGTTACTATGAGAAAAATTTGTAAATTTTAAAAATCTTTGAAAATATTTGACACTTTAAAACGTCAAAAAATGTCTTTTCGATTATTCGCTTAATGACGGCAATTAAAGGTACTTACGGCTAATTTTCGATAGGCAACCCGGGAGCAATCTATTACATTGCCATTAAGGATTCATTTAAATTAAGTTTCATTAAAAAAACAGATACCTGCAGAAATCAGCTGCGGGATCTTAGACTATAAGGAAAATATTATATGTATCTACTTACATAATTATATAATTATGTACAGATGGTCCAAAAATATCAAAATCTGTAAAATAGTTTTGTACAAAAAACCTAATCGCATTGCGTCGAGTCGTGTCACGTCAGACTACCGACCTAGTGGGCGCTTAGCTTTACACGCTATACACAGAAGCTTGTTTGATCAAGAACGGATACATCATAATGACATCGTAAAGTGTACTAAGAACTTTTATCAGATCAGTCACATTTATAAAAGGAATTTCGTCATTTTGGTAGCAAAAATGTTCGCACCCAAGTCACTCTAATTCATATCACTGCAATCATAGAACACTGCAATAAGGCTCCTTCTGAGAGAAAGAAAATTTTTTTTTAATTTAGTAACGTCATCAAGTTTACTAAAATTTTTCAGTGCGTTAAAAATCGTAAATAAAATGATAGAATGATGAAATTGGAAGCGAATTATAGATTTTCGAATTCGCTATTACCATTTTTATCAAAATTAGACACCTAGAGATATTAGGAAAAAAACTTATGTAGAGCTAGTCATATTTCTAAAAAGAATTTCGTCATTTTGACAGTGAAAATGAAAATTTCACATCCAGATTACCAGGACTGGGAACTATTTAAATTTTTTTCATTTTAAATATGTATTTAAAATACAAAATGGCATTTTGCATTTTCTATTTTAAATTAGTTCGGTCAAACCATTTTCCATTTTGTATTTAAAATGGAAATTTGAATCCATTTTACATTTAAAATGAAAATGCATGTATACTCAAATTTATGTGTATACAATATTAATTATAGAACTTGAACTGAACGACTTCAAGTCTAACAAATTGTAAGTTAAATGTAAGTTGATTTAATTGACTCAAATTTTTTATAACTCGAGTTGCAATGTCACTTGAATTAAATTTGTTACTAGAGTTGCAGTTCCCTTAAGTCAAACTTTTCTGACTCAAGTTGTGTACTACTATCTTTAAGACACGTCGATAAGAAATGTTTTTGTATTTCGAGTAGATGATTTTCATAATTTTATTGAGAAGTTGCAGTCGTAGTGTCTTCAAGGTTTGAATACGCCAAGGCCGAATTAAATTTTACAATATTTTTAAGTAACAATATTTGAAGAATTAAGTTTCGTTTTCATATCATGCAAACTTTACAAAATTTTCTCAAAAGACTGCCTGTCTTTATGTATTTAATTTCAGTACGTTTGATATTTTCGTCTTCTTTTTTTTTTTTTTTTTTTTAAATAATCTAAATAGTTGATGATAAAAAATTTATAGAATAAATTTAAAGTAAAAAAAGCATTTTGCATTTTATAATCTATTTTAAATAAATTTTTTCCATTTTCAACTTTAAATATGTTCAGCAAAACCATTTTCCATTTTGTATTTTAAATGCATTTTTGGAAACCATTTTCTATTTTACATGGTTTCTATAAACCATTTTTCCCAGCCCTGCAGATTACCCTAATTCAATTAATCATCATAATTCAAATCATTCCCATAAAACATGATTTAAGAATGAAATAAATTTTTAAATTAATGACGTCACCAATTTTACTAAAATTTTTCAATACTTTAACAACCGTCAATGAAAAGACAGAATGATGTAACTGGAAGTGAATTATTGGTTTTCGAAGAAATTATGATTTATGAAACCTTTACTAAAATATGATCCCCTTCTAATTTGAGAGCTGGATCCGCCCCTGTGTTAAATACAGTACAGTTCAGAAGCACATAAAATAAAATAATTTTTTTTTACAGGTGTTGCACAATACAGTTCGCAGTCACATCCTGGCCAAATAGTCAAACAAATACAA
The DNA here is from genome assembly GCA_035578155.1 of Brachynemurus nebulosus. Lineage (NCBI taxonomy): Eukaryota > Metazoa > Arthropoda > Insecta > Neuroptera > Myrmeleontidae > Brachynemurus > Brachynemurus nebulosus. The sequence goes on from JAPWDM010000003.1 coordinate 2,612,378, forward strand.
AATGAAGATAAACATTCAACTCATGACTCTTCAGAAACCGTAACTGCGACACATGCAGTCATAAATGCGACAACACTTTCATCAACGGCTGAAAACAAACAAGCCACTCCACCGTTACAATTACCACCGTTAAAATTTCCACAAATAAACACCACAAATCCTCAAATTCATTTCAAAGAAAACAAAACGATTGAAAATCTTCTGTTAAATGAAACCGCTAGAACATATTCTCCTCCGCCACTTCTTTTCCCAAGTGAAAATTCAACAAAATACCCAATTAAAAAGGCAAATGAAACAATGATACGAAAATATTTACATGAGTGTATCAATAATATTAGTCAACCCAACCGGCCAGAAAATTCACCGCCGGTTGTTACAACCAACGAAAAAATCATTCTGATACCACCAAAAGTATTTCCAAACGATACGAAAAAGTTTAAAATCATTCAAAATCGAACCAAAGAAGATCTTCTACTTCATGCTGCGTTAAATTCGACAACGCATCCACTTGATGAAGTGAATGATTTACTATCCAAAAAACAATATCATGGCGAATTTGATGTGGATCAAATTGATCCGAAATTTATGACAACACAAAAATCGCCAGTGAATCATTTAAATCATAATCATTTAACGAATGGACGAACACAAATGGCAAAAGGTCCTTTGGCCGGCATACTAATCGGAATTTTGTTACTGGTCACAGTTATTGGATATGGAGCATTAGTTATATGGAGACGAACTTTGGAGTATGTACCCTTTTTGTTTTTTTAATCAAAATTTGTTAAATTTTATTAAATTTTAATCTTAACGCTTGAATAATTTTAAAGGTTATGACTTTCAAAAAATTTTATTTTGACTACTTATTTAATTTTTTTTTTTGTGAAAAATTATCAGTGATATGCTCTTATCGATTTTCCGTTTATCGTGTAGTTAGTCGAAATTTACTTGTACTTTAAACAGACTACTATTTATAATCAATAACTTTTGCAGTTATGAATATTTTTAATAAAAATGCAAACTCGTATCAAAGAATTAAAATTATATTTTATTAAATTTAGCCTCAGAGCTTGTCGAAAAGTATTATTGCCTTTGGTAATTATATTTCTCATTCTATATTACATATTGTGTGATTGTAAGTTACAAAATGAACGCGTGAAAAAAACGATAAAAAAAATCTACTTTTTATCCCGTGTGAAAGAAAGTAACTAAACAAATTCATTTCTATAGAAACGATCTAATTAATACAAGCCATGGTCAGCCATGAGTAATTCAAAACAAATATGTTAAAACTTCTCTATTTTTCCTTATTTTTTTACATTTTAATTCAAAATTGTGAAAAATATTGTATTCAACACGTGCAAATTGAATGTTTTTTTCACTCGTCGCAATTACCCCATTATAACCTGTGGCTCCGTCTGATAAACTTACGACTCGTGAAACACATGCATTTTGCTACTCGTTGCGTAAATCATTATTATGCAACAAGTAGTTAAATGAATGTGTTTTTTTCATGAGTCGTATAGCCTTACCGAGTTAGACAATAAATTATAACGAGAGAAAAGAAACTACTGACAACTAGGGTAAGAGACCCGATGACCGATCACTATTTTTAGCTGTATCATTAAATTAGCTTAAAAAAATTAAAAAATAAACAAAACACCCATTTTTTTTTCTTAATAAGTATGAAACCAAGTTTTTTTAATCCAATGGATATGTTTTTAAGAAAATATAACCCAAAAATTTTGATTTATTAATGTTTTTGTTTTATAATTTGTTGACGTCTATGAAAAAACGGACAGAATATATTAACCTCCTTTGAAAGATCAATACACTCACCCCTATGAAAAATCGCGCATTAATGTACATGACATACAGTACTACAAATCTTCTACTATCGAATATTTGAACCATCCTCTTCCAGCCACTTTGACACTCTATCCACTACTAGGTGAGGCTCTATGTCATAGAGTATTATCATAGAGTGACATCTAGTGAAACATAGAACGTCAAAGCAAAAGCCAAGAATGGTTTAAATATTCGATAAAATAAACCACTAAAATCACAATTTCGTTTCGCTCTCTGCTGATGTTTTAAAAAAAAACATTGTGTAAGTTCTGACTTAGCCGTTAACCATTGTGAATTTTTAAACAGTTAAATTAAGTTTATATTGTATCTCTATGTGTCGTTTCAGATCTAATACATATCATACATATTATGTTTGACGTTTTTATTTGATAATATATAAATAACAATTTGGAAGTTTTAATTCAATATTAATTATTTTTCAATTGATTTTACGTTCTGAAATAAATAAAATATTAAAGTAAAATTATAAAAACGGTTAGTTAAGTGTTTTAAACCCAAAAATTAATTAAAAATGTTTATAAAGTAGATATGCAATATATAATTCTCAAAATGCGGTACCCAACTCTAAAACTCAGATCCCAAGAAGAATCAGTCATACAAATAATATTTAACGCATATAAAATTTAATTTAGCTATCCTAATCTCTTAAGTGGACTAATAACAATTATTTGTATACTTTTATTATGCTAATAACTTTAAAAATTCGGTGAAAAATGTTACAATTTATAACTCATGTGTTTTGAATAATGATCATCCATCATATTAAAAATTCACGAATTCAACAAAAATTTTTCGATATATATATGTATTTCTTAAATTAAGTGAGGAGGCATTAAATGTGAGGTGAATTTAAATTGAAAAATAATCATTCTATTAATAATAATTTTTTTTATCAAAGGTTTCTTTCAGAAATAACTTCATTAAGATATAAATGTCAAAACTGTTCGGACTTATAACCCCGATCGACAGTGGGGTCTTTTACCTACATTAAAATATTACTCGTATTTTAAATAATCCATGGATGACTATAACTTGTACTACAGAAACAAATATTTTTTATTTATATTTGAAAAATACCTGTATTTTTTTTTCGTGCATGAAAAAAGATAAACCATTTTAGCTCTGTCATAGGTAACTATTAAAGTTAGCTTTTTAATTCATAATTGTAAAAATATAATTTCAATAATTACAATCGTAAAAACGAGATAGCACAATTTACCACTGTCTGAAACTATATTGCATGCATAACTCGAGGTTATGACCTCCTATCTTATGGAAATAACTAAAAATTCATAACGAAATTCATTGTTTGTAATGTCATAATTTAACGAAAGAAATAATTATTCAGTTGTGTGTGTTTCCTGAAATACGAATATGCGTCAAAAAGCAATAATATTTTAAAAAATTTTAACTGTTACAGATTGAAATATGGGAACCGAGAGCGATTAGTAAACGAAGAAGACTTTGATCCACATTATGACAATCGATTTGAGGTAATTAATTATAAAATTTAAATTACAGTGCTACTTACAGTTAAATCGATACTTTAAATGTGCGGTTTTACCTGTGAGACACTGTATATACAATTTTTTAAAAATATAATTTTATATGTTTGACAATCATTTTTAGTTTTCGGTTTATACGCCTAAAAATGATCGTGAATTATAATCAGTTTAAAAAAAAAATTAGCATCTACATGACATTTGGATTACGTACCTAATTAAAATCCATCAACGGTGATAAAACACATCAAAATCACGTATGAATTAAATTCTAAATTCTCATTTACATCGCTCAGTTCTATTGAAACTTCCTTTCAACTAACTAACTAACTTACTAAGGTATGCGGTTACACTGGATACGGATTAATACCAATCCATACGAAATTTATTAGTACTACGAATGAATGGTTATATTTATTAAGTGTAGTATTCGTACGAATTTGTATCCAATGTATCGTTTAGGGTAGATTAGGTTAGATGGACCCTTAAAATTTATTTTAATACATTTTTATATTTTAATGAACTTCTGCTTTTTGTTTTTATAAGATCATTTTCAATTGGTGCAGGTATTACTTATAGATACGAATCGCGCATTTATTTCCTCTAAAATAGCTTAATACTAACTATTTCTTTAAATCTAACTGTAAGAATTTATCTTTGGGTCAATATGAGAAAATAATTTAAGTATTTAAGATGTAAAATTGGCGTCGTAGTTTTAAATTAGTCAAATTAGATTTCCAAGAAATAAATTATTACATAATAAAAAAAAAATCACTTATAAATAATTATTCCAATTACCTCCACTTAAATTTTTTTTTCATATTATTTTCTAAGAAAATAATTTGATATTACGACGTAAATTTTACAAAACAATTTACACCTGTTTTATTAATTTTTAATTTGTTGTTATATTTTTCAGTTGTAAACAAAACACATGTAACTGCCAAGTGGACTCAAATATTCGAAAGAAAACAATTACCAAAATGGGGACTAGAAATTGTTTTATTAAAATTTTATTTAATTGAAAGAATTTTTGATAAATTGTGCAAAATTGTAAGATAATACTAATCTATTCTTTTTTTTAAATTTTGCACGTTATTCTCTAAACAATTGAATAACGGTTTAGAATAAAATTTAAAATTATTTGTTGAGAATATTATTTTGTAAATATTGAAAAAGTTTAAACTATTTTATTTATGTAATTACAATAACTTAATATTAGCAGAAAACCAGTTTTGGTAAGCTCGATAACTAAAAACAAATGTTATTAGATATTTTTAAAATATGAGTGAAAGTTATTTGTACGTATACTTTGATTCTTAAACTTCAGTTGCCATATTTTTAAATAATTACACACATTCGTAGTTAGACTGAGTAATAAATATACTTTTTGAAATTAACTTTTGAAAGAAATTCAATGCATATTGCATTAAAGATATTATTTTTCTATTTTTTGTTTAAATTATATAATTATTTAAAATATTATATAGATATACTTAATTGTTACTTAAACAGATAATTGAATTTTAAACAGGGTTGGATTGAATTTCTTTTTGCTCAGAATGTTTGTATTGTTATTTAAAAAATCAAATGCCACATTGTGTTTAAAATCGAACGAATTTGAAATGAGACAAGAAAAACAAACACATTGGGTGGTAATACATAAGACGCATGACGATGTATGTTTTTGATGAAATGATGGCTAGTTATTTATGAAGATTTTAACAAAAAAAAACTTCAAATTTTTATATATTGATTTGCATACATATTACGCTAAAAATGTTATATTTCCATTCCAAAATGTTGATCCATTTAATAAGCAGAAATTCAGCAAAAATATTTAGAATGTTTTTTTTTTTTAATTTTACTATCAATTTGAAAAATTTAAATATATTTAAAAAATAACAGAACTTTTAAAGATTTCTCAATTGATTTCTGTCAAATTTTACAATTCTTCAATCCGACTCTAAATAATGTAAAACAAAATTTGAAATTAGAAATCCAGGATTTTTTTAAAGAATCAAAAATATTTATTTAAAAAGGATAAAACAAGTTACTTATTTTAAATAATTAGACTAAATAAATTATAAAAACAAATTCCTAGTGAAAATAAGAAAGTATCTAACAATTAGGAAACACTCAAATAAAATTATTCTTTCAGCAACAGTACAAATGAATTTATTTATATAGAATTCAATGTCAGTTAATTGGTGATTTTCGATAATGGTCCAATTATTATTTTTTTTTTTTTTTTAATATTGTTAGATTATGTTAGTGATTTAAGGAGTTTTTTTTTGTTCCTACTATTGCTGGAAGCATATTGCCACAATGTTTTACTTTAATCTCTTTTTTTTACAGTTGGTTTTTGATCTCTGTTATAGAATTTTTTTTAAAATAATTTTTGTTTCCTATTTTTATATTTAAATATAAATAATTTTTTATGATTGTGATAACAATTTATGAACAAAATTAAACAGCGAAATATAAGTGTTTATAATATGAACTCAATTTGAAAACAATTTCAACTATTTAAAATAGTTAATATTTGTTTAGATTTAAGTATGTAAGAAATATGTAAAAAGATGCAGTCAAAATAGGTAACTGTGATACACAAGATTAAGTTTGCTTGTTTTTATACAAAAGAAAGTGTTTATATATTTTATAAATATAATTTGTTTATTTAATACGGTGTTTTATTACTTTTGTTCCATACTGTATTTGCTTAATAATTCATAAGCATAAATATCTTAGTTTAAGCAGGTGCGTAGCTAGCAAAGTAGCAAATAATTTATAATCAACCAACAAATTTTCAAGTGTTCATTGCAATTCATTTAAAAATCCTTTCCTGTGACTGACCATATGATTTTACTGTTTTAAAACTAAATAATTTAACAAGTACAATACAATAAGTTGTTTTTAGGTACTATTGCTGATTGTGAGTGAAATTAAAAAAAAAAAATGACTCTTTTCAATATTTCTTTTTTTAAGTGAAAAATTTATTGTTAGATCTAAATTTTTTTACATGCGATAACTTAGGATCCATGTATTATAAAAATTTTTTTTGTTTAACCCCTTTAGCGGCTCATGTAAAACTAACCAAATATGTAAAATGATCTTTGAAAATACTTAATAACATAATTATGTATTGGACTAAGTCATTTTATAATTTTTGCTTTTATAATGCTTTTACAATAGCCAATAGACAGATGACAGCATCTTACAGTTACCAACACGAGACGACTTAAGTCCGAGATAATCATTCAATTCGTATAATTCATATGACGAGCTACGCTCGGGATAGTCGCTAAAAGGTTAATTATAATTGTTTGTCACGGGCAAAAAAAGAAAAAATATTACCAGGTTGGTGGGGGGATGCCTAGTAGACATAATAATAAACTAAATGAGCAATGTTTTTGAGCTAGGATTTGAGCGAACTTGAAAAATGTCATTTTGAAAAAAAAAAAACATTTAAATTTAAAAAAAAAAAATTTTACTCATGTTTTATAAAATATTTATAGATAAACATACTAATAGCTAATCAGCCAATCTGGGACCGAACAGTAAATCATAAGGAATCTCAAATTCTTCCTCTTGTAGTCCATATCCTGCTTTTTCTTTGTTTGGCCTTCCAGTTTTACGCAATGTCGTTAAAACATGACAATACAAAAATCGGTATAATTTTTTTTTCTATTTTGAATTTTGACCTGAAATTTTTCATACATATTCTCGGCACATTTATAGACTCTTTTAGGAAAAATGAAAAAAATAGAAAATACCCCTGTCGCAGCATCCTGCATAACATAGCGAATTTCCATTTACAAAAGTACGTTTTTCTCGGAAACTAGTTGACATAGAGTAATTGTAAATAAAAAAGACCTTCTTTATGTGATTTTTACGCCTCATTCCGCCAAATTGTTTTCGTGAAATGAAATTTTTCGTGTAAAAAATTTCGCGGAATTAGGCGGAAAAATCGCATAAAGAAGGTCTTTTTTATTGACAATTACTCTATATCAACTAGTTTCCGAGAAAAACGTACTTTTGTAAATGGAAATTCGCTATGTTATGCAGGATGCTGCGACAGGGGTATTCCATTTTTTGAAGTGGTACCTCCTCCTTGAGGTCGCTCAAAAAAATCGGATGGCGGGTCCAGAACTGTCCAAATCCTGCTACTAACTTTTTTCTTATTTTCTCAAAAACTAGCTAACCTAGAATAATAGTTCAAAAACCTTTTTTATGTGATTTTTTTCCGTCTTTGCAATGGTGTAAAAAAATGTGGCAAAAACTTTTAAATTATAGCAAATTTTGGCAAAAAATAATTTTTTGCAAGAACAAAAACCATGTTCCTGGCATCCGACGTGTTTGGCTGAAGAACTCATCCAAGATTTTTGGATTTCCAACGTTGTCACCAAATTTCGTAAAGCTAGCAGTTTTTCCTGAAGAGTTATCGTGCTAATACATATATACATACACACATACATACATACATATATATATATATATATATATATATATATATATATATATATATATATATATATATATAAATTTTAGTGAATATTATTTTTGGTTTCTAGGGACCTCAAAACAAATTTCTGCCATAGTCCCGGGCTCAAGTCGCGTCATGACACCTACTGTAATAGCTGAATTTCCAGAATTCTTTCTGGAAATTCGCTAAAAATGTTTTCTAATTCAGTAATAGTACCTTAAACATGGATTTGATGTAACTAACTCGTGGTAGAACTTTTTAATTCTGATAATATCATATCTATTAATATATACCTATTGTATTGCTTATTTGCTCGACAATTTAAAGTAAGCTTTTTTTAACACCCTACATGACGCCTTTAAAAGAATTTTTTTCTCAGTTTACCAATTGAAATTAGCCCCCAGGATCAAAATTCAACTTTTCGGTCCGAATTTCAAACTTGTACGTTAAAAATTTCAGAAAAAATCTTTTTAACTTACAGATGAACAAACACCAAGGTTTTGTCAATTTTAGTACTGAACACTAGCAAGGGCGCCCATATGAAAATTTGTAGGGGGAGGGGGGCTAGAACTGGTGGTAAAGAAAATTTTTAATATTTTGGATGACAAATGGCGACTCGTAAGTAGCCATAAAAAGTTTCAATTCTGACATTCAGAGCCGGCGAGAGAAATGACGGGCACAAAAAAATTTTTTTAAACATTTCTTCCTCAAAAATTTAAGTGGCGAGCAAGAAAAAACATCCTCTTCCTCTTCCCGGGCCTTCTTTCACAAACAATACAATTAAAGATCAAAAATAAACATTTTATATATTTTATCCTTTCTCTAAAACTTAGGGGGCGCAGTCCCCTCCTTGACCCCATGTATGGACGCCCTTGGACACTAGAATTTAACAGGGAAAGATCATATTTTTTTATAAGGTGAGTTTAACTTTTATCTTCCTGACGGTGAGTCTTAATATGTACCATTGTCCATTGGATCACACTGATAACTCGAATTATTAATTTAGTTATTAAATAATATTCTGATTATATTAAAATTTGGAGTATGATAAATTTTTTGTTATTTTAAAAAGAATTCTCAAGTAATAAATTTTCCAGATCAGATAAAACTGTCCTTCCCAGTGATGCCACCATGTTTGACAGAGTGATAAAAAAATTTTGAATTATGTATTATAAAACTGATAATGTCGGATCATTGATATAGAAGAATATGGATGGAGAGTATTTCTTAAGAGAGAGACAAGATATAATATAATATATGTATGTGAGAATGAATACGTAGATTCCTTTGATGTGCCACAAAAAATAAAACAAAAGAGTAAATAGCGTAAATAGACACTAAACATGTCTTGCCGATCTTATTAGCTACCCTGGGTAGCTATCGTGTATAAGATCGGACCTATAAAAAATTTAAAAAAATATTAGTAAACGTAATACTCCATAAATATAATATTTGGGTAAGTAAATATTGTATTTATCAATAAATGCAACCATTTCTAGCGAAAAGGGTATTATGGGATAAGAATGGCCGGTTGGCCCCCAGACGAGATTTTCAACGGCACTTTGGCTACTATAAGGGCAGTTGATAAGAAGTCTTGCGTGCAAGTTTTAGCCTCATATCTTGGGTAGTTCAGAAGTTATTTATGATAATATGTATTAAGGCCATGATTTTTTAAACCTTTATATCTCGTAAACTATTACAGATATTGAGATAAACTAAAAACCATTGAGTAGGTCTAAGTTAGTACTATAATACATATTTCTTTCAAATTTTTCCGTTAGTAAACAGTCATAGAAAATTCGAGAAGAAAAATAGAAAAACATTTTTTTAGTGGTTCCTTTAGACTGACAATCACGAAAAAAGTCTCAAATATTGCACATTAGGTCCTGTTTAAGTACTGCAAGTTTCGTTAAAAACAAAGGAGTGGAACAGCGTCAAAGAGGAGAAACCTCGATCGAAGCCACCATCGGAAAGGTGAATTTCATCATTCCGATATGTTTTTATGCCGTGCGCACAAGATTAATTAAGAACCTGGTGATGTTTTAACGATATGTACCGATATACCTATCATGACTTCCAAATATACAGTGTGTTCAAGGTCATGTGAGGCCAATATATAAATATGTAAAAAAAATTGTTGGTAGGATAACGGTCATATTTCTTGAACGATAGAGCTGCTATTTGATATTTTAACTGTTTGCGTCAAGTTCTAAGCTAAATTCATAGATGGAGTTGATTGTCAATATGGGATAGTTTCAAAAAGTTGAGAATTTTAAGTTTAAAATTATTGTCATTTGAGAAACTATTTAATCAGTTGTACCTATCTACGAGCTAAATTTCAGTTTTAGTTAATAGCTACTTATCATTAACTTTAGATAGATATACAATCATAGTATAGCAGGCAAATTCCGAAATGTATAGGCACTGAAGTATGAGAGTTGTGGCAGCGGTTACCTTTTTATCGGATTAATTAATTAATTTAATTTTATTATAATTATAATTGGGGTCAAGGTTCAAGCTGTTCGTAGACGAGCTCTTTTCGTTGAATAGCTTCAAACTGGCAATAATTGAATAATATAATAATAAAATCAGTGATAATTAAAACTCACCATTTTGAAATCATCCCATATTGACGATCAACTCCATCTATGAATTTAGCCTAGAACTTGACGTAAACAGTTACAATACCAAATAGCAGCTCTATCGTTCAAGAAACATGACCGTTATCCTACCAACAATCTTTTTTACATATTTATATATTGGCCTCACATGACCTTGAACACACTGTATATTTGGAAGTCATGATAGGTATATCGGTACATATCGTTAAAACATCACCAGGTTCTTAATTAATCTTGTGCGCACGGCATAAAAATATAATGGAATGATGAAATTCACCTTTCTGATGGTGACTTCAACTTTCTGATGATGACCTGTTCCACGCCTTTGTTTTTAACGAAACTTGCAATACTTAAACAGGACCTAGAGTGCAATATTTGAGACTTTGTTCGTGATTGTGACTCTGAAGAAACTACTAAAAAAATGTTTTTCTATTTTTCTCATCGAATTTTCTATGACTGTTTACTAACGGAAAAATTTGAAAGAAATATATATTATAGTACTAACTTAGACCTACTCAGTGGTTTTTAGTTTATCTCAATATCTGTAATAGTTTACGAGATATAAAGGTTTAAAAAATCATGGCCTTAATACATATTATCACAAATAACTTCTGAACTACCCGAGATATGAGGCTAAAACTTGCACGCAAGATTTCTTATCAACTGCCCTTATAGTAACCAAAGTGCCGTTGAAAATCTCGTCTGGGGGCCAACCGGCCATTCTTATCCCGTAATACCCTTTGTTAATTTTTCTAAATTTTTCATTTAGAAAACAGGTTCATAATAAGCGGAAAAATACCAATTTTGGCATTACACAAAGTAAAGGAAATACCGAAACAGGAATTACTCTACGTAAATAAGGCATTCGTTTTGTATTTAAAATATGTGATAATAACGACAAAAATTTTAAAAATTAAAATTATGTAAATAATATAAAAACTAAAATACAGGTTATATTGACACATCATTTCAATGGCGTCTTTTAGGTAAAATTAATGAGCATATAAAAATTTAACTTCAAGATTATGTATTTTGTTTGTATTTATTTATTTATTAATAAAATGACAATTTAATAACTGTATATTTTTATTTATGTTTGTATCTACCCTTATCAAGAAGATTTGTCTTATTAGTGGTACAAAACTATAAACCAAAACGTAATCTTTTTACAAAAATAGTTATAAATTGTAAATAATCGATTAATTTGACCAATTTTTGTTTTCAGTTTATAGTAATTTATATAATATCTTTTAAGCACCGTTAAAAAATACAATGATTTAGTAGACAATTAAGAATTCGAAAAATTAACTGATAAAATAATCGAACAGCATTCTCAAGGAGAGGATTATTGAATCAAATAGAACAGATATTGAAAATAATTAATTAATTAATTGTTTATGTTTTTATATAGAAATCACAATTATAAGAAAAATATATTAAATATATTGTTCTAAAAGCAATGGCACTGTTTTAATTACATTACAACCATTGCTGTTTATTTACAAAATGACGTCATTCATTATAAGCACGTTTAATGTTCATAATATGTTGATCACTTGATCATTATGTATTTTGACATAAATGCTCCTTCCTTTGCAATATTATATACCTTTCCTTCTTCCTGTGTCAGATTAACCAAAAATTGAGTTCTAAGTCGTTTTTTAAACGGGATTATAGCATTCTGAATACAAAAATTAGAAGCTAATCTTCAATAATTCAAATTTTAATAACAATAATTTGAATAGAAAACAACTGACGACACCAAACATTCAAATGTTTCAATGCCAATTGTAGTTCGCAAATTGTATCAAAGAGTGCACTGAATGTACTAACCGATTTGACAATCAATACGTATAATAAAATATTGAATAGATGACACTAGTAGTACCAGTGCCTTACTAAAAATGTTAAAAATATTAACAGGTGTACACAATAGAAAAAGTAAATAATTATCAAAAAAAATTTATTAATGATTTTATTTCTTAAAATGTGCATAATACATTTATTTATGAATAAAATATGAACTGAACAGATCCTGCTGTCACACTAAACCACCATAAAGTATAATTATTATAACGAATCAATTTTATTCATCCCGGCAGCTAATATAATTTTTACACCCAATTTTTATATTTTTGACATAATTCAAAAACAAAATTAAACTATTTTTTATGTGTTACAATAATCGGTCCAACATTATCGCCCGTTGTATTGTTATGTACCCCATGTGATCCATACAATAGGGCCACTAAAAAAAAAAAAAATAAAAAAATCGTTTAAAAGTATTCTAAAATTAAGGGGTCACTTACATTTTTCGATCTCCAACATCGACAAAATACGGCTTTATCCGCAATATCTTCAATTTCTACCGTATCTACAACTTTAGCTACGTCTTTCTTTACCCTTAAATTAACCTGAGTTTTTGGGTGAGCTAGTGGACAAAATGCTTTATATAAAACATACACGGCTCCTGATGTAAATGCAACCGGAGGAATTAGAGACAACCAGTCTCGAACTGAAAAAAATTTTTACTCAAATTAACCCAAATTTAAAAAAAAATAATTTTTACTTACATCCTAATTTAAACCATCCTCCAAATGTATCAGGAATTGGAAGACTTGATAAATATTCGGGTAGAGACACTTTTACAACATAAGCAATTGGTTTCATTTTTTAAATTTTTTAAATGCTTAAGTTAATGCAAACGTTTTAGTTTTTGTTGTAAAATGTAACAAAAATTTACAAATGGCTAACTATTACGTAAACTCGTACGGTTTGGACAATGTTCAATTTCAATGAGATAGTTGAATTTTTTTTAGTTAAGCCAAGACTTGCACCAATACAGTGGTGGAGAAAGTATTAGGCCTTGTTTACACAGGTTTAGGTCGAATTAACATTCGCTACTGGCAGTTACCATTAAACACAAAAAGTGTTCATATGAATTGGTAAGTAAAATTATAAGTAATGTTGTGATTAGGGTCGAATTTAGGTACGAGCTTTATATTAACACGTGTATTTTGGTCAAACAATATTTTGAAGAATAAATTTGAAATTACAGCTTCAGTGGTATGCAAAAAGTTGAGCATTGTGAAACTTTGCTAAAGTTTATTTTCGGTTAGCGTTTTCCAGACACATGACACTAACTTTAAACATTGTATCTTTTTACACAGAATATATATTGTACATTGAACTTCACCTACATTTCCTTTGCTTTAGGTATAAAATATTCAGAATAAACTTTGGTTGAAATAAAATATAAAATCAATATCCACGAAAAAAATACCATTACACATTTAAAATCCTAAAAAGAAATAAGTGCCACTTCGAATTATAATGTTTCACCATGTTGCACGTTTATTTTTCAAGCCCTTTTCGAGATATTGCTTAGAGGGAACATCAGAACCCCATATTTTTTTTCAACTTTTATGAACTTTATATTCTGTTTTACAAATGTAGGGAAGGGCAGTGCAAAATTTTGTTGCAGGATAATAATTTTAGCTCTGTTTGTGGAAATAAACATAATTTTATGTTAAGTGTGTAAACATGATCGATACCATTACGCAATACCTGAATTTTATTGTTACCATATTTCAAAACATTAAACACAGGCGTTCCCACACTGGCAACACCTTCTGACAAGAGTAAAATCGTGGAAAAGGTATCCATTTATCATTAGTGATGTATTAGAACTAATTGCTATTTGCTTTCACTTACAATTTTACTAGTGGTTTAATACTGCGATACGATTTAACTTTCTGTGTTCAAGTAGCGAGCACTAGTTATTAGTACTAAGCGCGTGTAAACAAGGCCTTAGAAGTGAATGAGAAAAGAATTGGAAACCTAATTTGAAACGAGTGTGCAGTTTTGATTTCATCTTCACGGACGAAATAATTGAGACGGGTTTAATTTTATTAAGTGTTCTTTTTTTCTTAAAAATTTAATAAAAATAAATTTTAATTGTACGACTATGGTGTTTATTCCAATTTTATTGACTGTTAATTTTTTTTGTACCTAAAACATACAGAGCTATCTGTCGGTGAACAAGCGGTATTAAATTATTTATGTGTTGTTAGTGTACCGAGCCACACACAAGCACATGTGTCAACGAATCTATATGTGTAATGTACTGTAGCAGCTAGTCTGCGAATATGGCGGAAGAAGTGATGGTAGTTTTAAATCGCAGTGAAAATACGGGATTCGGTTTTTCATTACTTGGTACAGCTGGCCTACCTCCAATTATATATGATATTGTCGAAAATTCACCAGCAGCCGAAAGTGGTGAGGTATGTACGATTTTCATTGATATTTTCATGAAAATTTCGTTGAAACATGATTGTGTTTTGATTTCGTCCGGCGTCCCGTCTTGTTTCGATCCGTCAATTCATAATTGACAGCCAGCCAGCAGGAGCGTGGTGTATTTATATTTTTTTTACACCTGTGAAAAAAATCTTGCAATATCTTGTAACATGGATAAAAAACCACAATTTTATCCGGGAAGATGTAATAATTTCCGTGTTTTATAACGATTTGTTTCAACTGTTTTATTTTAAAAATGGAACTCAATTGTTTTGTAACAAAAACAAAAAAAAACCACCAATTAAAAACGTCTGTCTCAGCAATATTTTTTCAAAAACCGTTTTTTCATTTGTTTTTGTTTATACGTGTTTTTTGTTTTTTTATAAATTTAAACAAAACAAATATATAAACAAATGAAAATTAAAAACAGATTCTTTGAACTGTAGAAACATTCATTTGTTATTTTTATTTTTATTTTTATTTAAATATTTTTTGTTCTTTAAATAACTGAACATTGATTTCGAGGCTTTCAAATAATAAATATTAAAGGTATTCCTGCATCTGGAACATCTGACCTTGACATTTAGTCCTTGTTTTTTACCGAATTGTTCAGCTTGTTCCTGTATTTTTTCCATTTTGGGGTCAATAAATTTGTGATGATTTTTTTTTTCGCTTACTTATCAGTATTTTTGTGTAATAAAATTTTATCATTTTGAAATTTGAACCCAAAAAGTGAAATTTTTTTTCAAAATGTGATTTAATTTTTTATTGTGTTTTTATGATTTTGATAAAAATATTTATAAATTATTAGTGAGTGAGATAGAAAAAAAATTTGGTTTTTGATCGATTTTTGTGTCGGGAGTGTGAGTGAATTTTTATTTTATTTTATTTTATTTTTTTTTTTTTGGGTGGATTCATCAGTAAAAATTCCCTGGTTTATTAATATAAAATTCCAATAATTAGTAAAATGTATGTTATATTGAGTTTTGGGCGGTGTTTCGTGAATTTGCAATGCAGTTTAGTTCTATTTTCATATATGTTTATTTAAGTTGAAAATTTCGTATTTTGTAATTCGTTCTTTTTGTATATCATTGTTTATTTTGTTAAGAAATGTGTCTTTAAAATTATATCTTGTAATAAAATTATTTTTGAATAAGATTAGATAAATTACGTTTTTTTTTTTTTTTAAGTTTAAATTTTATAAAACCAATTAAATTAAAATTTTTTAAAATTTTTTTTTACCCTTCTCCGGTTAAATTGGTCTACAGTTTCCCCAGGGCATGTGTAATAATATTAGTGGTCAATTGTTTTGGTTTTCTGTGAAAAGTGTGGGAAGCATATATATTTTCCCTGCTGTCTAGACTGTGTAGTATGATTTTTATTATAATTTATGAAATATTCCTATTTTTTAAACGTCCCCGTCCCCTTCTTTGGTAATAAATGGACAAAATTGTGCCAGAAGCGATAGATGAGCGTGTACAAATTGAAAGGTAGCAAGTTCGATTCGAAAGTCTAGGTTGAAGTTGACTTTAGTTTAAAAAAACTTACTTTTGACTACGTCAAACACCGACTAACGCATCAGTTTCGGGTTTTAACGATAACATTTTGCTTACAATTAGTTCATTGTGAACGGACCCACGTTACAGGTCGCAGTTATTGACCGGTTTTGAAAATTCTTGTTGCCATTGATTTGTCAACTGTCAAAATAGAACTCGATTGATTTTCACGATGATCGATTGAAGATTTATATTTAAAAAAATAAGTGGAACTGGAACAGTTCTGCTACATGCTCATGTTATCGTAATTACAATAGTTATAGTAGAGAAAACAACGACAACTGGAAATGACTCATTCGCATAAATTTATCTTTTAGACAAACTCGTAATGTAGCTATCTCTCACAAGATCTCTTATCTAATTTCTAATATATTGAAAAAGGATAGTAGAAATTATAAATATCTTTTATATGTGACAATTTAACTCATGTGTATATCAAGTTCCATAAGAATATTGTAGTTTTTTCACTTTTAGGTACCCTCGAAAAAGAAGCTAGGACAAATTTTTACAGCGAAAAAAATGGTACAAAAAAATTTTATTGGTCATTTAATTGTAGGTAACCACGATCAAAACGAACCAAAAATTCGTATTGGTCAATTTAACTGATTTCAGAAACATAGTAACAATGTATTTAAATAATAATATGTCTTATTGTATTACACTCGAGTCTTATATTTTTTCTGAATATATTTGTGTTTTCTACAACTCAAATTTCTTGCCTAAAAGCAATTTAACTCGAAGAACTGTTAACCCAAAAACGCTTCAGCTTTGTTGTCACGTTTTTGTTAGTAGACAGTTCTTCTCATTAAATTGCTAGACAACAAATTTTCATTATATATAAACACAAATTTATTCGAAAAAATACAAACTTATCGTGTAATAATAAGTGATAAAACTTTATTTTTGAAATGAGTCATTTTCTTTATATATGATGTATATAAATTTGAGCAAGTACTTCGATCTCTTTGAATGATATCCAATTTTTAAATTAATTTGTGTGCGCTTTTGGGTGTACCAACGATAAATAATTTTATTTCTTCAAGAAAATAAAAGGATTTTACATTTTATCTTTCATAGTTTTTACTTTCTGTCAATAAATGTCGTTTATGGTTAGTTCTAGTTTTAAACTAGCGAAGACATGTTTTTCAAAAACTTTCATCTTTATCTATAAGTATAAAATTTATGGAAAGTTAAAAATACCCCTGTCGCAGCATCCTGCATAACATAGCGAATTTCCGTTTATAAAAATTAGTTTTTCTTGGAAACTAGTTGACATAAAATAATAGTTTAAAGACCTTTTTTGTGTGATTTTTTCTTTTCGTTTCAATGGTTTAAAAAAATTTCGCAAAAATTTTTGAATAGAGGAAAATTTTGGCAAAAAACTACTTTTTTTCACGAAAATTGCCAAAAAAAACCATGTTTCGGGCATCGGACGTGTCTGGTTAACGAACTCGTCCAACAGTTTGGAACTTCCAATATTTTCACCAAATTTCGTAAAAGTAGGACGTTTCGTTCGAGAGTTATCGTGCGGACACACACACACACACACATATATATATATATATATATATATATATATATATATATATATATATATATATATATATATATATATATATAAATTTTAGCGAATATTATTTTCGATTTCTAGTGACCTCAAAACAAATTTCTGCCGTAGTCCCGGGGTCAAGTCGCGTCATGACAGTGGCTGTAATAGCTGAATTCCATTCTGGAAATTCGCTAAAAGAAAAAAACGAAATTTTTATTACTTCTAAAAAACTGTAACAAATCGTTGACGTATACGTTTGTTAGAAAATAATACAGTAGCTAACATAATTATTTAAACACTCTAAATACTTTTCGAATAGGTGTGTGTTTGTCTTGCTTTCACGTCTCGACTATTTAAGGATGTTTGGGAGGTACATTCGGAGATAAAAGTACATGAAATTAGAAATTCGTGAATAATTGCGTTGTATAACAAACTATGAGGTAAATAAATTGTTATCTTTGTTAAATAATAGCTATCACTACAACTGATTGTACAATACATCAAACTATAGCTCTCAGCTGACTACAAGAGCTGAGTACATTCTGAGGATTTTTCGGAGGAATTTCAAAATGCTACGAGACGATTGAAAATTTAGTAGAATGTTCCTCATTAAATACTAAGGCCCCTGTGAAAATTTCAAACCGATTCACTAAGCCGTTAAAAAGTGACTTAATCTGTTCTGTTTTCGAATTTCCATAAGAGTACGTGTAAAATTAGTTTTTTTTTTTTTTTTTAATAACTTTTTAACGCCTTAGTGAATCGGTTTGAAATTTTCACAGGGGCCTTAGTATTTAATGAGGAACATTCTACTAATTTTCAATCGTCTCGTAGCATTTTGAAATTCTTCGAAAAATTCTCAGAATGTACTCAGCTCTTGTAGTCAGCTGAGAGCTATAGTTTGATGTATTGTACAATCAGTTGTAGTGATAGCTATTATTTAACAAAGATAACTATTTATTTACCTCATAATTTGTTATACAACGCAATTATTCACGAATTTCTAATTTCATGTCCTTTTATCTCCGATTGTACCTCCCAAACATCCTTAACCAATTGATTTGAAACTTTGCCTAGAGACATTTAAGGAAACGGGGAAATACATAGGCTATTTTTCACCCTGGGAAAATACCTCGTTTTTGAGCGAAACAACGTTGAAACGTTGTTTGTCTGGCCATTGTTTTTTTTCATGAAATGGCCTGAAGTTTTAATATTAATTTTATTAATACCGTACACATATACATGTGTGCAGTATTGCGGGGGTGATTATTAACTTATCAATAAATCAACGTTGTAATTCCGTTATTAAATTTTATATGGTTTGTTGTAAGTTTTTATTAATGAATGAAGGAATGGTGTAGAATAGAATATATATTATGTACAACACATATTGGTGAAGAATCGCTTGTGGCGAAAGTGTAGGTGGTGTAAAATTAGAACGGTGTTTTTATAGCTCGTGTTACTAAAGAGTGTAACATGACACGAATAATTTTGTTCCTGAGTTGCACATTTAAGTAGGTACAACTGTAGTCCAAGTATTAGAAAAATTCGTTATCTTTCGACGATAATGTTGCTTTTATGACGGTGAATTTAAAACGAATTGGTTTTAATTTCAAAGATATACAAAAAGTGCATGACGGGGTTGACCAAAGTTAATAATTATAATAATCAAACTATATGACACAATCAGATAAATTAGTTACAGCCCAACCAACATAAGGTTGTCGGTCAGATGCGCAAATGAAAGAGTATAACAACAAGAATTGAATATACTTATAACATATATGCATAAAAGTGTGATAGAAGTTGTGTTTGTCTACTGCACGTACAACCTTGACCGGCAACTTTATGTTGGTTGAGCTGTACAATTTGTATCATTACAATCTCTGGAATTTTTTACATAATATTTCGCGACTTCTCTGTCCCAACCTCGTATCTGAAAACTCCCAATTTTTGGACACACAAAAAAGAAACGTATTTAAATCTGTGTTTTCATCACTATATGAACTTAAGATTTAGGCTAATAGCTAATTACACCCTTTGATGTTGGTTACCTATATATATAAATATAAATAGATAAGTATATATATATATATATATATATATATATATATATATATATATATATATATATATATATATATATAAATACAGTACAGTCGACTCTCGTTAATTCGAAACTCGAGGGACTCTTAAAATATTACGAATTATAGAGAGGTTCGAATTATCGCAGGTAACAATTTTAATTTTTTAAGCATTTGCGATGATTGAACTGGAACTTGTCTCAAAATGTACTTACAATCTTTCTGTCTCTTTCTCTCTGCAACTTTGAATTGTCGAGTGTTTAACGCTGATGAGTTCGAATTAACGCGTCGTTTTGTTACATAGCAATGATTTTTTCGTTTGAATTACCAAGTGCATAAAAATGTATTGAGAGATTTTGTAGGGAACTCGTGATACCTTTGAATTATAGAGAGTTTCGAATTATCGCAGGTTTAAATTAACGAGAGTCTACTGTATTTAATATGTTGTTTGTGTGTCCTAAAACATGTAGTTTTTAATATACGAGGTTGAGACAGAGAAGTTGCGATTTGTTACTTTTATGATTTCGTAGTTCTAAAACTTCTAATAACGGAATCCTTATGAATTTGTCATTTCTGTTATCGTATTAGGTGGCCTACTCGCATTTGATCATTTTGTAATAGTCAGTGTCGTTTTTTATTTTTTTGTCTCGACTATTATTGAAATTTTTTTTAAACTAGAGGTTTAGATAATCATATTAACAAATTAAAGGTTAATTTTAATATTAAATAATAGTAAGAAATATTTTATCCCGAGAATTATGAAAAACTCTAGATACTACTGAACTACAAAATTCTGGCTCAGTGCATGTATAACATGCACTTACGAAATTTTTGTTTAAAATTCTTATATTTAATAGTCACTTTAACAATCATTACACATTTTGCTTTCAAAAAAATTGTGTTATTTGTGTCATTTCGTGTTTTATTGTTGTTAAAAAAAAAAAGAAAAAAAAACAGATAAAATACATATTTTATGGGGTTGAGTTGTTTTGCCGGTTTAAACTTTCACTCATTCAAAATTTAACTGATTATTTTTAATTATTTATTTATAAAAATGAATCAAGCTGTATGTGGGTGTTTTATTTGGATTAATGGTATTTGGATATGGCTATTTCTCTACTAATTGGAAAATTTTGATACAAAACTGTCCCAAGCATATATTTTTCTTAAATATTAAGAAAATGTGTAAATACAATGAAAGGCATTAATAAATGAAATGTGTATCTTAAAAAAAGCTTACCAATTATTCTCTTCATTTGTGAATTATGGAGGATTTTATGAAAAATCGCGGCAAGGGACTGTTCCAGGGGAAGAAAAAACATACTTTCGTTGAATAGAAGCAATCAAAATCTTTGTTTTATTTATTATAACTTTTAGAATCTATATTACGTACGAATAAATTAAAAATTTCTAAGTAAATTCAACATTATAATGAATTTTCTTAATGCTATAGGACGTTTGTCATTAAAATTTTTTTGGTTAAATTGCCTTTTTAAGTAACTGAACTTATAACTCTAAATATAAAGGTTTAGATGACTATAATGTTTCCATTATTATAACTCTAAAGTAATAAATAATTGTATATTACAAAATTAATATTAGAACAAGAAAAATATTACCTTCTACTAACTTATTTCGCTATGAAATGACGGGACTATATATGTCAGGGGACTGATATTTTATATAGAAAGTTTCTTAGTATAAAATCATTTTAAATCTATTCAATTTTAAGGGGTAGGCGTGATAATATATTCGCTAAGTAATTATTTTATAAATTTGTTGTAACTTAATCACTTAAAACAATAGAAAATTTGTTTATCAGGGGACTGTTACAACTAGTGCCCCAAACGTGTGGTTTACTTACAAATGCAGCGGTGAGAGTGAACAAATTGATGTCAGCGCATTTAACTCTGCAACCGAACGAACTTCACACCGATTGCGTTGCGTTTCATGATATAAACGATCGCGCCAATGCACAGTGTGATTTCAGTACCATTTTCAAATTGTAACAGGGGACTGTTCAAAAAATTGGAGGACAACATTTGATTACTGGTTTGTTAACGAAATTTTTATTTTAAAAATATGATTGCTTTTTACAAAGATACTTACAGTATTCTAGTATTATTCACATTTTTTTTTTCTCAGACAGTAATGGTACTGAAAATAAATATTTGTAATAATACCTCTAATTCTGGAAATGGGACACGACAGGGGACTGTGAATTGATTGCAAAAAGGAACTGTAAATTGAATATTACAATATGATAGTACTAAATGAGTTATGGCATGCCAAGAATAGCTAATATATTGTCTTTATTAATACATAAAATTCAACAGTAATAAGATCTATTATATAAAATCGACCTGGAACAGCAATTTTCCAATTAGTAGGGAAATGGCCATATAATATATCATTTGGCCGAACATTTCAAAAAGTATCCTCTTCGTGATGGAGTTATGGTTTTTGAAATAAAGTGCGTTTTATCCCGGAAGTTTGAAAGACACTCTACCTACTGGAGGAACCGTAACTAAATGTGTGTGTAGCATGCAGCGTTAATTCATTCTGTAGCTTAGCAGACTGATGTCTTTTAGCTTTTCGGACTTTAGTAGTCACCGACGATCAGACGCGACATTACAATTAAAATAATTGATTGTTTCGGCCGGACTAGGGATTCCGTATTCTATCGAAGTTTGCATTCAATTTACATAATGTCCGTGTTTATGGCTCGGTGTAAATGAAGGGTTGTTTGTACAATCTATACAAAAACACCGCACAACGTGAATAACGTGACTGTTTTTTTGGACGGTGAGTCACATGGACTTGCGTGCATGTCGATTCATTTGACATACTATCGAATTAAGCGATGGATATCGCGCATATATGGTTTTCTATTTCATCTTTACCAAACGGAAGTTGATGGTAAAATTTATGAAGCAGGGCGTTGGATGATACACTTATTCAGTTTCTATCTAAATTGCAATAAATGTGGAGCTTATTTTCAAAAAGCAATTTCTAACAAAATGTAATTTTCGAGTAAAATGAGATTTTCTATATATCTAACACCAGCAAAATTTTTACGGATTTTTTACCAGTGAATAACAAAATTGGGATGCTATAAAGAAGAACTTCAGTCAGTATAAAAATCTAATTCAATTTAATCCCCTTAAAAATATGTTCTCAAAAAAAAGAAAATTCATTTTGAAAATAAAACTTTATGATATTTCATTTTGAAAATAAAATTACAAAAAAGTAATAAATTCATTGCCTAAAATGAAAATAAAAATGAATAATATTCCATATTTTTCCTACGCAATTAGTATTACGTTAAATTTTAACCCCAATGAGTCACATTCTGCCGCTGTTTTTTCATCTTCAACTTGATTTTCGTATTTCTTTTTTTTGTTATGGGTTTCTCAAAATTGTTTGTAAAAATTAAATTTTAAAAATTTTTTCTAGCTTCATATAAATAAAGTCATCTTACTTTGTTTGAAAATGGGCTTTTAAGCTTGAAACAATTGTCAAAATTAAAAAATAAACGTGATTTTTTTGCTAAGTAAATTATTTGCTTTATTTTATAAAAATATGGAATAGAATAAAGTAATTTAGACATATATTTTTCTCTTTCCTTTCGGCTTGTAGCACTTTCTTCTATTTGCTTCCGGTATTTCTTTCAGACACTAATGGTAGTAACACGCTACTCATATTATCCATGATACTATTGTGACCGTGCGACAATAAATTCCGTTCCAGTTGTATTTTTTCTTTACTTACTTTACTAAGGTACCTTTATACACGTTAAAAATTTCAAAATAATGATCATTACTTAATTCAAAAAATTAAAGATATTTCAGTTTAAAAATAAAATTTCAGAAATTGCGTTTTGAAAACAAATTTTTATTCAGATATTTCTTTATGAAAATAAAATTTGATGCTCTTTTTAGGTACTTTGTAGTCAGTTTTGGAAAAAGATTTCTATTTAGAATAATGGTTTTCTAAATAAAGTTTACAATTCTATATTAATCTCAAAATCAGTTTTTTCTTAGAAATAGCTTTTTGGAAAATAAACTCTTCAAATATTTTATCGTAAAATCAGTCAATATTGCCCAAATTTTTAATTTGAATTTAAATAAAATGAAGATAAAGTAGTGATGAGCAAAATTAGTCTTGGTCTTGCAGTCTTGTCTTGGTCTTGCATTTTTCGCAAGACCAAGACCAAGACTGCATTTTGCAAGACCAAGACCAAGACTATAAGTATGGCTGCAAGACCAATACCAAGACTCAAGTGAGCAAGACCAAGACTAGAGCAAGAAGAAAGCAAGACTCTTGCTAAATTATTTAAATAGTTTAAAAGTATAATTAATACCGTAAAGAGAGAAAATTCTGATTTTAGAAGGAAAAAATTCGCTAATAAAAAAATGCAAGAAAGTGCAAGATTCTTTAGTAATACCAAGACCAAGACCTAGACTGCATTTTGCAAGACCAAGACCAAGACTCAAACTGCTTTAGCAAGACCAAGATCGAGATTCTTAATGCAAGAACAAGACCAAGACCAAGACTGCCAAGTCTTGGTCTTGGTCTTGCATTTGCTCATCACTAAGATAAAGTGAATATTTAACTGTTTTACTAATAAATAAATTTCCCAAAGATTTAAGGCGTTACATCATTTTCAAATGCCAGAAATGATGGTTTTATTGGGGAATTTCTTTTCTCCGTAACGAATAATGCTATCAGTATAAAACTTTTCTAAGTACAGCTGAACCTGTTCTTATGTGGCGGATAGGAACCGCATAAAAAATCGCACAAAAATAAAAATACTCTAAAACTTCATCAATACTATGAATAGCTATAAAAAGTATAGTTTCGTTCCAGATTGTAAAAAAAAAAACAGTTTTTTATACGGTGGATCGGAACCGTATAAAAAAGTTTATAGACGTAGATCTGGGATCCGACTTTGTTTTGATCGTACAGCCGTTACCTTAACACTTTCAGTCTCATGGCTTCGGCATCCGAAACCAAACAAAATATCTTGGCCGACCGCGATCAGTACTTAGAATAATAAACAAAACACTTAAAAATATTTATAAAAATGATTTTATATTATTCTAATACCGGACACTTCATTTTTTGTACATATCGTACATATAAATATACATAATATGTTTTGTCATGAAAATATCTAGGCTTCATATTTTATTTACAATAATATTTTTATCCACATATGTATGTATGTGTGTGTTGTATGCTTGTATGGCTATGTGTGTTACTTATCTTTTGACCTGCATAACACAATCATTTAGTGTTTTGTGGAATAATTTTATGTACTTGTTTACATAAAATTTGCTTAAAAATATTGTCGGCTTCCGGGGAAGTTTACTATGAAAGTGCTCGGGCCTCATAGTGGTCATTTTTATCGGTATTTTTAGAGGGTACAAAAATAGTACAATAATATGACATAGTACATTTTCCAATTATTACAAGTTGTATTTTTGGCGTCGGCCTGGGATGCGACTTACTTTTTATCGTACAACCGTTACCTTAGGGGTACAATTTTTTTTTTTAAGTGTACAAAGAGGTACAAAAATAGTACAAAAATATACATAATTTTTTTGTCATTTTGAAGTATCAGATCAGTCCATAAGTTCGTGCATATTTTTTTGGTAAATTTTTAAATAATATAAAAAAAAAATCACAATTCATCCTTTCTGCAATCTGATCCACTGTTAATTGTGGCTCGGACTCCACAAGATTTCGAAGAATGCCATCATTAAAATTAACAGGACGTCCTGATCGGGGTTCATCATCAATGCTGCTTTCTGCAACTTTAAATTTTTTAAACCATTTCTGGGCAGTCCTGACATTAACAGTGTGTTTCACCACACGAAAATAAAAAATGTAGCACAGCACGTTTGTACTGATTATCTATATTCATCTTCTATGGGTACTAAAATGCGTTCGATATTTACGAAAGTTGGTGATGAACTGAATAATATATTAGTCAAACGATGACAAGTTTTGACAGGTTCAAAATTATTGTATTGGTTTGGTAAATGAGTAATTCCATGTATAAATCAATCACCCAAAAATGGCATGTTTTCCAAATTTAATTTCCCCTTTGTATATAATAAGTTTAAGTGGTGTTGAGCTATGTACTCGAATATTATTGAATTATCTTTTACTTTGGCGGAGTTATAATTATTCAAAGTTGCGTTCAAGGTCACAAAATGGGGATTCCCCAAAATATTTTATCAATTTTTTCAGAGTCTAAGAATAATTAAATAGTTATTTGTGTATTAAGAGCGCAAAATGGTGGTTTGCCGCTCGATTGAGAATGTTGACGCGCGACGTCGCTAGGCGGAGCGCGTTAATCTCATGAGAGCGGCAAGTCATTTTGTGCTCGAATTACACACAAAATTTTTTCTACAATCTTATAAAATTTTTTTTTTATTTAAAAGATACTTGAAAAAATAATAATGGACGTTAATATTTACTTTAATATTATAATTTTTGCAGCTTCAGAAATATCTGGAGGTGTACTTGAGAAATCACTGTCACTATTACATATTTCCATCATATATGTACATATTTTTTTAAATCTTGTATTATAATTATTTATTAATTATAGTTATTTATTATTTTTTATTAATATTTTGCAGTTATTTTGAAATTTAATAAAATTAATATTTCACTTGATTACGATAAACATAATAATTTTAGAATCTGTTTATTTATTTGTTACCATAGAAAATATAAACAACGCCTACCCGATTTGTAATTAAATATACGTTGAGCGAGCGTTAAAGTATCACTTTTCCGCTTTAAAGCGCAAAGTAGAAATTTGTTGCTCGGCAACGAGAATCTTCGGCAAATAGATATTTTGCGCTCACTTCTTTCCACTAAGATTGTAGAAAAAAATAATTACATGTGGCATTGAATGTACTTTACGCTGACCTTGAACGCAACTTTGAATAATTATAACTCCGCCAAAGTAGAAGATAATTCAATAATATTTGAGTACATAGCTCAACACCACTTAAACTTATTATATACACAGGGAAATTAAATTTGGAGAACATTCCATTTTTGGATGATCAGTTTATACATAATATGGCATTATTCAAATGAGTCATAGTGAATTCCATGCATGCTATTAATACACATATGGACTTACCTGATTCTTGTGTTTTTCGTGTCGACCTGGGATCCAACTTTTGCATATGTGTTTTTACTCGTAAATGAAAAGGGTACAAAATTTCCTTTTTGCGGTACAGAAAGGTACAAAAAAGCACAAAATTCTGATATAGGTTTTACATGGAAATTCGAATGTCGGATCACAGCTCTATATAGCTGATATTATCTTCTTTGACTTTTTACAATATTGTGAGAATCTAATGTAATTCCAAAATATAATTATATATTAATTAAGAACGTTAAAATTAATTGAACACAGCATTATTGATTTCATAAAACTGAATTTAATTTATGTAAGTCAATTACCTATATGACGTAGAGAGAACAATTACATCGTATAACTAAACGCAGAATTCTTGAGCGATCAAAGTCCAACAAAAAGGAAATATATATTTTTAGTAAGAGATATACATATTTTGTTACATTAAGAAGATAAAATTCTTTTGCAATAAAGATTGATATAGAGTAATTATATATAAACTGCCGCTATTAGTTTTTATATCTGTCACTCAGGTAATATTGCACTGTATATACAATGTATAAAAATACACTACGTTGTAAAAAAAGTAATAGATCTTGAAATAGTTGGCTCATTTATATAGTAATACATGTACCTACTTAAATAAGTAATTTTAAATTAAATAAATAATATTAAGAAATTCATAATAATAGCAACATTACAAAAGTAGATTTTATGATTACATCAGGTAGTTCAATAAAATTGAATAAATTTCATCTAGGTATTTATAAATACGATTTTTTAATGGTGTAGACCTTTACTTTCATTTATTTAACGGAGTACTGTAAAGTGGACTTTGATCGCTCAGAAATTTTGCGTATACTTATATATTATTGAAATGCAGAAATATATAACTCCTCTCACTAATGATATGATGTATACACCTGTATTATATACATATAATAAATATTAGAAGTGCGAGGGAGGTAGTAGGTTGAGTCTGTGTCGAAGGTGAATCGCAGTCAGAGTTGAATCGGAGTCGGAGTCGAAAGCGGCAAAGTGCACTAAATGCAATATTTAAGGTTAAAATTTTGAATGCGAAGTGGATGTCAGTGCCGAAAAGTGCTTGGTCGTAAGGGTAATTTACGTGCAAACTTTTCATTTTTGCTATTAACGCCTTTAGCGGCTCATGTAAAACTAACCAAGGAAAATGATCTTTGAAAATACTTAATTTAATTGCATAATTGTATGTCCAACCCATTCGATATTTTTTGCTTGTGTAATCCTTTTACGATAGCAGATGACAGCATCTTACAGTTACCAACACGAGGCGAGTTCAGGTCGGGAGAGTCATTCAAGTTGTATAATTCATATGACGAGCTGTGCTCGGGATAGCCGCTAAAGGGGTTAAAGTGACGAAATTTTTCGTAGAAACGTGACTGATTCGATAGAAGTTTTTTTTTTCGAACAATCCTACATGCTTAATTCTGGTAAAAATGAAAAGAATGGTTTCGAAAACGTATAATTTGCTTCTAGTTTCATAATTGTATTCTTCTATTTACGGTTTTATATGAGATTAAAAAGTTAGTAAGCTTGATGACGTCAACAAATTAAAAAATTTCCCTTTTCTTAAATCAATCATTATGAAAGTGATTTAAATTAAAATGATTGATCGAATTTGGTTAATTTGCGTGTGCACTTTTCATTTCTGCTGTCAAAATGACGAAGTTTCTTTTAGAGAAACATGACTGATTCAACAGAAGTCTTTTTTTGGTGATCTTCTGTGCTTAATTTTAGCAAATATGGAAAGAATGACTTCGAAAACGTATAATTTGCTTCTAGTTTCATAATTATCGTGTTTTTATTGACGGTTTTTGTAGTGTTAAAATTTTTTAGTAAACTTGATGACGTCATGAAATTTAAAAATTTACTTTTTTTATTCACGACGGAACGGAGGAGGTATATGCGTTTGAGCTAAGAGTTGTGTGTGTGTGTGTGTGTGTGTGTGTGTCTGTTGCCATTTATCCCCAAAACGCCTTAACCAATTTTAATGCGTTTTTTTTTATTTAAGAGCTGGTAATCCAGGGATGGTTCTTAGCCTGGTTTGATGAAAATCGGTTCAGCCATTTCTGATCCAGGATAAAGAAAATAAATTTTAGAAATCCATTTTAAATGCTGATGATTTTGCCGGGATTTTTTAAATCAGTTTTAATGAACATCAGTATAGTCACTTCCAGGATATTTCAGCATTTCCAGGATTTTCCAGGATTTCCAGGATAAAAGTAACTTGAAAAATTTTAACAAGGTACTTTGAAGGCTGGTAATTGCGAGATGGTTCTAAGCCAGGTTTGATAATAAACGGTCAAGTGCAAGTTGTACTTGCGCAAATAGTGTTCCATATAATAAAACTTTTTTCTTTAAACGTGGATCTAAGATAAGTTTTTTTTTTTAAAATTCACGACAGAGCTCTAAAAAGTTTCAAATGAAAACTTTTAAAAACCCACGACGAAAAGTCTAAAAAGTTACAAATAAAAATTTCTGCAATTCTAAATTTCATTATAATTTAGAATATAAGCTAATTTTCATGCGTCGTGTGTGACATTTAACTACAAAATACATGGCAAGAGATGTCACACACGACGAATGAAAATTTGCTTATATATTCTAAATTTAAATGAAATTTAGAATTGCAGGAATTTTTATTTGCAACTCTTTAGACTTTTCGTCGTGGGTTTTTAAAACTTTTTTTTTATCTCAAGCATAATGGAAGTGATTTGAATCAAGGTGATTGGTCGAATTTGCATAATTTACTGTTTCACTTTTGCTATCAGCATGATGAAATTCTTATTGAAAATGTGGTTGATTCGACAGAACTCTTTTTTGAGTGCTCGTACTGGCATAATTTTAATAAAAATGAAAAGAACGATTTCGAAAATTTACAAGTTCGCTCCCAATTTCATCATTTCTATCATTTTACTGATGATTTTCACCGTGAATGACCGTTGAAGGGTTAAACATCCAAAACATCCGTTGATTATAAATCGTCACTTTCATTTAATTGGTCCGCTAATATGATGAAGATGATAAATAATATACAGTGCACGTATAGTGAACATGGGGAACCCCCTTGTGTTTTTTGGTACGGTGAACAATATTACATATATATTACACGGCGGCTCAGCAACACATTTCAGGTCGAGTTTAATGCTACGAGCAAAGAACAACTCAGCCATTCTTTTGAAACATACCCCTTGCAGTCAAAATGGTGCATTCTAGTTTGCTCCCGCAGTCAAATTTT
This sequence comes from Brachynemurus nebulosus, assembly GCA_035578155.1. NCBI lineage: Eukaryota > Metazoa > Arthropoda > Insecta > Neuroptera > Myrmeleontidae > Brachynemurus > Brachynemurus nebulosus. Next base: position 2,642,783 of record JAPWDM010000003.1, read on the forward strand.
AATCTTATCTTGAAAAAGGGTCGTAGGTTAGTTCGCTCCCGACGTGTTACCTACTGACAGGTAAAATTAATTACCTAAAAATATTCAAACTCATACATATACAGCCATTCTTTTGTTACGGACGTGATATTTTCATGCCGTTTACACACTTTCTTATAAGAAAAAAAAATATAAGTTATTTTTTTCTTATAATTTTTCAATACTAAGCAGATAGACAAATGTGTACACAATATTTGTACTGAATGTAAAATACATAACATTATTAATTTTAATGTTAGCTGTGTTACGGACGTGACAAGAAAGTGCCTTTTTGTCACCTCCGTAACACAAATTTTATTAGTTCTAGCATTAAAACTAATAATGTTATGTGTTTTATATTCAGTACAAATATTGTGTACACATTTGTCTATCTGCTTAGTATTGAAAATTTATAATAAAAGAATAACTTCTATCTTTTTTTCTTATAAGAAGGCGTCTAAGTGCGTGAAAATGTCATGTCCGTAACAAAAGGATGGCTGAACTATAGTTTATCCTAAAGTTAAATAACAACAAACAACTAAGTATGTAGGTGCATATGTGTTGTTTCTACATTACTTTCTCATTAGTTCTCAATTCGTTACACAGAGCCTGGAATCGAAATGTTTTGTTGAGCCAAACGGTATAGGTAGGTATACATATAAATAATGTTGTGAATGTACCATATAAATGGTACCAATTATTTTATAAATGAAATGATTCAGTATGATGTTTTTTACTCATTGGCTCATTTATACTCCACGGCTGTTACTCATTACCTGCTCATACAGCTCACCCACTGTATTGTGTACACGGATTCGTTAAATATATAATTTTTAATAAATTGACCTAATTAACAAGAATGGCACAAATTAAGAGACTGACCTTGGTAATATGACGTTATGTATGTATTTAAAACATTTGTTCATTTTGAATTATTGACAAAATTTATATTCAAATGATTGGACCTATTCGAGATAGATATGTGATGCTACGTCGCGCCACTCCTCATTGGTTCGTCAGGAAAGCGTTTGAAAAAAATTTTTTATAAAAAATTATTTCGAAATATTTTCTCGAAAATGACAATGCACTTGTGTAAGGTTTTCCCATTCCAGTGAAAACTCAGTGAAAAACACCATTCCGTTCAAAGGTTATATTAAAGAATCAAAATTTATTTGGCGATTTTTTGAGTAGATGGGTGCATTTTTAAGGAAAGAGGTCGGAAATAAAGTTGTTGCAAACTGAAATTTTTACAAATTATATTTTATAAAATTTTTCGAAATATAACCCCTCCCCCTCCGCTCTACCATTAATATCTATAAAAGTTTTCCAGAAAGACTCACATGGTATTTCATTATAGTATTGGAAACATCTTTTGAAGCAGAGTTGAAGAAGATGAGAATGAAATGTGTCCTTATTGCGCTACATTGTTTTGAGGGCTTATTTTAGGTGGGCTAAGTTCAGTGTAGCGAAATCAAATTCAAAAAGGTTTTTTTGCCTTTTGTTTATATATTACCACTTAAAAGTAGATTTTAATTACCCAGTAGCCTATATTTGTTATGACAATGAATAATTTTTTATTGTATTTTATTAGATTTAATTTTGACACATTCCCAGTATGACACATTCTCAGTGTGATGATTTCTCTAAACGTATAGACGGATCACATAATACATATAGGGTAAAAGCCCCCTTTGTGGAACGGTATCTAATACTGGAACAGTTTTGACATTTACATATTTATTTCTTTAATTAAGTAAGAAAACTTTAAATGCGAGGTGAATTTAAATTGAAAAACAATCATTCTATTAATAATAATATTTGTTATCAGACGTTTCTTTCAGAAATAACTTCATTACTATGTAAATGTTCATAATTAGATACCGTTCCACAAAGGGGGCTTTTACCCTACTATAATTTTTAATACTTCATTTATGCTGTCTACACAATCAATGAAATAAGGAATAAGAAATAAGAAATAAGGAATAAGAAGTATGCCATCTGGTGACGTTGAATGGAACTTTAATGAAATAAGAAATAAGGAGTACGCCATCTAGTGATGTTGAATGGAACTTTAACGTAACTGGTTACAGATATAAATATGTAGGTATTTTTTTACGTCAAAATTCGTGATTTTTTTCACTTAATGACAAAAAAGTCATCACGAACGTTACTTTTTCATGAATTCTGATGTACAAAAATACCTAAATACATTTACCTATGAGCAGTTAAGTTAAAGTTTCATTCAACGTCACTAGATGGCATACTCCTTATTTCTTATTCCTTATTTCTTATTTCATTAAAGTTCCATTCAACGTCACTAGATGACATACTTCTTATTCCTTATTTCTTATTTCTTATTCCTTATTTCACTGATTGTGTAGACAGCTTTATATTTATTTTGTTCATAATTTTTTTTCTTTAAATAATTTTTTATCGCTTTATTGTTATTGAGACTTTCTTTATTTTGATTGCTTTTTTTTATTAAAAGCGTGTGTGTTTGCACATGTTGAATTATTTCCTACATTTATTTATATAAAGTTTTTTTTCCTCCCTGACCTCTGAGGAAGTTGACAGTGTAGAGGTACGGGCTATATAATGTTAATTGTAAACTTGATTTGTTATGTAACTATATTAGGATTGGAGCCATTATTTTTTTAAAACTTTTAATTAATTAAGAGTATTATTTATCAATTGAATTATTTTCTTTAAATTTTCCAATATGTCTGATAGTAAGATTTGAATATATTTTCTTTAGGTTGGGGTTGATTTCCGTAACTCTATAGAGTCCAATATCTTAAAAAAAAAAAAAGATTTAAAAAAAAGTATCTCATAATTATTAGCCACCTTCACCATACTATTCAAGTGATTTTTTACGGTATTTTATTTGATTACAAGAACTAACTAACCCGAAGTTATATTTATTCTAGCTCTAATATATTCTTTGTAATTAAACATTCACAAAATAGCTACTGAAACATATGATCCCAGTGGGATACAAAAGGTTTATATAACCTGAAAATCATCCACAAATTTATTTGGTTTTACGAAAGAATGAATATGAATATACCATGTATCAAAACTTGTTTGCGTATCATAATATTATGTATGTAGAGAAAACCGCCTTCGAAATTTTATGTATTCATTAAAAAACATGACACACACGCACACATGCAAACACACCCAAATACATATAAAATGCGTATTGTCTGCGTATCGATGTGACCTTGAACATGATGTAATTATTAAAATATCTGACGTCGATGTGTACAGTGAAGCCATTGATATTAAAATTTACTAACATGGAGTGCTGGAGAAAGATTATTAAGTATTAAAAAAAAAATATAAAAAAATCCGGCAGTGTAAAAAGTGTAAACGTTAAGATTGGTATAAATTGTAATTTTTCTTTAACCATCCGGGATTACATGATACGGTTGGAGTTAGTAGTGGGGTGTCCAACTGTCCATACGTGCTGATTTTCTCGGATTGGTCTTGGTTTTAATTCTCTTACCCCGGTTTTCATTTTAATAGGGAGTAGCACGATATAGTTCAAGTATAGTCTTAAAATAACCAACTGGGATCCTTTGGGACTAGTGGTGCGGAAGATCTGTTACACTCTTAAGCACTAGGTTGAAACTAATTTTTCAACCATCTCTGTAATTGTGAGTCTAGCGAAAAAGACTTTTTGTAAATAATTAACTATCTACAATTTATTGTTAATTAATAATTCCTTGGTGAAAAATCAACAATCAATATTAAATAAATTAAAGAGATCGGAAAACCAGCGGGCGGAACAGGCAAAATAACTTGATTAATTCTATAAAAAACAATATTTTATATCACTTTAAGGAGAGGGTAAGGTTAATTCGTACAAAAAAAGGCATATTTTTGTTATTTTTTTGTGACGACACAATTAAAATCTCTCCCAGTGGTACATTAAAGTATAACATTCGAAGAATATTGTATAAAATTTTCACGAAGAAATATTAAAAAATACAGTAATAGCAGCAATTATTCGAACGTGTCTCGGAAAAAAGTAGAATTGCGGTGACCCTCATAACTTGGTGGTGGATCATCCGAAATACAAAAATTAAAGTTCATTCGTTAGATAATAGTTTTCCACTTTTTTGGAAATTTCAATTTTTCACTTTTTGGAACACTTAGACCGGAAAAACACGATTTTTCCGAAAAAAAATTGGCTAATTTGTTATTGTAAAATAAAAATTATTAACAAATTTGAAAAAAACTCTCCAGCGTTACCTCGTAAATTATGTACAGAAATAGTGTTCAAAATTTCAAATGGATCGGTGCTGTAGTTTTGAAGTTATGAGGGGCACCGACTTTGAAAACGTGAGCTGTGGGGAAAACGCTTTAAAGTTTTGAACACTTAAAAATTTTTGTATAAAACTGATATAGAATACTTACTGCTAAACTAAATTTTTTACCCTACACTGACAAAATATACAGTACAGGTATAACCACATTAGTACTTCCATTGAAATTTCTATAACTGAGAGAGAGAGATATATAGAGAGCAAAACATTTTCCAGGTAACAACAAAACTTCGTCAATGCTTATAACTTCGTCAATTTTGCTCCAATCAATTTGAAATTTTGAGACAATATTCTTGAGATATTATGCATTCAGTTAAAAAAATAAAAAAGTGCAAATAAAAATTATTTTAATACCTTACCCTGCCTTTAAGTCCGTGGTCCCGTATAAGTAAAAATTTTGAAGAATAATTCAATTCATAATCAAGGTGTACTTCAGGGGTTAGGGGTAGTCAGCGGTGTGAAAAATTGAGTATTTTAAATAATTTTTTGTGACAGTAGTTTAATTTGTTTTATAAAATAAGTAATACAGAATTATTATATTATGTTGTAACTTTATTTGACAAAAATTTAAAAAAAATATATTTATTGTAGACCAAGTTATCGCCATCTTTGTTGGACCCCGTCCGACAAGTCGCGTTTTGCGGTGACCACTGTAATATTTTACTGGTTCATCTAAAATTAGTCAAACAAACAAAAATCGTTAGTTTAATAGTTAATCTAGTGCCTGATCGAAGCTTTTTATTTTATTGTGAAAATATACAAAATGGCAGCCTCTGATAATTTATTTTTGGATTTTCAAGGAAAAATTCAGTAGTTTATTGTTTATAAAAAATACAATGGGCATAGCCGGGTAAGATAGGAAAAACGGGCCTTGACGCAAAATTGATTGCTTTTATAGGAAATAATACTTCTTAGCCCCAGATACATTCCTGTCAAATTTCGTACCTCCGAGGCTAATATAGTTTATGAATACACAAACAGACAACAATTTTCAAAAAAAAATTTTTTTGACGAAATTACTGAGCCGATTTATTTGAGTTTAATATATATATTGTGTACCACCTTAGGTAAAGTAATAAAAAAAAATTAACGTTATATCCCTTTATTATACTAATTTTTTTAAATTATAATAATTTAACGATTCTGCTAATTAAGCACAAAATCACTTTATATATGTATAACACCTTTCCCGTTCTACCAAATATGAAAATTTCTTTATTTGAAAACTAAATTTTCTTTATTTGTTTAATCAGATGAAAATAATATTTTATGTAAATTATATAGGGAGGTGTGTCATTTGACTTTACAATGAAGTTTTGTGTTTGTTCTCATATTCAAATTTCAAGATCTATACCAATTAGGTATTCTTAAAAGGAATTCCGAATACAGAATTAAATTACCATTGATTACCATTGAATTTGTTATAATAGTTAAAGACATGTCAACACCAAAAAGAATCTGCTACTATTCTACGAAAAGATTTTCAAGATTACTCTAGATTAGGTACTGCAAGTTTTGGAGCCTGGGTGTCCATCTTTTTTGACAACATCCAGGCTCCAAAACACAAGTAATCCTCAAGTTATGGAGATAATCTTACGTCATTTGTGTCGAGTTATATCAACTACAAGGTTTGACATATTTTGCTGACAATTTTGAAAAGGGAAGTTACGGAAGTGGTTTTATCGGAAATGGAGTCAGAGTTGGAATTCGATAAGTGACCTCCGATTTTTTCTTGTTTATTAAAATGCTATTTTCATAAATATTACTTTTCTGCTAGTCTACAATTTTTCTTTTTAATAAAAAATACATATTTATAAGAGATAAGATGATAATTTAATTTTTAGGGAATCTTTATAGATTCGGTCGTATATTCGGTTACGTAATTATGGTAAAAGATTCAGATAAGTATATTATTAGCAAGTTGAAGACTAATTTTAATATTAAATAAAACCCCTGTCGCAGCATCCTGGATAACATAGCAAATTTCCGTTTACAAAAGTATGTTTTTCTCGGGAACTAGTTGATACAGAATAATTTATATAAACTTATAAACAGAATAGTATATATATAAACTTTAGTGAATGCCATTTTTAGTTTTTTCACCTACGGTTTTCTGGACATTTTTCGTGAAAAAAAAATTTGTTTTAACACCACTGGAATGACGTGAAAAAATCGCATCAAGGTTTTTTCTATTTACAATTATTCTGTATCAACTAGTTTCCGAGAAAAACGTACTTTTGTAAACGGAAATTTGCTTATATTACATATTAAATAAAGACACTTTACTTTGCAAAATACCACTTTTATTGAATATAAAAACTCTTGTGACATGTTTCGGTCAAAATGACCATCATGAGAATGGTTATTTTGACCGAAAACATGGTTTTCTTGGAAATTTTTCGTGAAAAAAATTAGTTTTTGAAAAGGTTTTCCCAAATTCAAAGTCTGCGATATTTTTTTGGATTTCCAATGTTTTTCCCAAATTTCATATAAGTAGAAGTTTTCGTTCAAGAGTTATTGTGTTGATACATAAATACGTAAATACATATATATATATATATATATATATATATATATATATATATATATATATATATATATATATATATATATATATATATATATATATATATATATATATATAAATTTTAGTGAATGTTATTTTCGGGTTCTAGGGACCTCAAAATAAATTTCTGCCATAGTCTCGAGCTGAAGTTGCATCATGAGGAAGGTCGGAATAGCGAGTTTCCATCTGGAAATTCGCTAAAAGTAAGAAATATTTTATTCCGAGAATTGTTAGTGCTAGTGCAAGTTAGTGATTACGAAATCCAAACTTAATGCGTGTCTAACTCGCATTTGGCGAATTTTTTATTAATTATGTTCATAAAAAGATTATTTTACAAATAATAAAATGAAATATAAAACATGTCTTTGATGAATGATTAATGCGCTTATAAAGTAACTAACTATGTACATATATAATTTCTTTACTTACAATTTTTTCTGATTAATTAAATAAATTTACTGATTTTATTTATCAAAGATTTTCTTTTTTATAATTAAACATTAAACGTAATGTACATATTATGTACTTCAAATGAAAATAATGAAAATATAATAAATACTCTTGATAAATTTATTGTCAGTTAAGAATACTTAAAACTGTCTGTTAGTAGATAAGAAAGACCCCTGTCGCAGCATCCTGCATAACATAGTGAATTTTCGTTTGCAAAAATTAGTTTTCCTCGGAAACTAATTTACATACAATAACAGTTTAAAGACTTCTTTTATGTGAATTTTTCTCTTCTTTTTAATATGTCCCAAAAACCATGTTTTGGGCATGAGACGTGCTTGGCTAACGAACTTGTCCCAAATTTCGTAAAAGTAGGACATTTCGTTCGAGAGTTATCGTGTGGACATATATATATATATATATATATATATATATATATATATATATATATATATATCGTTTCTAGGGACCTCAAAACAAATTTCTACCATAGTTGATTTTTCCATTCGAAAATTTGCTAAAAGGTCACTACATATTCAAGGCAAAGTTAACAATCATTGATAGAATATCTATTCCTCTTGGACACACACGCACCCCCCCCCCCAATCCTCCAAACGGCCAAGAGCGAGTCGGGCTCACACAATTAAGGTTCCACACTAGTATTATAGTAAGCTGGTCAGAAGGCCAAATCAATTTTTTTTTATTGTAATAATTGAAAATTGGATGAATTGTCTTGCATTGTACTGAAATATTACTGTGCTTGCCCTTGTTATTTAAAAGAATTTATTTTCAGCAACTCTTACACTGTCGACAAACACTTGCAGATTTCCGGTAATATATGACTTAATATCTACTAACCCTATTACAATGATACTGAATAAATCAGTATTTTTGTAAGTGTCCCAAAAATGGAAATAGAGACTACCTTGCTTTAATGTTTTTGTAGCTTTCATATATATTACCCCGAAAATGACACCCTCAGACATAGAGACAGTCTGATAAATAATATTTTTTTGTTAAATAATATTACTACAATTTTACTAAAAGAGATTGTTTGCAAACTGATCTATAAGTAAATTTAGAAAAATCAGTATTAGTATATTTATAATTACATATTGACCGGAAATACAATTACGACGTATTTCTCAATTTAACAGACAAACTAAAGAAACAAAAAGAAAGAATTAACACTATTTGAATAGTAAAATCGTTATAAAAAAAAATAAAAAATATAAAATTAATTCTAATTTCATATAAAAACAAAAGAATAATGTAATACCGTTTTTTTCTTTCTTTAATTTTTTTTCTTCTTTTTTATATTATTTTATTATACCAATGTCTGCAAAAATTCTCTTCAAAACCTACAAACCCACTTTCAAAATAACTTATAGTTGGTTAAGCGTAAATTGTATCCATTAAAATTACGTCAAATTATTGTTAATTCCAATTATTATTAACAAAATACAAATAATATTTAATTTATTAATTAAATCGAAAAGATAACTTCATCACATTTATTTTCTCAGGTAAAAGGTACGCTTTTTGCGTGCATTTTACATTTTAGAGCTTGAACAATTTTAGTTTCTGCCCGTGTTTGTGTCCGAAGACCTTATCAAATGGCGCATAACTTAAAATATTCAGAATTTTTAAAAATTGTACAATTTAGTTCCATAGATAGGATCCTCTGGTAGTTATGATAGATACCGTTAAATCTCATTAAATGACAGTATCTTACTTAGTTCTGTACATGCGCAAACGTAAAAACGTAAAAATACTGGGTGAATGGAATGCACTTCTTGTTTTGTCACTGTAAACAAAAAACAAAAAAACTTTTTGAAATATTTTGGCAGTTTGAATTTGGTGATTTCTTTAATTTTTTCTACGGATTAACCTGACATTTAAAAAAAAAAAGAAACTAGCCAGTCAGTCTTTTCGTAATTTCCATAGTTAGATAACCGAATAGAAAAAGTCAAGAAGTAGGGTGAATGCGGGAGAGATGCCGCACATTTTGAAAACACTTGATAATTCCTTAAGTATGCATTTAATTGATTTGAAATTTGGTACATAATAAATGTAAACATTGTTATTTAAAATTATTTATAAAAAGTTTTAAATTTTGAGTCATAAAGGATTCATAATTAACATTTTTGTAGAGTCTGCAAAGCGGCGTCTCTCCCACACCTATGGGAGGGATGCCGCATTAAGGAAAGAGGGACACCACATAGTTCATGTTAAAAATTTTGCATTTTACACACATCTCCATACATGATGCATTCCATATGTAATCATTTTTGGCACTTTATACATCTTAACCAGTCAACTTTTTTTTTGTTTCTGAGTACCTTTCAAAACATTCAATACACACTACAAGGCAATCATCATTATTTTCGTTATCTTCACTAATATGAGAGCTCTTCCTGATCCATTAATGGATCTTTTGTATTTACGTGGCATAATTTACAGTCAAAAAAAAAAAAAAAATTGCATAATTAAGGTATAAGCCTATGTTTTTAATATGTAATATGATGCGGCATCTATACCAACTTTAAATGCGGCATCTCTCCTTTTTGTTGGGATAGATGCCGCATGTTGCTATAGCAAGCATAGTGCGGAATGGACTAATCATAAATGTTACCATATACAGCTTAAATACGTAACTCATTTTAAACATATAATCCATTAATAGCGCTATCTATCAATCAAGGGACGAACTATGGCTACTGCGGCATCTCCCGATGCGGCATCTATCCCGCACTTACCCTAATTCACTCTGTCCTTGTCTTGAAAGTTATTTTTGTTTCAAATATGACGTTAATAATATGATAAGAAATGAAATTTAATATAAGATGCAGTTTAAACATAAAATCACTTTAAAGATTGGATAAATTTGGAAGGAATGGGTTGGATTCGAGTACAAGCAAGCTGTATGCTCGGAAATGAAATGTTTTCTTATGGTAAAAATAGCTTATGCCCTTCTATTCTCTCTAATTGTGTAAAATTTCAAGCCGATTGATTAACCTGTTTAGGTGTGAAAACGGGACAAATATACAAGCTAACAAATTTCCTTTTTGCATTTATAATATTAATGAGGATATTATTACTGTTTATTAATTCAAATATTGGTTTTCAATTTGAATAGAACGCAACTTTGGTTTTTGTGGTAATGTATATTCCACATATAAACTCTAAATCGAAATGCTTCTAATACTGCAAGTGATTGATGGTAAATTGATGATGGTAAATTAATGATGAAATCAGTTTGTGTGGTATGCTAATGCTGTTAATACATTATATAAACAGGAATTGGAAATAGACAGACAATTTTTATTTGCATGTAGAAAGTATAAGTGAAATATTATTAAATCTAACTTTTATACGGCATTTCTTTTGTAACATTCACTAATTAATTAATATGTAAATATAATAAAAATTGACTGAATGCACACAATATAATCTAAAACAATGGTAACAGTACATAACAAACATATAGGTTAATTCATAAATAGATTAGTTTTTTCTTTGTTTTAAGCTATTAGGAATGTACCGTGGAATGCAGTGTATAAAAGATGCGAAGTGAATCAGATAATTTGTAGTTTGAAGACGGTTGTATGTGAGTTTATCATAAATTATTGTTAATAAATAATAAATCGTCAAATAGAAGAATTAGATAACAAAATTCCGTATCCATTTACCCCAAGTGCGAGACAGGTCCTACAGCAGGGAGAGCAGTCGTGACTGTAACCCCAGGGTCCGGAACAAACGAGGAAAGAGTTGTTTAGTTGAGTTATTTTTTTTTGCTCATCTGTATTTTTGGGAGAAAAATTTTTGAAAAATTTTGTTTGCCCCCGTGGCAAGTCATTTTTCGCCACGGCCCTGGTGCGGGCTGAAAATTGACCATATTTTAGAAATTTCTCACCAAATAAAAGAGGAAATAGATTTTCGACATGATAGAAAAAAAAAAAAAAAACTTAGCTGTTGCAATGAAGCTTAGTTTGTGTCATATAGGTAATGAAAATGATTGTAATGTGTAGGTACCGGGTTTCTTCGGATAGGTCAGAATTGTACTTATTTCAATAAAATTTTGCAACTAAATTACATTAAATTATGCACATTTGAATGAATATAATTGGTCAAAAATTATATTTTTCACCATTTAGAATATTAACAGCATTTTTTATTTGACAAAAGTAAGAAAATTCAAAAAATCGGAAAAAATTTTTGTAAAATATATTGAAAAGTTGTTGAATATTTAGACGGTCCACTATAATAGCTAAGACGTACGTATTTACTAAGATTTTTTATTATTGAAAAACAAATTTTTAACAGGCAACTATCCTTCTATCTTTCAAAATTGAAAACAATAAAAAAAGATGAATTTATTTAATTTAAATGACATGTCACATAAATCACATACATAATATAAACAAAAATACTTTTGATAGTCAATTAAAATTACAGTGGCACTTTTCAATTGTGCAGGTAATAAATAAAAGAAAAAAAGGATGTTTACATAAAATACGTATAAATAATATTTTGATACACATATGTATGTGTGTGTATGTAACTTGTGTACGTTGTTTTTATGAAAACGTTTTGAACTTTTAGTCACATTGAGTGCAATATGTATACCTGCATATGCTAAGGACGAAACTGTCTGATCCGAAAGAAATTCGATACCTGGTAATGTGTAAAAAATGATCCAATTCGTCACGTTTTACTATACTTGAATTAAGTGATTTATTACGAATAATGAAAGCTAATTAAATTCAAACGTTAATATCTGAATAAATTTTTGTTATTTTCTGACAACACGTGCAAGTTATCGAGAAAATTTATTTCTTTAGATAAAAATATTTGTTTTATCAAATTACAAAAAAAATTGAATCATAAAGATTTCGGACAGTTAAAGTGAAACTTCGTTAAGAGCATTCTGCGGTTTTGTAATTTGTGTTACATCATTATTTTAAATTTATTCGATTAAATGGAAATTGTTTAATATTTTAATTCTGTATCGACTTTTTTCCTGTTTATAAATGTGTTATTGTTATACTAAATAGAAGCTTAGGAAACCTTTTAAATTCATATTGTCACTTCAAACGATTAGAGTGAATAAGACTGTTTGTTTGTAAACAAACGTGTTTTGTTCCATTTTCAATTTTCACTCACCTTAATTCCATATTTAAACGAAAAAAAAAAATATATAGTTAGAAAACTAAACAATTCTAGATGAGTGAATACCACCTATGAAATTGGCGCCATGATCAGATGATATCTGTAGTCTTGAACCATTAGTTACCTACGGTGTCTGGACAATCGCCCCTAGTTTTAGCGAATTTCCAGAATGGAATTCAGCTATTACACCACTGTCATGACGCGACTTGAGCCCGGGACTATGGCAGAAATTTGTTTTGAGGTTTCTAGAAACCGAATATATATATATATATATATATATATATATATATATATATATATATATATATATATATATATATATATATATATATATATATATATACATATGTATATGTGTCCGCGCGATAACTCTCGAACGATGTATTCAGTATTTACGAAATTTGGTGAAAACATTGGAAGTCCGAAACCCTTTGATGAGTTCTTCAGCCAAACACATTAATCGATATCGCTCCGGTAAAATATTACCTGAGTGGTATTGATATTGGAGTGACATTGGAGCGAGAGCGAACCGTGACTGATAACGGACCGATATCTGAGCGATGATGTGAATACACTCATTGTTTATTTTGTAAGAATATTTTTCCAGCCGGGAGCAGAGTGATATCGTATCGAAAGCGGAGCGTTAATGTAAATCGGGCCTTAGACTCCTTTACATTTTAAAAAGTTTACACTACAAGTTTACTCCATAAATTCGTAAATGTAGAACGAAAACGGTTCCTCTAGGAACGGGCTCGTCTAGTTCATATGGAAACGGGATGGTATAGAAATGGTAACGATATTTCGGGATTCGGAATAAATTTGGGTCTCGCTGAAACGGGATTAATAAAACCGATAAATTTGACAGAAGTGAAATTTGAAATTTTTTGCCGGTATCAGAACTGGCTGGAAATAGCAAATCCATTTCGGGAGTGAACTTAAACATCTTGAACCTTCTGCTCCAAAAAATCGCAACCATTTTGACAAACTCATTTTTGGATGTTAACTAAAATTAAAAATATACGGTACCTGCCCTAAATATTATCATCTTAACAAAATGTTTTATCTGTAAAAAGATTTAAGAGATATACGGGGACCAGAAATTTGTTGTGCACGTTCCAGCGGAACATACACGACAACATCCCAAGCCACAAAAGGTTTGATTTATAATTTTCTTTCTGTGTGAATGTAAATATTCATTACGCAACACAGAGTCGTCTGATGTACTAAAAACTGTATACAGGGTGTACCAGAACAGTTCTACTAACAGCATTTTATTTACTATGTAATGAGACATCGGTTTAGTGTATTTTGATTGCCATAATTAAAATTCCAACTTTTTTCCTCGTTTTAAATTTGTTATTCGGTATGATGATTTCGTTACATGTTTAATAGTTTTTCAGGCGTTGCGTTGTTACAAAAAACAAATGGACATTTTTTTTTTTTTGCCTTATGTAAAATATATGTGAATTCATATTGTGTGTGTTTTTAAAAAGTTAATTACGCATTTACGCTTAAGGGGATAAAACAACAGTAATCGACCTACATTTTTAACCATACAGAGCGTTCATAAAGTTCCGGAACAGCTGAAAATTTCAGTTAATATTGACTTTATCGAAAAATAACCCGGATAAAAGTTTCATGGGAAAAAATGAGGAACCAGAAAATGACCTCGAATTTGACCTTGAACATGACCTTGACCAAAATTTGGAGGTTAACTTTGTTTTTTTAAATGGAAACTCCTATTTTTGACCTCGGATTCGGAAAGAGCGGGGAAAGAGCGGAAATTCTACTTTCAAAACCATCTTCATACTTCATATCCCAAAGTCGTGTGAAGGTCATAAAAACGAAAAAAATATGATACTGGTTCGTCAAGGTCGTATTCAAGGTCAAATTCGAGATCATTTTCTAGTTCCTCATTTCTTCCCATGAAATTTTGTCCGGGTTATTTTTCGATAAAGTCAGTATTAACTGAGATTTTGTGGAGCTGTTCCGGATCTTCCGGAACGCTCTCTCTCTCTCTCTCTCTATATATATATATATATATATATATACATATATACACATGTATATATATATATATATATATATATAGATATACACATATGTTATATATATATATATATATATATATACACACACACACACACACACACACATATATATATATATATATATATATATATATATATATATATATATATATATATATATATATATATATATATATATACTATACCGGAAATAATTAAAGGATCAAAAAAAAATTTTTAATCTTTAGCGATTTTTCGAATGGCTGTATTTTCGTGAAAAATGGTCGTATCGGAGTCGTAAGCAAAGGAATTTAAAGCTGGAAGCTTCTAGTTTCGAGATCTTGCGATAAAAAAATTTTCAAAGCAACGTGTGTAGCGCAATCCTAATAAATACACTGAAAAAAAAATTTTTCGAAATTTTTTCGGTTTTTTTTTTTTGGTCCACAGACTTGGAAAAAACTATTCCTTTAATTTGCTTTTTTATAGACTTTTATACGACCACTTCTCGCTGAGATATCGGAGTTTGAATGGAAAAGGATCATTTGGTCTTTGACCATCGATATCTTAGCAACCAATGATCACACAGAAAATTAAACGGGTGTTTTAAAAACTCGAATAAATTCTCTACAAGGATTAGCCATTATTTTTTCAGAAAAAAATTTTTTTGTATACTTTACATGAATTTGAAAAATCAAGAAAAAAAGAGCTTTTGGTGGCTCTTTGGAAAATCAAGGGCTGAATTAAAAACTTCGAGAAAACCACTAATGTTAAGTGTGCCTTTTACAGTTCAATATACCCACAAAAACCCCACCGAGTTTCAGTTTAATCCATCCAGCCGTTTTTGTGTTTCATTCGATTGAATTTTTAAAAAAATTACTGGATCATTTTTTTGATCGTAATCTTTCATAATTTTCAACAAAATGAAAAAAAAATTTTCTCAGCTTTTTCACATTTTCATCAATAACGATATTTAAATTTATAAAAAAAAAAAAATTTCTTAGAAAATTTTCAAAAAAATATTTTTTTATGAATTTTCCGAAAAAATTTTTCAAAATTTTTAATTGAAAAATTTAAAAAAAAAAAAATTTTTTGAAAATTTTCTAAGAAATTTTCTTTTTTCTGTAAATTTAAATACTGTTATTGATAAAAATGTGAAAAAAACTGAGAAAATTTTTTTTTCATTTTGTTGAAGATTATGAAAGTTTACGATCAAAAAAATGATCCTTTAATTTTTTCAAAAATTCAATCGAATGAAACACAAAAACGGCTGGATGGATTAAACTGAAACTCGGTGGGGTTTTTGTGGGTATATTGAACTGTAAAAGGCACACTTAACATTAGTGGTTTTTTCGAAGTTTTTAATTCAGCGCTTGATTTTCCAAAGAGCCACCAAAAGCTCTTTTTTTTCTTGATTTTTCAAATTCATGTAAAGCATGCAAAAAAAATTTTTTCTAAAAAAATAATGGCTAATCCTTGTAGAGAATTTATTCGAGTTTTTAAAACACACGTTCAATTTTCTGTGTGATCATTGGTTGCTGAGATATCGATGGTCAAAGACCAAATGATCCTTTTCCATTCAAACTCCAATATCTCAGCGAGAAGTGGTCGTATAAAAGTCTATAAAAAAGCAAATTGAAGTTGAATGAACAAGTTATCCGGTCCATATGGTGGTTAAGTCGGAAAAATTTTTTCAAAGTCCGTGGACCAAAAAAAAAACCGAAAAAATTTCGAAAATTTTTTTTTCAGTGTATATATTAGGATTGCGCCACACACGTTGCTTTGAAAATTTTTTCATTGCAAGATTTCGAAACTAGAAATTTCCAGCTTTAAATTGCTTTGCTTACGACTCCGATACGACCATTTTTCACGAAGATACAGCCATTCGAAAAATTGCTAAAAATTTGGAATTTTTTTTGATCCTTTAATTATTTCCGCTAGTGTATATATATATATATATATATATATATATATATATATATATATATATATATATATATATATATATATATATATATATATACTATACCGGAAATAATTAAAGGATCAAAAAAAAATTTTTAATCTTTAGCGATTTTTCGAATGGCTGTATTTTCGTGAAAAATGGTCGTATCGGAGTCGTAAGCAAAGGAATTTAAAGCTGGAAGCTTCTAGTTTCGAGATCTTGCGATAAAAAAAGCAACGTGTGTAGCGCAATCCTAATAAATACACTGAAAAAAAAATTTTTCGAAATTTTTTCGGTTTTTTTTTTTTTTGGTCCACAGACTTGGAAAAAACTATTCCTTTAATTTGCTTTTTTATAGACTTTTATACGACCACTTCTCGCTGAGATATCGGAGTTTGAATGGAAAAGGATCATTTGGTCTTTGACCATCGATATCTTAGCAACCAATGATCACACAGAAAATTAAACGGGTGTTTTAAAAACTCGAATAAATTTCCTACAAGGATTATTTCCATAGTTACCAACCAAACCAAGTAATTATGTTTTTATATGAGTGAGTGAGTAAACTTCTATTTATTAATATGATAGACAAAGATAAATGCAGATGTAGATAAAAAAATTCTGGCGCCCATAATACATAGAGTGTCAAATCTTTTTGATACCAGTTTTAAGCATCATGAAAAATTATTTTTATTAAATAATAAATATTTATAACCGTTGATATATATATATATATATATATATATATATATATATATATATATCTATATATATATATATATATATATATATATATATATATATATATATATATATATATATATATATATATATATATATATATCAACGATTATAAATATTTATTATTTAATAAAAATAATTTTTCATGATGCTTAAAACTGGTATCAAAAAGATTTGTTACTCTATGTATTATGGGCGCCAGAATTTTTTTATCTACATCTGCATTTATCTTTGTCTATCATATTAATAAATGGAAGTTTACTCACTCACTCATATAATAACATAATTACTTGGTTTGGTTGGTAACTATGGAAATAATACAATTTGTGTTCCCCTCACCTCAGTTTCTGGAGGTCTTTTGAGCTTGCGTCCATAATAGGTATAATCGACTACAGATTACGTATAATTTAGGTACGGGTAGTCAAAAACTACGTATAATCGAGTATTATTGAACTATAGGCAATATTAGGCAATGAATTATTAATTTAAAATAATAAACAAATTCAAATAATTAGATAAAGACAAACAATTGGACGGCGTTATGTAATAACAGATTAAGCGCCAAATTGGTTTAGGTAAATAACGATGCTTCTTCTTCTCAATGGTAAAGAAGATGTATCGTTACTTACCCGAACCAATTTGGCGCTTAATCTGTTATTACATAACGCCGTCTAATTACATTATACTGTCTGGTTTATTTTATTTATCCAGGGTATATGTGATATCATATTATTCCACATAATGTAAATAGCATTTTTAAAGAAATTTACATTGGGTTTTCTTGGCTGAGTTGCAGATGAGCATAAGTGAGTAAATCAGACAAATAGCTAATATTTTTTTTAGCATAAAATGTTATTTTTTACGCATTCGTTGATAGTATACATGTTGTAGCTCAATTCGTTGAAAGTTAAGAAAAAAAAAAAACCACCAAATACACTGCTCTTTTGAATGTGTGTACATTTATAGGTATTGTGTACAGCGTTTTGAAAAAAAAAACGCGTTTTTTCAATTAATAATTTCAATGGAATATAAATTTTCATATCTGCACCTTACAGTGAAACTTCTGTAATTATTAGCATTTCACATCGTAAATATTGACTTACATTTTTATATCACTCTGTATTCACCCATGTCTCTGCATCCATATTAGTATGCAATTCACTTTATCATATGACTCAAGTATATTTTTGTTATGTCATAATATATCATTGTTAAAATAAGCAAGAGCTTTTATTAGTAGTTATTACATACTCAGCATACATACTTAGGTTAAGTTACACACGGACTTGAAGGTATGTATGTATTTATAGTATGTACATTGTACAGATGACATACATCGTAAAGTTCCTTGTTTTCTCAGCTAACGTACGACCTTCTCGACTCCTCCATGGACGACAAATACGGTTTTCTCATTAATTATTGTTTATATGAGTGTACGTGTATAATGAATAATTAAGACTGTCTTGTTTGCGCTAGAAAAATGACTATGACGGAATTGTAAGTTTTCGAAGTCGTTTTTCCTCATGATATCGAGAATTTCGTTATTTTCGTAGTAAAAGTGGTAAGTTCGCATCCGAATTACCCTTATTCAGTTAACTATCGTAATTTGAATCTCTTCCATAAAGTTTGAGGCGAGAAAAAAGAAAATTTTCATTCAGACGACGTCATCAGGCTCTCTGTTGAATCTATTTCCGGTGAGTCCTTTTTCTAGAAAAAATTTCGTTATTTTGATAGCAAATATTAAAGATTCACACCTCAGCACATAAAACATAAGCAATGTACATATTTCATAAGTACTGTGCCGACTGTCGCCGGCAGGTGACGTAGACACCGATACCCCTACCAAGCGATTATGATAAATACAATAAAACACATACTTGTATCGACAGCAATTATTCACACTTTGACCTTCAAATTACCTTGAACCTGCGTGATAGAGGTCAACCGACCCCAAATTCGAAATCAGCGACCCCAAAACCCCTAGAGTACTTTAATGAGATCTAGAGATACTCCGTATATCAAATGTTGACCTGTGTTATCTCCTGAATGTAATGAATTGTGAACCCATGCGAAATTGACAACTTTGACCCTCGATATCTCGAGAACCGAATGCAGCCGCAATCTGAAATTTTCAGGAGATTAAAGTCTCATAATAAGCTATCATTTAACATACATTCGAAGTTAGATTTCAAGGGCTGCCAAATTAGCGAAAAATGGCTTGCTTTGCGGTCACTCTTTCACGAACTGATTAAGAAAACATGATACTCGTTCCGACGTGAACCCCACGACGGACAGTAACAGATTAAATCAGTAGCGGTGTAAATTGCAACTTATTGCAACTTATGAACGACAGATTTGTATATGTAGACTGTTTCTATAATGTTCTGTGCACTTCAGTTATCCAATTCAACCAATCTTGATTCATCTCAATTCAAATCACATCGAGGCAGTTTGATTTGAAAAAAATTTTGAATATGTTGAAGTTATCAAATTCACAAAAATTCTTCAGTGCTTTAAAAATTGTAAATGAAATGATAAACTGCTGAAATTGAAAGTTAATATAATACGTTTTTGAAGTTTTTTTTCATTTTTACAAAAATCAAGCATGCAGGGTCACTAGAAAAGAAGACCTTTTACAAATATGAGTCATGTTTCTACAAGGAATATCCTAATTTGGTAGCAAAAAAGGTATATCTCAAAATTACCCCAATTCAACCAATCAACTTCCATAAAGCTTGATTCGAAAAACATTTTTTTCAGTGTGATGACGTCATCAAGTTCAATTTTTTCCATTGTTTGAAAACCATAAAATTAAATGGTTGAATAATGAAATTGGAAGTGAAATGTAATGTAAGTTTTCGGAGTCATTATTTTCATTTTTATTAAAATTAGCATTTAAGGTCATTAGGAAAACGGTTTCTTTTCGATGAGTGCTCTTTCTGGAAGGAATTTTGTCAGTTTGGAAGCAATTGTGGAAATTTTATACCCAGATTACTTCAGTACAACCAATCACCCTCATTCAGTCGCTTCAATAAAGTTTGATTTGAGAAAAAGTATTTTAATCTACCGACGCGACGTCTAGTTTACTAAAATTTTTCAATGCTTTAAAACTCGTAAGTAAAATTATAGAAGGATAAAACACGAAGCGAAATGTAGGTTTTTGGAGCTGGGATTTTCATTTTTGCCAAAATAAAGCATCTAGGACAGTACATAGAATATTTCTGCCAAATCAGTCATATTTTTCTAAAAGGAGTTTCGTTATTTTGTAAAAATTGTTACCTGTTCTAGAATATTTTTCATAAATATAGTTATTTTTATCGTATTATGAAATTTAAAACAATTCACATGACATAACCTGAACCATGTTTCTATATTTTATGGTCACATTAGTCGCTGGTCGTCATTAATTTCGAAAACAGAAAGACACAAGACCGTACGATATGATATGTTCACAAACGTAAGGCTAAAGACATCGTAAATGGTGTATAATGAATTATTTTGTCTATGTTCTAGAGTTACAAAGTATAATATTATGCATACGTCACACGCATAGTATGAATGACAAAGATATTGTAGTTTTTCTGTCTTTTGCTCTCTTTCTAGTACTTACTACATATTTCGTGTATTTTCTAAGATATTATTACGCTACGTACATATATTGTATTACGAGATGGTTGTATTAATAATAAATTCTTTAAATATTAGGTTGTTGCAGATGAAATGGCCTGTGGGTGTATGAAACTTGACAGTATACTTATTTCAGATAGTGGAAGACATAATTTTATTATCTACACAGTAAAAAAAATTTGTGTTCTGCGTAAAAAAAAAAAAAACGCCGTGAGCAGCGGGGCCCCATCACGGTAGTCGAATTTTCCCCTTCATCTTCGGTATTGAATGTCTACAAGCGAAATGTGATTGAAAGTCTACAACCGAATTGTCATTTTGTTGGTTTCAAAACTGGTGATGAGTGTTCGGCTGATCGAGGCTTTAAAAAAAGGTTTTAAGTATTTAAGGGCTGTATCTCAGTAAATTTCAATTTTGTGCCGAAAACAGGTAGCAGAAAAAAAGCCAACACAATTCGTACGAGGACATTCCTGCCCATGTTTATCCGCTAATTGCCTTTATGTTTTAGTTTTAAAAATTAAAAAAGGACCTTAAATAGTAAACTGGAAGGCCTTTATAAAGATATTTTTTCTTTCCAAAAAAATCCAAAATTTCTATTTTATAAATACTAAAAATCCAAAATTCCTAATTTATAAATAAACAGTGACTTTAATAACATTTTTAAATTACTTAATATGTATGTATTTCATTTGTCATAAAAGTAAGTTCACTTTTTTTTAAATTTTTTAAAATTACTATTCGCCTACTTGTATTTAGAATAAACATAATGCTTTTAAAACACATTTAACAATAGCATTCAGTTCCGATGTAAAAATGGGAGAAGTGGGGGGAAAACTGATGTGGACTCCCAACAAGGTACTAGCTGGATACCAACTGAATACACGTACAAAATTTCAGCCCTCTAGGTTTCCTTATGGAGTCTCTAGACGTGTTAGAAAACAAGCAAAAAAATTAAGGAAATATTGGCGTAAAAATCGTGGGGGTAAGGGTTAAAAGTTGAAACCTCCAAAAAACAGTGTCTGGCTATTAGCTTAACCTGTACACCAAATTTCAGCCCTCTAGGTTTATTTGGGGAGATTTTGACCCGAACGAAACTGTTAAAAAACAAGAAAAATCATGTTCTTTTGGGTATAAAAATGGTGGGGGTAGGGGTTAAAAGTCGAGACCCCCAAAAGGCACCCCCTTGATACTAACTCAATCCCAATACAAAATTTCAGCCCTCTAGGTTTATTCGGGTGACCTGTGCGAGTGGTACAAACTTCGAAAACGTCGAAAATGCATGAAATTGTAGCTTAAAAATGAGGGGGGTGGGGGTAAAATATTAAAACCTCCAAAAAGCACAACCTAGGTACGAACTTTATCAACACACCAAATTTCAACCCTCTACGTTAATTCTGGGGGGCTGGGGGCCTGTTAGATCCAGCGAAAATCGTTTTTCCCCCCTCTACTCCCACCATATCATCCTAGGAAGCTGAATTTTGGATATGTTGTAGATAATTGACCGAAACATTATTTAAAACCGGTTTGGAAAAGTTTTATTGCTTTTCCGCCCCCCACCACCCCCTTAAAGGTCGGGTCCGAAAAAAAATTTGCCCAAAATTTGACCCCACTTTGATAGTATTGTTGTGCATCGGAATAAGCCCCACTTACCAAATTTCATCTCTTAGCTTCCATAGGGGGGCCCTACACATATTAAAAGGTTGCGGGAATATATATATATATATATATATATATATATATATATATATATATATATTATATATATATATATCAGACATCTTTTTTTTTTACATAATCGTGTTCTACGGGTCCGAAAACGGATAGCGCCCCTGGTCTCGCCTCTCGCAGCTCTTATCGTATAGACTGTATAAGTCTAATTTTTCGGAGAAAATTCGACTAAAAAAACTAGTGGTGAAAAAAAGTAACACAACCCTGCGTTAATGTAACATTTCGTGTTTGAGTTAAATGAAAATATTTAATATTAATAGATTTGAGCGTTACTTTATGGTATTCCGTATTTCTAAATAATATACAAATACTTTACTTTGCAAAATACCACTTTTATTTTTGAAACTGTGACAATATTGTTTCGAACCGTTAGTTCATTTTCAAACAGAATAAAAATTACATTCGATACTTGCCCTTATATACTAATTTTATCTACCTATACTTATGAAGGGGGAGTGGTATATGGTGTGGAAGTGGAAGGGGCGGGGGTAGTGGGAGAATCCGAAAAACAAGAAAAACAAGATTACATTACATGTGATAAATGCTAACAAACACGTGACAAAAGATTGAAATTGACAAAAAGACAATATTACAGAAAAATAGAACCAGCGGAGTGGCCGAGCGTGCTTGTGCACTAAGCGCTTGCCGACTGGTAGGTCTGGGGTTCGAATCCCGCGGCCGGCTATGCCTGTGAAGGTTTTCTGCAGTTTCCCTTCACAATTCCAGATGAATATCGGCATAGTTCCTTCAAAAGACGGCTGCAGACGCATACCTACCAAATCCTAGCCCTCACACCACTTTCCTTGTCCTCCACCCACATCATAAATGTATAATGTAATGAATAACAATTTGTAACGAATAAATAAAGTGTACAAATAATGATGTGGGTGGCGTCTGTTATAGACTAATTAGTCTCAAAAACGGACGTTAAACGCATTATTATCATTATTATTATTATTACAGAAAAATACAATTTTAAAGGTTTAAATCAAGTGGTCAGCGTAAGTGTAGAAAATTGTAACTAGTTGGGAGCCCAGCGGGAGCCCGACACGGCTTCAGACATCTATAGTGTCCTCAAAAATAGGAATTAAACTAGGTCAACGAATCACTCGTTTGGTACATGTTTTTGAAAATGACAACTGTACCTTGTATACTCGAGTGCGTACTACGGAAAAAAATATTTATTTTTGAATTGCATTATGTATGCTACTGTGTAATTATACGAATACTATTAAATGCAATTAATTTTCATTTATATATTTTTGATTTTATTAGTGAACGTTTATATAGTTTAGAATTTATTTATTTTATAATTTATAACATTTACAAAAATATACAACAGTGGTGGAATTATATAATTTATAAAAGTTACAAAAATATACAAAAGTGGTGAAGTTAATTTATAAAAATCACAAAAATATGTACAGTAATTTCAATTTTTTTATACAAATTTATTCACTGTCTGAAATTTCTTCTGAAGAAGTGTCATCTACCGAAATAATGAAACGGTCTGTTACATTGTCCACTTTTTCATAATTCCACATATTTTTTTCTTCTTTAAGTACATGGCTAATGCATTTTGCCAATTTTCGGCCGTAAAATATGTACAAGAAATTAAAAATTATATACAAAAGATAAAAAATAATACCTAATATTAAAATTTAAAAATGATTAATAAGAAATATAAAATTTAAAAATTTAAAACCGAAGAGAATTATAAATAATATTAAAATTGAAGAAAATTATTAAAAATTATACAGAAAAAATATATCAGAATTTGATAGCAAAACTTACGCGTCAGAAAATAAACTAAAATTTAAATATTATTGAATATTTTATACCTAATATCGCACCCCAGTGGACTAGGTCATAAAATTTATTGTCACACGTTTTCATAAGAAATATACATTAATAACTTAAAAAAGGAGATGGAGTATGCACTATTAGTTCAGGTACTGTTTTCAAAAAACGTGCTTTCTTTTTTTATTATATTTTATTTTAAGGGGTTCTTCACGTGATTTTTTTTCAGAAAGAGGTTGACCTAGTTTAATTTCTATTTTTGAGGAATCTATAGTCAGTCGCTGACCGTCGCCGAACGCACAGTGCATTGTAAATACATTATTACACATTGTTGGTTGAACTGCACTCTTTTCTCACTCTGGTAATACGTGTGTTGAGGTAGTGTGTGTAAATACGCACACTACTACAAAACACGAAACCAATACCACTGCAAACTGTGTACCTACACGACATAGTGGGAGAGATTTTACGTCATCCACTTGCGACAAGTGGAACAGTGTGATTTGGTTACTAGTTTGGCTCCTTGGTTTAAATAAATTATAATATTGAAAATAAAGTTGAACTGTAAATATCGGTGTAGTCATTTAAAAGGTGATCGGAGTTATGTTTATTTATTTCTATTGCTTCTAGAATTGTTAACTTCTGTCTTTTGTTTGTCTCGTGTAGTACGGTAATTTCCCGTTCTGGCGTGTGTCCGGTGTCAATTAAATGCCTCGCAAAAGCAGAGTCGGATTTCTTATTCCTATAGGATCTGATATGCTCTGCTCTCCGGGTCTCAAAGTTTCTGCCAGTTTGACCGATGTAAAAACTATTACAGTCTTGGCAGTCTAATTTATAGATACCCGATTTTTTAAGTTTATCAATTTTTGTTTTATTGTTATATATTAAGTTTACTAGATTAAAGCCTGATTTAAATGCTATATTTCGATTTAACAGAATAAAAATGTTAACCTGTTTTGAACAACAAAGAAGTAACACAATCTTTGTGCAAAGCAAAAGAATGTTATAAGTACGTAAGTTACAATAGAATATATATCTACCAAAATATATAAGGTATAATAAAAAAGATAAGAGTAGTTCTTATTATTAAACAAAACCGAGAAATAGTAAGTTTTTTCAGTTATTGACGCATATAATTTTATTAAACTTTTAAAAATGAAACTTCTTACATTTTAAGGTTATTTTCTTACAGATTCAGTTACGAAAAATCATGTAAGTCTGCAACAAAATAACCTTAAAATCTAAGAAAATTGTTTCATTTTTAAACGTTTAATAAAACTATATTCGTCAATAACTGAAAAAAATTATAATTTTTCGGTTTTGTTTAATAATAAGAATTAGGTAGGGGAGATCGTTGTACTTCAGGACACCTTGTACCTCGGGACAAGCCCATAATTTGAGAACCAATGTATTATAAAATTATTAGTAGTGACATTTAATGAGTATTTGACACAAATACTCAAAACACACGCAGTGAAATCGGCCATTTTGACTCGTTTCTTCTATGTGCAAGGTTTTGAAATTTTTGCCGTGTTTTGTTTTTTGTAATGCATTTAAATCATCATTTTACTAAAAGTATTTTGAGGTGAGTAAATGATTAAAGATACAAATAATTATTATACACATTCGTAAAATATAACCACACTTTATTGTATGCAATTGAAATTTTTAGCTTGGGACAGCAAATTTTTTGTACCTTAGGACGGTCCCAAGGTACAAGGCATTGCTTTTTTACAGAGGTTTATAGGTAAGTTTGTTTTCTATATGTCTATCCGTCCAGATGCCGCGAAGTAAGAACAAAGTCATCCGGCCAAAGCCCAATGAAGAAAACGTCAAAAATTAAAATGGTCATTTTTTTTCTATAATGAAAATGATTGCAAGTAAAACCAAACAATTTTTATTGCTCTTAAAAAAAATAGAATATATATTTTGCTTTCAGGGCTTAAAATGGCTTGCATAGTTTGTTCCAAGGTACAAGCCATTACAAGGTACCATTGGTGTCCCAAGGTATAAGCTGTGATTGTACCTTGGGACAAATATCCTCGATTTTTCAATGCAAGTTTTCACAAGAATGAAACACAATATCGTGATATATTGTATCATAATATTAAGATGTTATTGTGTGCTTGGAGAATTTTCAATATTCGAAGTCATACATTAATTTCAACCCAAGTTATGAAGTTTTAAACGAAAGTGTCCCCAGGTGCAAGGATCTCCCCTACTCTCATCTTTTTTATTATATATATTTTGGTAGATATATATGGAAGCGAGTAAGAATTTTTACAAAGGACTGATTTACTTTTCGTTCTTTGAGTCTCATTTATAATAAATATATGAACAAAATCGTTATAATTTTTGACAATTTTCAAATATCTTAAGCTGCAGTGGAAGTAAAATATTGAATAAAAAAGTTTAACAACTCTGATAAATCTGAAAAATTAACCCAAAATGTATGTCCTTTTGTGTGTTAAATCATTGACACAAATCTTGTGTAAAGATTTGACACATATGCTTTGTGTTAAAATAACACAACAAATTGAGTGGACTGTTCTGGACATGTGAAATGTGTTAATTTTAACACTTTTTTGACTGTGTAGTAACGATATCCGCTATTTAATTTATAACAACCCAATCTATGATATGATGGAAGTATAAAGTATACTACTTGTGAAAAAGGCATGTATTTCACATGTGCACCCACTTTTGTAATTTAATTAATAATTAAATTACATGTAATTAAGAGAAAGATAACCAGTATGTACAGCTACTTCTGTTCTCCTAATATCACTTCCAAGTTACACAGGCGAAAACTGTTGATTAATGGCTGGAGATTGTTATGTAAATGTAAAGCCTTCCATTCAGCTTTGACAACTAAAACTTCAATCCAGTTAATTTCAAATACCAAATTGATTAGTGCCAATTTCGATCATTGTTTTTGTGTGCTGGACCATTCAAAATTAGAATTCCGTAGTAGAAAACTATGAGAATGCAAAAATTATTAAAAACTCGAGCTATTAGCTACGAAACCTTGATTTCATGTCGAAACCTTGATTTCATGTATATCCTACATTTTCGCAAAATTTTTAAAATTCATTTCGTATATATCTCAAACAAAAGTAATTGTAATTATGTAATTAATTAACTTACTGAAACAATTACGTAATTTGTAATTCCTGTAGTAAAAATATCAATTTAGTTTGAGGAGTTATCCCAAGTAACTTTAAAAATATGTAACCAGTAACTGAACGTTTTTGTGGCAGGTTGTATAGCGTCACCTATGTATACTGTCATCACCAGTCAGTTAATATAGTATGTCTCTATTTTCTTTTGTCATAAAGCTAAACAATGATTTTAAACAGTGAACAAAGTTTTTGCCTTTGTGATGATGTTGACATTGTATTGGGCTTTTGTTTCATAAAAATATAAAAAAAGGAAAACTCTTGCGTACAAATATGGAGAGATATGCTGTTTAGAAAAGGGTAAAACAGATATGCTGTGATGATAAATGTACGAGTTTTTGATCAGTAAATTTTATCCTGTGTGTTGGTTGCTTCTGTTGGGCGTTTATAAGAAATATTAATCATTTCAATGTATGATTTTGAGCAAGATAAAGTTGCCTTTTTTGCTCCGCCTCAACTATTCTGTCGTTTCACTTATGAAAATTTTTGATAACTTAAAGAGACTGATTTAAATTTAGTTTTTTTTTGTTTGCTTTAAGTGAATTTCCATTTTGGAAAAATTTACTTTATATACTTTATACCTTATATATATATATATATATATATATATATATATATATATATATATATATATATATATATATAATATATATATATATATATTATATATATATATATATATATATATATATATATATATATATATATATATATATATATATATATATATATATATATATATATATATATATATATATATATATATATATATATATATACAGTGGTGTGCAATAAAATAGGTGTGAGAAAAATTATATATAAATTTAGGTATACTAGACACACTAATTATTTTTGGTTTAGATATTGTATTTATTTATATTTTAAATCAGTTATAAAAGAAAAAAAGACTACAAACACCAGCAATAAAAATTATATATTAGAATAACATTTAAAAATTATAAAATCATGTTGTGCAAAATAATAGGTGTAACTCATAAATATCAAAACAAAAATTTTAAGCTTAAACAATTTAGGGTCGATTATGTTCTAAGTTATGTAGATATATTACGAATTTTAATATTTAGTGGTATATCCATGGTTTTTAATAATTTGATAACATCGACGTGGCATGGAATCTATTAAATTCTGGCATCTACTTATTGGAATCTGTGCCCATGCAGAACGAACAGCTTTCCACAAATCTTTTTTATTGCGCGGTTTTACTGTGCTTATGGCCTTTTTAAGATCACTCCAGAGGTTTTCAATCGGGTTTAAATCCGGTCACTGAGCAGGCCACTTCATGACATTTATCTTATTTTTCTCAAACCACGTCGTTGCTAATTTGGACGTGTGTTTGGGGTCATTGTCTTGCTGAAATACCCAACGTAAAGGCATATTATCTTCAGCATAAGGAAGCATTGTGTTTTTTAAAATGTTAACGTACACCACTTGCGTCAACTTTTCCTTAATCCAAAAAATTGGACCTACACCGTTCCAAGAAAAACATGCCCAAACCATTATACTACCTCCTCCATGCTTTATTGTTTTTACTGTATATTGGGGAGAAAATTCCTTATTTTTCGGTCGTCTAACATTGCTTAATGAACCATCAGGACCGAATAAATTTATTTTCGACTCATCAGTCCATAGTATATTTCTCCATTTTTCACATGGCCAATTCAAATGTTCTTTGGCAAAAATTAATCTTTGTTTAATATGACGCTTAGTTAAAAATGGTGTTTTCCTTGGTTTTCGTGCTACCATTTTGTTTTCTAATAACCTTCTTCTAATAGTTGAAGTGTCAATATTTAAGTTTAATTCCTTTTTTATTTCCGTAGAAGTCATAAAAGGATTTTTTTTAACACATCTCAGTATTTCTCTGTCGAGGCGTTTTGATGTCTTTCGAGGTTTTCCGCGTGTTTCAACTTTTTCAGTCCATTTTAAAGCATTTGTTACCATGTTTTGAGAGCAACCTAATGTATCAGCAATAAATTTGTATGTTTTACCTTCTTGTCTTAATTTTTTAATTAATATTCTTTGTTCATTGGAACAATGTTTTCCACGACCCATATCTTAGAAAAAAATTGGTTTTCATACAACAGATTTATACATTACTATAACATAAACTTACCTGCGATTCGTATTAAAATTTTAACACACTTTTTAACGTTATAGCAAAAAAATTTTGCCGGAATTTTGTATATATCACACTACACCTATTTTATTGCACGCTTGTTATATGTGAATAGTATAAATAAACAGGTACTTCCCCTAAACTCAAGTCAATATTTTGGTAACTATATAGGTTTTAGTTACTACTTATAATGTAAATACTGACGAATAGATGTCATGCTTGTAGGATTTGTTAGTTAGTAAAAACACCACATTATTTTCTGAAAGAAGATATACACCTATTTTATTGCACACCACTGTATGTATATATTAGGGTGGCGCAAAAAAACCACATATTTTCCTTTTTTTGTCTCATAGGAAAAAAAGTTAATTTAGCTCGACTTAAGAATGCTCGCCAAAAATTAACTCGATAAAAAATTTTTTAGGGGTCGCTCAAAACTTTTTAAAATTTGAAAATGGGCCAAAAATCGATTTCTGTTTTTCATCCAACTCTTTTTCTCATCCCTGCATATGTTTGTACATTGAATAATAAAAAATTCCTCCAAATTTTAAATCAAAAATTTGATAATAAAAGGTCGCTCAGGATTATAAAGAAAATATTTAATATTTTTTAGGGGCGCTGAAAAATATTAAATATTTTGACTTGAAAAATTTTCAGAACTGTTGGGCGACCTTTTATTATCAATTTTTTGAGTTAAAATTTGGAGGAATTTTTTATTATTCAATGTACAAACATATGCAGGGATGAGAAAAAAAATTTGATGGAAAACAAAAATCGATTTTGGCCCATTTTCAAATTTTAAAAAGGTTTGAGCGACCCTTAAAAAATTTTTTATCAAGCTAATTTTTGGTGAGCATTCTAAAATCGAGCTAAATTAACTTTTTTTCCTATGAGACAAAAAAAAGCTAAATTAACTTTTTTTCCTATGAGACAAAAAAAAGAAAAATATGTGGTTTTTTTGCGCCACCCTAATAATATATATATATATATATATATATATATATATATATATATATATATATATATATATATATATATATATATATATATAAATATATAACTTGACTTTGAAACTTAGACAAGCCATTGACCTACTCACCAAATTTCGTAACAATTGGAGGCTTTCTTCGAGAGTTTTATATATATATATATATATATATATATATATATATATATATATATATATATATATATATATAACTCTCGAAGAAAGCCTCCAATTGTTACGAAATTTGGTGGGTAGGTCAATGGCTTGTCTAAGTTTCAAAGTCTCAATGGCTTGGATAAGTTCGTCAGCCAAATACATCCGATTTTTGGAAACAAAAATTTTAGCCAATTTTCGTCAATTTTAGTGGTTTTTTGCAAAATTTGACCAGATTTGAACACCATTGAAAAGAGCGTAAAAAATTACATAAGACAAGCTTTTAAAACATTGTTCTAAGTAAACTAGCTTTAGAGAACAATTAAGAAATTTGTTGAATTTCTTTACAAAAAATGTTTCATCGTTTTTATCATTACAAAACAATATTTCTATCTGTTTCATTTTTCAGAATAAAAATTAACTAACTTTTCAAGAATGATGAATGAAGTTGTATGATGTCTGCCAGGGTTCGGGGGTCTTAAAGCCCCAAAAATAAAACGACTCAACCGATTTTGAAAATTTTTTCACCTTTAAAAATTTAATTTCTTTTAAATACATATATGCTATACTATACGAGATCCGCCAGGGTCCTGGGGACCCAAAAGCGCCAAAAATTAACTACTTAACCGATTTTGAAAATTTTTTTACCGTTAGGGAGCTAAACTATTTTAGATGGATACAAGTTGTTATATGAGATCCGCCAGTGTCCAGTCTTTGGAAATTTGCTATGTTATGCAGATGCTGCGACAGGGGTATTTTTTAATTTGACTAAAATTAAGCATATAAAACCGCTAGTAAAAAACACTTCCGTCGAATTAGGCATATTTGATTTCATAACAGTCATATTTCATATTTTGCCATTTTGAAAGAGGAAATGAAAAGTTTCCATTCAAATTATTCTAATTCGAATAATTTCCATAAAGCTTGATTTGAGAAAAGAGAAATTTTTTTTTAATGACGTCTCAAGTTTATTAAAGTTTTCTAGGCTTTAAAACGTGTAAAAAAATTATTAAATGATGAAGTTATAAGCAAAATATAGGTTTTCAAAGTCGTTCTTTTTATTTTTATCAAAATTTTGCATGTAGGATTATTAAGAAGAAGAGTTTTGACGTACCGGCCATATTTTTGAAAGGGATTGCGTTAGTCTGATAGCAAAAATGAAAAATTCACACTCAAAATACCAAAGTACATTAATTCACCCAACCATCATAAAATCACTCCCATAAAGTTTAATGTGAGAAAAAAGAGTTTTTTTTTAATTTGATGACGTCACCAAGTTTATTAAAATTTTTCAAGGCCTTAGCAGCCGTAAATAAACTGATCGATTGATAAAATTGGAAGCGAATTATACGTTTTCGAAATCGTTCTTTTCATTTTTACCAAAATTAAAAGCTTGTAGAATCACTAGAAAATGGGTTTCTGACGTGTCAGATTTGTCATTTTGATAGCAAAAATGGCAAGTTTACACCCAAATTCTGTTATTGGTAGAAAACGTTAAGTCATCGTCAAGATATGAAGTTGTCTGAATAATTTTCTGTCGTTTTGTTACTCGAATTTCAATTATTTTAGGCTAAATTTTCGAACTTTACCGATTTACGTTGCAAAAACTCTGTTCTCAATCAAATATTATAGTTTTAATGTTATCAACCGTAATATTTACTAATATTAAATTAAAACGACAAAGCCACTTTCTTTGAATTATTTTCGATAAATTTAAAATTAAATAAAATGATTTAAGTAATGGAAATTAATCAATATGGTTCAAACAACTTTCATTATTTTAATGATTTCGTTTTAACCAATTACTGGGTCTAAATCATTGGGTAATTGGTTAAAACGAAATCATTAAACTCTTGAAATCCCAATTAAAACTACGTTGATTAACTTTCATTATTTATTGATTATCTTACATATAATGTATATACCTATTTACTGTATTCAATAAATTACTGTCAGTGTAATACATACTAACTTTCAATACAACGTACATATTACCCAGTCAAAGTTACTAATCAGTAATCACAGACTGGTTTATTATCCTTTTATTGATAAACAAACCGTTAAAAAGTGAAGATAAGTACACACAAATACGTACGTACACTAACCATATACGGTGGAATTCTTTTCAAGGTAATTAAAAAATACAATTTCACCTTGTTACATTGAAAAAAAGTAATGTTAAAGAGAAAATACAGTGCAACTTCGCTATAATACATTTTTATCCACGACGAAATGGAGCAAAGCGGGTATATGCGTTTGGGGTAAGAAATGGATGTCTGTTACACTTTACATATTTCTAAAACGGCTTAACGAATTTTTTTTTTATTTGCAAGTTGATAATTCCGAGATGGTTCTTAGCCAGGTTTGATAAAGATTGGTTCAGCCGCTTCCAGGATAAAATTAAAATTGACAATTTTACCAAACTTCCTATTTTGAAAGCTGTTAATTCCGAGATCGTTTTCAAGCAGATTTGATGAAAATGCCTTCAACTGTTTCGAGAATATTCCAAGGTGTCTAGAATAAAAGTAAAATAAAAAATTTTAGCAAATCACTTTGAAAGTTGGTAACTGCAAGATGGTTCTTAGCCACGTTTAATAAATAATACTCTAAACCAGGGGTGGCCAACGCAAATGATCTCGCGGGCCACTTTCGAAGCGGGCCGTATATAAAATTATGTGTTCCCATATTAGATATACACTGGTTTTCACTACCGTGGTCATTATAAAATAAATATATTTTGTATAAGTGTGATGAATCTCGTGGGCCAAAAAAAGTTCAAGGCGGGCCACATGCAGCCCGCGGGCCGCGGGTTGGACATCCCTGCTCTAAACAACTCTAAAATATTAAAAAAAAAGGTTTTAAACACAGACCAATGAATATATTATATATTATATTATATAGAATAATTATGTTAATGTATAACTGAGGCAGCCAGATACGACCAGGGTACGATCGGATAGTATTCTGTAATATTAAAATCAATGTAATAATAAATGGTATCCGTAGCAATAATTATTGTCGAAATATAATATTGATAATAAAATTTTACTTTTTTGAGAAGAAACTGCAAAATTTTGAAAGAAAAAAAATGGTATTCGCTTTATTTTCAAAATACGTATGTACACAAATTATGTCCTGCAATAAATATAGTCGTATTTACTCAAATATTGGTATTATATTATATTCCTTAAATCTCACCCGTCTCGCTCTGTGATCTGCTTCAAGAAAAATGCCTATAAACTGGCTTTACGCTTTGTGTAGTATAGTATAATATAATAGTGTTCACTGGTATGTGGTTTTAAAAATCCAGGACGAAAATGTTACAAATAAATATTCTTGGAATTTTATATTTCAAATTTTATTATAATTTAGGATATACTAATTTTGATTCGTCTTCAGAATTTTCTAAAACTTTCTATAAATTCGTATGTACTACGCTTTAAAAAGTACTTCCGAAAAATAAAGATTTTAAGATTTCACGATTTTCGTCAATGACCGTAATGGTTGAAAACGCGTTCACACATAAAAATAAATATAGTGGAATTTATGCAAAATAAGTTGTTTTCATTTATTTAAAATAAATTTTCACAAAGTAAAGCTCACAACAATTAATAACATTATTTTTTGCGTCCACACATTTTTAAGGGGTGAAACCACCCCTTCAAGAGTGTGCTTAGAAAGTTTAAAATTGACGAAATTTTATTTATATATACTATACAGAATTTTAGTAATAAATATAATATTATTTCTTATACCTACACATTTTTAAGGGGGTAAAAACACCACTTCAGCTGTCGAAAGTTTAAAAATTTCGAGATTTTATTCACCTAATATCAGC
Organism: Brachynemurus nebulosus; assembly: GCA_035578155.1. Classification (NCBI taxonomy): domain Eukaryota; kingdom Metazoa; phylum Arthropoda; class Insecta; order Neuroptera; family Myrmeleontidae; genus Brachynemurus; species Brachynemurus nebulosus. The sequence continues at coordinate 2,677,474 of JAPWDM010000003.1, forward strand.
ACATAAAAATGGATTAATAATTTTTTTTTGCTTCCATACATTTATAGTGGTTAAATATCCTTTCCAAAGTGGAAATTAGAAGCAAAAATTGACGAAATTTTGTTTACATGTACTACACTGTAGTCTAATATACACTATTTAAAAGCTATCTGTATTGCTAATTTTACACATTATTATTATATTTATTGTAAAATTGTTGTGTTTGTTGTACATGTAAACAAAATTTCGTGAGTCTTGAAATTTTTAGTTTACAACTTCGAGGGGGTGTTTCACTCCCTAGAACTGTGTGAAAGAATATATTTATAATATATTTATCGTTAGGTCTCTATGTAATGTATGTAAACACAATATCGCCAATTTTCCAATGTTTAGATACGCACTTGAAGGGGTGGTTTGAAAATTTGTGGATGCAAAAAATAATGTTATATTTATTACTAGAGTTCTGTATAGTATATGTAAGCAAAGTATCATAAATTTATAAATTTTTGAGTATACATATTAAGGGGTAGTTTCAACCCGTAAAAATTTATAGATGCAAAAATAATATTATATTTATTACTAGAGCGCTATATAGTATATATAAACAAAATATCATCAATTTATAAATTGTTAAGTACACATTTGAAGGGGTGTTTTCAACCCTTCAAAATTTGTAGATGCAAAAAATAATGTTATATTTATTATTAGAGCTGTGTATAGCATATATATAAACAAAATATCACCAATTTTTAAATTTTTAAGTACACAGTTGAGTGGTGGTTTCAACCCTTAAAAATGTGTAAATGCAAAAAATAATGTTATATTAGTTACTAGAACTTTTTAAGGTATCTGTAAATAAAATTTCATCGATTTTTAAATTTTGAGTTCCAACTTTGAGGGGATATTTCACCCCTTAAAAATGTTTTTTAGCAGCAACTGATATTTTTTATGTTATTAGGGAGCCACCCTCTATATACTGACAAAGTTTCAGATTTTTTTGAATTATCGACTTCTTTCCCTTTCCTTGTTAGTCACTTGTGGACAACATAATGAGATTTTACTGTAGCGCGGTATTTCACTATCTATCATCCATTACTCTCTAACAATTAATGGATGCTTTTTAGTTGTCGTTTATTCAAAGCTAAATAATTATTATGAAAATCAGAATAGAAACGGGGTTGAACGCTGGGGATGCGCAGAGGAGTGAGAGACGTTAGCGGAAAGTTAATGGCGTATCATATATCGTTATATTACCAATTTTACTTACGTAAATGTTTTTCTGCATTGTGGTCGCCATTACTTATCAAATTTATTTTTGGAACCAATTTTTGGAAAAATTTAAATTTTAAAAGATCGTATGGGATAAGAGGACTTGTAATATTAATTAAAACTTTTTTTTGAACTCTATATTTTAATCCAAAATAATTTTTTTTTTCAAATCGTTGATTAGCAAGCGATATAAAGGGTGGTTAGTGAATAAGTACGAAATATTTTAACAGGTGATTCTTGATGTTCTTTTATGTAAAAAAGGTTCATATCCATTCAGGTCCGAATACGTTTAGATTTCCAAGATACAGGGTGTTCAGTTTCCCGTCTTTTTTTAATTTTTTTTTTCTTTTTAAATATTTCAAAAGCATTTTGAGATATTGATACAAAATTTGGGACACGCCATTACAGGATAAATACCCGTATTCTGAAGTAAACAGAATATTTCCACTCAAACCAATGGTGTCCGTACGGCCATGTGATGACAAATTTTTGAAGAAAAACAAGGCTTGCCAATGATTTTTTCCAATTCGAAAATGTTTTTTCAGATGTCCTTTAAATTGTAGACAAAAATGACCTCTTAGTATTTTGCCGTTCATGTAGTCGTTTTTAAGATTTCACATTTATTCACTAACACCTTATATATGCGTGTCATCAAGACCTAACCTTATACGAAATTTCAAATTCCCTACATTGCATAGTTTTCGAGAAAAACCTCTGTAATCTTGTAAGGGTTCCGTTTTTCCTTTTAGAGTCCGAAATCCTAAAAACGAGTTTTTATTGCACTGTATACATAAATAAAAGAAGTATTAACTATTATTTTTTGTTGTGTTTTTTTGATAAAAGATGATATAAGAGCCTGTTGGCTTGATTCCAATATGCTCCTTATTATTACGCAGGAAACCATCATCTTAGAATAACATTAGTCGCAAGTGCTTGAATCAAACAAAATCTCTTTCATCAATGTTTTTTTTTTTTTTATCAAATTTTATTTGTATAACTTTCGCAAAAGAAAAATATTATGATTTTTGCGATATCAAAAATATTCGATCGCAAATATCTCTTGATAGTTAATACAAACATGGGGTCGTAGTTTTTGGCCGTGTACTGTACTTTGATTATGATTACGCTCATGAATGAAAGGAAATATTACCGCATGAATAAAAATAGAATATTTCACTGAAAATATTAGTTTGACGTCACCACGCGTCAGTTAAATCTTTAATTTTTGCAAAATCTCATGTTTCATTAATTTATATTACCATATTATGTATGCATGTAAAAATTTATTGTATATTTTTGGTAAGAATGAATGTACACTAAGGAAGCGTGCATAAACTACGTAGTTCCATTTTTGCCATTTTTGAACCCCTCTCCCCTCAATGTAGACTACAGGTGACTTTTGCTTTGACCCCCCGCTTCCCCCTAGTGGAACGTAGTTTTTTTCTTATTAAATCCAGAAGACAGTCAATTAAAATAATACTTTGTTTACAGTGGACATCCAATGGTACATACTCCGATTTTACGTAGTGACGTCAGCGACTTAGTGGGGTTCTTCTTTCACAGATATGTTATCGTTTATCTGTGTTACAGCATTTAATTTGTCATCGAAAAAGAGGCCAAATAGCATATCTTAATAAAATGTTCTGGAATATTCTATTCGTAAACTAGCAAAGATATCCAAACACAAACGTCGCCATTCAATTGGTCACCTAAAAAGAGACCAAATAGCACATTTTGGTAAATGTTCTAGAATATTCTAATTGTCAAGTAGCAAAGATATTGAAAGATTGATTGCACCATTTGACTGTCCAACCAAAATTAAACAAGTATAAACTAAATGTTCCATTTTGGCCAACATACTAGAATGATCTGTTCGTCAGCCAGAATAGAATATTCTAGAACATTTATCAAAATGTGATATTTCGTCTTTTTTTTGATGACCAGTTATATGGTATAACCGGATTTTCGATATCTATGTTAGTTGACGAATAGAGCACTCTAGAATTTTTGTCAAATTGCTATGCTTAATTTAATTTTTAGGAACCAATTCAATAGTGAAGTCTGTTTTTTGATAACTCTGCTAGTTGACGAATAGAATATTCTAGAATTTTTGTCAGCTTCGGCTATTTGATGTCTTTTACGCTGATGAATCCGATAGTGAGGGTGGTTATTCAATATCTTTGGTAGTTTTCTAAGAATCGCACTTATATTCATTAATAAATATAACATTCAATTCCGTTTATCTATAGAACTGAATTTTAGGTCTAAGTTGTTTCTTAGTGAGTTTTGTTTTACAAAATAATCCAGATAAATAATATTTACCAATCCCCACATAAAAGTTAGCCGACACCCCTGATCTTCCGATTTTACGTACTTCCCCTTAAATTTGCACCGACCACTACATACCATTGGATTTCTGGTATATTATAAAATATGAAAATTGAAGCATTTGTTTTATAGTTTATTAAAATATTGCTTCAAGAATTACATCCCCTTATAGTTTAATGTAAAAACCGTGTGACTACACGGAGAGAAAAATCATATAATTTTTGTAGATAAAATTTCAGAAAAATTACCATGCTCTCTTATAATGCGTGCGCGATGGACGACCAAAGTAAAAAATATAGCATGGTAAAATTTAATGTGCTAACACAACTTCTATCACACTCTTATGCATACATGTTATAGTTTAATTCTTGTTGTCGTACTCTTTCATTTGCGCATCTGACCCGCAACCTTATGTTGCTTGGGCTGTATCTGCAAAAACTTCGAAGACGCCCGATCTTTTCCGACGTTCGACTCTTTATGATGCATACAAAAATGATTGGCAACAATATATTCTAATACAGAAGATAGTGATGTAACAAAATGATGAAACAAACGATGATCATCCATCCTGTAAGACATTCTAATGAACACTGCTTCGACACCACACAACACTACACCAGCAGTGACGAGCTACTTGCAACACCACCAGTCTGGCTATGTGATCTTCATATATGATTGTGTTGATACCTCCTGCAGCTTGCCTCGCTATGTGACAGCGTTGATACCTTCTCTTTCTTTCTTTCTACTATTAGCTTCTTTTCTTCTTTTCTACTTTTCTTCTATCTTAAGACAGCATGGTAATTTTTGTAAGAAAAACAATTAAAAAATATTTTTCTGTCGGCAATGGAACTTTTTACTGTGCTGTTTTACAAATTTTACGGAGCTAATATTACGGAAAGAACATTCTATCCTTTAAATTTCCTATGATTATTATATATATGATTTATAATTTTTATATTTTTACCGTACAAAATTGAATATGTTCGCCTTTTACACGTCGATTGTAGGGCTGAGCACACTAATTTTTATATGAATTTTCTCTCTGTGTACATGGTAGCCATAATTCGCCTGAAGAAGTTTTGTCACATTTCAGTATACTACCAGCACATAAGTAAGTCAGGATTATTCATGAGCTTTCACATTAAAATTCATTCTTGTTTTAACTGTTCTAAATAAAATTACGTAGCTTGACTATAAGTCCCCCCTCCCTCATGTAGTCTAGTCTACTCCCTCCAACTAGGCTACGTAGTTTATGGACGTTCTCTATAACTAAAATTAGATAGTTACCAGTGTTTACCGTAGTTACTGGTTCGATGATTCGTTGGATAATGGTTCGATAAATCAGTAAATCGTATTTGTGTTTTTTCGAATGTTCACAATTTTGGAAATTTTTCTGTTTTGCACAGTAATTTATCAGTTTCTGCCAATCTAATTGGAATCGGTAAAAAGTTAATCGATTTTACACTTTCCATGAAAGTTAGAAATATCTGGAAATTTGTTTTATTTTTAGGGGTCCGTATTTTAAAAGGAAAAGATCCCTTATAAGATGACTCTCGTGTCTGTCTGTCAAAGAGATTTTTCTCAAAAACTATATAACGTGGGAATTTGAACATTTGAACAGAGGGTCAGCTATGCCAGAAAAAAGTTTTAATTAATATGTATATCGTATGCATGAGGTACCGTTTGGCAGAACTACACTTAAGAATTCTAAAAATATTTGTGCAATGGTTTTCCCTTCCCCTGGCCACTTGATTTAGTTATCTATTTTTAATTTTTGTATCTTTTTTTGAATAAAAATTTCGATTCGAAATCGTGGTTGAAATCAATGTTTTAAATTTGTTTGTCTTTGAATTGACAAACCCTTCCATTTGTTTTAGATGTAGAATCTTCTCGAGCTATTACAATAAGAAAAGGAAAATTGAAAAAAAAATATTTTACCGAAGTGAGACTCGAACCCATGATCTTCACAAAAACGAAACCAATGACTAATGCCACTCAGCTAGGGTTGCCAGATCTTAAAACCGAAAAGCCGGACACAACAGTCAGTTTAGCCGGACATTTTGGTAAAAAACCGGACACCCTTAATTTTTTAGTCTTAGTATAACATGACTATTTTTTTAGAAGTAAAACCAGGCTTTTTTTATCAATTACCATAAAATTTTCTTAAATTCTAATGAAACAACAATAAAATTGATTGCATAAGTTTTCTTTATTATTAATCATTCAATATTCATTACAATATTAATTTCAGTAGTTGCATGGCAATAATAAGCAGTAACTACTATTGCAATTTGCAATGAAAAACCAAATTAAACAAAACACTAATGAACTAAATAAACTTTAAATTAATTTTAACATAAAATCTATATATATATATATATATATATATATATATATATATATATATATATATATATATATATATATATATATATATATATCTCCCTATTTCCCTTGGTCACGCCATAACTTGAGAACGGCTTCACCGATTTCATTCAACTTTTTTTTTTAATTTTTTAATTCTTTGTAGAAGGTTCCTACAGAGAGAAAAAGTAAGAAAATTGGAAAATTTAAGAAAACTTAACGACTATTTTAATTTCGCGCGTTTGTTGAATGTGAAGTTAGAAGACAGCTGTTTATTTTTTCTTTATTTTTAATAGCTAGAAAAAAAAAAGAAAAATAGCACATCAAAATTTTTTAGAATTTTCCATGTGCATCTTTATACATAATTTATTTTTTTAACAAAGGAATTGCTTATAATTTTTTTAAAAATTGTCAGATGTCTGTTACATTTACACTCACTGCATTTGACAGTTCACACGCCGCAAATGTCGTTTAACAGCTTCATTGATCGCCATCTGTCAATGCTGGCGTTCGCCAGAAAATTTTGTTAGCCCAACTTTACGTAACGGAGCTTATACCGTTACAAACCAGAGGGCTTGCATTCAAAAAATAAACATGCATTTGACATTAAAACAACAATTTTTATCATGGTGACTGATTTTTTAATTCTATAGTCTTCGAATGTGGCTGTACTTCAGAAGTTAAATATTTATACCGTGAAAAATCATGAAAAATATTTAAAGTACATTAACTTATTGAATTAGACTCTTCTGGTTTGTAACGGTACAAACTCCTTTAACTAACGTTAGGCTAACAAAACAAAAAATTCATTTATTTATTTGCATTTCTTAGTGCACACTGCACAGTCGATTCGATCGGAACATTTATCCAGTTTTCAGTTTGTTCAGGAACATAAACCAATCACGTCTTTGTAATGGCACCCGGCTTGCGATGAATAAATTAATGAACAGCGTCATTGAAGCCATAAGTTTGAAAGGGATTACAAAGACGATTACTATGATTTCGAACATGCCATTAAACTTTAAACGGTTACAATTTGCAGTGCGGCTTGCATTTGCAATGTCGATAAATAAATGGCAAGGGCAATCATTAAGTGTTTGTGGCATCAATCTTGAAAATTAATTTTTTTCACATGGCCAATTGTATGTCGCCTGTTCCCGTGTCGAAAAGCCATTTATTTATTTACGCGCCAGAAAACAAAACTAACAATGTTGTGTATCAAAAAGCATTACAATAAACACTGTTTTTGAACTAATTTTTTTTTTATCTTATTTATTCCAGTTCGAATTGAATATTCATAGCTAAGACAGGACAACGTCTGTCGGGTCAGCTAGTAATTAATATTTTTCACTAGCAGACATCTGCTTTAAAAGCTCATTTTCTTTTAAAATTGAGTTGTAAAACTCTTTACAAGTCAAATTTTTAAAATTAAATTGTACAACCAACATTTTGTCTATAGTATCGACATTTAATTTGTTGCGTTCTTTTGACCAATGTGGACCTACTAAAGAAAAAACTCTTTCAATATTTGCATTATGACCCGTAATGGGAAAATAATATTGACAAATAGTAAAGAATTCTGAAAAGCAGTCTGAATTACAAAAAAAAAAGAATTAAAAAGGATTCATGAATCAAATCACGGGCGGGCAATGTAAAAAGGAAAAAAAAATGGTCAAATTTAAAAAGCCTAGCAAAAGCCGGACAGGCCGGACACTGTCTAATTTGGCCGGACACGCAACCAAAAAGCCTGACTGTGTCCGGCTTTATCCGGACGTCTGGCAACCCTACACCCAGCTATGTTAATTCATTTATTAGCACAGAATAGGAAATTGTAATAGCATGTTCGACGCCAAAATAACCTACTTATTCATTCTGCTTGCTGGTTGCCCTGTTTCGGTGGGAACGAGCTATAACAGAGGATACGAACGAAGTTTGTGGTAGTTTACGTTTCACTTGGACGATTCACATTAACAGCAAACTATTCAAGTATAATGAAGAGGAACAAACAACTGCTGAGTTTTACAGCAACACAACCGACAGAATAATCACACCGTTTGCTTGACTGCTTGGCCATGATGGTGTTTTGTGCTTTGAACTTTGAAGTGCACTTGTATTTACGTTATATATATAAAGTTTTGGATGTAGCAGTATAAGAAATTTCATTTTATTTTATATTATTTTCTATGAAATAAATTAATAACTTTACAGAATAAATGCATCTGTAAGCGAGCACTTTTCATTCAGTGGTAAAGTACTTTTTGAAGTAAAAATTTTTGCAAGACGCCGACGCCTGCGCGCTTTGATTATTTGATGAGTAAACGTTACGGATTGGTATGTGTGGAATGTGATTACTCTCTTGAATATCGTGTGAACAACACATCCCTCTTATAAAACAGAAAGATACGGGACATTACTTCTTGGCTAAAATAGTTTAGCTACATAATAATATATACTTACTAGTTTACAAAAACAAAATTCTGAGTATGCTTAAGGTACCATCACAGTGTGACCGACCGAAAAATAGTCGATTTTTTCCGTATGGATAGGATGGGGGAATGGGGATGAATTTTTTTTTACAATTAATACCACTATTTAACAATAGAAAAATATTTTTTTATTCATTTTTATTTATTTTTTATAATTATTATAATTTTTTGAAAAAAGTGTCTTTAAAATAGAGCGGCTATTGGTACCCGCGATTGCGGCCGCAATTTTCATCCGAAAAAAAAATCAAATAGATTTTATCAATCTGTAAGTAAGCCGCTATGTTCCTATGGAGGTATTTTCTTTCTTTTTTTTTGAAATTTGAAAAAATGGCGGCGGTTTGAATAAAATATACAAAATTTATTCCTTTTTTTTAACAGTTTTCCATGTGAAAAAATAGGAAGATTTCAAAAAAAAGCTTCCATAGGTACATAGAGAATAAAATAAAAAAATATTCTGTCAAAATTTCAAACTTATAGCTTAGAAACTTTCCCTCTGAAAGTGGGTACCTACCGTTTTTAAGAAGGCCATTTCGAGACATACACGTTTAAAGTTTGTCTCAAAATTGTTTCAAATCACTGTTTCAACAAAAATGTGATACTTTGGTGATAACAATTGATCTTATACGTTCACTGGTTGTGGAAAGAGTGAATGTAAAGTGGTATAACATCCGGCCAAAAGGCGCCAATCGGTCCACAGAGTTTTGTATTTAGACTGAATTCATTGATGCGTGGTCGTAGCGACCATAATATTTCTAATTTCAATTTAAAATTTTGAGAAAACATGCATAACTGTATTATGTACTTTAAGATAGACCAAGAAAAAAAATCGATGCAGAATTTAAAATGAAATATGAAATTTAAATACTATTTTTTGATTAAACAACGGCTTCAATGCTAAAAATTGATAAAAATAAATAATTTGACAAGTATTCTTATAAATGTTTGATTTTAGTCTACGTATTCATTCTAAAATATCATATTTGTCAATAGTTTTTCCTCTCTCAAAAAAATGTTATAATTTTTTTTTTTTTATATATCAATTGTGCTTATAGAATACTACAAATACAAAATTTATACATGTATCTTACCTATTACTTTCATTAATTTCAACTTTTCACAGTGACGCCGGCATTTGGTAAAAAAAATAGTATTGGAATTTTTTATTCCTTTTTAATTTTTAGAACATTCGTGATCGCTTTTTGTTAAAAATTAGGGTTAAGTTCCTGCTCTAAAATATTTGATATGTATCAATTAACTGTGTATTAAATATGATTTCAGTTGTTTTAAGTTTAAAATTTATCTTAATTTATTTTAGTTTCTATAGATTTGCAGTATTTTAATTGTCTGACGAGGACAGAAAGTAATTGATAGGTAATAACAATTTTAGTATGTAAAAAGTATACTTAAGGTTGGGCGGGGTAAAAAAAAGACACTGCTCGAGCGGGGTAAAAAAAAGACATACTTATATTAAACTCAACAGTGTTAAATTCAAAAAATTAAAAATATTACAACAGAATACATTAGTATTTTAAGCTGCCAAAAAATTATTTTTTGGAACGGGCTTTATAACATAAAAAAATTTTCTCCCAAACCTCTGTTATTCATGAGAGAAAAACTTTCATTTCGCGACGATAAACTTTTTCAGTAAGTAAAAAATCTGATAAGATAGAGTGCTGTATTTTTTTCTTGTTATTCTACATGCTTTAGTAATGTAAAGTACAAAGTTTTATTTACATGGTCCAACTGCTTGTAATTTTTTTTTATATGTTAAAAAAAAAAATAAAAAAGTGGGGTAAAAAAAAGACAAAACAAGGGGTTAAATTTTAGAAAATATAAAAATTATTGACAAGGATTTTCATTTTAAAACTAGATAATGGCATGTTTATGTATATTTTATGGATTAAAAAAATACTGATTCTTCAATAAAACAATTTTTTTGTTAGTGAGCAGACGGTTTTCATGGATATCAGTCTCAGCTCATTCGGAAATTTGTATTTTTGACCCATGAAAATTTATTTGTTTTTATAATGGATAACTATGGTTTCCTGCACACATTTTAGTATTTTTAACTCATTCATAGATTATTTTGATATATTTTTTTACTTTATGTAAGGTGGTGTAAAAAAAGACAGCCTCAAATTAACATATTTGGTTTTTTAATGAGCTACAGTAAATTTTGTGTTAGTTGTACGTTTGTGAAATAAAAATTATTTTAATATTTAAAGTCCAAAGAAATTTCCTGTATGTCAAGCTTTTGCATCAGTTAACTTTTTCTGACTTTTCTTACTGCTTAATCTTAGCTAAAGTTTTTGGTAAAATACGTAAAATTTAAATATATCTATAAAAAATTTTGTAGTAGATTTGTGAAATAAAAAGTGTTGTACTGCTAATTACCCAAACTGTCTATTTTTTACCCTTCCAATCATGTACTTGCAGTATCCTATTAGTTAGAGGTCTGTCTTTTATTTAGCCTCCACTGTCTTTTTTTTTTACCCCACTTGACGGGTAAAAAAAGACAAAGTTTTTATTTTTTTATAGATTTATGCCATTAGCTTGAATGAAAAAACATGCACATTTTTAAAATACAAACAATTTAACATCACACAGTATTTTTTTGTTTAAAAATTCAAATATTTTCTACATGAAGAATGAAAAGATTTGATTTTGTCTTTTTTTTTACCCCGCCCAACCCTATTTTTATTATTATTAAAGAGAGAAATCATTAAAATTAAGATTTCTTGGTAGTGACGTGCTATTGCATCCTTCGTATATGTATCGAACTGAAGCTGATATAAGTTTAAATAATACAAATTATGATATTATAGCTAAAAAGCATTAACACTCTCAACCATTCTAGATTTCGTAATACTCTCTCCTTATAAATTTTGTTACATTCTCACGCAGAATTACCTTTGCTACAGAAGTTTTGAAATTCAAAAAGATTACATCATCCAACGGTTCCTGCCCTTATCCTGTTGATTACGTAATCGCCAACGTAAAATTCATCGACTTACTTGATCGTATTGCTTGTAACGTTGTGGTTTCTTTGTATAACTGCGGAAAGTATTTAACTTTTGTTATACCCGGTTGTGTCACTTGATTACTTTTCGCAATTGTTAAACTTTGTCGAAATAAAATGTGGAACGAAAAAAAGAAATGTATAGCATCTGTGTGAACAACCAGTTAAAAAAAATTGTTCTAAAAACAAGTACCGCCGTATTTTTCGACAAAGTTTTTGATAGCCGGGCCATATTGTAGTTGTTCCGGCTTTTTTTTTAACGTATTGATCGATCTGAGGCATAGAATGTTTTCGATATTGTTTGTGTGTTTATTTTAATATGATTTTGATTGGTTTTTGTTGTCCAAGTTTCTAGGTCATTCAACATAATAGTGTAATTCTTAAGTACAGTCACGTTAACAGTATGTGGTCAACATTTAATTTTTTTAAATTTTTTTTTTTTTTTTTTTTGAATTAAAATGAATTTTTATGTCGACACTATTAGAGTTATGTTTTAATTTTATATTATAAAAGAGTTACATGTTTGTAAAGTTCTGTAATTTGATGTTATAGGCAGCGTGCGAAGTATATGGTGGGGATAATTAAATCGATTGCAGCGTGACTAGTGGAGAAAACAAGCATTAATACGGGCTCATATCTGTTTATAGTATAATAAAAAATATTAAATAAAAATATTTACATTGATTCACTTTGATTATAAACGCAGTTGCAACTAATATGTCATTCCTTATTTATCTGTCAACAGTATTAACGTCTACACGTCAATCCATAAATACAGAATTAAAAATATTTGATGTATTTTAACTCACATAGTCACATGAAATAATGTTTCATAAGGAGTTAAAGTTATTGATGTTTGTCTTATGACTCTACACTAAACTAAATAACTTATGCCAGCATTTCTTAATTGTCGAATTTCCCTGACGTACTTCACCGGCACCAGCAACTTTTTCCTCTGCATAGTCCGAGATTGGAAGGAAATACTGTCTTGATAGTTATGTCCATATTAACGTCGAAAATTGTTTAATTACTTTTTTAATATAACTGTTATACTTCATCCAGTATTTTATTGTTCAAACTGAACAAATCAAATTGTTCAAATTTATTTATAAAAAAAATTAATTGTAAATAGCAAACATTTGTATTCAGATTTTATGGTTTGTTTAAAAATATTTTAAATTTATTTATTTCCACGGTTACCATTATCTATATTCGTTAGTGAGCCCGGAAAAATGTATATTATAGATGTCGTTGCCATCACACACGCAGCCTTATTAGAGAAATTGTAGACAGAGAAATTGACGGGCTGAAACTAGAGAATTTCGTTAAATGCTTCACTAAAATGCACCAAAAATGCGTCATACCATTATTAACAATTTGTTGCAATATTCACACTGCAAAACTCAACAAATAACGTATGTATATGTTGTACCTCTAACATTACGAAACTTACGAAATTCACTTTACGAAATTTGATAAAAACGTTGGAAGTCCAAAAATCTTGGATGAGTTTTTCAGCCAAATATGTCCGATGCCAGGAACTTAAAAAATTTGTTTTTTGAAAAAATTTGTCAAAATTCAAAAGTCTTTCAAAATTTTTTACACTATGACAAAGAACGGTAAAAATCATCGAGAAAAACTGATTTTTGAAAACGAAAATTCGCTATTGTTTGCAGGAAGCTGCGACAGAGGTATTTATTTTTCTTCATCGGTGTTCTAATGGCAACTAAATGTAGAATTTGCAATATAAGAACTACAATAGTATTGAAGAAATTTCGTTTAGATAATACAAATAAACTTCTTTTTATGCGGTGAACCGAGACCGTATAAAAAAAGTCGCTAAAAAACGGCTATCTATAATAATATCTTTTTATGTGGTCCCGGTGGATCGGGACCACATAAAAAAAGTTTCGTAGAAAATAATAGAACTCAAAACCTCACGATTGCGCTGGCAATTGTTTTTCTAAACAAGATAAAGATTTAATTTTCACATGGGAAAATTTTTAAGTATGTATTTAATTTCATTTTTATAATGAAAATTTAACTATGTGTATATCGAGTCCCATAAGAATATTGTAGTTTTTTCACTTTTGCCATGGAATAAAAGTTAGGACAAATTTTTACAGCGAAAAAAATGGTACAGAACATTTCATTGGTCATTTCATTGTAGGTAAACACGATAAAAATGAAACAAAAATTCGTATTGGTAAATTTAACTAATTTCAGAACCATGGTAACAATGTACCTACTAAACTAATAATATAAATTATACTAATTTAATTTATTCGTTAAATTGTTTTATCGGATTACACTTGAGTTTTATATTTTTTCTGAATAAATTTGTATTTTCTACAACTCAAATTTCTTGCCTAAAAGCAATTTAACTCGAAGAGTTAGCTGTCAGCTAACAAAAACACTTCAGCTTCGCTGTCGCGTTTTTGTTAGTTGACAGTTGTTTTCGTTAAATTGGTAGGCAACAAATTTTCGTTAGACAAGCCCAAATTTATTCGAAAAAATACAAACCTCTCGTGTAATAATAAGTAAGTGAAAATTAAATTCAAGAAACTTCCCGATGCAATAATTTATATTCTTATGTAATGTGATAATAAAATGCGTCAATAATAGTCAAAAGCGAATCTTACCGTAAATTAATGTTCCGATTTCTTACTTTGTCTTACTTTTTAAGTATTCATATTAAGCACTTTTATGGGTATTTTTTTAAAAACCGCATGAAAAAAAAATCGAACAAAAAAAAGTTTTTCTGTATAAATTTGGTAGTGTTAAGGTCTATTGAGCCAGAAACGATTTAAAATCTGAATCACCTAAAATCTGGTTTTCCGAAGTAGTACCTACAATTTGGGCAGTGAATTATCAGATTTACATACGTAGATGGAAACAATAACAAATTTTTGTCGTATTTTCTTAGGTAATATTTGTTTTTTGTTTGTGTTACATGATCGTGAGTAAGTAAACTAGAGAAATAGCTAATGTTGGTTAAATATTGTACCTATGAGATTTGAGCTATAACATCTCATGATTTACTATTTTTGTTGATTGCGGAGTCTACAGTTTCTTAATTACTTTTTTTACTCAATCTTGTTTTTGGTCTAATCAAAGATAATTAATTTCACTTGTTTTTTTTTTTTTTCTTTTTAACAAATTGTAACAACGCAAAAAAGATAACGCAAAATTTTTATACCATCTCGATAAAAGATAATTAGATTATCGAAAAAAATAATAAAACTTTTGTATTTTAATAAATCAGTGGCGTCTCAAAAACTTTTGATTAAGTATATCATATCAAATATTTTTTTCACCGCAGTATTAATAATATTTACTGGTGTGAGAAAGTAGTTCCACGACTGGTATTAAAGTGAGCTCTTTTGGGGAGAGAGGCGGGGGTGTGTTAGACGAGGGAGGCGGTGTTTTATAAATCGGAAATTGAAATTTTAGTTTATATATGTCAAGCAGCGGCGTGTGTTGACGCTCACTCACGATCGGATCGTTTTGATTATATTCAACGTTTTATGAATGGAAATTATTAATACGCATATTTATTGTGAGCTTGTGCGCATGTACAGTAACCGAATGGTGGGTACGGACTGTATCACAACACTTCGAGTGTTCTACTATAATTTCCTATGATATATATATATATATATATATATATATATATATATATATATATATATATATATATATATATATATATATGAGCAATTCCATGTACAAACCGATCACCCAAAAATGGCATGTTCTCCAAATTTAATTTCCCTGTGTATATAATAAGTTTAAGTGGTGTTAAGCTATGTACTCGAATATTATTGAATTATCTTCTACTTTGTCGGAGTTATAATTATCCAAAGTTGCGTTCAAGGTCACAAAATGGGGATTCCCCAAAATATTTTATTAATTTTTTCAGTCTAAGAATAATTAAAAAATGATTACATGTGGCATTGAATGTACTGTATATACACTTTCAATCAGACCGATTTCCATTCCAATACATGCAGATATATTGAAGTAATTGGAAGTTTTATTTTTTTCTTTAATCGCTTATACTGAAAATACCTTATCTTCGATTTTTGATTCTCTTTTTTTAAATTAAAGTACTCAGTCCCCTCTATAACGTGGTACTCGATTTTCTTTGTTTTTTTGAGTTTTACGGATTTTACGGGGTTTAGTTTGAAAAATACGTGAATTTTTTAACTAACTAATAAATTCAACTATTAATTGTAACATTACCCCACCTTTGATTTTGGATTTTCTTTCTTCAAATTAAAGTACTCAGTCCTCTCTTTAACGTGGTATTCGATTTTCTTTGTTTTTTTTGGGTTTTATGGATTTTACAGGGCTCAGTTTTAAAAAATACCAGAATTTTTTAATTAATTGATAAAATAAAGTATTAATTTGAATATTACCCCACCTTTGATTTTGGATTTTCTTTTTTCAAATTAAAGTACTCAGTCTTCTCTTTAATGTGGTACTCGATTTGTTTGTTTTTTTGAGTTTTACGGATTTTACGGGGTTCAGTTTAAAAAAAATACGTGAATCTTGTAACTAATTTTTAAAATAAAGTATTAATTTTAATATTGTTTCATCTTTGTTTTTCTTTATTTATATTTTAAATTGGAGTTTCGAGTCCCCTTTAAAACGTGTTATTCAATTTTCTTAGTTTTTTTTTTTTGAGTTTTACGAATTTTACGATACTAAATTTTAAAGAAACACGTCATTTTTTTACTAATTGATAAAATAAGGTATTAATTTCAATATTACCTTAACTTTGATAAACTCAGAAAAACTAAGAAAATCGAGTAACATGTTATAAAGGGGACTCTAAACTTCAATTTAAAAGATAAATAAGGAAAATCGAAGATAAAACAATATTAAAATTAATACTTTATTTTAAAAATTTTTTTAAAACTGAGCCCCGTAAAATCCGTAAAACTCAAAAAAAAAAAAAAACAAAAAAACAAATAAAGTCGAGTACCACGTTAAAGAGGGGACTTAGTACTTTAATTTGAAGAAATAAAATCGAAAATCAAAGGTGGGGTAATGTTATAATTATTACTTTATTTTAACAATTAGT
This sequence comes from Brachynemurus nebulosus, assembly GCA_035578155.1. Classification (NCBI taxonomy): domain Eukaryota; kingdom Metazoa; phylum Arthropoda; class Insecta; order Neuroptera; family Myrmeleontidae; genus Brachynemurus; species Brachynemurus nebulosus. The sequence goes on from JAPWDM010000003.1 coordinate 2,694,008, forward strand.
TAAAAAAAACACGTATTTTTTTAAAACTGAGATCCGTAAAATTGGCGAAACTCAAAAAAACAAAGAAAATCGATTATCACGTTAAAAAGGGGACTGAGTATTTTAATTTGATGAAAGAAAATCTAAAATCAAAGGTGGGGTAATGTTACAATTAATACTTGATTTTATCAGTTACTTAAAAAATTCACGTATTTTCCAAACTAAGCCCCGTAAAATCCGTAAAACTCAAAAAAACAAAGAAAATCGAGTACCACGTTATAGAAAGGACTGAGTACTTTAATTTGAAAAAAGAAAATCGAAAATCAAAGGTGGGGTAATATTCAAATTAATACTTTATTTTATCAATTAATTAAAAAATTCTGGTATTTTTTAACACTGAGCCCAGTAAAATCCGTAAACCCCCCCCCCCAAAAAAAAAACAAAGAAAATCGAATACCACGTTAAAGAGAGGACTGAGTACTTTAATTTGTAGAAAGAAAATCCAAAATCAAAGATGGGGTAATGTTACAATTAATAGTTGATTTTATTAGTTAGTTAAAAAATTCACGTATTTTTCAAACTAAACCCCGTAAAATCCGTAAAACTCAAAAAAACAAAGAAAATCGAGTACCACGTTATAGAGGGGACTGAGTACTTTAATCTAAATAAAGAAATTCAAAAATCGAAGATAAGGTATTTTCAGTATAAGCGATTAAAGAAAAAAATAAAACTTCCAATTACTTCAATATATCTGCATGTATTGGAATGGAAATCGGTCTGATTGAAAGTGTATGTAAAGTACATTCAATGCCACATGTAATCATTGTTTAGTTATTCTTAGACTCTGAAAAAATTAATAAAATATTTTGGGGAATCCCCATTTTGTGACCTTGAACGCAATTTTGGATAATTATAACTCCGACAAAGTAGAAGATAATTCAATAATATTCGAGTACATAGCTCAACACCACTTAAACTTATTATATACACAAGGAAATTAAATTTGGAGAACATGCCATTTTTGGGTGATCGGTTTATACATGGAATTGTTCATATATATATATATATATATATATATATATATATATATATATATATATATATATATATATATATATATATATATATATATATATATATATATATATATATATATATATATATATATATATATATATACATATTAAATAATATTGCGAGCATACGTTTAATTAGAAATTGTTATAGAAAAAATTATAACAAGTAGTGTATGGTTACGATCTGAATTATTGATGTAATTAATAAACAAAGAATATCGGCATACCAGATACTCCAGAGCTAATCAGACATTTCAATTAATATCCTCTGTCACAGCACCTTGCCTTACATAGCGAATTTCCATTTGAAAAAATTAATTTTTCTCGGACACCAGTTTATATAAATTAACTAGCTGACCCGGCCACGCGTTACTATGGCTCAGTAGTTATAATTGATTGAATTAATTTTTTCTTATCATTTCAAACGATACACTGCACAATTATAACACAGTACACAGTATAATTATAAAAAATCATTGACATCGTAAACATAAACAAATATGACGTGGAATAGAATGTATAATCTAGAAATCGAAACACAGCGCCATCTACCGAGTGTCTACACAACCTAGATGTCAAACGATGTTAGATTAAATTATAGGTAAAATTTATAGGTCAATCATATATTCCAAAATTCTGTGCAAAATCAATTATTTATAGCACTTGACCCTGCTCGCCCAATGACTCTAAAATAACAATCTTCATATTTTATTAGCATGGCTAATTTCCGCACCGTAAGAACTTAGTATGCGTACCTATTCCAACAGTTTTGGAATTGTTTCTATTTTAGGCCCTTCAAGTCACCAAGGCCCTCGGAAACCATTTTAACGTCACTTTCATCTTTCACAGAGATCTCAACAGTACTTGAGTAGAAATTGTCAAATTTCTTCAGCTTTTTAATTTGCGTCCTATTTGGTGTAACTGACGGACAATGAGACCACACGTCCATTTAAATTTGATATTCTGAAATTTTGTACTTCGCTCGCTCGACGATTCTAAAGTATTATTCATATTTTCATATTTTTGGGTCATGTTCATATTTCGTATATCTAATTTTCATATCTATGGAATTTGCTGAAAACAGCAGAAGTGCCAATTGATGATAATTGGACAATCCAGTTGTTTATTTCTTTATTGGATACAAATAGTATTTTGCACAGTACATAGATAAGTAATTTCATAGTAGTCGTAGGTAAAAATATTGGTGGTATCTATAGAAATACTTATTAATACTTACAAAAATTCCAAAATTATTTTTCTCCAAATGCTTAGCAACAAATTAATTTGCGTGATTTTTTTATAAATTTTTCCACGGATAAACAACGTTATGGTTTGGCACCCCTCAGATATAAACGCTCGATCGCCTCCAATGAAATAAATAATAATAGCAAATTCTTACTGCTTATGTATCACACGTTTTTGAACTTTGCCATTTTGATACACAAACGGCACCACTGACATCTACCAAACGAAACTCAAAACAATTAAATTATACAAGTACATTTAAAAGAAGGTGAGATAGGTAAGGTAAAACATACATATACGAGTACATATATATAAGTAGCGGTAGAAATATTTTATATAATGAGTAGTACTTAACGTCAGAAATACCACCAACTGAGAAATTATTTAATTTGATTGTCAAAAATAGAAGAGAACACGTTTCATTTTCACGAAAATTTCAACGCACACAATAATACAGGATTCCTTTTTCCCATCAAAACAAAAAGTATTTATTTACCATTTAAGATGGTAGTACCGAACCATTAAAAAGTTTATGCGTAAAATGACTAATTTACCCTGTCTCTGTGAGTGCCCCCCCTAATTTCGTCCCACTTTTTTCTCCCACGTGAAACAAATGATAATCAATCAAAATTTCCTCTAATGGTCTGTGTACGACGCTATTGCTACGTATAATTAGGGATATTAATGTTTCTTATAAAATATTAAATTTTTGGAGGAGTTTGAAGGATATTTATTCTTTTATTAAATTTTTGAAGAATACTTAAACAGTATCATTTATTATCTACGTATGTATTACATAAGGCTATGTTCGAACTATTAAATTGTGGAATTAATCATAGGATTAATAATTGTGATCAATATTTTATAATTATAGTCCGGATAAAATAATTTTTCACAGGACCGGCTTAACGATTTCAGTGTAATACTGTTAGACTGTTTGTATTTATGTATGAGTCTGCTAGAGCAAATAATGTTCCTTTACATACATATATACATACATAAACTGATTAACTTAAATCGAATTAACATAATATGTTTTAGAAAATATTACTAATTTTTCCTTAAAAAATGTTCATACAAAACTAGTATATCTTGCCAACAAACTATACACAAATAAAAGTATACATATTAAGAAAAAAAAATGTAACGTTAATAATGTGTTATCTAATAAAATATTATGTAGTTATTTATTTCATTTTTGCTAATATTTTTTTTGTATATACTTTTGAGCATTGAATAAATAGTGGGAATGCACTTATATACACAATCTATATGAAAATGAAAAGTGACTAAAGTGTTGACGAATATGGATGGTTAAACAAGAGGGGATTTAAAATTTTTCTAGATTAACTGATGTTATATTTGTTAGTATAAATATTTTTAGAACATTTATTAATAAATACTCTCCAATTACAACAAAAATCACATAAAAATTAAAAAATATTCATTACCATCGATAGTTTGTAGGTATTCTGTGTTTGTAGATTATAAAAAGGTGTTAATCAATATGACGATTTTGCTTCAAAAAAATAATATCTAAAAAACTATTGTATGGTCCATACAAATATTCTAATATCAATAGTATCTGTGGTTAAATACAAATAATGCATACGTACATATTTATACGTACATACGACACGTACGATGTCATCAAAATGATGTTTTGTTTATGCTTTTGAATGAAATGGACAACTAGATTAAATATTGCTTGATTTACATTGCATGTGTATGTACCTATGTAGAAAACTAAAAATTTTAAAAAATTGTAAGCAAGGTACATATATTAAATTTTAAAAAGTTAAAAAGAGATAAGGAGTTTGTTTGTCAATTGATACTCAAAGAAAGCTGTCTGTGGGAACGGAAGTAATAAATTTTGTTTTATATGTAACTGCGAGCTAGTTAGACAAATAAATATTGCAAAACTTTAATTCAATAAAATTTGGGGCCCCTTTTTATTTTTGATATAAATCTCACATAATAAAATTTTTCTAAAAAGTTTTTGCTTCTCTATGTTGAATTTCAATAAATTTTCTGGATTCTGTTATTTCTGTTGCAGCAGACTCATACATAAATACAAACAGTCTAACAGTATTACACTGAAATCGTTAAGCCGGTCCTGTGAAAAATTATTTCATCCGGTCTATATTTATAATCCTCTGGTAGGAATATTTATCATTTTTGTGTCAAAGAGCAAATTTACTACTAATAACCAAAATCCGAAATTGAGAATATTTTAAATTTTTTGTTTAAGATGGTATTCTATAGTTTAGAGCTGTGAATTTTGAGCCCTTTAAAAGTCATAGATAATATAGTTTTGAATTTTCTCACATTTGGACTAGTGAGAAATATCTACTAAATCTTCGTTCATACTAAATTTGGAGGCAATCGACTGAATTTCTTGTTGGTCAGGTCGAAAAAAGTAATTAAAAAAAAAAAACACGTTTAAAGTTTTGAGCGACATTTCAGACAGCTGCTACGTTGTTCGAAGATTGAAGTTAATAATACCCCTGTCACAGCATCCTGCATAACATAGCGAATTTCCGTTTATAAAAATTAGTTTTTCTCGGAAACTAGTTGACATACAAAAATTTATATATATATATATATATATATATATATATATATATATATATATATATATATATATATATATATAAATTTTAGTGAATATTATTTTCGGTTTCTAGGGACCTCAAAACAAATTTCTGCCATAGTCCCGGCCTCAAGTCGCGTCATGACAGTGGCTGTAACAGCGGAATTCCATTCTGGAAATTCGCTAATAAGTCAAACACTGATCTAAACTAATTATATATTGACACCACAGAGTACCAGAGACAACATATCTATCTCTATACTACTGAAACCAGTGTAACCAGTAAAGGGTAGAAAAAATGTTATATACGCGCACTGGGTTTACTTTGTATTTGTACGGTGATCTGTCTTTGTGTGATTGATCGGAGGTGTGTTGGCCGTGGTGTCGCATACATATGTATGAAACTACAACGCGTGTATATGACTCCGTGTGGGAATTATAACATTGCCAACAACAATCAACACAATTGACTTGTGACTGACCTACACTCATCGACTGCTAAGGAAATAAAAGAAACACTTTAGTCCTGTAGCGTATCCAAATTATGAAAATTACGAAATAATTATTTAGCCCCCGTTTAAATTATGGTATAATATTACATCAAGTATATTGTGAACAAATCAGTCAAATTAGACAACACAATATAATTGTTTTTATCTACAAGTTTGAATTTGTTTAAGCCACAGAACAAATAGAACGAATATAACTGTCTCTTTTCTGCAATCACTTATGTGGAAGTATGTGCATCTTAGGCTGCTTAGGTGTCAGTTGCTCAGTACCCGTAGCCCAGTGTAAGTCAGTCAAACAACAATAAATTTGATTGTTGAACCGGCACAAGTAGCGTTGTGGTATCACACACATCACATACATGTATGTGAACCAAAGGTCACGTGACGGCTATCACCACTCACACAAACAAAGTTTACCGCATAAATACAAAGTAAACACCGTGCACGTATACAACATATTTTCTATCTCAAGTGGTTACACAGGTTCCAGTAGTATAGAAATATGTATTTTCTCTCTAGATGCTCTATGGTTTAAGCCTTTTAAACAAACCATATGGAAAAATTTTTTTGTCTCAAAATGCCGGACTTTTTACTGCCAGTGATAAGTACAATAGGTAGGGTTACAAAAAAAGAAAAAGAAAAATAAATCAAAGAAGTGACTTTGACAGTGACTTTTGATGTTGACAAAGAAGTGACTTTTTATGTTGACAAAGAAGTCAACATCACAAAAGTGAGCCCTGGGTCATTTCATTTCAAATCATCCAATAAAAACATAAAATGTCACCCATGACCTCAGATTTAGCCATGACCTTCAGATAAAACTAATTTTTATAAATGGTCGCCTTATATATCACTGTCGCAGCATCCTGCATAACATAGCGAATTTACATTTATAAAAATTAGTTTTTCTTGGAAACTAGTTGACATAGAATAATAGTTTAAAGACCTTTTTTATGTGATTTTTTCTCCTCTTTCCAATGGTGTAAACAAAAATTTTGAATTTTGGGAAATTATTCTAAAAAGCTCGTTTTTTGAGCTTCCAGAGGTCGGACGTGTCTCGAAAATATTAGTGGGTAAAAAACCATTATTTTTATTCCAGATTATTTTAGTTTACATCTTTAGGATAAATTTAAAAAAAATACTACGGTTACTGCTATGCCTTTGGTCAATAATCACTTTTAAAGATTTTTTGTTTATCGATTAAAAAATGTCTCAAAATTTAAGTCTAACAAAGCATTACATAGAAACATGAAGCGATAATTTACCAAATTTATTTTTCCTGTAATCTTCTAACTTTTCTGAACATTTTGATGAAAAAATTACTGCTATATATGTTAAATATTACAGCAGTTATGGATTTTTTAATATAATAATGTCACCGAAAGTGATACCACAGAAACATCATTTTAACCCTATTTTACTAAATTTCAAAAACTCATAACTTGAAAACTATTAGAGATAATTTTTTTAAATTTTGTACAGATGATTAGGATGGTTAAATAAACAAATAAAAAAAAATTTCAGCTAAATCTGAGGTCATGGGTGACATGACATGGATGAAGTGGCGTGTAATGACAACCCCCTATGAATTTACAAAATATAAATTATACTGAACTATGTTGATAAAATTGAACATTGTTTAGAATTATACCGTATTTCGGAAAATCTGTCAGATGGCGGCACCTGTACCAGTGAGTATATGTATACATATTACAGCATTTTGAGCCGCCATATTGCAGGACGAGTTAACTCGTCTTAATCATTTAAAGAGTTAAATAGTTAATTCATTCCCTAGCAGCGCAATTTATTAAATTTCACTTACTTTTAAATTATAGTATAAGCAATAGTATTTTTAGTACCTACCTTGGGACTAAAAGTGGCACTTTACTGCCTACCATGACGAACTAAAAAGTGTATATTTTAGTCCTAGAATTCCGAAAATGTTTGGTGGGCTAATTTTGGTAATCTGTTTAAGTTTGAAGACAGTCTCATATTTTGGTAAACTTTTTTAAAATAAATAATTATAAATTTCTGTTTTGTGTTTCATGCACGAAATAATAATTATAATTGATTTGAAGGATTCAACATCATTTAGAAATTTTCATTTCTATGTAAAAAATATTTTCATTTTAATATTTAAAGAGTCGCTGGAAGTACCTAATATTTTTTCCCATATTTTTCTTTATAGCTTCGTATACTGTTTAGTATTCCACCCTGACTGACCAATATTCACCGTACTTCATTCACTCGTATCCACCAAAAAGATGTTAAAAGCATATTTTATCCGCTGGAAGAAATATAATTTTGTTTATTTTCACAAAGAGAACATACATAATTTTCTACTTTCCATGGATAAAAAATTCTGATTCGACTATGATGTTTATTTATTTGGAAAAAAAAGCCTCTTAAATAATATTTACGTGGTATAATTTAAGAAATATATGTTCATCATATACCTATATTTTTCGAAGAAGAATTTTCAAGAAATTTTTATTTCTCATTTTTTTTTTTTTTTTTTTACATGACATGTTTTACACATTCGGGTTTTAGAGTTGCGTAGTCCACATCAAATTTGAACCGCTGAATACGAAACTTTATACATAATATGTAATAAGAAGCAAGATTCTTTCTCAACTTTTAGAGGTATTTTTTGTTAATTTCAAATATTATCGAGTGCTTGTGAGACACTACTACGTATAACAAACTTTTGTTTGTATTTCAACACACGCAGTATTGATATGTTCACTAATCGTTCAGCTAAACTGAAACTTTAAGCACTCGATTTCTTTGGTATAGTATGACCAAAAACCACATGTAAATTAAAAATCACAAAGTGATTGAAAAAATTATCCGGATCGGCCTGGAATCGAACCCAGGATCTCCTGGTAACTAGCCAGGCGTACTGCCTCTACACCAACGATCCCATGCTCGGTAAGCGGCCGAGCCGGACACCCATTCAGTCACCTATGTGTACTAGTACTCTCTCTGATTCGAGAAACAGTTACGAGAGGCAGCACGCCTGGCTAGTTACCAGGAGATCCTGGGTTCGATTCCCGGCCGATCCGGATAATTTTTTCAATCACTTTGTGATTTTTAATTTACATGTGGTTTTTGGTCATACTATACCAAAGAAATCGAGTGCTTAAAGTTTCAGTTTAGCTGAACGATTAGTGAACATATCAATACTGCGTGTGTTGAAATGCAAACAAAAGTTTGTCATACGTAGTAGTGTCTCACAAGCACTCGATAATATTTGAAATTAATAATTGTAACTGTTTCTCGAATCAGAGAGAGTACTAGTACACATAGGTGATTGAAGGCGCCATGATGCTGGCACACCATCTAAAAAGTTGAATATTGAAAAAATTTTGTCTAATAGGTCACAAATTGGTCATAATTGGTCACTTAGTCCCACTAATTGGTCAGCAATAGAAAATTTTTAAATAAATTTTAAAAAATTTGTAAAAATTTCAAGGTCACTCAAAAATTTTGGCACACCATCTAAAGAAAAAAACAAAAACAATAAGAGCAATCGATAGGATTTTAAACCTTGATAATTGGTCAGTTAAAATAAAAAATTGGTCAGTCCCCAGAATTTAAAAAAAAATTAAAAAGGCTTCTTCATTCTGTGGCGCATGCGCAAAATCTCTACTGGTAAATTTAACAGTAAATCTAGTCAATACGTTGAATTTTTCAATAGGGTAAAACCACCAGTATTCGACCAGCCTATATTAGCATTATTTTTATATATTAAGGCATTTTAATGAAGAATTAAATTATTAAATTAAGAAAGAATTTTCTATTGCTGTCCAATTAATCAAACCAGTTGACTTTTTATGACCAATTTCTGACCTTTTAAATGATCTAATTGGTTATCCGAAATTTCACATATGAGATGCTAAATTTTTTTGATTGACCTTGAAAGAAATTTAAACGTTAGTAAAAAATTTTCTATCGCTGACCAATTAATCAAACCAGTTGACCTTTTATGACGAATTTGTGACCTTTTAAATGATGTAACTGGTCATTCGAAATCTCACATTTGGGGTGCTAAGATCGCGGAGCCCTAACAATGGGTTATAAGGAAATAACGTTTATTTTCCAAGAAATATAGTAGGGCAAATTTGTGTGGACAAATATTCCAATATTCCTTAATTAAAGATCTTATAGTATGGTCCATTTCACTTAAATTTAACCATGCTTCATCATTTTGAATTTAAATAATTTCCGTTTTCTTGGCTTTATCTCTTTCATTATTGCATTTACGTAAATTAAATTTGCAGTTTGTTTTTAGAAAAGAATAGACGATTGATTTGTTTCGAATATAAGAATTATTTAATTTTTTAACGATGACTCATCATCAATTGTATTTGAAATAGAATAGTATACTTAAGAATGTGTATAATAAAACAATTTATAATTAAATGAAAAATTAATTACCAAAAAACCAAAAAATAAAGTTGAAATAAAAACAATAAATATATAATCAATGTTTGTTGATTATTTTCAATTTTATTGAAAATTTTAATGAAAAGGAATAAATACATAATTTACATAGAAAAAAATGATACTTTAATTTCAATTTTGATTTAAAATCGATTTTTTTTTAATAAATGCTTTAATATACAAAAATAATGCTAATATAGGCTGGTGGAATACTGGTGGCTCTACCCTATTGAAAAATTCAACGTATCGACTAGATTTACTGACAGCTAGATTCACCAGTAGAGATTTCGCGCATGCTTCATAATATGAAAAAGCCCACGAAAAAGCCTTTTTTAATTTTTTTAAAATCCTGGGGACCTGACCAATTTTTTATTTTAACTGACCAATTATCAGGGTTTAAAATCCGAACAATTCCTCTTATTTTTTTTGTTTTTTTCTTTAGATGGTGTGCCAAAATTTGTGAGTGACCTTGAAATTTTTACAAATTTTTCAATATTTATTTAAAAATTTTCTATTGCTGACCAATTAGTGGGACTAATTGACCAATTATGACCAATTTGTGACCTATTAGACAAAATTTTTTCAATGTTCATCTTTTTAGATGGTGTGCCAGCATCATGGAGCCGTGATTGAATGGGTGTCCGGCTCGGCCGCTTACCGAGCATGGGATCGTTGGTGTAGAGGTAGCACGCCTGGCTAGTTACCAGGAGATCCTGGGTTCGATTCCCGGCCGATCCGGATAATTTTTTCAATCACTTTGTGATTTTTAATTTTTTTAAAGGTATTTTTTGGTATTGAAAAGGGGGGATGATAATTTTCTTTCACGTACTGCTTGGGGATACCGTGTGCGGTGTCGTTAGAAAGGGCTTTTAAAATAAAATTGAGTTTCCTTTTACCATTTTTCAACTCCGTTAGTGAAATTTTCAGTTTCAACGTGGTATTCTTTTGTCCTCCTAACGTAACTTTTCAACAGTGGGTTCGATGCACTGTGATTGCTGGAGGGGATTGGAGAAAGACATAGGTTACTAATTACTCCGATAATATTTAAACCGTTACTTGTCGAACCATTCAGGTTGAAACAGCTTAACTAATCCACTTGAAACCTGGTATGCTGATAGTCGGGGAGGCGTAGAAGGATATATCCTACTTTTTACTTCAAGAAAGCATCTCATTTTCAAGGAAGAGTGAAATTAACACAAAATATTGAAATTTCGAAAACGAATAATTAACTTTAAACTTTGTTATTATTAACACAGGGGTATAAAAAAAGATAAGGTTACGTTTACCTCAAAAAGACAGTTGGTTCCCGTTGCAAAAAATACATTTGAAAAGCAAAACAATGCGCTCCTAATGCGCTACACCCTACACATGACACGGAAATATAAGGATTTCGTTGTTGGAACGGGAGCGTCCATAAACTACCTAGTTCCATTTTGGTCAATTTTGAACCCTCCCCCTCCTTCGTGTAGACTCCAAGGGACTTTTGCCTTGACCCACCCTCCCCCCATAGTGGAACGAAGTTGTTTTCTTAATAATTCCAAAAAATATTCAATCAAATAACAAAATAATAACCTTTCTATTATAAAATATGAAAGAAGATTAAGGCACTTTTTTACAGTTTAACAGAATATTTCCTCAAAAAGCACGTCCCCTGACAGTAAGAATTTTAACCCTAGAATCATACGTTGGTCTACGTTCTACGAGAAACATTAATCATACATCGACGTCGTTTTGACGGATGGACTTTTTACGGAGAGTTTTAAAGTTTATTTGCAAAAAACATTTTTTTACATAACAATACTACAGAAGCGAACAAAATATCTAAAAAAAATTAGATTTGGAAAAATTTCTTAATGTAAATATTAATTTTTTTAATCTTTTTATTAAAGCATATTTTCATTATAAAAATTTTAAAAATAGATAAATACATCAATTGTATCATAAAACATGTGTTTCAAATAATTAATTTATGAACTATTATGAGTCAGTGGACATGTGTGACTTTACAGAATGTGAGATTTCTCAGTCATAAATATTCCTATAGATATGTAGTTATTTCCCCATTTGCACATTTGTAAATTTTCTAAAATTTGTTAGTAATTTTTCGAATAAGATCTCAAAAAATAAAAAAAATTAAAATATTTTCCACAAAATAAATTGTTAATCTTTTATTAAGTCACTTGAAACGCATTCTTTAGTTTTCGATTCAATATATTAAAACTTCAGTATTATGTCGTCTCTATAAGTCAAACAGCTGTAATCATCTTTCACATTATCATAATCATTGAATAAATTAATTATAACATGCATCTCTTGAATAAATTTTAGAAAAATTAGGAAAACTTTTATATGTGAAGTACAAAATCTTTAAAAAAAAAAAAACATCGCGTAATCATACATCGACGTCCTTTTGACGGACACTATTTCAATACAAACAAAACGACAATGACTAAAAACAAAATAAATACGTCTTATGTGTTCTTATAACAACAAATAAATTAGATAACAGAAATCTCACAGCAAGCAGGTACCGACAAGTTCTAGTATTGGAGCAGCTAGAGAAGTTCGTTCGTCGTTTTGACTTGTACGTATGATTCTAGGGTTAATGTAAAGACTGTGTGACCACATGGTTGCATAATTCGTTTGAGCAAGTTTTGTCAAATTCAAAATATCCAAAATATTAAGCACCTCATAAGTAATTGAAAATTATTCATGAATTTTCACATACAAATTGATGTTTATTTAATAAAAATGTTCCAAATAAAGCTACGTAGCTCGACTCTGACACCCCTCCCCCCTTCTCCATGTAGTCCGGCGTAGCCGCGTAGCTTTTTCCATAACTCCTCCCTCCCACCAATCAAGCCGTATTAAATTATAATTGTTGTTTCTGTAGCACCCCGTAAAACAGTTATTACAATTAAATGCAATTTTTTTGTAGCTGTTGTATTAATATAATAATTTACATTATAATACGAAGAAAATCATATACACTCTCGTTCGCGTATTACAATATAATAATAGAAATCTGGGTCAGGTTGTTGGTTGCTTAGTTCTTTTTATTTAAACGATGAAAGAAAGCATAGAAGAACAAAAAATTACCTGTACTTAACACTAAAATTGTTCAAGAAACAAATAAGGAAATTAATGAATGTGTATTATGTACTATGTTTTACTCGCTGTTTTGTGCTCGTGTACCGTGTTCAGTTTGGTATTGTGGTGTTTAGAGGTGGGCTTAGTAGCGATTTTTACTGACAAGTGATCGCCAAGAGCAGTTAAGCTAAAGAGCAGTTTGTAGTAGCAGTGATCATAGTAGTGATATAATCACAGTTTTTCCTTTATATATATATATATATATATATATATATATATATATATATATATATATATAGTGTAAACTCTATATAACGAACTTCTATTTAACGAAAAACTCCTTAAAACGTGGAAATTACAAAGGTTTGTTTGGTTTACATTATCATTCATATATTGAAACACTCTTTATAACGTAATAGCCACTCTCAATAGCGAAAAATATGTCATTTTTTAAGCCAAAAAAAATTTTATTTCACTGACTTTTAAACAAAATAGTGATACAGAGTCGTAAATATTTCGTACGCACAAAGGGATTCTTAGAAATCCGTTTATTTGTTTGTTGTAATTGCCTAGCACATGTTTTTGGCTACTGTACTTCCGTACTACTGTCTTATTGCTGTCTTTACGTTATCATATTCTTGCGGAATGATAGTTGCTTTCAAACTTTTTAACTGTAAACATGGCGAGTAAAAAAAAGAGTTTGTGAATTGACGAAAAAGTATCATTTAATTCAGTCAAAATTAAAACCACTTACTAAATTCGTAAGTTGTATTCGTAAAATTATATTGTTTTCTTTTACTCTCCATATAACTAAAACTCTTTATAACGTAATAAAATACCCGGTCCCTTCAATTTCATTATACGGAGTTTCCACTATATATATATATATATATATATATATATATATATATATATATATATATATATATATATATATATATATATATATATATATATATATATATATAAAACTAAAAACTAAAAACATTAAGTTACAATTCTCAATTCTAAGAACTGAATAAGGGCTATAGAGTAAACGGGAATGTATAAATGTGATATGTACATATATAGTGCAAACTGTACATAGTACAACTGTACATATATATATATATATATATATATATATATATATATATATATATATATATACATATATATATATATACATATATATATATACCTATATATATATATATATATATATATATATATATATATATATATATATATATATATATATATATATATATTACCTACCACACTAAACTCCAGTACCATAGCTGGAAATATGTACGAATTAATAGGTTAAAAAAAAGTGTTGGTGGGCAAAAAGACAAGAACAGGATGGATATAATAGGTAGTGTTCTAATAGCAGTGATCACTGTAGGAGGTATAACACTAACCATGATTCAAATAAACATTTTAAAAAAAACTGTTTAAAAGAACAGTTCCAAAAGAGCAGTTAAGAGAACAGTTAAGTTAACCTATTAACCGGGGAATTAGCTATTGCTCAACTCGTTTCAGAATGGGGACTTTTTGTTCGCAGCGATAAGTAATATCACACCTCAAATAATAAAAGAATATCGTTTTTAACTTATGGGTTTTATTTATTTTGATAAAATATTTTATATTTAAAATATAATTCAAATGTATTCAATGTACAAGGAATTAATTGAACAAATTATAATAATTATTTCTCAGTATGATATTGCTTGAAACAGTGTGGCATACACAAGGCAACACAGCAGTCAGGACACCAGAATCCATGGGACTGAAAGTGTTAATTTCCATGACGAAAAATGTCGTCATGCCCATTGCAGTAGGCTTTTATGTATGACGAAATATTTCGTCATACCCAGTTAACAGGTTTTTCCATGATGAAAAATGTCGTCATGCCCATTGCAGTAGGCTTTTATGTATGACGAAATATTTCGTCATACCCAGTTAACAGGTTTTTCCATGATGAAAAATGTCGTCATGCCCATTGCAGTAGGCTTTTATGTATGACGAAATATTTCGTCATACCCAGTTAACAGGTTAAAGAGCAGAGCAGTATGTTCTCTGCTCAGTGCAAATCACAGTGTTCTAAGTAACAGTGATCACCTGAGCAGTCACATCTCTAGTGGTGTTTGTTTTAATTCATTGAAGTTCCTAGCCACAGAGAATACATGCAGTGAAAGAAAATTCAAGATCAATATCTTACTTGTTTGTTTAATTTTAATATGCAAAAATTTCATAATATAATTTTTTTACATTCTAAAAAAAATATAAGTTTTACAGGGTCGTTCACAGTAAGAAATACATAATAAACTGTTGGGATATTCGTACAACACTTGGTCCTATAGCATCAATAGATAATGAAGGAGGAAATAATTTGTCACCGGAGGCAGACTAGATTGGCTGCGGTAACTATTTCCGGCCCTCGGTATGGCCAGACATACGGATTATTTTGTTAGGTCACAAATGTGTTCTATTTTATGTGATTAAAATTTAGTCAGAATTGTTAGAACCGTTTTTTCTGCAAATGGTCGATCTGTCCATTTTCGGGACATTTTCAAAATTCAAGGACGGCTAGGCCTCGCCCACAACATCGTGGGTGTATTGACCAGGCTGTATATTTTGATGGACTTTATCTCCATACCCATACAACTTCATCAAAATCTCTTGAGTAATTTCACAATTAGAGATCAAAATAGCTAACATTTTTTGCCAATGACTAATTTGGACTCAGGAGACCTCAAAGTGTGTATTTCCATAAAAAACCCGACATCAAATTTTTTCACGATTACATAACTTGGTCTATAGACATTTAATGTATAGGACCAAGTAAAAATAATACGTAGTTACAACGTTGTTAGGGTTCCGAAACCATTTCACAAACTCTGGTAGTTTTGTCAAAGGAGTCACTTATGCGCATCCAACACGCAGTTGATCAATTTTAATTCCTCAAAGGAGTCTCGGAAATCGTCGACATAAATCTGTATTTACTGTAAGAAATATCATGTCTCATTCAAAACTTTTGAAGTTGATGTCACATGATGAGATATCATTAAACGGAAATAAAATTTTGGTATAAAGAAAATTGTGTCTTCTTTGGGTCATAAGAATTTAACAGTTTCAGACTTATACACCAAGCCTCCATATTTTTTAACCTTTATTATTCCAATTAAAAGATCTTAATCGATCTATGAGTACAAAAGTAGTAAATTCGACCCCGAAAAACTTCTCTAATAACGCCTCTAATATTGCTGTGATTATGTAATAAACTATTTAAAGAGTACTCAAAATATATACAGCTGAACTCTTTTTTATGCGGTCCTTTTGTGTGCGATTTTTTTTTGTGCGGTTTTTAAAAAAATGGCGATTAAAATGCATAATATAAATCAAAATCAAGAGACAGTAAGAAACTTAAACATTTACTATAATAAATTTCTTTGATAAAAATACTTTTTAACGGCTTTTAAGCATATAATTAATACATTGCATAAGAACATAAATTATTGCATCATTTATTTTTTTTACAGATGTATTTTTCAAAATTTTCATAATGTTATAAAATTGAAATAAAATGTTTGTACGTGTAAATTAATGCTTTATCTTGTTTATAGCAGCAACTTCTAAGGAAATTTCTAAGTTTTGAGCGTTTTGAGTTATGTTTTTTCGATGAAACTTTTTGTATGCGGTCCCGACCAACCGCATAAAAAAAGTTTTTTTTTTACAATCTGGATCGAACTATACTCTTTATAGCTATTTATGATATTTTTGAATATATTTCTTTTGTGCGATTTTTTTATGCGCCCCCTATCCACCGCACAAAAAAGAGTTCTGCTGTATATATCCCTAGAATCATCATTAAATTGACGACCAAACTTCTCTACCTGCTCCAGTGCTACACTTATCGTTGCTTGTCTGTTCTAAAACCTTTGGTATCTAATTTATTTGTTATGATAACACAAAAGACGTATCAATTTTGTTTATAATTACTGTCGTTTTGTTTATATTAAAATAGTGTGCGTTAATTTGACGACGATGTATGATTAACGTATGTTTTTTTAAAGATTTTGTACTTTGCATGTACTAATTCCTCTAAAATTTATTAAAGGTATGGATGTTATAATTAATTTATTCAATGATAATGATACTGTAAAAGATGATTACAGCTGTTTGACTTATCGAAACGACGTAATACTGAAGTTTTAATATATTGAATCAAAAACCAATGAATGCATTTCAAGTGACTTAATAAAAGGTTAACAATTTATTTTGTGGAAAATATTTTAATTTTTATCGTTTTTTGAGATCTTATTGTTTTTTGAGATTTTCTAGAAAATTTACGAATGTGCCTAATGAGGAAATAATTACATATCTACGGGAATATTTGTGACCGAGAAATTTCACATTCTGTAAAGTCACATATTATGTCCACCGACTCATAATAGTTCATAAATTAATTATCTGAAAGACATGTCTTATGATACAATTTATGTATTTATCTATTTTTTAATTTTTATATTGAAAATATGCTTTGATAAAAAGATTAAAAAAAAATTATTAAATATTTATATTAAAAAATTTTTCCAAATACAATTTTTTTAAATATTTTGTTCAAGAACAAGAACATACAGTAGAACTGTTTTGTTTTGAATCCCATTTATTTTGACCGGTCATGGTCATTGTGAAATTCAATACCGTTGTATACTGATAATTGATGAACAATAGAAACTAGAATTTTCTGAATCGATCAAAAATTGCGATCTACAGCATATTTTCGTCCATAAGAATATTCATTCATACATGTACCAACCAATAGACGAAGACGTCTGAACAAAGTCTCGTCTTTCCGAAAAGCAACATTAAAAGCTTATCGTGTTAAAACCTGAGGCCGATTCGTTAGTCGATAATAGAGCACATATCGACGGGATATACAGTATTAAAATTTTCACTAGGAGGTATTAAAATTCTTTTTTAGTTCAGATAAAATTCAAATTAGAATACACGAAACTCATTAACACCTCACAAATTATTAATTTTAGTGAAATATTTTATTTTTAATGAATTTTTTTTATTTTGATAAGATTTGTTGTTTGATCAAAAAAAAAAAAAAATGTTAATTTAAAATTTATGCTGTTGCAATAATTTGGATTTGTGTTTCTAGAAAAAATACATTGACATTGATAAAAAAAAATATTTAACTATTACCGACATGCGAAATATAGTTAAAATCTCATAGATATATTAAATAAAATAAAAGAGTAGATACCTACAGATGATTGTGATTTTAAAATAGATTCGAGTGGGTTGCTTTTTTGGAAGTAAAAGATATAAGAAAATCAGAATGGCTTCTTCGGAAAAAATGTTTCATTATTATTTTTAATATGTATAATAATTTACTGATTTTTTAACAAGGGGAGTATCAAACATGGGAATCACGAATTTGGGAGAAGTTAATATATGTTGTGGAATATATTTATCTGAGTATTGTAGTGATAATAATTTAGGCCAATGCGACTTCATTTAAAAATTAAACGTACAAAAAGTTTCGAATAACATATCGTGTTTGATATATATATATATCAGTTAGTTGGTATTGTCTGCAACAAGGGCGGCTGGTGGTGTGGTTAGCGTATGCTCTCATTTATGTAACTTTTTTAATATACAGACTGAAAGGTTCTGTGTTCAAATCTATGCCTTTCCAACATAAATAATTCTCTTTTCAACTTTTTTTTTAGCTTTTTCAATATTTTACGATGCTATAATAATTGCAGACAACATCAGCTAACTGATACATATCAAACACGATATCTTATTCAAAATTTTCATCCGTGTAATTTTTAAATGAAGTCGCATCGGCCTAAATTATTATTACTACAATACTCAGAGAAATATATTCTACAACATATATTAATTTTTCCCAAATTCGTGATTCGCATGTTTGATACTCCCCTTGTAAGATCTTACAGCAAAAATTTTTTAAATACCCTTCAAAATGTATAATAAGGCTTAATACACAATCAATGAAATAAGGAATAAGAAATAAGAAATAAGGATTAAGAAGTATTCCATCTAGTGACGTTGAATGGAACTTTAACGTAACTGCCCATAGGTATATGTATTTAGGTATTTTTGCACATCAAAATTCATGAAAAAATAACGTTCGTGAAGACCTTTTTTGTCACTAAAGTGAAAAAAATCACGAATTTTGACGTACAAAAGTACCTACATATTTGTATCTATGAGCAGTTACGTTAAAGTTCCACTCAACGTCACTAGATGGCACACTTTTTATTCCTTATTTCTTATTCCTTATTTCATTGATTGTGTAGACACCCTAAGAAAGGAAAGTAAGAGAAAATAAGAAATTTGAACATTAATTTGTGATAAAATTACTTATTGATTGTTTTTAACAATTTAATCAGTACATTGCATACGATTATGCAATTAAGTTATTGCACTATAAAAATGAAATAAAATGTTCTCACGCGTAAGTTAATATTTTATCTGGTTTAGAGAAGCAACTACAAACAGGAAATTGTGAAGTTTTGAGCATTTTGAGTTATGTATTTTCTATGAAACTTTTTTTATACAGTCCTTATCCACCATATCAAAAAGGATAATATGCCGTTTATCATAATTGTTCTTAAAATATTAACTATTTTTGTGTAAAAATTGTTACATCTCTAGTATTTTTGTACTTGTTGAGTAGGGATACTTTTTTCAAGGATGTTCATCGACACCTGTCCCGATTTATTAGTACCCCATTGAAAATTGATTTTTTATTGTAAAACTATTATTCTATAAACTTCATAAACTTATTCCGGCAATTTTAAGACAATATTTTGGAAACAAGCTGTTCAAGCTCATAATAAAGAAAACTAGACAAACATATTCAATATGATGGTAGATCCTTTTAAATTATTTAACACGTTAACTATCGTAACGTACAATGACGAAATATCCAATTGGTACACTAATTTGACAACTAATACACTTTATATGGAATTGCTAACGCGGTACAGCGTTGTATCGTATCTAGTCGAGTTTCACAAGTTTCAGTTGGTTATTTTTGAATACTAGAAGTTAAGTGAAATTTTCGAAAGCAAAAATAAGACGCTAAAGCAACACGAATCTATCCAAACCTGAGTATAAGAATTACGTGAAATTACACTAGTGCGTCTACTCTTTTTGGATTAATGTTTATGATATTTTGTTACAAGACGTTGCGTGCGATGTAATTATTAATGAAAATGCATGTAATATAAGCTTACAACACGGTTTTACACGGTGAGTTCATTTCAGCTAGCTAGCAGATTGTACTATATATTGACTATATATTATGAAACACAATCATATGAGCCGTTTGGTATCAAAACGAGACACATCACTAGAACCAAATTTTTCAGGAAAGGAAAAAAACTGAATAAGTTCTTTGTTTAAATTGATGTATGTGTATAATTTTTTTAAAGGCTGTAAGTGACATAGACGAAGGTTTCCCATAAGTTTCAAAAAGTTTTTCTGTTTTATTTTCTGATTTTAAAAACATTTTTATTTTCGATGTGTCTTAGTTTGTTTTAAAACTTATTGATGTATCTTGTTTTGTAACTTAATAATTGGATGTATCTTATTTTAAGACCAATATTTTGAATATATTTAATATATTTAATAAGTAATTAAACTAAATAACAATGTAAACACACAGGCACGAGTAGAACGGAGTAACGGCATTAACAACAAACAATGATAACGTGTCCTTGGCTGGTTCGCAAACCGATGCGCAACAGACTCTGATGTGTCGTGTTTTGATACTCATACATCTACGTGTCTTATTTTGAAACCAACTGACCACTTCACCATTTAAAGACAGCATGCTTTGTCCTTTTTTGAATGTTATTTTTTCTCCAGTTATACAGAGGACATTTTGAACTTGTAAAATCTGCTGTTATCTTAAAATCGTAAAAATAGTGATGTGTCTCGTTTTGATACCAAACGGCTCATGTATGTGTTATGTACACAACTACTTATATTACATCATTCGATGTAACATTCGTTCGTGTAAGTGTAACAATCGGTTGTGCATCTTGTAAATTAGAGTTCCGTAGTCAAAATCATGAAACCATGATTCTGGACCTGGTAAAAGCAAACATGTTTTCTCGTTACTTTAAGGCCCGATTTACATTAACGCTCTGCTTTCACTCCGCTCCAGGTTCGATAAAATATTCTTATACAATAAACAATGAGTGTATTCACATCAACGCTCTGATATCGGTCCGATATCAGTCACGGTTGGCTCTCGCTCCAATGTCACTCCAATATCAATACCACCCAGGTAATATTTTACCGGAGCGATATCAGACTTGTTATGGCTTGTACCTATAGTGTAAACACTTTTTTGATTCCACTTCACTCCGCTTGCATTCAGTTGTTATGAAAAGATATTTGTATCGAACTGAGACCGAACTGGGAGTGTACCTAGAGCAGCATTATAATGTGAATAGAGAACGAATAGGTACCAGCATGATATCAGCACTGTGATGTGAACACAACAAGATTATATCGAATCGGGAGCGTAGTGGTATCGGAGTGAGAGCAGAGCGTTAATGAAAATCGGGCCTAATTTAACCAGGGATCTATCATTTTGCCTTGAATTTTGTCAGTAAATATCAATATACGTTAAGAATTTAGATATGCTAATTGTATTCACCACCAAACTATTTTTGGTAACCATAGAGAGTATTTACTCGAGAATAAAAGACGAGTTTGACCTTCTTTATGGAAAAGGAAATTATTACGTTTTGATTCTCCTCATATATTGCTAAAAGTGTTTTCCCTTAAAACGAATTTCCTTAACCTTTTGAATCACAGAATAGCCAGTGAAAAAATTCTTGTGAGTTGGTTTTTTGTTTTTCTGGAAATTTTTTCAAATAACTTGCCACAATTGGAACAAATTTTCAGTTTTAATATGATATTATTTAAATAAATACATGATTAAAACTAATAATGCTCATTTATTTTATTTAACACATTCTTTTTTTACTTTTTGTTGTAAAGTTTAATTAAAATTATTGACATTTCAGTTTTTATTGCTGAAATTCACATCTGAACAAAAAATAAAATACGGTATTAAATTGTTTGCAATTAGATTAATAGTCATAAAAAAAAAATACGTTTAATTGACTTAAGTCTCATTTATATTACATTTTTAACGTTCTTCATTGTTTTGGTGGATCGAATTTTTTTATTTAAAATACGGTGTTTCAAATATATTTTTATTATGTAATTTGAAATAAAGGTTAAATATAGAATATAAAACTATATACATAGGTAAAATGTTAAGGATAAATTTTGTCAAAATCGTACAGTCAAGACTATCTAATGAATTTCAATAGGTGAAGTATCTCTCAATAGAAAATGATTCCAAGGGTGACCTAACGGAGCCCAAATTTTGAATTTCGATTTCGCTCATGAGTTACGGGTCCTTAAAGTTTAAAATCTTTTTAGAGAAATTAAACGTATAGTAAAAATGTTTATTCATTTTTGTAGAAACGAAATTGGTATCAGATAATTGTTGTATATTATTATTCAAATGAAAAAAGCTATCTCTTAAGTTAGTCGTGACTAGAGATGGGCAACGGGAAAATTCCCATTTGGGTATTTATTGGGTATTTTCCCGGGAAAATTCCCGAAACCTGGGTAAAAACGATTACTTAGATGTACTTCTTTGCAAATGTGGTTTTAATTAGATCTCGGTATATTTGTTAATTGTGCGTGGAGGTTTACATAATATAATGTTGATGTAAGACCATTTATTTCAAATGACAAAGGTACAAAATATACAAATTAACATTAAAAATATACAAGTATCAATACAAAATCAATTTTTTTGTCATCATTATGTTGTAAATGATAATCAGTCTTATGCAAATTATTAAATAACATTACAGATGTTATCATTAAAGAACCCTCCACATTCTTCCCGAGGTTGGACGAGTCGAGAATGTAGAGGGTCATTTGGTTGTGCCTCGCGGTTGGTGTTTTAATGCTATTCATATGCCTCAGCCAACCTCAGCGAGGAACTTCGTCCAACCTCGGCGAGAATGTGGAGGGTTTTTAAGAAATGAAGAAACTAGAATTATTATTATTATAAAACCACTTCAGTACATATTGAATGTTTATTTATCTTTAAATTTAAAAATATGTACAGCTTGTTTATTTCTACTTGGCGGCTGGACTTTGAACCTCACGCATATCTGTATATGTGTTAGTGTGTATCAGCATATCTACTGGATGTAAGTACACAAATATTACCACAATACTACAACACTACTTACACGAATAGGTTTCTGCGCCGATTCTGTGACCCGTCAAGTTAAAAGAAACAAGCTGTACATGCCAGTGATATACATGGATGGCCAACTATGTACCTATTTTTGAAGCAAGTATGTTGTACACAACTGGGACTATGACAACAAAAACCCCAATGTAAACAATTGATAAGAGTGTGACAACAAGACATTAAAGGTTTAGTGTATCTTTGTTTATTTCTGACGCATTTCTTTAACAAATGTATTTTGTCATTCATTAGATAAAGACAAAATATAGTTTAGAAATACAAATGACTGCTGTCATCTTTTTCTTTAATGACTATTTAACTTTTTAAACGATTTTTTAAGTTGTCTCTCTATGTATCTCTATGGTACATGCATACATATTATGTCGGATCAACTTAAGAAGACTTTTCAACGAAGTTAGCAGTTAATTTAAATTTATAACTCAATATGTGCAAGTTTCAGTGAAATATCTACGGTTTAAAAAAATACCCCTGTCGCAGCATCTGCATAACATAGCGAATTTCCAAATCTTGGGCACTGGCGGATCTCATCTAAGACCTGTACCTATTTAAAATAGTTTAGCTTTCTAAGAGAAAAAGAATTTTTAAAATCGGTTGCGTAATTAGTTTTGGTATTTTTGGGGACCCAAGAACCCGAACGAATTTTGTGCAGCATAGTTGTATCCATCTAAAATAATTTAGTTCTCTAGCAGTGAGAAATTTTTTAGCATCGGTTCGATAGCTTATTACTGGCGTTTTCGGATCTGCAAGATCCCGGTGGACCTCATTAAAAAATCAGCTCGGCCGTATATTCTAGGCGGACTTTATGTAATATATATATATATATATATATATATATATATATATATATATATATATATATATATATATATATATATATTCAAAACCCGTTGTGTAGCATTCTACGCCGCATTTGCATCCGGTTGTGGATCTCAGATAACACAACCTGTACCTATCTAAAATAGTTTACCTTGGTAATAGTAAAAAGGTTTCAAAATCGGTCAGTTATTTTATTTTTGACACTTTTAGGTCCTACTGACACTTCAGACCTTACATAACGTAATCTATATGTATCTAAAATAGCTTAGCTCCCCAACAGTGAAAAAATTTTCAAAATCGGTCGGCTAGTTTATTTTTGACGCTTTTGGATCCGATGGACCCTGGCAGACTTTACATAACGTAATCTATATTTATCTAAAATAGTTTAGCTCTGTAAGAGTGAAAAAATTTTCAAAATCGGTCGGTTAGTTTATTTTTACCACTTTTGGGTCCCATGGACCCTGGCGGACCCTAAATAACGTAATGTATGTCTATCTAAAATAGTTAGTTCCCCAACAGTGAAAAAATTTTCAAAATCGGTCGGTTAGTTTATTTTTGACACTTTTGGACCCATGGACCCTGGCAGACCTTACATAACGTAATCTATATTTATCTAAAATAGTTTAGCTCTGTAACAGTGAAAAAATTTTCAAAATCGGTCGGTTAGTTTATTTTTGACACTTTTGGATCCCATGGACCCTGGCAGACCTTACATAACGTAATCTATATTTATCTAAAATAGTTTAGCTCTGTAACAGTGAAAAAATTTTCAAAATCGGTCAGTTAGTTTATTTTTGACACTTTTGGGTTCTATGGACCTTGGTGGACCTTACATAACGTAATTTATATTTATCTAAAATAGTTTAGCTCTGTAACAGTGAAAAAATTTTCAAAATCGGTCAGTTAGTTTATTTTTGACACTTCTGGATCCTATGGACTCTGGCAGACCTTACATAACGGAATCTATATTTATCTAAAACAGTTTAGCTCTGTAACAGTGAAAAAATTTTCAAAATCGATCAGGCAGTTTATTTTTGACACTTTTGGGTCCTATGGACCGAGGCGGACCTTACATAACGTAATCGATATTTATCTAAAATAGTTTAGCTCTGTAACAGTGAAAAAATTTTCAAAATCGGTCAGTTAGTTTATTTTTGACACTTTTGGGTCCTGTGGACCCTGGCGGACCTTACATAATGTATTCTAAATCTATCTAAAATAGTTTAGCTCTGTAACAGTGAAGAAATTTTTAAAATTGGTCGTTTAGTTTATTTTTTACAATTATGGGATCAGTAAATCCTGGCGAAACTCATACAAGTCTAGTACTCTAACAGTAAGAAAAGGGTTCTAAGGATCTCATATAACTTATGACAGTCCGTAAGCTTCTTGCGGACATCATTTAATTAATTAATTCAAATACTTTAACTTACTAACTGTGAAAAAATTTTTAAAATCGATTGGTTAATTAATTTCTGGCCTTTTTAGGTTCCGAAAACCTTGACCTCACATAAAATACCTTAAATCCATTTGAAATGGTTTAATTTTTTAACATTATTAATTATTAGTGGAAAAATTTTCAAAATCGATTCAAAATATTTTTCCGTACATACATAATATGTACATTGTACATATTTTGTTTTTTTTTTCATATTTAATAATATTTATATCATAACATAATCTTCAATTTCTTGTTTACTTAAAAATTCAATAAAAAAAAAAAAAAATTCTTCATTACATTAGCTTAGAAAATCTGTTTAATTTACATTTTTTAACATGGGATAGAACCATGCTAATTATAATGCAATAAATGAGAAACAAAACTCTATACATGTATGTGTGTTATATCACATATATGTGAATAGTTTTCACTTGTTCTCACAAAATTCTTTAATAAAATAGTGAAATATTTTTATACTTAATAAAGAACTGAGATATAAATATAAATTACTTATTAGACTAACAAAGAAAGAATAAAAGTGAAAATTTACATTTTCTCGAAAAATACTTAAAATAGAAAGAAAATTATAAGAATATTTTCTTCATAATTTTTTTTTTCCTTTTCAACGATGTAAAAATTGAACTGCCTTATGATAGGATCGAATGATAAAAAATGGCCAGAAAACCTACTTCTGGGCATCCGACGTGTCTGGCTAACGAACTTAGCCAAGCCAATTCAGAATCCAGTCCGCATACAAAATTTCATAAGCGTTAGACGTTTCGTTCGAGAGTTATCGTGGGAACACATAAATATATATATATATATATATATATATATATATATATATATATATATATATATATATATATATATATAAATTTTAGTGAATATCATTTTCGTATTCTAGGGACCTCAAAACAGATTTCTGCCATAGTTCCGGACTCAGATTGCGTCATGACACCTACTGTAATAGCTGAATTTCGAGTTTTCGAAATTCGCTAAAAGAAATCAAAATTCCATGAAGTTCAATATTGACAAGTGAGAATCGAGCTAAAATTTCGACGTTTCGGAAATTGTAATACTAAAAACATAATCCAAAGGGGCGAGAACTATGGAAAAACTGTCGTGGTAGGCCTAGGGAATTGGCACCGAAAAATGAAACGCATACTGTACAACTGGCGACGAAAATAAATTGTCTAGTGAAAAACTGTCGAACAAAAATTGTATGATAACACGATATATTAATTTGTATTTATTTATGAAACAGCGGTTTTGATAGTTTAATTCCAAAATATTACGATAAATAGTAAATTAAAATAAATACCCACTTTTCGAGAATTTTCCCGAGAATTTACCCCGTTTTTACCCACTTTGGGAATTTTCCCAGAAAAATTCCGGGTAGAATCCCATCTCTAGTCGTGACAACTGTAGTACTTTCGAATACATTTTTATACAATTATTTTTTATTTATGGAGTTTAAACTAGTCTCTTGAAATTGTCAAATGGGTCACTAGTTTACAATTTTTAAATTTATATACGATCTACTTTAGTGTTAAATTTTTTTGTTTTTCAAATTAATTCAATTTAAAGTAATTTATTAATTTTTCTTCTTTTTTTTTTTTTAGGTAAGGTGTTTTCTTTATGCAATTTTGAGTTTCGTAAGTACTAACAGAATTATATCACCAATTCCTATTGGGGTAGTAGGTACAAAAAATTTTATTGTAAATTTTTACCCAATATTTTCTCACAATTAATTAAGTACAAAAAAATTACATGTCTATCGATTATTTTATTATTATAAATTACGTAATTCGAGTAATTAACTCATCATCCATCATGTGGCAGTACTAATTAAATTAAGATAGTAAAAACCAAATTTTTTCAGCTAATATGAAATCTGATATTTTAGGGTATTAATATTAATTAATGGCCTGATTAATATAGGGCATTAATGACCAGCGTAGTGGCCGAGCGTGCTTATACGCCTAGCGCTTGCCGACTGGTAGGTCGAGGGTTCAAATCCAGCGGCCGGCTATGCTCGTGAAGGTTTTCTGCAGTTTCCCTTCACAATTCCAGATGAATATCGGCATAGTTCCTTCAGAAGACGGCTGCAGACGCATACCTACCAAATCCTAGCCCTCACACCACTTTCCTTGTGTCCACCCACATCATAAATGTATGTATAATGTAATGAATAAAATATGTAATGAATGAATAAAAGTATGAACAAATAATGATGTGCGTGGCGTCTGTTATAGACTAAATGGTCTCAAAAACGGACGTTAAACACATTATTTATTATTATTATTATTATTATTATTATTATTATTATTATTATTATTATTATTATAGGGCATTAATGTTCTTCTTTTAGATGTACATAGCACGCTCCCATATCGCACGCCCCCATTAAACAATTTCGTCGCACACAAGATCTGTATAATGGCACCCCTACGTGTTTTAACCCCTTATTGCATGAATTATGAAGGAGGTGAAGAAAAAAATTTTTTTACTGAAAATGTCTTTTACTTCTTTTATTTTAGTAGTCAAATTAAGAAAAAAAAAGAATTAAGTCTCATTGTTTAGAAATTACTTAACGAAGCCATATATGGCTTCGTATGCATTCTAGTATTATAATTATAATCGATATATGACTTCGTATGCGTTAAATAAAAAATACAATTGTATTTTATGAAAATCTGTATGCAATTTTATTTGCCATTGTAACATAAATAAACTTGACACTTTCCACATTTGGCGAATGAACGGAATTTTGAGCAGTTTTGACATAATTGTCAATTTAGTTTTGTCCATTCGGGGAAATGGTCACCTTATCTGATCGCACAGACTTCAAAGCGAGGTCTTGATGCCTAGCTGGAGTTTTTCAATGAGTATAGGTGAGCCGGGCAAGCTAGATGGAGTACCTTTTCGGCTTGTTGCAGTACGTTTTCTGGCCACCGAAGTTGATGGACTGCCTTGGCTGCTGGGAGTACTGGGGAATCAGAAGCAAAATCATCGTCACTCACGAAGCCATTACCAGGAATAGAATTGACATGCTGGGATGTACCATAAAAGCGATACGAAGCCATATATGCCCAATAATAAATTGGATTAAACGCATACGAAGTCAAATATGGCAACTTCAAAATAAGCCCCAAAAATCGAAGAAAACAAGAAAACACACCCGAATCACAACTATTCCATGTTCTTGAATATATAAAGAATGTGTTTTGAAAATTTTTGATTTCACTACTTACCGTTTTATTGTTTAGTTTTCACAAATAAAATTAGCACCAATTAATTGCACTGTAACGGTCGGACACTCTGAAGATTACTTCAAATAATTTGACAACCCGCACTTACCGAAGACAACAAAAATTACGTTCTGTTACTCGAAGGAGTATAAAGTTAGGATTTAACATTAGTTTCAAAAAAAAAAAAAAAAATTAATATGTTAAAAAAAAAATAGTAAAACTTAGAATCCATATATGGCTTTGTATGCGATAAGGGGTTAAAGCAAGTATGTTTGAATGTGTTAATGTCTATTGTAAAGCCGCTGCTACACGATGCTACGAACACCTTCCAACATTCGACGTTGGATGGTTCATAGCATCGTGTAGCCGTTGTTCGAACCTACGAGTGTCCAATGTCGAGCGTCAAACGTTCGCATTTGGCCATGTCCCGCTCGATGTCGGTATTCTTGCACCGAGTCAAAGGGATGCTTCGAACGTTTGAAGGTCAATGTTGGTTGCGTTGGTTGGTTCGACTCAGCAGCTGCACGACTCGTTCATGTGAAGAGAGACAACATCAGTGTATAACATTAGAGATAACATCAGACAGATAACAGCTTCGTCCCAACACATCATCAGTACCAACACATCATCATTCGTATTGGATCACCGTGTAGCAGATACATTCGTCGCATCAACTATCGAACTTAATTGCCTCAAACGTTCGATCGAACGTTGGAAGGAACGTTCGTAGCATCGTGTAGAACCCGCTTAAGTAATAGGTTGTAACAGTAAATCATACAAATATATAAATCAGAAACATTGACGCCCGTGATCTTTGACTTTCTCATATAGCAATTTGATCCCAGTGGATTGCGTAATGGGAGTTTCCTATGTAGTTGTATTTTAAATTTATTTAAATTATTTGTCTTTCTTTTATTGATACCTCCTGTGATAAAGGTGTTTAAAATGTTCTTAAAACTGACGTGGTATATGTATATTCTAGTATATCCAGAAATATATTAATTTAAACTACTGGATTTTTTGTCAGTTGTTCAGTTAAATTTTTCCCGTAGAAAATATTGTAAATTGAAATTTTAGCTTTGTTACTGAAACTGTGATTTTTGAAAATTTTGTAACTTTTAATACATATTATATGATTTCAGTTTATTTTTTTAATCTCTTGTCAAGTAAATTTTAAATTTTAAATTTATTCCAAGAATTAATTTTTTTTCACCTGTGTATCTTCTGTAATCATTTTTAAACTTTGTAGGTATATTAGCGAATTTCCAGAGTGGAATTCAGCTATTACAGCCACTGTTATGACGCGACTTGAGCCCGGGACTATGGCAGAAATTTGTTTTGAGGTCCCTAGAAACCGAAAATAATATTCATTAAAATTTATATACACTGTTGGAAACAATGTTCCAACATATTTTTAGCGAATTTCCAAAACTGGAAATTCAGCTTTTACAGCAGGTGTCATGGTGCGACCTAAGCCCGGGACCATATTAGAAATATGTTTTGAGGTCCCTAGAATACGAAAATGATATTCACTAAAATTTATATATATATATATATATATATATATATATATATATATATATATATATATATATATATATACTTATGTGTTCCCACAATAACTCTCGAACGAAACGTTTAGTGCACATGAAATTTGGTGTGTGTATTGGAATCTGGTTTGGCTCGCCTAAGTTCGTTAGCCAGACACGTCGGATGCCCAGAAGTAGGTTTTCCGGGCGTTTTTTGTCAACAAAGTGAGTTTTTTTGCCAGAATTAAGCAATTATTCAAATTTTTTTTACACCAATCGGAAGAAATAGGTAATATGCTTAAAAAATGTTTTTATACCGTTGCTCTAAATTACTTACTTTTCGAAAAAAAATAGGAAATATGTCGTTCTCCATTTCACTCGCACTCGCATTCTTTTTTTTCTGTCTCATTTTTTGCGAGCTAAATTCGAAAAAAACCGCTTTATAAGTAGCATGTCATGATTTTTTTAATCCAATTTAACGATTCGGCTATATTCTTTTTCTTTGTCAGTTAAATGTTTTTATAATGTATCTCTATTCCATTTTTTTTAGATAAAAAATCACGGCGCAGTTTTTTATGTGATATGATCAGAATTTAGATGATGTTTACACCTTCCTAAAATTAATAAGAGTTTGCTACAATCGCATAAAAATTACGTTAAATCATATTCAAACAATAATATTTTTACGTAATTTTCTATCCAAATGACAATACTACGTTATAATTATATGTATAAACCCATCATTTTAGTGGTAAATAAATTTGCACATTCAGTTTCTTTTTTTTTTTGACAACAAAACAAATAATTTTAAATTTTGACAAGTTGTATCATACATTTTTGAAAATATTAAATATTTTAAGGCAAAAATGTATTAAAGAACTGAAATTCGTTTAACAAAAACCATACATCTGCTCGTTTTACCTTAAAAATCTCGGAAAATAGAATATTTTTCAATAATTAACTCAGAAAAAGCATGTATGAGGTAATTTTTATGATATTTTTTTGAAAATTTCAAAATAGTAGGGTTACAATGTTTTTTTTTTTTTTTTTTTTTTTTTTTTTTTTTAATTATTTTGTAGAATTTGGTTAACACACATCGTAACAAGTACTCGCCTTGAAAAAATCATACAAGTATTTAAAAAAAAAATACTATTTCTTAAAGAAAATTTTAAAATTATGTACAAATGCCGTCCTGACCAACTGATATATTGGAACCGATTTTGAGCAGCTGGATTTACTACAGGCAAAAGCTCATAGCGAATACACACATTTTTTAACATCCTTTTGAATTTTGTAATTCAATCATTACAAATAAAATCTAAATAAAAAAAAAAAACGCCGTGAGCAGCGGGGCCCCATCACGGTAGTCGAATTTTCCCCTTCATCTTCGGTATTGAATGTCTACAAGCGAAATGTGATTGAAAGTCTACAACCGAATTGTCATTTTGTTGGTTTCAAAACTGGTGATGAGTGTTCGGCTGATCGAGGCTTTAAAAAAAGGTTTTAAGTATTTAAGGGCTGTATCTCAGTAAATTTCAATTTTGTGCCGAAAACAGGTAGCAGAAAAAAAGCCAACACAATTCGTAAGAGGACATTCCTGCCCATGTTTATCCGCTAATTGCCTTTATGTTTTAGTTTTAAAAATTAAAAAAGGACCTTAAATAGTAAACTGGAAGGCCTTTATAAAGATATTTTTTCTTTCCAAAAAAATCCAAAATTTCTATTTTATAAATACTAAAAATCCAAAATTCCTAATTTATAAATAAACAGTGACAGGGTGGCCACTTTCTGGAAAATCTGGAAAACCTGGAAAAATCAGGGAATTTAGGTAGTCAGGGAAATATCAGGGAAATTTCGTTGAATTCAGGGAATTTTTTCATCTTTGATATTCGAATTATTTTTAAGACAGGAATTACATATATAAGTATCTTTTTTAAAATAATTGTATTTTTTTTTTTAACAACCAATCCAGTAGTAAAAATAGCTGAATTTCGAGTTTTCGAATTCGCTAAAACAGAATGTAACAATTGAAATCCAAATATTTAACCGTTATTGAATTTCAACAAACAAATTTCAGTTTTAGCAATACATTGTTAAAAATATGCCTTTTTGTTCTTTTTTAGAAAATTTAAAATAGGTATTATGCCGATTATCTGTATCTCTTTTATATACGAAAATACACAAAGTAAAGGAGACAAAAATTTGATACGTCTACAATCACTTATGTTGATAACATAGGCAAAAATTAAGTTAACTTGAGGTTTAGCATTTTTAATAAGAAAATTTATTTTTATTCGGTTATTAAATACAAATCAATTAAATATAAATAATTTGTTTTCTATAAGCTCAATTTGAGAATCTATTATAGGTAAGTACAATAACTTTCGATTGATTGAATGCAGGCCCATAACTAGGCAGGGGCAGTCGGGGCATTGCCCCGGGGTCCCCAGCTAAAGGGGGCCTCGAAGAGAATCAAGAAATTCCAAATTTCTTGGCAAATTTTAAGGGCGGTATTTCTGTAAAATTAGGACAGCAAACGACTGGAAAGCAAAAAAAAGGCCGCTTTTTGGGCGGAATTTTTTGTTTTTGCCTGGGGCGGCGTAGGGGCCCCGAATGTACTTTCTGCCGCGGGGCCCCTGAAGACCTAGGTACGGCCCTGATTGGATGGATATAATAAGGATCTGTTTTTAGTAAATATCAGTTTCTTGACCTATCATCTTTTTGTCAGATTCTACTTCTATAATATTATCTGTGGTCAACGAGATAATTTTATATAAGGTGGACTAAGGGGACGGTGGTCCGTCCAGGCTCCGGCGTAATATAATTTAGGCGCTCTGTAAATGTTTTTTTTTTTTTTGCTCGTCAATATATTTACACGGTATAAAGCAAAACAATCTTTTTTTTTTTTAAATTCGTTATAAATTACATTTTTTATTCGTAGTTTTATGATGTAAGTATAGTCAGGGAAAAATTAAAATGTTGTCTGGAAAACCTGGAAAATTCAGGGAAATTTGATCTTGCGAAAAAGTGGCCACCCTGAGTGACTTTAATAACATTTTTAAATTACTTAATATGTATGTTAGGGTGGGTCGCTCATATATGGAAAAAAAATAAAGTTTTGTGATTGCATTCTAATAGTGATATTTTATTGTCTTGTAAGTAAACAAATAGTGTTAGGTAAAAAAAAGTCAAATTGAGTTGAATCTTTAGCCCGCGCATGCTGTTCAAAGTTGCAGAAAATTTAAATAAAACAGGGTAAAATCAAACTCAATTATTTAATTAAAAACCTCCAATTTTTATTATCAAAATCAATGTTTGTTAAAGAAAAAGCACAAAAATGAATGAAAAAAAAAAATATAAATAACTTAACTTGACTTAGTAAACACATTTTACTTATGAATAAACAGTAAAAAGATTAATTAAACTTTTATAATTTGGCCAAAAAATCTTGTTTGCTTTCAAATTTGGGCATCATTTTTCGAGACGCAAGCTTTGCTTGAATTAAGCCTTCTCTTGATTTTTTATCACATAAAGTCATAGATGCTTCTGTCACTATTTTTACTGAACGTTCGACAGTCTGAGTGTGACATGGTAATTTAAAGAAAACAAGGTTTTTACTTCCGCGAGATTTAATGACTTCGTTAATTTCTTCATTCGTGATGTTACGAAGAATTGGTGGATCAAAATAGCTTTGTTGCCAATCTATAAGATCAATGTATCTATCGGCTTCAATATTTATGACTGGCACTTCAAACATACGAGGTTGTCTCCCTATATGAGGTGTATTTCTTGCTTTCAGTATTCTCCTTGCAGCAAGTTCCCTCACCGTTTGTTCCTCGTCAAATAACATCGACAGAAGTAAGTTTTCTGGATGAGCAAAATAAGCATTACGTCGAATTACGAGATCTACTACTTGCTTAAGATTTTCTGGCAGATATCGAGAGCTCTTGATTAATTTCCATAAGTTTTTGGACCCATCTGTACATTTTCCATTTATCTTTGTCTCAAACCATACTGGGACGTAGACTTTGACACAATATTCGGCTAAAACCTTTAAATGTTCTGATGGATTTGATGAAGAAACATAAAGCCGTAATATTCTGTTTGCTTTTGTCAACCATCTGGCATGGGACATTTTACCTGGAGACCTGTTGGCTAAATCATTAGAACATTCTCCACTAATTACTGCCATTGTTATTTCATATAAGTATTTCTGATCGGTACTCAGATCGTGAAAATTTACCTCGGGAAGGTCACTCTGTATTATGCAAAAATCTGTTACTGGCAACTTCTTCAGCGTCTTATCTTTTCGGCCATCAAAATACAAAGCAGTCAGTTGAACCTGTGTTTGTTGTTTACATAATTCCTCACGTTCTTTTTTCCTTTCCCGACGTATTTTTGATTTATCGACCACTTCAAGATCTGATTTTATATCATGCAATACAGAAGAAACAAGTGCAGCAGCTGCTCTGTCAGAAATACCATATCGGTCGCAGGTTTTTGACAACATAGGCAAATTTTTAATAGTATTTTTATTCTTTTTGTCTTCTTGTGATGTGGATGGTAGATTTATTAGATCATAAGAAGACACGCTGTCTTCAGAATCACTCGAAGATGACACTAATTGCTGCTGTTCAACATCATCTTCTGTTTGGTTTTCATTTATTTGTAAAGCTGTTTTTTTGGCCTTTAAGGCTCGATTCATCTTTTTTTGTAACTTAGCAGTAATAATGCGATCTATTCCACCAATCCGCATCTTCCTTTCCTGTCTTTGATCAATCAAAAACTCTCGTTCTTCTTTAGGAATTTTATTCTCTCTCGGACAATTACATTGTCCGAAACTTTTACATTTACAAGCGCAAATGTCAAACAAAACTCTGGTATTCTGCAAGAACCCATTTTTTTGATCTTCGGACGTTCTTCTTAAAGATTTGATAAGATTTTTGCACTTTAAATGATGAGCTTTTATTAACTGAATTGTTCTGGTGTGTGAGACAGTCGGAAGTGATGCTTTTTTCCAAATTGTTTCAACTTTTTCAGCTACAAGTTCAGCAATTTCTAAAAAAGGTGGTTCTTTCTTTGTATTTTTGGTAATTTTCAGCTGTTGTCTATTCCACTCATAACACTTCACGACATCTTCGTAAGTTGGTAATATATTGTCCTTAATGTCTTCAACACTTCCGAAAATGGGACACTGATGAGTTTGTCTCCTTGAACTCATTATATTTTTTTATAGGTATATTCAAAAAGAAACACAAAGAGATATGAATATGGCGAAAAAATTTTTAATTTTGTAAAATTGTCACTTAAATATGGAAATATATTATTTTTCACAAACTAATTTTCGATTGATTAAATCGTCTTCAGGTAAAAACCGAACTGAACTGAATTCAGTTTGGATAAAATAATATGTATGTATATAAATTAAGGACAATAAATGAACTGGTTAAGAAATGGGAAAAACCCAGAAGAAAGGTAAACACTAAACAAATACACGTGTACCGGAAACAAGTGGCCAATTACGAATTTGATGTTAAACAAATTTTTAGGTAGATAGCAAAGAGTGGGCGGGAAGATTAAATAATGAATATTACGAAAGATTTTTAAATTTAACTTGAATAATTATAAATTTTTGGACTACATACATCTATTATATTTGGCTATTTTCGGGCAACTACCTAAAAATTTGGCTATTTTTAGGCTAGTTGGACGCTGCTTATCGACGGTATTTGTTAAAACTTTTCTGGTAACACTGGTGCTCATTTACATTAATTTTATAAGGCCCAATGCGCGGGCTGTTCCACTGAAAATATTTGAATAATATTTTACAGGGTTGTTATTTATCTAATAAGACATCATATTTTAACTATTACAAAAAAAAAATGAGAAAAAAAATTTTTTTGACCCACGCTAATGTATGTATTTCATTTGTCATAAAAGTAAGTTCACTTTTTTTTAAATTTTTTAAAATTACTATTCGCCTACTTGTATTTAGAATAAACATAATGCTTTTAAAACACATTTAACAATAGCATTCAATTCCGATGTAAAAATGGGAGAAGTGGGAGGAAAAGTGATGCGGACTCCCTACAAGGTACTAGCTGGATACTAACTGAATACACGTACAAAATTTCAGCCCTCTAGGTTTCCTTATGGAGTCTCTAGACGTGTTAGAAAACAAGCAAAAAAATTAAGGAAATATTGGCGTAAAAATCGTGGGGGTAAGGGTTAAAAGTTGAAACCTCCAAAAAACAGTGTCTGGCTATTAGCTTAACCTGTACACCAAATTTCAGCCCTCTAGGTTTATTTGGGGAGATTTTGACCCGAACGAAACTGTTAAAAAACAAGAAAAATCATGTTCTTTTGGGTATAAAAATGGTGGAGGTAGGGGTTAAAAGTCGAGACCCCCAAAAGGCACCCCCTTGATACTAACTCAATCCGAATACAAAATTTCAGCCCTCTAGGTTTATTCGGGTGACCTGTGCGAGTGGTACAAACTTCGAAAACGTCGAAAATGCATGAAATTGTAGCTTAAAAATGAGGGGGGTGGGGGTAAAATATTAAAACCTCCAAAAAGCACAACCTAGGTACGAACTTTATCAACACACCAAATTTCAACCCTCTACGTTAATTCTGGGGGGCTGGGGGCCTGTTAGATCCAGCGAAAATCGTTTTTCCCCCCTCTACTCCCACCATATCATCCTAGGAAGCTGAATTTTGGATATGTTGTAGATAATTGACCGAAACATTATTTAAAACCGGTTTGGAAAAGTTTTATTGCTTTTCCGCCCCCCACCACCCCCTTAAAGGTCGGGTCAGAAAAAAAATTTGCCCAAAATTTGACCCCACTTTGATAGTATGAGGTGCCTCGAAAATGAGCCCCATTTACCAAATTTCATCTCTTAACTTCCATAGGGGGGCCCTACACAAATTAAAAGGTGGCGGGAAAATATATATATATATATATATATATATATATATATATATATATATATATATATATATATATATATATATATATATCAGACATTTTTTTTTCTACATATTCGTGTTCTACGGGTCCGAAAACGGATAGCGCCCCTACTCTCGCCTCTCGCAGCTCTTATCGTATAGACTGTATAAGTCTAATTTTTCGGAGAAAATTCGACTAAAAATCTATATGACCTGTTTTTTTTCAATTTTCTAGCATCAAATCTAGCGATAATTAACTAGCGGGTGATTGTATCGACATTTTAATGTAAAATATAGTAATTTTAACCGTCTTCAAAATAACGTTTCGATTTTAACAATAAAAATATTTAAAAAAGTGTTTAAGTTCTGGCAAGATTGTCAAAAAGGGACTGAAATATTTTTAGATATTGATATATACAAAAAATATTGATGTGTTAAGTACTTGCTAGACTTATAAACTTTCATTTTCGTATACGCTTTCGGTTTCGGATGTTTAATTATTTCGGATATCGGTAGTTTTAGTTACGGTTACGAATATCCATAACATCCCTAATGTAAATGTTTGTCAATCCAACTTCATCGAGACAAAGTTAGTTATTTACGATTTTCGGAAGAACACGTATATAAACATCTTTTTTATAAGTACGTATTATCATATAAACACATTTGGTTTGCAATTTTTTAATAATTAGTTTCTACGCTACTGAAATTATCTATCCATTTGAAAATTGGGATCCAGTGATGTACATTGGCACTACAAAACTGTGGGTGAAAAATTTCATTTTCACTTTTACTGAAATTATGTCATAAATTCATATTTTCAGAATTTATTCATTTTACAGAAAAATTCTAAATTATTAAAAAAGCCAAATAATTAATAACAATTAAAATAAAAAAAACAGAAAACATTTATTTATATTTGCATTTTTATAAAAACATGTAGGTATTATATTTTATATGCACTTTAACTAAAATGTCAAATTTCACACGTTGTTAATTTTCAATTTCACTCAAAATACGCTTAAAAATCAAAACTTAAAGTTTATAACATTCACAATCCGTGTAGAGTGTCCATACGTCTTGGTTTTCCCGGATTTGTCACGGTTCTAGCTCCGGTGTCCCGACAGACTTTTTCAAGACCTCGATTTGTTCCGGTTTTTCAAACTACTAATTTTTTATTTTCATCATCTAATAAGTACACAATTTTTCATTTTAAATAATGAATAGTTCAGTATCATATTGAAAGATCAACAGTAGATTTATTTACAACCAAACCTAAAAATATTTTAAAAAAATTAATTACTAATTAAATTTTCCAAGTTTTTTCGATTTTACCTTAAACACGAACTTCCAAAAAAACATTTTCTTTTCTTAACTTTCCATCATATATGTATCTACATAAATAAATTGTAATATTATTTTGCTTGCTTTTATGATACTGAAGTTCCTGAACAATTAAAAATTAAAATGACTGGAATTTTATTCGAACTTTTAAATAAAGTAGTTAACCAACGCGGACGCTGATAGCGCCACAATACAGAAATTGCCAACATTTAAATGTTCATGTTTTAATACATTTTTCTTGTAAATAAAATTGTCTAAGAAGCTCACTTTCATAAGAAATTTTATAAAAATTTAAAAAATATATATTTCCTAGAACAGGGGGCGATTTATTTTGAAAAAAAATTAATATTTTAAATAAAGAGCCATTAATAGGTAATCTATACATATAATACAAATGTAACGAGACCGTTTTTGTATAGGGAATATTTTTTTAAAATTGTGCAGATACTGTAAATAGTTATCGATGTAGATATCAAAACAGCGATTTTTAAAATTTTTGTCTGTCTGTCTGTCTGTCTGTCTGTTCGTCTGTTCACGCATCACACAAAAACTACTGGATGGATTTTAATGAAATTTGGTGTGCTGACAACTTATTACCCGGATCAACATCTAAGATACTTTCTACTTCGAGAAAATGTCTCATTCCCACGGGAAAATGGAAAAACCATGTTGAGTATGTGCATACAGTACGCAAAAACTATTGAACGGATTTTGATGTAATTTGGTGTAGTGATAACTTATTACCTGAGTCAGCATCTCAGATACTTTTTATTTCGGGAAAGTGGCTCATTCCCACAGGAAAATAAAAAACTTTTTGAGCATGTGCACATATTACGCGAAAACTATTGAACGGATTTCTATGAAATCTGGTGTAGTGATAACTTATTACCTGCGTCAACATTTAGGATACTTTTTATTACGGGAAAATATTTCCTTCCTTCAGGAAAATATAAAAATTATTTTGCTTATGTGCATGTATACTTAAAACTATTGTTCTATGCGAATGCTTTATAATTACTATACTTATATACTTGTCATTTATTAAATTAAAATTACCATAATACAAAATTTCTGGAGACTAACTCTATTTTAAATTAATTTAGAAGTTTCGAAAATTCAAGTGCCTATATTTCCGAGAAATTCATTTTGGGATGAAACTTGTTATATTTATAGGATAGATACTAGTTTGGGATGCAAATATGTATAATAAAACAATAAAACGTTGGAAGTCCAAAAATTCTGTATGAGTTCTCCAGTCAGACACGTCCGATTCCAAAAACCTCAAAAAAATGAGTTTTTTACAAACAATTTGCCAAAATTTAAAAGTTTTTCCAATCTTTTTACATTGTGGTAAAGAACCAAGAAAATCACAGAAAATACATTTTGAACCATTATTCTAGGTAAGCGGGTTTTCGAGAAAAAGTAACTTTTATGATTGGAAATTCGCTATGTTATGCAGATGCTGCGACAGGGGTATTTATCATTGGAAACCATTCAAAAAATAATTTTTATTTTCTAAACAAAACATTGTTATTAATTTAATAATAATTTAATTTTGTAGAAACCTTTGTAAAAAAACAAAAATATTCAATTTTGTTTATAAAAATTAAAAACAATTCATTATTAAATTACAATTCAACAAGAACGCACGTATATATATATATATATATATATATATATATATATATATATATATATATATATATATATATATATATATATATATATATATATATATATATATATACCTGCGCTTCATTTTATATAGTTCCATTATTATGGTGAATTGTAATAACTTTTTTGTATTAATGTAAAAAAGTTTTAAAATCTAAAAATTTATTATAATTTTCATACAATTATTGTTGTGAAAATAAAGTGCTTTATAATGTAAAAATATTGTGTGTTTAATAACTTAAAAAAATTTAATTCTTCATGCTATAACATACACAATCACCAAGATATCAATGAAATTTTAGGAATCCATATTGAGGATTGTCTTTGGTCGTTCCGTAACATTAATTAAATGTTCTCCCACTAATTTCAAAGCCATATCCAACTCAAATTGTAATTCTTCCAACTTCAAATTCGTATGGACTTCAAATTTTCGTAAGATATTCGTCAACTGTATTTTCATAAACATGATAGCATATTTACCACCAATACAGTTTCGTGGACCGCCACTGAACGGTATAAATGCATATGGGTGACGATTTTCCGAAAATCGTTCAGGAATAAATTCTAAGGGTTTTTGCCAGTACTGTGGATTACGATGCGTTTTCAATATAGATATTAAAATGTTAGTTCCGGTGGGTATCAGATAATCACCTAACTTAAGATCCTCGGACGTTTCACGAAGGATGTGAGCCGCGGCTGGATATAAACGTAATGCTTCCTTAATTACCATTTCTAAATACTCTAATTTCGAAAGATCTTCTAATTCGAGTGCTCTTTCGGAGTTTCCAATAATGCTGTATATTTCGTTATACACTTTTTGTTGAATGTCTTTACGGGCCGCTAACACCAGTAATGTGTAGCTTAAACTCACTGCTGTAGTTTCGTAGCCCTAAAAAAGTATACGGTTTATTAATAAAACACCGTTAAGGAAAGTGAGATCAACTACTTACGGCCATAATGATGAGGTTAATCTCTTCTTTGAGCTGTTCAACCGTGAATTCTGGATACACTTTGGTCAGGTCTAATAAGTAATCTAATAGTGGTTTCTTCAGTGGGTTCTTTTCAATTGACTGATCCAAATTCTTGAAGTTTTTGGTCGCATTATTATTTTCTCTTGACAGAAGCTTTGTGTGAAAAACTCTGTTTGTTGTGTCCCATATCAGTTTCAAACTCTCATTTTGTATTTTACCCAAAGTGGTCGATTTAAAGATGCAATCTGGATATAGCCATATGTTTACCAAACGTTTAGTCGCCGTTTTTATAATACTGTAAAAAAAAATAAATTTTATAAAACAATTGGTCTCAAATTTTCTGAAAAATTTTGCACTCACTTATCCATAGCATGCGCGTAAGGATTTTTCGTTATTTGCAAATTATTTAGATTTATTCCCATAGCGGTGGCGCAAATAGAATCCAAGGTGGCACGTCTAAAATAAGCGTAAGCGTCAAAGGGTTCCGTTTTTCCAACTTCATGTTTCAACTGTTCAACTAGAGTGGCACTGACGTCATTAAAAGTCGGTAAAAATGAGTTCAGAATTGTTCGGCTAAATCCATAATTACATATTTTTCGATTGCGCTTCCATTTTTCAACTGAAATTGTAAGAGTAATTTTGTTAAATTCTTTTAGAGTCTCTTATTGTGAGATTTATTTACCGTCACAAAGAATAATTGAATCCTTAACAATAGGGCGGGCGGACATTCGAAATATATACCCCTTATCCATTGTTTTCGAACTTGTAAACAGTGTTTGTATATAATCTGGTTCACATACCAAAACTAGTGGAATCGGTCCCAACCATAATTTAAAAAAGTTACCGTATTTCTCAAATAAATTTTGGTACTTTTCATCTGAATAAAAAAAAATTCAAGTTCAAATTGCTGTGGGAATGTTGCTCTTATTTTATTTATGGAACGTGAAGTTTTTTTTTTTTCAATACCGTTTAATGGTTTTTCTTCTCCCCTTTCCATCGATTTATCATACGTTATATTTGTCTTTCAAAACGAGATCAATAATTAAATAACCCCTGTCGCAGCATCCTGCATAACATAGCGAATTTCCATTTACAAAAGTACGTTTTTCTCGGAAACTAGTTGATATAGAGTAATTGTAAATAAAAAACCTTCTTTATGTGATTTTTCCGCCTCAAAAATTTCTTAAAAATAAGATTTTTCGTTCTTGAGTTATCGTGCGGGCACTTAGTAAACATATATATATATATATATATATATATATATATATATATATATATATATATATTCCTGCTACCTTTTGATATGTGTAGGACCCCCCTATGGAAGTAAAGAGCTCAAATTTGGTAAATGGGGTTCATTCCGATGCGCAACAATACTATCAAAGTGGGATCAAATTTTGGGCGATTATTGTTTTATCGCCCCCCACCACCCCCTTTAACAATAAAACTTTTCCAAACCGGTTGGAAATAATGTTTCGGTCAATTATCTACAAAATATCCAAAATTCAGCTTCCTAGGATGACTTGGAGGGAGTAGAGGGGAAAAAAGGATTTTGGCTGGATCTAACACGCCCACAGCTCCCCAGAATTAACGTAGAATGTTGAAATTTGGTGTGTTGATAAAGTTCGTACCTAGGTTGTGATTTCTGGAGATTTTAATATTTTACCCCCACCCCCCTCATTTTTAAGCTACAATTTCATGTTTTTTCGAAGTTTGTACCACTCGCACAGGTCACCCAAATAAACCTAGAGGGCTGAAATTTTGTATTCGGATTGAATTAGTATCAAACGGGTGCCTTTTGGGGGTCTCGACTTTTAACCCCAACCCCCACCTTTTTTATACCAAAAAGAACATGATTTTTCTTGGTTTTTAACAGTTTCGTTTGGGTCAAAATCTCCCCAAATAAACCTAGAGGGCTGAAATTTTGTGTACAGGTTAAGTTAATAGCCAGCCAGCCAGTGCTTTTTGGAGGTTTCAACTTTTAACCCTTATCCCCACGATTTTTATGCCAATATTTCCTTGATTTTTTTGCCTTTTTTCTAACACGCCTAAAGACTCTCTGAGTAAACGTAGAGGGCTGAAATTTTGTAGATGTATTGAGTTAGTATCCTGTTAGTGCCTTTTAGGGATCCCACATTACTTTTCCGCCCACTTCTCCCATTTTTACATCGGTATTCAATGGTATTGTTAAATGTGTTTAAAATGCTTTATATTTATATTATAAGACAAGTAGGCGAATAGTAAATTTAAAAATTTTAAAAAAATGAACGTATTTTTATAACAAATGCATGCTCTCGTGTTCTTGTCGTATAGGCTTGTATAAGTCTAATTTTTCGGTGAAAATTCGACTAAAATTACTCGTCCAATGTGGTGTGACACACAGCTTCCTCGGACTCGTTTTTAAAATGATTTTTGAAAATGAAAAAGTTAAAATTTTATACAAAACTGTTGTAAAAAATAACATCAAATTGGTTAATAAGAAGAACTCACTATTTCAAATATGTTCTCAAAAAATAAAGTGTGCTTCATTATCAATATTCGTAGAGGACTATCTAGAAACCAAACTGCATAATTTCTGAAAGTTTCATAAAAAAATCGAATAGTTCAGAAGTTATGCTAGTTAGTGCGATCTTGCGACACACAGAGGGACAGACAGACACGAAACCGAAAAGAAAACTCTAAACTTCCTTTTTTGAGAAGGGGGGGAGGAGAAATATTTATATTTCAAACGTGATCTCAATGCTTCTGCTAGTGATGAGCAAATGCAAGACCAAGACCAAGACTTGGCAGTCTTGGTTTTGGTCTTGTTCTTGCATTAAGAATCTTGGTCTTGGTCTTGCTAGAGCAGTTTGAGTCTTGGTCTTGGTCTTGCAAAATGCAGTCTTGGTATTGGTCTTGGTCTTGGTATTGCTAAAAATCTTGCACTTTCTTGCATTTTTTTATTAGCGAATTTTTTCCTTCTAAAATCAGAATTTTCTCCCTTTAAGGTATTAATTATACTTTTAAACTATTTAAATAATTTAGCAAGAGTCTTGCTTTTTTCTTGCTTTAGTCTTGGTCTTGCTCACTTGAGTCTTGGTATTGGTCTTGCAGCCATACTTATAGTCTTGGTCTTGGTCTTGGTCTTGCAAAATGCAGTCTTGGTCTTG
This sequence comes from Brachynemurus nebulosus, assembly GCA_035578155.1. Lineage (NCBI taxonomy): Eukaryota > Metazoa > Arthropoda > Insecta > Neuroptera > Myrmeleontidae > Brachynemurus > Brachynemurus nebulosus. Next base: position 2,738,420 of record JAPWDM010000003.1, read on the forward strand.
GTCTTGCAAAAAATGCAAGACCAAGACAAGACTGCAAGACCAAGACTAATTTTGCTCATCACTAGCTTCTGCTACTTTAGTAGTCTGGGAAGCAAAAATGTACCAGAATTTCTGTTTGACCTAAAATTCAAAATTTTCTGTATCCAGCACTCTACCTATTAAGGGCTTAGCTTAACGGCTTTTATAACTTCACCAGTTATATAAGTTTAAAAAAAAATATATTAAGAAAAGTAAAATAATCCAATGTATTCAAATTTTATATCTAGATATTTCTTTTTAGTTGAAAAGAAAAGCTAGTGTACTACCTTTTAATAGTGTTCTTATAGCAAGCGCATTTCCGATTATGGGCCATCCTTTTGGTCCTGGCACTTTAGATAAATGATAAAACATGCGTATATGGTTCCATGAAAACGCCACACACAAAATTATAAAAGCCACATATAAAAAGTATGTATTAATTATTAATGATGGTAACTTATAATACAACATGTTTCTAGAGTAACTTTATAACCACTAAATCTGAAATTGGCAAACTGACTTGATGTATTTTTATATAAGTTTATATATACATACGTATTGTTTAATTGTATTATGGATAAATTTTAGGGTTCCGCAGTCATAACCACAGAATCATTATAGTTAGTTTAGTCATATTCTTCCGTTTGGCATTCCAACTTTTCTGTATTGAAAAGTGGGGATATAAGAGGATGTAAGGTTCTTAAAAACTTTCTCAGGGGCCGGAAATATTTTTAAAGAAATCAATAAAAAAAAACTATAATTAAATTCATGAAATAATTCAACATCTGTAAACATACACATTTTTAATAAAAAAATACTAACAGAAAATACAATAACAATAACTAATAAAAAATATAAAAAACTCAAACACTTAAATATTTTTATTACAATTACATTTACATATTTCAATAAAATTATCAAAACATAAAAAATCAAAAAATAATGACTACATAAAATTATATTTTTATGTGCTACCAATCTATAAATGTTTATAGAAATCTACATACAGAAAGTGTATTTATTACTGATCAGTACCTGCTTACGGTAACATCGCACACATGATGTGAATTCGGACCGTAAAGTGTTAGAAAGAAAATACCGATTAATACCTTGACGGTCATTGACGTCAAAAGACGTCAAGTGAAACCTCACTAATTCACACACCACGTCGTACGACGTTAACGATTCCAAATAAATGTGTTAGCTGTTAAAATACCATTTAGGCGTTTTGTTAGGATATGACCGTCATGGTGTTAAAGAATATTAAAAACTTTTCAAGTCACCATAGGGAAGACAGCCAGTGAAAATGTACTATTGAAGAAAATGCCTTTATTTTTTCGTAGAGATACAATTATTAGGGCCGATTGCACCAGCATTAACTTAATCAGAACTTAATGGCCATTAGTAAATCAGAGATTAACTAACCCCGATTTAAAATATACCAATGGTTAACTAATGTACGTTAAAGATCAATTTTGACTAGCAACGGTGTCTGATTTGTTTTTATAGGACATAAAATGAGACACAAGAGAAGTAAGTGCTAGTAAGTTGATAATATCACATGGTTAAAAATAGTATATTGTGCAATAAGTACGGGAAATTGTCGATTGCCCACGAAAGAGCTCATTCGCTTGAGTAGGGCAATCGACAATCCCGCACGAGTTGCACATACTATTTTTTATTACGAATTTCACATACTTTTTTCTATTATTATCACTATTTTTGACATTTTTATTACTTTTTAAAATAATATTTTTAAGTGTTCGTCATTTTTTTCTGAATTAATTATCGTTTAAATTACTTTGTTGGTGGTTTCTATAGAAATAATTATGAAATATTTATTAAATGAAAAATTAAGAGGCGGCTTTGCGTGTTTTTATTAAATTTTGCGTGTTTTATTGTCAATTTGCGTGTGGAAAGTTACTTTCCACACGCAAAAAAGTATGCGGGAAGAGTACAGTGGGCAAACAGCTATTTTGCATACAGAAATGTGTGCGCCAAGTTAGTACTTCTCCCGCATGAGTAATAAAAAATTTAAATCTGCATATTTTGAAAATAGGTAGCGCCTACTTGATTTATTTTATATTAAAAAATATATAATTTATGTTTACGTAAAACATTTTAAAACTGTAATTTGACGATTGTGAAGATATTTTTCAATTTAAAAAAGGAAAAATGAAATAGATACCAAAATTTTACAGGAAAAGATAATTTTAATTTAAATTGTACAAAAGTATATTTCAATAGTAGAAAATAAATATAAATATTAGCGATACTATGGAAACTAGGATCAAAATATGCACTAAACGCTGATTAAATATCTAATTGCCCAGTATCCATTCATTAACTTAATGGACGATTTAATCATCAGTTAACAAAAATTAACCTTGGTGCAAGAGATAATCAGAGATTTTAACTACGGTTAAAGTTAATTATTGATTAAGGCCTTAACGGCCGATTAATAATGTTGGTAAAATCGGCCATTAGTATATAATTTTTCAAAAAATCAATTTTTTTTTTAAAATATCACGTTTGTCTGATTGAAATGGCTACGAAATCCTAATTTGCGCGTGGTTCGGCACGCACTTAATGATTTTTTTTGTTAACGGCAGTCAACAGTTTATAATTATGTAAAAAAATTATTAGTATATCTTAGGTAGATTTGTAGTTGGGAATTAAAAATTTTTTGTCTGTTTAATGAATGAATGTTGAATATTTCAGTAGCCTTCATTTATTAACTAATTAATAAGCAAACAAGGTGCAAGGCTCACAGTAATCTGTCCAATATTATTGACTTTGAAATAGAATTGAAAAAACGCCGTGAGCAGCGGGGCCCCATCACGGTAGTCGAATTTCCCCCTTCATCTTCGGTATTGAATGTTTACAAGCGAAATGTGATTGAAAGTCTACAACCGAATTGTCATTTTGTTGGTTTCAAAACTGGTGATGAGTGTTCGGCTGATCGAGGCTTTAAAAAAAGGTTTTAAGTATTTAAGGGTTGTATCTCAGTAAATTTCAATTTTGTGCCGAAAACAGGTAGCAGAAAAAAAACCAACACAATTCGTACGAGGGCATTCCTGTCCATGTTTATCCGCTAATTGCCTTTATGTTTTAGTTTTAAATATTAAAAAAGGACCTTAAATAGTAAACTGGAAGGCCTTTATAAAGATATTTTTTCATTCAAAAAAAAAAAAAAAAATAAAAAAAAATAAAAAATAAAAAAAATAAAAAAAAAAATTATTTCTTCGGTATTGAGTGTCTACAAGCGAAATATAATTGAAACTCCACAAGCGATTTGTAATTTTGGTGGTTTCAAAACTGATAATGAGTGTCCGGTTGATCGGGGCTTTATAAAAAGATTTTAAGTTTTTAAGGGCTGAATCTCAGTAAATTTCAATTTTGTGCCGATAGAAGTTAACAGGGAAAAAGCCAAAACAATTCGTACGAGGGCATTTCTATCCATGCTTATCCGCCAATTGCCTTTGTGTTTTACTTTTAAATATTAAAAAAGGAACTTAAATAGTAAACTGGAAGGCTTTTATGAAGATATTTTTTCTTTCCAAAAAAATCCAAAATTTCTATTTTATAAATAATAAAAATCCAAAATTCCTAAATAATAATTAAATAAATAAATAAACAGTGACTTTAATAACATTTGCAAATTACTTAATATGTATGTATTTCATTTGTTAAAAAATTGTATTCACTTTTTTTTAAATTTTTTAAAATTACTATTCGCCTACTTGTATTTAGAATAAACATAATGCTTTTAAAACACATTTAACAATAGCATTCAATTCCGATGTAAAAATGGGAGAAGTGGGGGGAAAAGTGATGTGGACTCCCTACAAGGTACTAGCTGGATACTAACTGAATACACGTACAAAATTTCAGCCCTCTAGGTTTCCTTATGGAGTCTCTAGACGTGTTAGAAAACAAGCAAAAAAATTAAGGAAATATTGGCGTAAAAATCGTGGGGGTAAGGGTTAAAAGTTGAAACCTCCAAAAAACAGTGTCTGGCTATTAGCTTAACCTGTACACCAAATTTCAGCCCTCTAGGTTTATTTGGGGAGATTTTGACCCGAACGAAACTGTTAAAAAACAAGAAAAATCATGTTCTTTTGGGTATAAAAATGGTGGGGGTAGGGGCTAAAAGTCGAGACCCCCAAAAGGCACCCCCTTGATACTAACTCAATCCGAATACAAAATTTCAGCCCTCTAGGTTTATTCGGGTGACCTGTGCGAGTGGTACAAACTTCGAAAACGTCGAAAATGCATGAAATTGTAGCTTAAAAATGAGGGGGGTGGGGGTAAAATATTAAAACCTCCAAAAAGCACAACCTAGGTACGAACTTTATCAACACACCAAATTTCAACCCTCTACGTTAATTCTGGGGGGCTGGGGGCCTGTTAGATCCAGCGAAAATCGTTTTTCCCCCCTCTACTCCCACCATATCATCCTAGGAAGCTGAATTTTGGATATGTTGTAGATAATTGACCGAAACATTATTTAAAACCGGTTTGGAAAAGTTCTATTGCTTTTCCGCCCCCCACCACCCCCTTAAAAGTCGGGTCCGAAAAAAAATTTGCCCAAAATTTGACCCCACTTTGATAGTATTGTTGTGCATCGGAATAAGCCCCACTTACCAAATTTCATCTCTTAACTTTCATAGGGGGGCCCTACACGTATTAAAAGGTTGCGGGAAAATATATATATATATATATATATATATATATATATATATATATATATATCAGACATCTTTTTTTTTTACATAATCGTGTTCTACGGGTCCGAAAACGGAAAGCGCCCCTGGTCTCGCCTCTCGCAGCTCTTATCGTATAGACTGTATAAGTCTAATTTTTCGGAGAAAATTCGACTAAAAATTAGACTTATACAGCCTTAGAACACGATTATGTAAAAAAATGTCATATATATATATATATATATATATATATATATATATATATATATATATATATATATATATATATATCGCGCGTTTTCTGTCTCAACCTCGTATCTGAAAAATCCCAATTTTTGGACACACAAACAAAACGTATTTAAATCTGTATCTTCATCACTATGAACTTAAGATTTATGCTAATTACAACCATTGATGTTGGCTACCTATATATATATATATATATAAATATATATAGATAAGTGTATGTATAAATACAGTATTTAATATGATTTTTGTGTGTCCTAAGACATGTAGTTTTTGATATACGAGGTTGAGACAGAAAACGCGCGATATATATATATATATATATATATATATATATATATATATATATATATATATATATATATATATATATATATATATATATATTCATCGCTGTAGGATTTAAAAACAAATAAAAAATATTATTATTATTATATATATTCCCGCTACCTTTTAATATGTGTAGGGCCCCCTATGGAAGTTAAGAGCTGAAATTTGGTACGTGGGGCTCATTTTCGAGGCACCCCCACCCTCCTCATTTTTATTTTTAAGCTACAATTTCATGCTTTTTTTACGTTTTAGAAGTTTGTACCACTCGCACAGGTCACCCAAATAAACCTAGAGGCCTGAAATTTTTTTATTCGGATTGAGTTAGTAGCAAGGGGGTGGCTTTTGGGGGTCTCAACTTTTAACCCTTACCTCCACCATTTTTATACCAAAAAGAACATGATTTTTCTTGTTTTTTAACAGTTTCGTTCGGGTCAAAATCTCCCCAAATAAATTGGGGTGAATAAAAAAAGGGCTGAAATTTTGTGTACAGGTTAAGTTAATAGCTAGCCAGCCAGTGCTTTTTGGAGGTTTCAACTTTTAACCCTTATCCCCACGATTTTTATGCCAATATTTCCTTGATTTTTTTGCCTTTTTTCTAACACGCCTAGAGACTCTCTGAGTAAACGTAGAGGGCTGAAATTTTGTAGATGTATTGAGTTAGTATCCTGTTAGTGCCTTTTAGGGATCCCACATTACTTTTCCGCCCACTTCTCCCATTTTTACATCGGTATTCAATGGTATTGTTAAATGTGTTTAAAATGCTTTATATTTATATTATAAGACAAGTAGGCGAATAGTAAATTTAAAAATTAAAAAAAAATGAACGTACTTTAATAACAAATGCAATACATATATATTTAAGTAATTTAAAAATGTTATTAAAGTTAATGTTTATTTACAAAGAATTAATTAATTTATAAAATAGAAATTTAGGATTTTTTTGGAAAGAAAAAATACCTTCATGAAGGCCTTCCAGTTTACTATTTAAGGTCCTTTTTTTTAATATTTAAAAATAAAACACAAAGGCAATTGGCGGGTAAGCATGGGTGGGAATGCCCTCGTACAAATTCTGTTGGCTTTATTCCTGCTAACTGCTATCGGTACAAAATTGAAATTTACTGAGATTTAGCCTTTAAAAACTTAAAACCTTTTTTTAAAGCCCCGATCACTCAGACATTCATCATCAGTTTTGAAACCACCAAAATGACAAATCGCTTGTTGACTTTCAAACACATTTCGCTTGTAGACATTCAATATCGAAAATGAAGCGAAAAATTCGACTTCCGTGATGGGGCCCCCGCTGCTCACGGCGTTTTTTTTAAATTTCTGATCAAATATGTATTAAAAATTCATTTACATACCGGGTGTCCTATGGTAAGGGATGAAAACTAAACTTGTCTCCCTTCCCTTTCTAACATTCTACGGAACTCTACTGTACAGAAACACGTACCGGAGATCTGTCAGTTTTATTCTAGCTGTGGTTGGAAGCGGATAACCTTCTCGAAAATGAGTGAGCTAACTATTGAAGAAAAAGTGTTTCTCATTGAATATTATTATCCAACAGTATTAGTGTTTGTACTGAGTCACGTCTATGACATTTTCCTTCAAAATTTTTGAAGTTACAATTTATTTTCTTCTTCAGAGTTATTTTATTGATAATTTTAAAGAGTACGGTACATTAAAGGACGTTTTGATTCAAATGGTTCACATTTTGAAAACATATACCATTGTTATTGGCATTTTTTTGTATTTATTTTACCATATAATTTTTTCTGTGTGAACGTATTTTTTTTAATAAACGGACATAGAATAAAATTGGCAACTCTCTTCTATTGAACAGAAAATTCATTGATTTGATTCCTGTATTTATTGCAATTCTTTTTAAGAGGTCTGTCACCTTTGAATTCAAATGCCGTTTCTTCTCAATGTGGTCGAGCTCCAAACTGCTGTAATTGAAAAATAGCAAAGACTGTCCCAAGAAACTATAGGTAATATCATGCTGACTATAGAAAAACGAATGGAAGCTTTGATAAGAGCATGGGAGGAACCAGGCAGGATTAAAACGCTGTGTTTCATTTTCTATTTGTTAAATAATCTTTAACTTAAATTATTCTTAGACGACATAAGATTCCAAAAATTTGCCATTTTATATGGTTACTTGTTTTGCTACCGAAAATAAAGGTATATCGACTTGTGAACATGTAATTTTAATTGAATAATTAAATAAGATTCATATTTTCTTGAAATTAAATGGTTTGTTTGATTTTTACAGATATTTTGTATGTTCCGCTAATTCTGCCGGTGTGTGTATATCGGAAATTTGATTTATTTTCTTCAAATTATTTATGAAAAACTCATAATTTTTTTAGTTTAATTACTATTACTTAAGGTATATTACGTAAGGTTGAGACTTCTTTAAATTATTTATACTATCCTTGATAATAGTGTTCCAAATTAAACCAAAATTAAAACAAAAAACGTTTAACAGCTTTCGTAAAATATATAAACACAAAAAAAAGAATTTCTCACCGTTTTGCCCTGCTTGTGGGGCAGATGATGTACGCAATAGGAAAAACAGTACATACCTATGTAATTTCTAATCATTCTGTACAAAAAAGGTATTTCAGTCACGTTGATTGGTGAGGGGCAAGATGAGGTTTACCTAAACCTTAATTAATCTAAAATTAAAGTGAAATACTCTATAACCTCAAAAGATAGATAAAGGCATAAAATATCGCTTATTAACAATTCACTTTATTCTCTATTGAATGTCATCTTATGCTACTTATCCAAGTTTCATGATCAAAATATTACATAGCACGGTCACGTAAAATCACTTTTTTGGGTCTAATATGTGGATGCAATTACTTTTTTTCACTGTTTGCGAGAGAACAGACCCAATGTGGTGGATATTTCCTTGCGATTGGTGTGTTTCGGTGGCATAATAATGTAGGTGTCTTGTCTTACCTTCTTAACGCGTCTTGTTCCACCTTCCCCTACTTTATTAGTACCGGAATTGCAAAAAATATGATATTTAAAATTTTATGATATGAATTGGCATTGAAACGCGTCTCTTAATTAAATCATTTCTTTTTACTATTATCACTACAATGTTGCATTTGGCGTAGCAGAACACGTGTAAAACGTGCACATGAAGAATTAAGCTTTTTATGTAAATTTTTGTTGCTGCTTTTCAAAATTTCTTTTTGCAATTATGTAATAAAATTGCATAGTAAATAAAAATAGAGTGATTTTTTTGAGTAATTATTAATTTTCCGTATTTATTTTTTAATATTAACTATACTTTTAACATCCCATTATTGGTAAACAACATGGTAAAAATGAAAGAAGGTTTTATTGGTAAATTTAACTGATTTCAAAACCATTCTAACAAAATATTAAATAATTAATATATGACATATTTTACTCATCTAATTGTCTTACCGTATTACACTCGAATTATGTATTTTTTTCTGTATAAATGTGTATTTTCTACAATTCAAATTTGTTGTCTGAAAATACTCTAACTACGATGTTGTGTTTTTGTTGATTGGCCATTCTTCTCGTTAAATTGCCAGACACCAATTTTCGTTATATATAAACACAAATTCTTTCAAAAAAATACAAGCTCTCCCCCACCCCCTTCCCCCTACGCAGAACTCCTGCAGAAAGATCGGCGCCCCAAAGTATGAAAAATTTACAGCTGCAGAAATATTAGCTATGAGAAAACCAACTAGAATGTAGTCTGCAGAAAATTTATTTGTTTTGAATTTGATCGTAAAAGAGAAGGATATTATTTATAGTATAGTAAAAAAGGTGTTGTAAGGTTTGTAGGTTTTGTAAGCCTGTAAGACAATCCGTTTTTAAATTACTTAACGACGTTGGCGGACCGACAGACACCGAAATGATTCTATATGTATTTAATTTTGCCTATTTTCTTACGGAACACTACAAACTTACAGTCATTATCAAAAAATTTATTTCTTCTTTCAGTTGTTTGGTAGTAAATATCGGATAAGCTTGAACCATGTCTAATAGGAAATCTAAAAATGGTTTTCTTAACGGATTGTTCTCGATTGGCTGATCGATATTTTTGTATTCATCTTTGATTTTATTTGTTGCCACTGATTCCAACTTTTCATTGAAAACCTAATTAAAAATAGAGTCAACGATAGGTTTAACAAACGTAGAGGAAAAGTATGAGATTACTTTTAGTATGAAATTACTGTGATTTACTTTGTCACTTGTACTAAAAAAAAAGTATAGTACGTCCACGATCCGACTTTCAGTTTTTGAACTATCATCGTGTTATTGTAATTGAAGATTTTTACTTACAAGGACCCGAATCGTATCATCTTAAACGACTTTACAACAAGCATTCTCAAAGTGTCGCCTGAGGATCAGCAGTAGTTCATGTACCCTCGAAAAAGTTTTTGCATTAATTTCAACTTAAATAAAGAGCCTTTAATCGTCTTCGTCTAACAATGGTTTAAAAGTCGAAATTTGACCCATAGAGAGTGCTATATTATGCATGTTTTAGTAAAAAGTGAAATAGCAAACGATATTATATTTTTAACACGTTGACTGTTAAGAGTGCTATAGAGTCTGACTAAGGGTACATTTCGACTGCGCGCTATGCGATGCAATACTATGAAAACAAACATTCAAGAACATATTTGAATGTGTACATTGCGCGCTATCAACAGCGATGCGATGCTATGCTAGTAGTAACTTTTATACGCAACAATTTAAGAATGTTTGATTTTATCGCCTGAACTCGCCGGTATTGTGCTATTCAGTCATCAGTGATGGGTGTGGAAAAACTTATTGAAGTCATTCGATGTCGTTCGCCATTATGGAATCAACGGTCAAAACTAGACACAACAATAAAATAGAAAAGATCAATAAATATATTTAAAAAAAAAAAGTACAACTTTTATTTTAGCTTCAGTTACCTTAATGTAACAACAAGTCTCTCCTTTGCTGTTATTGGTTTTCTAAAGTTTGTTCTACTTTTTGCTACCAATGGTGTTATGCCATGGAATATATATTCAAATGTATCAGATGACATACGAAGATACTCTCGAAGGAGGATCTCTTCGAAGTTCTTTAAATAGGTGCTGAAATTCCCCATACAGTGGCCATCCAATGGTACGTACTCCGATTTTACGTAGTGACGTCAGCGATTTAGTGGGGTTCTCCTCTCACAGATATGTTGTTGTTTGTCTGTGTTGGTGAAAATTTATGTACCAAGCCAGAGTGAGGGCCGTAGGTAATATTGTCTGAGGGTCTCGTAGCCTTTAAAAATTTTAAAATTTCACTGCAGATATATATGCACATATTCTGTATACGTAATATGCAAAATGCAAATGCAAAATGAGTAACGTAAAATTCTAGACTATTCTAATCGTCAACTAGCAGAGATATCACAAAACAGACTTCACCGTTGAATTGCTCATTAAAAATGAGATCAAACAGTGTAGTTTAACAAAAATTTTAGAATGTTCTATTTGTCAACTAGCAAAGATATGAAAAATCAATTGTACCATTTAATTGTTCATTGAAAAAGAGGTCAAATTACACATTTTGACAAATATTCTGGAATATTCTGTTCGCCAACTAGCAAAGATATACGAAAACAGACGTCGCCATTGAATTGGCTACCAAAAAAGAGACCAAATAACACATTTTGATAAATGTTCTAGAATATTCTATTTGTCAACTAACAAAGATATTGGACAATCTACTGCACCACTTAATTGTCTAACCGAAACTAAACTAATGTAAATCAAATGTTCGATTTTGACAAACAATTTTTGCTATTTGACGAATAGAACATTCTAGAACATTTATCAAAATGTGCTATTCTGTCTTTTATTCGATGACCAATTAAATGGTGCAATCGATTTTTCGATATCTTTGTTAGTTGACGAATAGAACATTCTAGAATTTTTGTCAAAATGCGCTGCTTAATCTAATTTTTAGTGCACAATTCAATAGTGAAGTTTGTTTTTTGGTATCTTTCCCAGTTCACGAGCAGAATATTCTAGAATTTTTGTCAGCTTCCGCAATTTGGCGTCTTTTACGCTGATGAATACAATAGTGAAGTTCATTTTTCGACAGCTTTCTAAAAGTCGTCACTCATATTCATTAGGTTCATTAGTATAACATTCGATTTCCTTTGTCTACACAACCGAATTTTAGGTGTAAATTGTCTCTAAAGATAATTTTGTTTTAAATAAATTGAGATAAATAATATTTACCAACCCCCGAAACAAAAGCTTACCGACGCCCCTGATCTTCCGATTTTACCTACCTCCCCTTAAATTTGCACCGACCACTACGTAAAATTGGATTTGTGGTGTATTTAGATTTGCCGTAGTTAATTTTGTTGATCCAAATTTTCCTTTTTAATTTGTCTTTTAAAAGCATATATCATAACGCAGCGTTTTACACAAAAACACACTTTATAGTAATTCTCATTAGGGATGAGCGACATACATCGATGTTTTTTGTCGATTTTTTTTAAAGTCGAAACATCGATTGTCGATTGGTAATTTATCTATAAAATTTCTTTGCGTACCGTTATATTTTTAATCGATATTAAAAATTTCAATGCGAAATTAAATTTATTATATTGATAATTGAAAATCGAAATTGAAAATTTTCAATTATTGCTATTGTATATCTATTTTAAATATAACTATAACTTTTTCAAATTTTCTCGCTCGTTTTCAACATCGACGTCAACAATCGATGTTTCGATATCGATGTTTTTTACCGACGTCGCCCATCCCTAATTCTCATGATCACTCACTATGGAGTACAATGCTAGATTGAGCAAGCAGTGTGAACACATCGTGAAACATAGCAAAAATTAATAGCATAGCCTAGCATCGTACAGTAAAGCTTCGCATCGCACTGCGCGCAGTGGAAATGTACTCTAACTGTGACACAGTGCCGTATCACATGAATAATTCTACATAAAGTGTATTAGTTATCAAAATAGTGTATCAGTTGGGCTTTTCGTCATAATAGGTTATGACCATTAACGTGTTAATATAGATTTACATAAAGTAAAACTTGAATGTTAATTATGTATTTAAAAGTGGATAATTTGTGCTACATAATACCTTGCTTGTTTAAATCCCATACAGTATTCAGACTCTTTTTCTGTTTCTTTTCCGAAGTGGTCAGATTGAATATGAACTGGGGATAGGTCCAAATGTACGGACACGTTCATAACCTGTTGTGAGTAATGATTACCGTAAATGGGAATGCATAGTGCAAATTCAGGTTCCATCACATTTTTTGTATTTTTTTTTTATGAGTAGGTACCTAACCTATTTCGATAATTTATTCTTTAATTAAAAATTTACGCTTTGGTCACTTTAGTAATCAAAAAATGGTCACTTTAGTAATCAAAAATTTTCGAAAAAATCTCTGTTTTAGCGAATTTTCAGAATGGAAACTCGCTATTACAGCCTTCCTCATGACACAACTTCAGCCCGATGTAATTTGCTGTAATTTAAAAGTTTTTGCGACATTTTTTACTTCAAACACTGGAAAATTTTATTTTTATATTTATGTCTTGAAACTCGAAATTCAGCTACTAAAATTCGGATTGGCTCGGCTAAGTTCGTCAGCCAGACATGTCGGATGCCCAGAAGTAGGTCTTCTGGCCATTTTTTATCATTCGATCCTATCATTAGACAGTTCGATTTTTACATCGTTGAAAAGAAAAAGAAATTATGAAGAAAATGTTCTTATAATTTTCTTTCTATGTTAAGTGTTTTTCGAGAAAATTTTAATTTTTCACTTTTGCCTCACTTTGCTCTCTTTGTCAGTGTAATAAGTAATTTATATTTCTGTCTCAATTCCTAATAAATATATAGAAAAGTTCATTTTTTTTACAATTTCTTACGAAAACAAATGATATCTATTCACAAGTATGTATTAATATTGTATTATAATAATCAAAGTTCTGTCTCATGTTATTGCGTTATAATTACCAGAGCTCTGTCTCAAGTTGAAAAATTAAAATTAAGCAGATATTTTAAGCTTATGTAATGAAGATATTTTTTTTTATTGAATGAAATAAACAAGAAATTGAAATTTATGTCATGATATAATATTATTAAATATAAAAAAATACCCCTGTCGCAGCATCCTGCATAACATAGCGAATTTCCGTTTATAAAAATTAGTTTTTCTATATATATATATATATATATATATATATATATATATATATATATATATATATATATATATATATATATATTTTAGTGAATATTATTTTCAATTTCTAGGGACCTCAAAACAAATTTCCGGGGCTCAAGTCGCGTCATGACAGTGGAAATTCGCTAATAACATCATATATTTGCACGCACGGAAATAATTTTAAATGTATCGATTTTGAAAAATGTTTCCCTAATAATTATTAGATAATGTTAGAAAGTTAAACAATTTTAAATGGATTTAAGGTATCTTATGTGAGATCCGTCAAGGTTTTGGGGACCTAAAAACGCCGAAAATTAATTACCCAATCGATTTTGAAAATTTTTTCACCGTTAGTAAATTAAAGTATTTGAATTAATTAAGTAATTAAGTGATGTCCGCAAGAACCTTACGGACTGCCATAAGTTATATGAGATCTCTAGGACCTTTTTCTTATTGTTAGAGTACTAAAATTATTTTAGATAAATAATGATTATGTTGTATGAGTTCCGTCAGGGTTTACTGATCCCATAATTGTAAAAAATAAACAAACCGACTGATTTTGAAAATTTTTTCACTGTTAGGGAGCTAAGTTATTTTAGATAGATATAGATTACGTTATGTAGGGTCCGCCAAGGTCCATGGGATCCAAAAGTGGTAAAAATAAACTTACCAACCGATTTTGAAAATTTTTCACTGTTAGAGAGCTAAACTGTTTTAGATAGATGTAGATTACATTATGTAAGATCCGCCAGGGTCCATGGGACTTAAATATGTCAAAAATGAAATAAGTGACCGATTTTGAAAATTTTTTCACTGCTACAGAGGTAAACTATTTTAGATGGATATAGCTTATATGTTGTATGAGGTCGGCCAAGGTCCTGGGATCTTAAAAGCCCCAAAAATAAACTAACCGACCGATTTTGAAAATTTTTTCACTGTTAGAGAGCTAAACTATTTTAGATAGATATAGATTACGTTATGTAAGGTCCAACAGTGTCAGTGGGACCCAAAAGTGTCAAATATAAAATAACTGACCGATTTTGAAAATTTTTGCACTATTACAGAAGTAAACTATTTTAGATAGGTACAGGTTGTGTTCCACAACTGTCCTGCGAATGCAAATGCGGCGTAGAATGCTACTAAACGAGTTTTGAAAATACTTTTACTGTTAGAAAGGTAAAATATCCAACATATATATATATATATATATATATATATATATATATATATATATATATATATATATATATATATATATATATATATATATACGCCTAGAATATACGATCGAGCTGATTTTTTAATGAGGTCCACCGGGATCTTGCAGATCCGAAAGCGACAGAAATAACCTATCGAACCGATTCTGAAAATTTTCTTACTGCTAGAGAGCTAAATTTTTTTTAGATGGATACAACTATGCTGCTCAATGTCCGTTCGGGTTCTTGGATCCCAAAAATTCCAAAACTAATTACCCAGCCTATTTTAAAAATTATTTTACTCTTAGAATACCAAACTATTTTAAATGGGTACAGGTCTTAGATGGGATTCGCCAGTGCCCAATGTTTAGAAATTCGCTGTTATGCAGATGCTTCGACAGGGGTAGATGTTTAAATTAATTTTACATTTTTAGAGTATAGCAAAAATTCTTCATTTTCTAGAAGGATACGCTGAACTAAGGATACGCTTTACCTGCTTTGTCTAATAGATGCATTCGTATTATTTATTCAGCTGTGTCTAGATATATAAAAGGTACGTGTTTTACTTCGATACGAATAAGAATTATATATATCTGCTTATAAATTAGTATATTTTAGAAGTGGACTGATAATGAGGTACTAAAATATGTCGAAGATTTTTTGTTATTTCGACAGTAAAATTTTCACACCCGTCTAAGAGGTGGACACACTGGGCATATTAGTGAAAGAACTGTTTCGTTTGATAGTGGTTTTATATGTAGCGTTTGATAGAGTTATACTGTAGCGTTTGATAGTGGTTTTATATGTAATACCTCCGCCCGTTTGATGTAAAAAATTTTTAATAGCTTCCATTTATTTGCAGTAGGTATATACGGAATATGCATACATTACACTTTTAAGGGTTTTTAAAATATTATAACTGACAGGCGATAGTTAACGTTGACAAATATTAAATGAAGCGTTAGACTGAACAAGCGCAGCGTGACGTTTTTCACTGTATTTTTTTTTTTTTTCGTTGTCAATAATGTTTAGTACAAATTTGATTATGCTCGAAAGTTTTTCAGTGTTGTCTGACGTTATTTAATTTTAGAACTATTGTCGTCGACTATAGAATAATTTTCAGCTTTAAAACAAGGCATACAGGCTGGAACCATTTAAGGAGAGGGTGAGGTTAATTCGTACAATAAAAGGCATGTTTTTGTTATTTTTTTGTATAACATTCGAAGAATATTGTATAAAATTTTCACGAAGAAATATTAAAAAGTACAGTAATGGCAGCAATTATTCGAACGTGTCTCGGAAAAAAGTAGAATTGCGGTGCCCCTCATAACTTGGTGCTGAATCATCCGAAATAAAAAAAATTGAAGTTCATTCGTTATATAATAGTTTTCCTCAGGTAATGCTGGGAGGGTTTTTCGAAATTTCTATTTTTCACTTTTTTGGAACACTTAGAACGGAAAAACACGATTTTTGCGAAAAAAAATTGGGTAATTTGTTATTGTAAAATAAAAATTATTAACAAATTTAAAAAAAACTCGTCAGCGTTACCTCGTAAATTATGTACAAAAATAGTGTTCAAAATTTCAAATGGATCGGTGCTGTAGTTTTGAAGTTATGAGGGGCACCGACTTTGAAAATGTGAGCTGTGGGGAAAACGCTTTAAAGTTTTGAACACTTAAAAATTCTTGTATAAAACTGATGTAGAATACTTACTGCTAAACTAAATTTTGTACCCTACACTGACAAAATATACAGTACAGGTATAAACACGTTAGTACTTCCATTGAAATTTCTATAATATAACTGAGAGGGAGATATATATATATATATAGAGAACGAAACATCTGCCAGGTAACAACAAAAATGCTTATAACTTCGTCAATTTTGCTCCAATCAACTTGAAGTTTTGAGACAATATTCTTGAAATATTATGCATTCAGTTAAAGAAATAAAAAAAGCAAAAAAAAAATATTTTAATACCTTACCCTGCCCTTAATACAAAAAGTCATTTGCTTCAACAAGTTTTATTTGTAAAATTCTATAAAATTTTACGAACCGATTTTTGAGTTTTATTTCATGGCCAGGATATATCCTGGGACAAATTCTATTCTTGCATTTTTTTTTTGACGATGAGCTGAAACTTCAAAGTTCACTCACAATCTTATAATTTATTAAATTAAGGGAAAATTCGTCAAGTGCTTATTAAACACGCATTAAGTCAAGATTTCGTAGTCTGTAGTTAAAATTCTTTAAATTTCTTACTTTTATTTAGTATTAAAATTAACGTTTAATTTGCTAATAATATATTTATCTAATCCTTTACTTTCTGTATGAGTTAAAACATGAGACACTGTCTATTAAATCGCATAAAGTTCGACACTGATTATTTAAAAGTGATTAAATGCGAGTAGATCACCGATAACAAACAAAATTGTAAAAATGACAAAGAAAATTATTTTTTTCATATTTTCTAATATGAATTTTTACACCAGTAATTTTTCCGTAATCAACGAAACATCGAAACTCGTAGAATTACATCATGTCTGTCATCGTTTAGAATTTTTAGTGTACAATCTGGTATTTTTAACAATTTAAAAGAAAGGTTATTATTTCAGGATTAAAATGTCACAATATTAAAAGTAATATTCATCGCATAAAAATGGGAAATAGACATGGGAATTATTTACCTACAGAGATTTTACTGTAACTAATTAATATTGCGCAATGTTTACCTTTGATAATATTGATTAATTATGAAAGTTCTTTCGCATCATCCCTCTTGGGACGTCGCACCATCTTATATAAAAAATAATATTTGAAATTTTTGTACATAAGTAGGGTAAAAGACCCGATTGTCGAACGGGGTTATAAGTCCGAACAGTTTTGACATTTATATATTAATGAAGTTATTTCTGAAAGAAACTTCTGATAAAAAAAATTATTATTAATAGAATGATTATTTTTCAATTTAAATTCACCTCACATTTAATGCCTCCTCACTTAATTTAAGAAATATATATATATATATATATATATATATATATATATATATATATATATATATGTATATATATATATATATATATATATATATATATATATATATATATATATATATATCGAACAATTTTTGTTGAATTCGTGAATTTTTAATATGATGGATGATCATTATTCAAAACACATGAGTTATAAATTGTAACATTTTTCACCGAATTTTTAAAGTTATTAGCATAATAAAAGTATACAAATAATTGTTATGAGTCCACTTAAGAGATTAGGATAGCTAAATTATATTTTATATGCGTTAAATATTATTTCTAGAAGTGTTCCTTCTTGGGATCCACGTTTTAACGTTGGGTACCCCATTTTGAGAATTATATATTACATATCTATTTTATAAACATTTTTAATTAATTTTTGAGTTTAAAACACTTAACTAACCGTTTTTATAATTCCACTTTAATATTTTATTTATTTCAGAACGTAAAATCAATTGAAAAATAATTAATAATGAATTAAAACTTCGCAATTGAAATAAAATCGTCAGACATTTAGATTTGAAACAACATATAAATATATACGTCATATACTTAATTTAACTGTTTAAAACACAGAACAAATAGAACGAATATAACTGTCTCTTTTCTGCAATCACTTATGTGGAAGTATGTGCATTTTACAGAACTATGTTGTCATTGACTTACAAGCTACCAATGGGTGTGTTTCAATTGTTGTGATATTGTTGGTGTTGTGTTACCGTATATACGTACATCTACGTAGCGCATACATATCATATATTTTTTAACATATGCGTATACAAGACACGCATACACATAACCATTTAGCACACTAGCACACACAACTCCGCGTGCACATATATAACGTAGTGGTGAGATATCTTTTATCCTTTAGCGTTACACTGATTTCAGTAGTATAGAAATATTACCGCTCGTTCTGTGTTATTCTGTGGGAAAAGATGGTATGTATTGTATGTCATGTACATTAAATGCGTGTTTTTTCTTACGGGTCAGTGTGTTGTTTTTTAAAGGAGGTTAATATATTCTGTCCGTTTTTTCATAGACGTCAACAAATTATAAAACAAAAACAGTAATAAGTCAAAATTTTTGGGTTATATTTTCTTAAAAACATATTCATTGGATTAAAAAAACTTGGTTTCATACTTATTAAGAAAAAAAAAATGGGTGTTTTGTTTATTTTTTAATTTTTTAAGCTACTTTAATGATACAGCTAAAAATAGTGTTCGGTCATCGGGTCTCTTACCCTACTGTATAGAAAAACAATATTCCCATTTACTCTAAGAACTTTTTGTTTCGCAAAAAGGTAATTTAACTTCCTCCAGTCCGTTTCTTTTGCCCGTTCCGTTTTCACACCTTTTCTCATCATTTGTCATTCTGTTCATTACTTATTAATGTTACTTTTCGATTTCTAGTATATAGGTAGATAATTATCCCAGTGGTGATCAAGTTTCGGAAAAGTGAAAGTCGAACGTAATGAAAATTTAATGTGGATATTCGCGAAAATGAAATTTGCACCGAACTATCTGATTAACAACTATCTCAGTAAGGAAAAACACAGACACGAACGTGTCATTGCAACCATCAAACTGTACGTGTGTTAGTCAAGTTCACAATCCATGCTGGGTGGCACGCTAACCCGCCAAAATGGTACTCGCTACACAATAAAGAAAAAACTTGCATGTTCATCGATACCGAAAATTTTAGATTTTAAATGTCTCGTAAACGGTGCGTTTTAGTCCAAATGGGAAATTATGTGTTTATCGATATAGAAAATTGTGAAAGTAAGTTACAGTACCATTTTTTTTTTAAACTGGCGCCAATACGAACAATCTCAATAAGAAATACGTCCCGACCTGTTTCTTAATGAGGTAGTCTTGTGTAACTTCTAGAACAGGGGTGGGCAAACGGTCGATCGCGAACTGTTCGACAGTCGATCGCAGACATTTTCAGTAATTTACTAGGTTAATTTAAAATCTTTTAATTTAAAATTTGTACTAAAAATTTAACAGAGAATGAAACATGAATTTAAAATTAGACACGTATCTATTCTACAACTGACATGACTAATTCCAAGGCAGCACTGTTGCCAGAAGAGTTTTAACAAAAACCTCCGATGAGTGGCATTCGAGTGACCAAAAAATAGCTCAATTAATTATATAATAACCCAAAAGTAACCAAATATAATGTCGCTCCAAAAATACAGTCCACTATTAAAAAAAAAATATTATCTCAGAAATTTATTAATCATTGCACATTACATTTCGTATTAAATTATTACTGTCCGACCGAAACTAGTTTTTTAAACGAAACCAAAACTGAATTTCGGTCGCGCGTCGCTGTCTCAGTTTCGGCCGAAACCGAAACCGAAAGTTTCTTTTAAGGCAATTTCTTACTACTTTATTTTAATTTTAAAAATAGAGAAAAATTAATACATAAAAAATTTTTTTACGTGCTCTATGATAATTTGTAAGGGGGGTGGGCTGGAACTTGGGTAAGGAATATTGGATGACGAAAATTGATTTGTAAGTAGCCATAAAAATTCCCAAATTTCGGTAATTTCTCCAAAAATAACATAGGCAAGCAAAAAAAAACACCATTTCCCTTTCTCGAGGTCCGTTTTTCCGAAATGTTTCTCCAAAAATAACACTGACGAGCCAATAAAGGAAAAGCGTCGTTTTCTTTACTCCGGGTCCCTTTTTTCGAAATTTTACAGCAATCATAACCAACTAGGGGAGACCACGAATCACGAATAGTGCGTATTTTCCAAAAAAAATTGTATTCACGTGCAAAAAAAATACGTTTTGCTTTCTGCCAACCCTTTTTTTGAAATTTTTCTCCAACCATGATCAGCTAGGGGGCCGTGACCCCCCTGCCTCCGAGTATAGGCGCCCTTTCACTCTTGGGCCCTAGACATTGTCTTCTTACAGGGCTCCCTTTCTCTCTCCCCCGAGCCAGATCTACCTATGGGAGGTCCTGAGGCGTTTCTCAGGTGAATGATTTTCACTACTACTTTTGTCAAAATTTCCTGAGAAGTAGAATTGAAGAGCAAAAAAGAAAACATTTATTATTTGTATTCTACTCCTGTTTTGAAAGATTCATTATCACTTTGTGTGGTTTCTATTGATTGTGTGAAAAACTAAAACAAATTGTAAATAGTGATTCAAATATTCAAAATAGATAGTTTAACCGGGCCCTTCAAAGAATCGGGCCCTAGACATTTGTCTCATTTGTCTATTCGGTGATCCGGCCCTGAGCGATGTATATAATTTTTGTCATGAAGTTTCCAACAATTTGTTTCCAAGTAAACTTTAGTATAAACCCTAGAATTATACGTTGGTCTACGAGAAACGTTAATCATACATCGGCGTCATTTTGACGAATGGACTTTTTACGGAGAGTTTTAGAGTTTATTTGCAAAAAACATTTTTTTACATAACAATACTACAAAATCGAACAAAATATTTACAAAAATTGGATTTGGAAAAATTTTAATATAAATATTTATTAATTTTGTTAATTTTTTTATCAAAGCAAATTTTCATTATAAAGATTAAAAATAGATAAATAAACCAATTGTATCATAAGACATGTCTTTCAAATAATTAATTTATGAACTATTATGAGTCGGTGGACATGTGTGACTTTAGGGAATGTGAAATTTCTCGGTCACAAATATTTCCGTAGATATGTATAGCTATTTCCTCGTTAGACACATTTGTAAATTTTCTAAAATTTGTTAGTAATTTTTCGAATAAGATCTCAAAAAATAATTAAATTATTTTCCATAAAATAAATTGTTAATCTTTTATTAAGTCCCTTGAAACGCATTCTTTGGTTTTCGATTCCAGATATTAAAACTTCAGTATTATGTCGTCTCTATAAGTCAAACAGCTGTAATCACCTTTCATATTATCATTATCATTGAATAAATTAATCATAACATCCATATCTTTAATAAATTTTAGAAAAATTAGGAAAACTTTTATATGTGAAGTACAAAATCTTTAAAAAAAAAAAACATCGCGTAATCATACATTGTCGTCCTTTTGACGCACACTATTTCAGTACAAACAAAACGACAATGACTATAAACAAAATAAATACGTCTTATGTGTTATAACAACAAATAAATTAGATAACAGAAGTTTCACAGCAAGCAGGCAACGACAAGTTGTAGTATTGGAGCAGGTAGAGAAGTTCGTTCGTCATTTTGACGAGTACGTATGATTCTAGGGTTAACAAGATTAATTAGTACTTAATTTATTGAGAGTGAAAAACATGGTCCGAATAATGTCGATCATTTCACGAACAGAGTTTTGGTTTCGGTCGTAGTTTCGGTTGTTTTGCTGCCGAAACCGAAACTAAACCGACACTCGCAATTTTTCGCCGAAACTAGGCGAAACCGAAATTTCGGTCGAATACTAATTTTTACAATGAAAATTTGGAATTATGATTACCCTATATTTCCCTAGTGGGCATTTGACATGAAAGATACTTTATTTGTTTTTAATTCAACTCATTTCTCGGAGTCGATCGCGCATAAATAAGAAAAATTAATGTCGATCATACCAGTATTAAGTTTGCCCATCTCTGTTCTAGAATATCAGTGTAAATTATTTATTATTTTTTTAGGGAGAGGGTAAATTTACCTGTGTAGGTAATTATATTTGGTAATTTATTCTATATATAACAATAAACTAGATTAATTTAATAAGAAGGGTACATCATACGTTTGAACGTCTTACGACGTACATAGATTTCATCTTATTACCGTCTAAAATATTTATAATTTAATTTTGTATTTTGTACAGTGTGAACTAAATTCGATAGATAGATTACTATAAAATTCAACAAATCTATAGGAACAAAAATAATTCAAAATAAATTTTAGAACAATTGAATCACATTTTATAGTAAACAGACAATTTTGGTTATCGATTCTGGTTCTTGAACACAATTTGAAGATAACTTATTATTATTTTCTGCATTTGTTAGGGGCTTCGCACGGTCATCATAACCGCGGCACGTTCAATAAATTCCTATCTATAGAATACATTTTAATTACTTCGAATTGGTTACGAGATCGCCCTAGAAGCTTTCACTTCGTTGTTAATGAAGTTGACTGTCCATACGGGGGGATACGCTTACTTATGCCGGTACGAAAATTTCCAAAAGGGTATGCGTTATAGAGTGAACAAAAAAATTGTATGAAAGAAAATGATACTGAAAGAGTGTATCAATGTACGTATATCGATCAGATTACCCGTTTATTGATACCGTAAAACCGGCTAGACCCGGACACTTTTTTACAATTTTGCGGTTAATTTTAGGTTTATACATGTTTCCTTCATAGATGTCACAAATAAAAGTATTATCATTAGAAAGAGTGTATATTATTTATTACATCCCTGACCCATTTGTTTCACTATAAGTAAAAATAAAAATACCCCTGTCGCAGCATCCTGCATAACATAGCGAATTTCCGTTTATAAAAGTTAGTTTTTCTCGGAAACGAGTTGACATAGAACAATAGTTTAAAGACCTTTTTTATGTAATTTTTTCTCCTCTTTTAAATGGTGTAAAAAAATTTCGCAAAAATTGTTGATTAAGTGGAAATTTTGGCAAAAAACTAATTTTTTGCAAGGACAAAAACCATGTTCCTGGCATCCGACATGTCTGGTTAACGAACTCGTTCAACGGTTTGGGACTTCCAATATTTTCACCAAATTTCGTGAACCTAGGACATTCCGTTCGAGAGTTACCGTGCGGACACGATATATATATATATATAAATTTTAGCGAATATTATTTTCGGTTTCTAGGGACCTCAAAACAAATTTCTACCATGGTCCCGGGCTCAGGTCGCGTTATGACAGTGGCTGTAATAGCTGAATTCCATTTTGGAAATTCGCTAAAATAAAAAAATAATTAATAAATGACCCGGACACTTACTTAAATAACGTAATAACATGCAAACTAACCTCTCCTGTCGGGGTTAGGACAGTGTTTTATATCATCTGATCTCTTTGAACCTGTCAAAGACTTCGAAAAATTTTGTGGGAACGGAGAGAGGTTAATGCATAGTATGCCTCTCTATGAAGTAAACATACAATACGACATCAGAAGGAGGCATATATTCCGTAATTCTGGCGGGAATATAACGTATCGATAGTAGAAGTTACAGCTGGTGCGAATCGCGGCCATAATGTAATAAACTGATATGTCCGGGTTTAGGCGGATATATATATATATATATATATATATATTAGGGTGGCGCAAAAAAACCATATATTTTTCTTTTCTTTGTCTCATAGGAAAAAAAGTTAATTTAGCTCGATTTAAGAATGCTCACCAAAAATTAGCTCGATAAAAAAATTTTTAAGGGTCGCTCAAACCTTTTTAAAATTTGAAATTGGGCCAAAAATCGATTTTTGTTTTTCATCAAATTTTTTTTCTCATCCCTGCATATGTTTGTACATTGAATAATAAAAAATTCCTCCAAATTTTAACTCAAAAAATTGACAATAAAAGGTCGCTCAAGAGTTCTGAAAATTTTTCAAGTCAAAATATTTAATATTTTTTAGCACCACTAAAAAACATTAAATATTTTGACTTTAAAATCCTGAGCGGCCTTTTATTACCAATTTTTTGAGTTAAAATTTGGAGGAATTTTTTATTATTCAATGTACAAACATATGCAGGGATGAGAAAAAAAATTTGATGAAAAACAAAAATCGATTTTTGGCCCATTTTCAAATTTTAAAAAGGTTTGAGCGACCCTTAAAAATTTTTTTATCGAGCTAATTTTTGGTGAGCATTCTTAAATCGAGCTAAATTAACTTTTTTTCCTATGAGACAAAAAAAATAAAAATATGTGGTTTTTTTGCGCCACCCTAATATATATATATATATATATATATATATATATATATATATATATATATATATATATATATATATATATATATATATATATATATATATATATTAGATGATGCACGATAAAATTCTGAACATATACTTTTCAAAACTAAAACAATATAACAATTATGACGAAAATTACATGTCTAAGTTTGATATACATTTTATTTCTTTGAAAAACTGGAGGATGGTAATCCTGTAAAATGAAATAGTAAATGTTGAAATCTGTAGTTTTTATTGGTATAGCTGTTTAGAGGATGTTTTTCTCTCTCTTTAATGATGTAAGGAACCATGTGTCCGGGTCTAGAGCCCCTGTCCGGATTTAGCCGGTTTTACGGCAGCAAAAATTTTCGATTGTGAATATCTCGTAAACGGTACGTTTTATTGCAAAAGTTATAAAATTGTATGAATAAGAAATGTGTATTTTGGTTTTGTGATCTCTTAGCACACACAATTTCCTTGCAACTGGACCTTTTGAAGATGTTACTAGCCGATTTAATTGATACATTCTGTATAGTACGTACATTTACTTTCTATAATTTATCTTGTACGTATATTATACGTACATTTTGTTATTAATGGATAATAGAATTTATACAAATATTTTCTATATACTGCTCCATGCATGTTAAAGTTACGGAGATATGTAATGTTCTTCATGTTCTTTAACGCTTCCGACAGTGCCTTTCGGTGAAAATGTGTAGGTTTTAGTATGTTGACAAACCGGTACAGTAGGTCGTTGCATCGCACGAACGGTCGACCGTACGCTTTTTTCATGTATGTGTTCTCTCCAATCTGATCTAGTTGGTACGGTCATATTTTGTATACGACCAACCATTGGTGTGACTGGATTGATGTCAATTGTCCAAATTTGACCGTATTGTGCCACACACCACTATCCGGTTAAATTGTGCTCGTGTTACGGTAGACCGTACCGATCTGTTCGGTCCTTTATATGATTTTGTTTATTTTATTTATTTATAACAATACGTTGGGAGTTCTCTGTTGTTAACGAAGCCGTGTATCTCTTAGTTTGTTAGTATGTACAAGCTTCCTTTGGTTGGTTGTTATATTTAGAATAAGTGTTTCCACTTCCTTCTTTCTAGGACACGTTAAGTAATGGGGCGTGGGTATGTCAAGGTTGATTTTCGTTCGAATGACGTAATTTAGAATAACTAAGGGAAGATTAGAGGGGAAGCGAAATTTTATGTACACATTCAAAATCAACACTTTTTTGCTTCAGAATCTATTAGTATAAATTTAAACATTGTACATAATGGGTAATGACTTTTGTCGGGTAAAAAATTTTTCCGATTTTCATGAAATTTTTTCGACCCTATTTGGACCATCCACAAATTTTTATTTTTGGTATTCTGCTTGCGAGGGTAACATCGTGAATATGAATTTTACCCAGAAACACAATTTTCAACAAAATTGCGTTAAAAATCGAAAAGTTGTTATGAAATAGACATTTTTGAACAAAAATTCACGATCTAAGATTACATCGACAAATTTTGATTTTTGGCTTTCTGCTTGTGAGGGTAACACCGCGAATATGAATTTTACCTAAAAATACAATTTTCAACAAAATTGCGTTAAAAATCGAAAAATTGTGATGAAATCGGCATTTTTACACAAAAGTGAGCGATATTTTTTTCGACCATCGTATGCGCAAACGTGGAATCTGTTAAATGTTGGTTTCTTATACAATTGAGAGCATTTTTCTGACGTTATAAGCATCTTAGGAAAACGAGTAATCATAATCCCGGATCACTTATGGTCTCCTCACGTTTATCATCGCTTTGCACGGTTTAACACGCACTTGACTAGTTTTTAACAGAGAGAGAGCGGTATCTCTAAAAATAAAATGTAAAGAAATCGTTAAGTGCATACTGGACACACACTGAATCACGGTTCCATATTCAATGATTAGTTGTCCACAATTTTCTGAATAAATCCTAGGAAATCACCTGTAGTTTTCTTTGAAATGATTACGGAACTCTAATTTTCCGTGATCCAATACGCACTGGCTAATTTTATCGAAAATTTGTGGGAAATTTATGTTATTATTTGAATCATTTCTAAATTGATTAGCTACGAATGAGTTTTCAAAAAAGCGAATGCATGATCTACGTAGTTCGCTGATTTGAAGGACCAAAATCTGAACGACTAAAAGTTTCTGTATTCGTTAGTGTTCAAGACAGGTATTTTAAAAAAGAAAATCAAATAAATATTCAAGCAGTGTCCATATGCGATCATTTACGTAAGTACGGTTAAATTTACATTTAAAGTTGATCTTCGTAGGTAAATGTCTTAATTTATGTTTTATTTTATCTCCTTCAGTTCACATAAACGTTTTCCACTATTGATGAATTTTTGTGGTGGTCTTTATAGTTATGGCCGTTATATCCATAATATTATGGACTCGATATAAAAATTATGATTATGATGGTTTCGGGTTATACATATGTATATGTACATAGATACAATGAAAACGATCGAAGGCAATTTGTAATTTTATTGGTATTGTAAACTTTTTTTTTATTTATATTACCAACTCTTACGACTACCAAAAACTGAAAACATATATATATATATATATATATATATATATATATATATATATATATATATATATATATATATATATATATATATATATATATATATATATATTCTTTAATAAGCTTTTATATGAAATTGTCTTTGTTATTTTAGTATGTAACAGCTTGACAGTTTTATTTGTATAAACAGAAATATGATATGTACACAATGTGGCAAAAATAAGTTTTCAAATCTGTTATTACCATAAAAAAACTGACGTGATGTTGTAACAGCATTGCTGCTTCAGAAG
The DNA here is from genome assembly GCA_035578155.1 of Brachynemurus nebulosus. Lineage (NCBI taxonomy): Eukaryota > Metazoa > Arthropoda > Insecta > Neuroptera > Myrmeleontidae > Brachynemurus > Brachynemurus nebulosus. The sequence goes on from JAPWDM010000003.1 coordinate 2,765,952, forward strand.
TGAAACTTTCTTTTTGGTACATTTACCTTATGGAAATCCATGTTAAAAATATGAAGAAGGTTTTTTCTCGTTAAGATTTCGAGTCGACTGTCAAATTTCATCCCATTGCACAGTGGTCAAATTTCCAAAAAAAGCGAACAAAAATGAGAAAAGTGAAGTTTGTAATTTTGAACTTATTACCCCGTAATACCGTAAGGGGGACACCACTGCACCTCGGTGCAAACCGACAGTCCATTATACAGTCTGCACTACCACATAAGGGAAGGTCAAACACAGCTAACTGAGCACCGGTCTCGTACGCAACTTCTAGTTGTTCATTAATAACTTTTGCCTGCAAGTGTGTTTTTGAAATCAAAAGAGATGGAAGTTGAAAATGAAGGTGAGTAATCATAATGGATATGTGGTAAAGGGTAATTTAATATTTCTATAGGGTGTATTTATTACAAAGAAATATTGCATTGTTAATGTGTTTATTTATAAGAAATAGTTATGAGTTTGATCGAGTTCTATGGTTTGCTTTTTTGCAACAAAGTCTTGCCCCAATGTATCCCTTCGTTTTTTACACCAATTTCAGGTTTTTCTTGTCTCACTTCATATTTATAATCAGCGACCTTGAATACCATTTTTTGTTTCACTAAAACTAATTTTTTATTTTTGTCCGCCATTTTGGACCCGTCATTTTGAATTTTTAAAATAATAATATCAAATTCATAATCAACGACCTTGAAAACCTTTATATACCATTTTTTGTTTCAGTAAAACTAATTTTTTTATTTTTGCCGCTTGTTTTGGAAATTGGACCACTGTGCATTATCAGGATTATAGTATTTACTGGAAGTGACTTGTATACAGGGTCGGAAATCGTATCTATTGAAAGTAAATCGACAATAGTTGTCGGCAAATAATTTTTTGTGGCTATAATCACGCCGCACTTGGTGAATGATAGATATGATGAAATTATAAGGCAGGGGCTCCCAAAATTTTACATCGTAACTCCACGGAAACTCAATTGTTTTTCCACACAAAAATGTTGCAACTATATCATCAGATTTATTAGCTTTTGCTTTGAAAAAAAAAATGTACAGTAAAACTCAACAGTACTCTTCCTTATTGAAGTAAATAAATCAATCATTGAAATCGAACAATCGAAAATAGTGGCAGTGTGGTAATATATGTTGTAATGATTTATTTTTTGTACGGGTGTGTACAAGTTGTTTTTTGTTAGTTGACTGTTTTTACGACGATGATATTATTTTACAAAATTAAACATTTTCCGATATTTTGATATTATAAAACATTTTGAATGGAAATGGTTTTTCAGTTCGAAATTACTTCTCTTACGTCTATGTCTACCGCGGGCTCTTCTATACATTTTTATATTTATTACCCATTTCCTTTCATTTAACTCTAATAAAAGATTTTCAAATATAAAATGGTTTAGGGGGAAATATTGAAATTTTTCTAGCTTCACAAACTAGTCAAGTGGGCGAACCTGTTTCATCACTAGTGGGTCACTAGAGTTTGATTTCCGTGTTCGTCGAAACTTGAAAAGGTTTCTCTACAACCCCCCTTCTCCCTTCACAATTCCAGATTCTAGACTTACACCTTCCAAATCCACTATTACTCACCGGTAGTAGCAAAACCCATTTTTGCAAAAATTTCGGTAGCAAAACTGGGAAAACACAACATTTTTGGAACCACTTCAGTGCCAGGCCACTCCAACAGTCTGTCAGAGGTGATTTTTTTGAAGCTACTCAACTTCAAGAAGTTGAAATTTAGTTTAGAGCAAACGTGAAGTATAAAGTTTTGGTTCGAAAGGGGAAAAAACATTTTGCAAAGACATTGTGTTAGGGTATAAAAGGATACCCTAATACATGGTGGCCACATTATTGGAAAACCTGAAAATGTCAGAGAATTTTTAGTTTCTGGAAAAGTCAGGGAAAAGTAAGGAAATTTTAGCAGAAGACTGGAAAAAATTGATTTTTATATTTAGGGATAAAACTTCAATCAATTTTTCACTTATTTTGAGATAGTGTGTGTTTGCTCGTCATTTACTTTTTTACGTCAGAATCTTTTTTAGCTTTTTTTGGTATAAAGTAGGGGTGGCATTTTTTACAAAATAGTCAGGGGATTTTTTAATAAAATTTCTGGAAAACCTGGAAAAGTCAGGGAATTTGACCTTCAAAAATCTGTGGCCACCATGCTAATATCATCTGATGTAAGTATTTCTAAGCTTTTTTAGAAAGTTTTTGTCGGGAAAGATGTATTGTTGTTATCCCCAAACCTTGTAACTGAAAGAATCACTTACAAAAATCTGAAATAAACACGGTATTTGAATATTTAGACAGAATATAAACTTATTGTACGGAATACTATTTACGCGAATGTGACTTACACTTGACTCATTTCATTAGACTAGATAAACTTTTTTGGAAAATTCGAAAACCATGATGGTTTTTGGGCTTGTAATTTTGAAAAAAAGTTTGCCCCATTTTAGTTTATAATTTTCCTTTTTGTTGGAAATCAATGAAAATTATTTAATTAATGCCCGCCCGTATGGCAAAGTTTTTGGTTTGGTAAAATTAACTTGTAAAATAATTTTTTATACCAATTATTCATATAAACCACATTCTGTCATATGTACTATGTTCATACTACTTATGTTCGCCTGCCACTGTTTTGTTATTTGTTCGTTTGTTTGTTATAATTATTGTAATCAAATTTTTCATCAACACGAAATTTGACAATAAAGTTTAATAACTACATATATAAACATAATATATATTTTGGTTGTGACTATTTAACTAACCTGATGATAGTTTAGTACAGTTGTAACTGTGCTGTATAGTCATTTGTTTTAATGTAATCATATTACATACATAATTATTTGTTATATTGTTATGTAGACATAGTATAATGTTTATATAGTTTGACCAATATTAGTTGGACAATTGTAAACAAATTAATGGTTTGTAAAGATAACGAATATATTTGGATATCAATTATCTTCTGAATTATCTCGAAGTTGGTTTAGTGATTACACTGAAAAGGAGGGGGATTGAAAATAAATTTTCAATTTGAAATTCCATTTTTATTGTAAACGCAGAACATTATAGAAGCAGCCTACATATAAAAATCTGTCGTTCGTAAGTTGCAATAAGTTGCAATTTACACAGCTACTGATTTAGTCTGTTACTGTCCGTCATGGAGTTCATGTCGTAACGAGTATCATGTTTTTTAATCAATTCGTGAAATTTAAACAGGAAAAAAAATATGTAGTGTGTCGTATTTAAGTGTAAAAATTCTATTCAACAAAAAAATTCTTAATTAAAATAAATAAATTTATTTTTAATTGTTGGTTGTTTGTTACTTAAATAAGGCGGCCATGACAGTATATGCTATATATATATATATATATATATATATATATATATATATATATATATATATATATATATATATATATGCAAGCTGCCTAGTCATTCATCAACATATTACACTAACACATTCGCATGTTTGTGTCGATATAAGTATGTGTGTTGTTGTATTTATCATAATCGCTTGGTAGTGGTGTCGGTGTCTACGTCACTCGGCAACGACAGCGGGCACAGTAAGCAGAGATAGAAATATTGCTTATGTATTATGTGATTGTAAAATACATTTTTAAGATGTCAAATTACTAGATCAGTCGTTAAAAATGTGAATTCATAAAATAAGAAAATAATAATCAAATTTTTTTTCGCGAAATTACCGCCGTAATTTGTATATTTACATAATATTTTTTGTATGGGAGGCGTCATGTCACAAACAATGGTTGAAGTGCTGGAAAAATTTGAAATGAAAGTGTACAGTAGGCTAGCGGTTGCCCATATTTAGGTGACACAAATCATACAGTGCTTCATGCACTTTCTTTATCATTTTTGAATTTTTTCAGTCCAGAAATAATAAATTATTATAAATATAATTTACCTTTTAAAATGTTCTCCATATTCCTATTGTCGGTATTACAAATTGCTGTACATCTGTTAATATTTTTTTGATTCTGTAATTCAGTGAAATAAAAATATTTGAAAATTAATTTTCACAGAATTGTGTAACTTTTTGTTAACTTCTTTTTTTTTTTGTAAATTAACGAATAAATAACAAACTGTAATATCGATAATACGATACGGCCAATATTTTTCGAACCGATTATGCGAAAATTCTACCAGTACTACAAATCGTACACCAATATTGTCGAATTAATTCTGGTCATACAATTTAAAACTTGTATGAAATGTAAAACTGTTGAAAGTTGTAACATAATTTTTTCTTATCAACAAAAGAATTAGTTTTTATCATGAAAATATTTCAAAATTTTAGTCATCGTGCTTTCCACCTGCCTTTTGTCTGTAGAGTACCGACTCACTGACAGACATACAGACACAATGCGACACTAATTTTATTTGTTTATCTATGTACTATTTTTTTTTAATTATTTAAGATTATGATTATGATTATGTAACTAATAAAATAATAAAAATATTAGTACTTATTCTACTTGTTTTTTATCATATTAAAAATATACACAAAATATTTGATGGAATAATTTTTTTTTTATTGGTTTCGCTGTTATCACTCTTAGCAGTTATCACTTATCAGTCATTAAAGATCATAATAATTTTGTTTTTATTTCTGTTTAAATTTTTGAATATTTTTATTTTTTTTTTATTTGATAATAATTTTCAAATACTTCAGTCGCAGTATTCTGCATAATTTAGCAAATTTCTGAGTACAAAAAATATTTTTTCTCGAAAATCCACTGGCATAAGATAATGGTTCAAAGTCCAACTTATGTGATTTTTCCGCTTTTTACCATCGCGCATAGAAAACTGTGAAAAAGTTTTGAATTTTTTATAAATTTTGGCAGGTAATGTTCATTTTTCTCGAACCGAACCAGTTTACATAGGAAAAGAGGATTCCGCTCTTTACTACATATAGTGAAAAAAGAAATCGTAAAACTTCTGAATTTTGATAGATTTTGACAAAAAACTCATTTGTGATCTCAAAACAAAGGGTATAGCTACATAAGCATAGGAAAATGGCCCCCATGGCCAATGTCTGTAATAATATATGTAGTGACATTGGTACCCCAAGTGATTACTAAATACAGGGTCATTGACCCTTAACCTTGACTTGTCCTTGAGATATTAACCAAAATATGTTTTAGTGCTGTAAATTTTCAAACTCAATTTTCTCGAAAACTATAACACCTAGAAAAACAAATATTTATAATAAAATTTGGGACTATATTATATATTTTTTTGACATTTTTCCCTAAATTTTAAAAGTTTAAAATAATTGCATTAAAAATATTTTTTATTTTTTAGTATGGTTCTGGTAAACTTACACCTTTCAAAAAAATACAGAATATGACTTATCTTATCTACTTACACCATGCCAAAATTCATTAAAATCGAAGATGCGCTTTTTGAGTAATAAATAATTTATTGAGTATATGTTATGTATTACGTTAACCGTATAAGAGAATGATTAAAATAATTGTATAAAAAATAATTATTGATTTTTTTGTACAGTTCTAGAATACTTACATCGTTCAAAAAAATATAGTATATAGCTTAACCTTTCTACATATACCATACCAAGGCTCATCAAAGTCGAAGAGGCGCTTTTTAAGAAATAATTAATTTATTGAGTGTATGGTAGGTACTAACCACAAAGGCAACATTTTCTGATTATAGAAACTACATATTTTTATTTTTACCTACTGATGATTTCAATCGTCGTCATCACTGTTTTCATTTATGACCACATTAATCGATTCATTTAAAAATATTTTTGATAATATTTCAGCTGGTCGTACAATGCGAGACAAATATCTCGCAAATATCCTAAATAATATATCACACTTGCAACATGAGCACAGCATCCAACCGTTCGATTACCATTCGGACAATTATAACAGTACCGGCGAATTTGTAACAGTACCCGATAATATTTATTGTTTATATGCCGTGACCCAACATTTAACTTTATAATATTTGGAGTTTGCTTCGTGTAATATTTTAGATTTTCCCAGACTAACTGAAGTACAATTAAAAATGTTGTTTACAGGTTCCTATCAGTTTTCATTAGCTGTTTCATATCTGGCTGAAATTATGGACGACAAGAATAACGTTTTGTATATATTACAAACGAAGCAAACTTCAAATATTATAAAGTTAAATGTTCGGTCACGGCATATAAACAATAATAATTATCGGGTTTATTGATTATCTTCCTAATTCTAACAATATTGAAGGAATTCGCCGGTACTGTTGCAATTGTCCGAATGGTAATCGAACGGTTGGATGCTGTGCTCATTATTTAAGATATTTGCGAGATACTTGAGCCTTGGTATGGTATATGTAGAAAGAAAGGTTAAGCTATATACTACATTTTTTGAACGATGTAAGTATTCTAGAACTGTACAAAAAAATCAATAATTATTTTTTATACAATTATTTTAATCATTCTCTTATACGGTTAACGTCATACATAACATATACTCAATAAATTATTTATTACTCAAAAAGCGCATCTTCGATTTTAATGAATTTTGGCATGGTGTAAGTAGATAAGATAAGCCATATTCTGTATTTTTTTGAAAGGTGTAAGTTTACCAGAACCATACTAAAAAATAAAAAATATTTTTAATGCAATTATTTTGAACTTTTAAAATTTAGGGAAAAATGTCAAAAAAATATATAATATAGTCCCAAATATTATCTAAATTTTGGCGTCGGTTTTGTTTTTCTAGGTGTTATAGTTTTCGAGAAAATTGAGTTTGAAAAATTACAGCACTAAAACATATTTTGGTTAATATCTCAAGGACAAGTCCAGGTTAAGGGTCAATGACCCTGTATTTGGTAATCACTTGGGGTATCAATGTCACTACATATATTATTACAGACATCAGCCATGGGGGCCATTTTCCTATGCTTATGTAGCTATACCCTTTCTATTACAGCCCCGAACTATAGTTCAATTTCCGTTCAGAAATTCGCTATTAAAATGAAACAGTTTATTGTGGTTTATTATAAACGTCAGAATTTTTATGATAAAATACAAAGATACAACAAAATATGGCGCGCGTTTGAAACGTTACAATTTTTCAAGCTAGCTAAACCGAAAGACGTTCACCTCTTTCAAATTTCAACTCTTTTTTAAAGATAAAACTGATAAACAAACAAAAGACGCTAATTTTTCACGTTTATTTCAAAGAAATGGCTTACTTATCTAGAAAAATTGCTCTTTTGAAAACCTCGTTTGATTTTATGATTTTATACCACATATTGAAGCTCATGAAGGTGTAAATAGTATTTTTTAAATAAAATTATTAAAAATGTGTCGTTTTTTAGCTTTTAATCCTGAATAAACCTTTAACTGTAGGATTTCTACTGTTTTTTAAACATATTAAAATTTTTCCGAAGTTTACAATAATTTATACAAAGTCTATCTATTAAGGGGGACCACTAGTGTGATGTTTTCAAAAAACTGTAAAAATTTTTTTGCATGTTTCGATAGTCTATACCTTTAAAAATAACATTAAAATTTCAAGTGAATATCTCAAATAGTTTTTGAGTTACAGCCATCCGAAGAGCGGATTTTGATTTTCATTGTTAACTTTGAAGTATTGAGGAGAAATGTATAAAAGTTGATAGTTCAGGAGTTTCTGGACGTGGCTGCCCGTAACATGTTGTGGAGAAGCTAGACATTGGCACATTTAAACGACTCATCTAGTTTTACTGTGACCGTTATAGTGAGTACATCGTAAATAATTTTAGTAAAAATTCTCAGTGATTAAAACTAAAAGGTAAAATATAGAAAAACGACATTTTTCAAATTTGCTGCAGTTATAACTCGAAGACAAATCATCCGATCGAGTTGATTCTTATTGCAGTTTCTTTTATATATGTTTCTCCGTATCATGAACTTCCAGTTTTTCGATCGAATAATAAATTTAATTTTTGCAGGCCAAAAATTATCAAATTTTCGCGCAAATTTTGAAACTGTTTTTTAAAAATCTCCGCCATTTTGTTAAATTTCAACTTTTTTTCTTCGATTGAGGGTCACAGTACGGGCAGTACCTTCTAGTTTAATAGGCTTTTTGGTTTTTCTAATTTCAGGCACTGTGAAGGTCGCTATCACTGCAGCAGTGGGGGAACTTTTTTTTTGGAGCCTTAGGAGATCGCGAATGACTCCCTGAATTTTCAATTTTTTAGTCCAAAAATTTTATCATGAATTTATATCAGCGAATATATCCTTAACATATTAAAACATTCCATACAGTAGTTTTCCTTAAAAAAATTCCCAAAAATCACCTTTTTTTAAGGCGGTCACACTAATGGTCCCCCTTAACTGAAAAACAACACAAATTTTCTTCAATTTTCAAAGAAAGCAGATTAATATTATTTTTAAAAGCTTTTATTTAACTTGGTATGTTAGTATGTTGGTTTAGATCAAATCTTGGAATCAAAATTTAGACAGGTTCTAATTGAGCTAGAGGTTTCAAATTTTGCATACGTGTCTTACCTTGATGACAATGCAATATTGTATAATTAGTTTTTCCCTAATTCGCCCTAAACCAAAATTGTTGATTTTTAGTCCTATGCAACTTTTTGACATTTCGAATTGTCAAATATTGTCCATTGATTTTACATTGCAATTTTTTGTTTCCATAGTTATTTCTGATTAGGGTAAATTAACCGATTAAAATATAGGTAAAACAATTATTTCTTTAATTTTTTTAAGTTAATTGTAATCACACTAAAAAAAAAAAAATAAAAAAGTAAAAAAAATGTTTTTTAAGAAAAAGCTTTTATTTAAAAATGGGCTAAAAAAAATAAAATAACTTTTGAGTGAAGTTTGAAGCAATATGCAACATAATTTATAAAAGCTTGAGGCGTTTAATAAAATTTGGTAACTACTGAAAAGTAAAATAGCACACTTATATCCAAAACAGAAATAATTAATGATAACGCCTCAAGCTTTTATAAATTATGTTGCATATTGCTTCAAACTTCACTCAAAAGTTATTTTTTTTTTTTTTTGCCCATTTTTAAATAAAAACTTTTTCTTAAAAAAACATTTTTTTTACTTTATTTTATTAACGTATCACAAAATTTCAAGGTTACCACACACATCTTCGTCACGTATCTTTCCACCAACCACCGAGTGCCGCCGAGTACCCACATTACCTCTATTCGGTGAATTATTAATCTTACAAGTAAATGATGTAGATAAGACAAAGGCTATCCCGTCGCTGTCTGCCACTGCTGAGCAGCACAGTTAGTTGAAAGCAACAAATCGAACCTCTAATGGAAATATACTGTTAATTATTAACTAGACAACAACACGGACATCATCATGTTCTTTCTTTGTTTACATTCACTCCTTCACACACGTCCCAATTTCCAGCGGTTTCGTGCCGTTACAAACAAAGAAATGAAATAAATGTACAGGCATTCCCCGAAGAACACGGTACTCGAAGAACACGGGTCTCAAAGAACACTGGTAACCTTCCCCCGAATTACACGGTTTCAAACAACACGATTTTTAAGTACATATTATATATTTGATATAAAGTTACATCAGTCCACAATGTACACGAATATGTATATCACATGTGGATTCGATTTACACGAATAAAAATCGTGGAAATTGAATCTGTCATTATAAAAGAAAATGCTGGAAATAAAAACTACTAAAATTTTTGAGTATTTTATAATAGAAATGATAAAGAATATGTAGAAATTTACATATTTTGAAAATGTTATTTTCGACATCGATAATTTTCGATAACGAAAAGTAGGTTTTGACAGTCTCAATATGTTCGGAATACCCATGACTTGCTTCGCTTAAGCCTTCAAAAATTTCGTTATTTTTTCGCTACGACGCACCGTTTACGAGATATTTTCGATCAAAAGTTTACGTTTGCGTCTACGTAAACTTTTGATCGTAAATATCTCGTAAACGGTGCGTCGTAGCGAAAAAATAACGAAATTTTTGAAGGCTTAAGCGAAGCAAGTTATGGGTATTCCGAACATATTGAGACTATCAAAACCTACTTTTCATTATCGAAAATTATCGATACCACGTAACTTATCATCGATTGATTATAACTGGTTTCTTTAGGCTCTGTTAGCTCCATTGATTTAGTCACCAATAACATATTTTCGAAAACTAATTTCTTCGAAAATATTCTATTGGTAACCAAATCAGAGGTGCTAATAGAGCTTAAATTAAACAATTATAACCAATTTATGATAAGTAGTCCGTTATCGATAATTTTCGATAACGAAAAGTAGGTTTTAACAGTCGCAATATGTTTGGAATACCCATAACTTGCAAATTAAATGGAATGTCTTTTTATATTTTTTTATTTTCACACTTGTAATAAAAAATGCCTATCTTTTGGTGGTCTCAAACTACACGGTTTCAAAGAACACTGAACCAATTAGTCGTGTTCTTCGGGGGATTGCTGTAAAGTATATTATATATTTTGATTGTTCCAACTAACTTTGGGCCAGATGAGGGGGAGGGGTAGCTCCACATAAAAATACTTGATACATAGTTAGAAACATAAAGAATTGTAATAATTTCAAAAAGTTTCTGACACACAAGTTGGATGAAATGTTTCCAAACATTCTTTTCTTTCTCACATAGTGTTTGTTACTGATTTTCATTAATACAATAACGTAAATATTTTTATCTACGACTACCATGAAATTACTTGTTTATTGTACAAAATACTATTTAATTAAACTGCCTTTTACATACAGCCATATATCCAACTGTACAAAAAATGGCCCTTTACACGCACATGTGCTTAAAATATAAGCGCCTACTACACTTTTATTAATTCTTATATATTATATTATACAGTGATATGGGTAGTTCTTCAAACTATGGAATTTTGGACGACCCAACGCATTTTGTATATTAATATTTTGAAAAAAACAGTTTTTCTAGATGGAAACTGTAAACCATTATTGCATCTAACTGGTCACTCAAAATAACCCGGTTTCGAAATATATTTTTTTATAAAAAATGACACTTAAAATGTAAAATTCTCAGTCTCCTGGTATGTCTTCTCTCCAAAGTAAAACATAGCAGACTAAATAATTATTTTTTCTGAATGTATAAAAAAAATTTACACTGCAGTATTAATCTATAATATTGGTACTTTTTTATTGTATAAATAATTTTTGAATTTTTTTATATTTTCTTTAAGAAATATTCTATTGAATTTTGTCTCCCGAACTTTGCATCATTCTCCTATCAAACCAAAACACTTAAAAAATATAAAAAAATTATATTCCGATTAAATCATCGTTTGTTATAGTAATTAACTCAAATATAATAAATAAAATAAAGTACATGTTTTATTTAATTTGGGGTTGTATCAATTAATTCAATTAACATTGTAAGTGAGATCGTACTCGGTCCAGTCAATTTCTCAGTATCCTGGTCAGCATTTTCGTGAAAAATACTGTGGATATAAGAAATTTTTCAGTTGTATGAGTTGTAAATATCCTGTATTGGAATGGCGGACCTGTCTTTTTTTTATAAAACGTTATTTAGCCTATTTTTAAAGAATATTGAAGAATTCTCAGTCTCCTGGCAGCTCCGAAAACGAGGATTTAACTTAAATAATGTAAATAAATTAGGTAACTGTCATTAGAATACTGTAGTAAATGACTCCGTATATTTTTTAATAAAAATAAATTCCCATTTTTTTTTTTGTATAATACCTATATACTATATAATTAATATAACTACTGATACATATTATATACTACTAATATAATATATAATATGTATTAAACTGTAGTAAATGACTTCGAATATTTTTTAATAAATAATAAATTCCCAATTTTTTTTTTTATTTATTTAGTTATTTTTTTAATTTTTTTTTTTAATATTTACATATATACACTATATAACTACCAATATATATATACTACTAATATAATATATAATATCTATTAAACAAATAATAAATTGTTCAATAATTAAAAATTTAATAATAAAAATAATAAAAATTGTTTAATAATAAAAATTAATAAATTGTTTAATAGTTTAATAAATTGTGCTTAAAAATAAAAATGAATATAAGAAATTTTCGTTTGTGAATTTTAGTTTTTTACTCATTTTTTCGCTCTCCTGGATGTCTCTTTATAATGGCCATAAAATTTATAATTTTTAATATTTTGACTGGCCACTTTGAAATAGTGTGAAAAATGTCATCAACTTGAAATAAAACTACTTGCCAAAACTTACGCATGAAAAAAATATCGGTCCGGAATTAAGTCCATTTTCTTCTTTCGTTTGGAGAACAACCCATATACATATTATACATATTAGAATATTTTACATATACTATATAATATAATATTTAACATATACTATATAATATAATATTTAACATATACTATAATATTATACATATTAGATATTAGAATCTGAACAAAAATTTTACCTAGCAACTGAATGTTTACGTTTGTTTTTAATAAATTTCAAATATTACATAATATTAATGTATTGTATTTGTAGATTTGTACCAGATTTTTATCGTTTATTGTGAATTTCCTCTTAGTCGTAGATAAAGTATAGTACGTAACTCGTTTGCAAGGCATATTACACACTCGTCGCTGCGCGGCTCTTGCGTAACTTTTTCGCTCGTGTGTAATATACAACTTACAACCTCAATCACGTAATATACTATTGTTGTTGTTTTTTCCTAAGGAAAAGATTTAGTAAAAATTCAACAGTAGCGTGTTCGATACATATTAAGTCAGGGTTTCCCAGTAGCGAGTTTTCCATACCTTCATAAGAGAATACAGCAATCCCCCGAAGAACACGATTAATTGGTTCCGGGTTCTTTAAAACCGTGTTGTTCGAGACCACAAAAGACAGACATTACATTTCAAGTGTGGAAATAAAAAATAGTAGGTATATTGTGCAATAAGAGCGGGAAATTGTCGATTGCCCACGAAAGCGAAGCTGAGCGCACGAACGTAGTGAGTGCGCTCATTCGCTTGAGTGGGCAGTCAACAATCCCGCACGAGTTGCACATACTATTTTTTATTACGAATTTCACATACTTTTTTCTATCATTATTACTATTTTTGCCATTTTAATTACTTTTTAAAATAATATTTTTGGGTGTTCGTCTTTTTTCCTGAATTAAATATTGTTTCAATTACTTTGTTGGTAGTTTCTATAAAAATAATTATGAAATATTGATTAAATGAAAACTTAAGAGGCAGCTTTGCGTCTTTTATTGTCAATTGCGTGTGGAAAGTTTACTTTCCGCACGCAAAAAAGTATGTGGGAAGAGTACAGTGGGCAAACAGCTATTTTGCGTATAGAAATGTGTGCGCCGAGTTAGTACTTCTCCCACATGAGTAATAAGAAATAAGAAAAACGTTCCGTTTAATTTGCAAGTTATGGATATTCCAAACATATTGCGACTGTTAAAACCTACTTTTCGTTATTGAAAATTATCGATAACGAACTATTTATCATAAATTGGTTATAATTGTTTAATTTAAGCTCTATTATTACTTCCTCTGATTTGGTCAACAATAAAATATTTTTAAAAGACCTACATTTCGTTATTTTTTGTAATTATAAACTTATGATTGTAAATATCTCGCAAACGGTGCATCGTAGCACAAAAATAACAATTTTGAAGGCTTAAGCGAAGCAAGTTGTGTGTATTCCAAACGTAATGCGATTGCCAAAAACTACTTTTCGTTATCGAAAATTATCGATACGAAGTTACTCATCATAAACTGATTTTAATTAATTAATTCAGGCTGATTAGTCCCATTGATTTAGTCACCAATAGAATATTTTCAAAAAAATTAGTTTTTGATACTTTTCGTAAACGTAAACTTTTGATCGTAAATATCTCGTAAACGGTGCATCGTAGCGCAAACATAACGAAATTTTTAAAGGTCTAAACGAAGCAAGTTGTGGGTAGTCCAAACATATTGGGTTTTTCAAAACTTACTTTTCGTTATCGAATATTACCGATGTCGAAAATAACGATATTTTCAGAATTTAAAAAAGTAAATTTCTACATATTCTTTATTATTTCTATTATAAAATTCTCTAAAATTTTTAGTAGTTTTTATTTCCAGTATTTTTCTTTTTATAATGACAGATTCAAGTTACACGATTTTTATTCTTGTAAATCAAATTCACATGGAACAGATATATTCGCGTACATTGAGGACCGGTGTAACTTTACCTCAAATGTGTAATAGGTGTAACGTAAAAGCCCCTATACTGGAACGCGATCATATGTCGGAACAGTTTTGACATTTATAATATTATTGAAGTTATTTCTGAAAGAAACCTATGATAACAAAAATTATTATTAATAGAATAATTGTTTTTCAGATTAAATTCACCTCGCATTTAATGTTTCCTTACTTAATTAAAGAAATATATATATATATATATATATATATATATATATATATATATATATATATATATATATATATATATATATATATATATATATTAAACAGTTTTTGCTGAATGTTTCTCTTTTGATTTTAATCAATGCTTATTAATACAAACACATGCCTTATAAATTTCAACATTTTCCAGTTAATTTTCCAAGTTAGCACAATAAAACTACAAATAATTTTTATTAGTCCAGTTAAGAGATTATAAGAGCTAAATCACATTTTTATTTGGTTTAAATATTATTTATATACGTGTGCTAGCTGACCAGGCCACGCGTTGCTGTGGCTCAGTAGTTATAATTGATTGAATTAATTTTTTCTTATCATTTCAAACGATATACTGCACAATTATAACATAATACACAGTATAATTTTAAAAATCATTGACATCGTGAACATAAACAAATATGACGTGGAATAGAATGTATAATGTAGAAATCGAAACACAGCGCCATCTACCGGGTGTCTGCACAAGCTAGATGTCAAACGATATTAGATTAAATTATAGGTAAAATTTATAGGTCAATTCAGTCATATATGCAAAGATTCTGTGCAAAATTAATTATGTATAGCACTTGACCTTGCTCGCCCAATGACTCTAAAATAACTATCTTCATATTTTATTAGCATGGCTAATTTCCGCACCGTAAGAACTTAGTATGGGTACCTATACCACCAATTTTAGAATTGTATCTATTTTAGACCCTTCAAGTAACCAAGGCCATGGGAAACAACCACTTTAACGTCACTTTCATCTTTCACAGAGATCTCAACAGTACTTGAGTAAAAATTGTCAAATTTCTTTAGCTTTTTAATTTACGCGCTCTTTGGAGTATCTGACGGATAATGTGACCATACGTCCATTTAAATTTGATATTCTGAAACTTTTAAGAAAATCAATTCCTTATGTGTTCGCTTAGCTCGCTCGACGACTCTAAAGTGTTATTGATATTTTCATATTTTCAAGTCATATTCATATTTTGATAGCATATCTAATTTTCATATGTATGGAATTTGCTAAAAACAGCAGAAGTGCCAATTGATGATAACTGGACAATCCAATAATTGTTAATTTCTTTATAGGATACAAATAGTATTTTGCACACATTTGCACAGTAGATAAGTAATTTCATAGTAGTTGTAGGTAAAAATATTGTTGGTGGTATCTATAAAAATACTTGTTAATACTTACAAAAATTCCAAAATTATTTTTCTCCAAATGCTTAGCAACAAATTAATTTGCATGATTTTTTTATAAATTTTTCCACAGATATCTGTATACAGTAAAACAAATTGATATTTTGCGGTTTTTTGTAAATTTAAATAACCAAAAAAGAAGAAAAAGACAACAAAAAATTTTTTTAAAATAAAAATTTTTGTAATTTAATTTTTATGATTTATTTATAACAAAATAGAAAAGTAGAACAATATTATATAAATTAATAATGAAATAACCAGCAGTTTTAGTGGTAAAACCACTAAGATAGCAACGCTGAAAACCACAAATCACTAGAAAAAAATTTTCCCCACTGTGGGACGTTCAAAACCATTAGTTTTAGTGGTAAAACCACTAAGTTGGCAACACTGCTGGCGAGATGTAAGGCAGAAGATGAGGTCCGTAGGCAGTCACCTACCTTACCTATTTAGAAATCTAACCCTGGAAAAAACAATACATTCAGGTATATTTTACCGTTTTCCATAATGTCATTACCTGACGATTTGATTCTCTATATCTCTCTTTAAGAGTGGTGAATGTAGGCTATATATTATGTGAGCGTATGGTGTGAAACATTAGAAAGGTAACATCATCAAATATGCGATAAGCCAAAACCATTTTTTTTTATTTTTCAGCATTTTCTCTAATGACATTTTTTAATACCAAAATATACATACCTATGTGCAAAATTTCATTCACTGCCGGTGGAGCATTTTCGCACTTCATTTTACTTTACTGGCCTAGCAAAATTTTATTAATCCGAAATAATTTTCAATCACTGTTGAAACTTGCAAATAGTATTTCTTTGGTCTTCAGTGTCGTACCATTTGTGGTCCACCTGTATATAAAATATACAACACACTGTAGCAAATTCTCAAAATGTTTTATTGTTAAAACAACGCTAACTTTCTTATATTTTTATAAAACATGCGGGAAAAAAGTCGCTGTAAGAATTAATCCTTTAATCCCCAAGGAAGAGATAAAAAAAATTTTTGCAAAATAAAAAAAACGTAATTATCCTTTTTGTTGTATAATAAATTTTTTTTATCATCCATAAATAAACAGGAACAATTTTAAGGGTAAATTAAATATTTAATAGCTATATGAATAGTCGTAGATGAATGTAGAGTTATTTTGTGTCACTTGTTTTAAATACTAAGAGCTTAATTTTAAACAAGCTAATTCTGTGAATATTTTAAAAATTTTTGATACATTTTAATCAGTTTTGTAGTAAGAAAATCTACTTTCACGTTATTTTATTTAAATCTGATTACATTGTAATCTATAATACCGACAAGACGATACGGTAATATGAAAGACATTTTAAAATAATAAATTACCCTCTAGTAGGCGCATAATGGGTCTTTCGACTATAATTTTTTAAATAATATTGCATAGCATAAGATCCCAAAAACGTAAGAGTTTCAAAAATATTAAGGGCAGAAATATGTACCTTTAGACAGGCGAAAATAAGGACACTTTCGGGAATTTTTTTAACAAGGAAAAAATTGATCTATATTTTTGAGGTATGGTATTTTTATGACCTTAAAGACTTACAACATGTTACAGCATTTACACAAGTTCTCAAATTAGCACTCTAACTGACTTAATTATTATAGGGTGAATGCGGGAGAGATGCCGCACATTTTGAAAACACTTGATAATTCTTAAAGTACGCATTTAATTGATTTGAAATTTGGTGCACAATAAATGTAAACAGTGTTCTTTAAAATTATTTATAAATAATTTTAAATTTTGAGTCATAAAAGATTCATAATTAACATTTTTGTAGAGCCTGCAAAGCAGCGTCTCTCCCACACCTATGGGAGGGATGCCGCATCAAAGAAGGAGGGACGCCGCATAGTTCATATTAAAAATTTTGCATTTTACACACATCTCCATACATGATGCATGCCATATGTAACCATTTTTGGCACTTTATACATCTTAACCAGTCAAGTTTCATTTGTTTCTGAGTACTTATCAAAACATTCAATACACAGGCAATCATCATTATTTTCGTTATCTTCATTAATATGAAGGCTCTTCCTGATCCATTAATGGATCTTTTATATTTACGTGGCATAATTTAGTCCAGAAAAAAAAATTGCATAATTAAGGTATAAGTCTATGTTTTTAACATGTAATATGATGCGGCATCTATGCCAACTTTAAATGCGGCATCTCTCCTTTTTGTTGGGATAGATGCCGCACGTTGCTAGAGCAAGTATAGTGCGGAAATCTAACCTAAAATTTTATACAGTACTTTTAAAATATACTTAAATTAATAGCAAAACTCATTTTCATTAAAACAATGAAATATAGATTCTTAAATTCTAATGAATTAAATGCTTGATAAAATATTATGTTAAAAAACTTACTGTTCAATAATAAAAAGTTGGATAATTACTAAACTGATGTACTAATCATAAATGTTACCATATACAGCTTAAATAAGTAACTTATTTTAAACATATAATCCATTAATCGCGCTATCTATCAATCAACGGACGAACTATGGCTACTGCGGCATGTCTCCCGATGCGACATCTCTCCCGCACTTACCCTAAATGAAAAAAATTATGAAATTTTTGTCTGTTTTTGCATTTTAAAAAATCCTTTTGTTCGGATATTGATATAAAAGTTTGGTTCATAAAGAAGATAATAATATAGAATATATTATGTAGTAATATATTATGATCGAGTAGCTTTTGAGTGAGAGTTTCCGCCAATTTAAAAAATACTGTTTCGAAAGAAACGTATTAAAAATTTCGATATGTAATAATAAAAAAACGAAACGACTTCCACACACATGGAGATATACATATATGCATAAACTTAAACATACGTATATACATAGGTACATATTAGTGATGGAGAACTATCGATAGTCCCGACTATCGATAGTTACGATAGTCGTGAAACTATCGATAGTTATCGATAGTTTATCGATAGTTTTTGATACCCAAGTTGGGCGGCATTTAGATAGCCGGCGAGCAAAAAAAAAAAAGAAAGAAAAAAGGTCGCCGGTTTTACGCTGGGGCGGAATTATTCCTTTTTGCCCGGAAATTCCCTTAAAATGGTTGTTTTTATATCTCTGGCTATAATTTCTACGAAATTTTTATTATCTTTAGTATTTATAAGTAAACGAAATGACTGAAAAAAAGTATCGAAAACTATCGATAGTTTTCGATAGTCAAAACTATCGATAGTTATCGATAGTGCTATCGATAGTTCTCCACCACTAGTACATATGCCGTAGCTGTACGAATAAGCCACAAGTGCTATTACACAAACTCGAGCGCGTTTTATGGGAAGCATATTCTTGAGATATTTTACCAATATTCCATGGAAAAAAATTTTAATTTTTTTTTTTCGTTCTAATGATATTTTTTTCTTAATATAATTATGTATAATGGACTTGAAAATAGTTAGAAATAATTAATTGACTTGAAAATAGTTAGATAAATGCAATTTGTAGCATTGAAATCTGCATAATTTTTTATATAATAAGTCATTTCTAAAGAATGTAATAAATTGTTTTAATACGTATTATTATAAATTTGCCATAGTTAGCGAGCGGGGCTTATATACACATAAATATTTTCATAATCTTCTTAGAAAATAACATTCCATTATGGTAATTAAAATCGTATACATTTTGAGAAAATACAACCAAACAAGGAAGAATTTAATATTTTTTAGTTAAAAATATGGAGAAATTTTACTTCAAGAATAAAATGCAGAAAATAACAGAAGGGTTGATAAATAAAAAATTTTTTTGTAAATTGAACAACATCCAAACCTTAAATGCAGAGTTTAAATGAAACTGTGATAAATGAATAGAGCCTCAATTAATTTACTCAAAATATTCAGTAATAAGTCCGTACATATTTCTAGTGTTTTAATCATTAAATGAAAATCTTGTCGTAAAAATAAAAGAAAGGCTGGCAATTAAAAACTAATTACCGCCTAAATGATGTTATCAGCGGTTGGAAAATATAATTGATAAAAACACGTAGAGTATTATTATTTCTTATCCTGCTCCTTTATTTTTGTATTTACTTAGAATTTTCCATGTCCTAATTGAAAGGAAAATTCACGGAAGGGGATCAGAAAGATGTTTTTGTTTTTTCGAATAAAGTGGAACCTTTCAAAGAATTTGAAAATAATGGGATGGATGATTTGTACTGAGAAATTGTTAGGTTCAACTTTTCTTTTATAGGTATTAAATTTTCTTACTTATGGTCGAGAGGTTATTAAATGTATTTTTCTAAGGATGTATTTTACTAGCTATTTCCCACGTCTTCGTATGAAATTCATTTTAAATCGGCTTATTTTATGCATTAAAAAGGATTGCATTATAATATGTATTAAAAAGGATTCGAGGAAAGAAAGAAGCTTTGGTAAATGTTCATTGTAAATCGGAATAAATTTTTTCTGTGTAAAAATAGAAACAAGGCCTCAAGATATTATCAAATTGCGAACAGTGTTAATATTTTAAAACGTCTTTGGCTGACGAGCACCAACCAGGAGATTTTGTAATTATCTTAGTATTTTACTAAAAGAGTGAAAAATTGACGATTTCAATTACTTTCTATACTAATATAGTATTTACAGTTGTGGAGTATTTTGAGTTGTGGAATGCCCTAGGCACCTTGAGTGCCGCCCCTTACCTTTTGTTTGAAAAGAAGGAGATCTTAATTTTTCCTACTTTTTTTTCAAACTTTCTCTTAAAAATAAGTGATGAGCAAAAAAGAAAAAAAAACGTCAATTACTAATTTTTCCGCCCTGTTTTAAAAATTTCCCGCCCCTAAAAATCTCCCGCACTCTCCCGCCCCTAGGCCATGGTCTAGGTTGGCCTATTAGCTAAGTTGGCTCTGGCTACGTAACAAAATGACGCGTTAATTCGAACTCATCGGCGTCAAACACTCGACAATTCAATGTTGCAGAGAGAGAGAGAGAGAGAGACAGAAAGATTGTAAGTACATTTTGAGACAAGTTCAAGTTCATTCATTGCAAATGCTTAAAAAATTAAACTTGTTACCTGCGATAATTCGAACCTCTCTATAATTCGTAATATTTTGAGAGACCCTCGAGTTTCGAATTAACGAGAGTCGGCTGTATGTATATATTCACTGGTACATGTTATAATAAATATAATAAATATAACAAATAATATTCAATTTTATCAACATAGTTTAGTATAATTTATATTTTGTAAATTTTTTTTGTTGTTGGGAACCTTTGATTTTTTTCTTTTTCTTTTTTGTAACCTTATCTATTGTAATACTTATAACTGGCAGTAAAAAGTCCGGCATTTTAAGACAAAAAAATTTTTTCATATGGTTTGTTTAAAAGAGTTAAATAGTGTTTCGCAGCATAACTGCGAAATCCTTATGTGTTCCTGAATTCCGTAGCTTTTTGCGCGTCCAACAAGCACTATGTAGATTTTAATTGTTCAGTGAAATCATCAAAAAACTTTTTTTTTTAAATAAGTGAATAAATCATACTCATAATACGTTTCTATGACTTTTAATGACAACTTAAGCTATTTTTTGAAAATCATGCATTTTCCTCATATTAAATGTGGGAGTTTCCTTTTGGATAACTGAAAAATTCGTAACCACTTGTGTGAAAAAGAATAATTGTTGTCTCATAATCTTTGAGTACTGGTTGTATTTATTAGATTTTTAGAAATTTAAAATCTTTAACTTTGAAATCTTTATTTCGAAGGTAATATTTTACCAAATGGCGCACTATTGCTTTAATAATGCATGCGGTTAATGCCTGCCAAAATACAAGATCTTGTTGTGATCAACACGAAACCAGTCACAGGGCGAAAGTGGTTGTCAGTCACTCACTCAATACTCGTTCTAAACTGTATTAGCCGCGCTCTCTCTACTTCAGAATTTCCTGCAGGCTACAAATACCATATGTCACCGCGATATATTTTTACATATATTTGGGATTCGAACCCATAATTTTTGATAATGCGCCTTACCACTAGGAATCACACCATTTTGACATTTTGAAATGTTACAAAAAATTTCAATCAAATCAAATTAACCTACGAAACGGAATGTTGTCCTCTAAACATCCTCGAAAAAAAGGGACACAAATTACATTATTGATTTATATACCCGCCAATATATGGCATCGTTATATTGGCTGCAGTTCTTCGATGAGATATTTCTGTTTTGATACAATATTGTAATATCGAGTCATCGTAAATATCTTCAGTTGTTATGATTCACTCACTCACTGACGTGCCCCCACCCCTACCCCTCGCCCCCCTCCACGGCAACGTGTTATGTTCTTCTATTCTAATATCAAATTTATCGGTAACCTTTCATATTTGTCTTCTAAGTATGTTTTTGTTATAATATCTTGACCAAAAGTGAAATATAAGCTTCTTTGTCGTCCGTCTCTTTGCCTCACTGTTCCTCGCGAGTGTCTCCTCACCAGGAGTTGATGTAAATAGAAATGTCAAATTGTTATTGATGTTTTCATTACGGACTGACTTCTCGTCGAGAAATTCAATGTAGACGATTCGATTTCGGGGTGAAATTATAAATTTAATAAATAACAGATATTAGTTTTTCTTCTTTTTATAGATGTAAATATCTATATTGTTTTTTTTTGTCGAATCTTAGTATAAATTTTCCTTGTAGTTCTTAAACATTCCAAGGGCATATTGGATACATTAAGTCAGGGTTCTGCAATAGTTGGGACTTTTCATAGTTATCGTGTTAAAATATTTGAGGAGATTATTTTTTTACAGTTAAAAATTGATAAAATATATTAGGCAGTGTTACTTGCACTGTTGCACAGGTGCTGCTTGACCATCAATTACGTAATAATTTTTTGGGGATGTTTTCTAATATTGAGACATACCTTACTGAGGACCATTTTCTTTACTTCATATTTCTTCTAGAATTTTCGAAGGTTTGGTTACCTATATGTATCTTCGAAAGCTACCAACACAATTTAGTGTAAATAATTTAAATTAGGTTCAAATTTCTTGGATCCATAATTAAAATGTTGCAAGGGAAGAAGTCCACAGGGTTTTTATTTTTTTGTTTTTACGATTCTGCACCTTAAAAGGAAAAACGAAACCCTTATAAAACCACATTTACATCAACATTTTAAAAAAAAATATATTTGTATTAAAAGAGGGGGGATTGCTCCAAAAAGAAAGGTGAAATTGATAGTGTAGAGTATCATTTAAAAGAGGATATTAAGGATTTTAAGAATATATTTTTTTAAATAATTTTGGCTCCAATTGTCTTAATGATATAGTTGCTAAAAATGACCGTTTCCCTCCTAAATTCTTAGGTTTCTAAAGGTAAAATTTTGATTTTAGTCGAGTTAGTGGACATTAAGCCATAGGTTATCGCCAAAACACACGGGTTTTTTCGAAAGTGTAAAAATTGCTGAAAAAGTGACAGTTTAAATAACAAGGTTTAATGTTTACGGAGCATATACTGACTGTACGAAATCTTAATTGCGTGTGCCTCACTCGCTCTTCGCCGATTTTTTTAATCATATCGGATATGAATTTTATATTTTTATACTAACAGTAATAACATATTTTTAAAAATATTGTTGAAAACGATTTTTTCTTCTTAATTTAATAACAGTTTAAATTTTATGAACATTTTCAGTTATTTTACATTTTTTTTTTGAAAGTACTTACATTTTTTTCTTTTTCTCAATAATTTAAAATTTACAGTACAACTTAATAAAAACTTTGCAACTCAGTAAAGTTGAAACTTGAAAATGTTATTAAACTGAAATAATTACACAAGTAAGTGTATTTATTTATGCTCGGTCGAGTTTAAGCTCTGTTGCTGTGTAAGATGAAATTTTTTACATTAAGAAAATACTTGGAATGTACAGAAAACCATTATTGTTTCAGATAAGTAGGTTATTTATACTCCTTTTAAGGATTTTTCTATGTTTAAATATGTTTTATAAGTTATTAAAAACTTTTACAAGTAACAATTTGTAGTTTACTGAGTAAATTGATAGCTATATACATATATTTTTAAGGTAGTAGTCTGGCAACTCGCGCTGTTTTTCATATCTATTTTTAGGGGCATTTTTTTGAGAAAGAACAAATGAAAAATTTTTAAATTTTTAATATGTTTTTATTTATATCTTAAGGTAACAAAAAAATTTTTTTTTGAATAAATTATATTTTATTTTATTTTATTATTATTATTATTATTATAGACTTTTACGCCAACCTGGCGCTCACTACTCAGTAGGACAGTACTGGGTAACATTCACCTATTCTATTATTATTATTATTATTTTTTTTTTTTTTTTTTGATTAAAATTGGGGTACTGCTGCCGGTGGATGGCGCGGTCAGCAGCACCCGGCGGCATCGCCATCGGAGGGCATGCGCCGCCATAAACAGTAAAAATAAAAACGACACATAAAGACAGGAACACATAAATGCATTAGACAACGGACAAACATACACATGATAAAATCCAACGATGAGCCCTGCCATCCCAGGGCTAAAAAAGAGTGGACAGTCCTTGGTGACGGTACGATAAGTACTAGACAGAGCGTCCGGTCACCAAGGCCTGAAGACCATCGCTGCGACTCCCCCCAAGGCGTAAAGGGCTTCGGGGTGGAGGAACCTGACTAGACAATACACAAATAAATATCACAAATCAGTATCACGGTAAGTATCACAGATAAAACTTATTGCGTCACTGGAAGGCCGCAGGCCGACCAGTGAAGCAATAAGGAGTTAAAACAATACCGCTGTAGAGCCATAACAACAGGCCCACAGCGGCATAACAAAATATCACAGATAAATAAAATCAAGTGATGTACCACCTCGGGTGGAAAACGCCCTCAGTGGTACATCGTTAAAACATATTAAAAACAACCTTATTAAAAAAACAAAAACAACAATATCACAAGTTTGACAATATTTCTTGCTCTGTGACACGATTCCGCTCCCCATAGTCTCGACAATTCCGAAATGGTTTCGTCAACTCCTAGGAGCTCACACGTGTAGGGACAGTGACATCTGATTACTGAGCAACATGTACTGTTCTGTCAGATAGCTGATTACTGGGTACATGTGCCGTTCTGTCAGATGTCGGGGTCAACCCACACGGGAGACCGGTACGATGACTAGGCCACGTTCGTCCGAGTCGAGGCTACAGAGAACAGGACAATGCCACAGAGTATCACAGTATATCTGACTTATGTCCCTATGACCCCGACGGGGCAAAAGCAGTCCCAGGACGCTCAAGCTCGCATCCGTATGAGGGAAGACGACATCTCCTTACTAAGCGAGCTCGCTCAAGCTGTTCGGGCAGATGTCGACTCATACGCCTGGATGACGCGAACGAGTGCGTCGAGTACCGCATTCCTACCCGTCGAAGTCACAGGGACAAAAAATCAACGGAATAACACAGCCAATCACTTTATCACTTTTGTGTCCACTGGAGTGCACCATCCAGGGGACACTACAAGATTTAAAAACAAATAAAAAAAAACAGAATCACAGCACGAAATCACAGACAAAACTATACAAATCACAATATAAAAATATCACCAATCGACTGGGCGGAACACGACTCACGACTTTGAAAATCACACACATACGGATACTAAACGCACACGAACTGTTGCCAGACATCCGGGCGAGAAGCTATTGCACAATCAGACGGTGGTGTTTCTCTCATACGGTGGATATCTCTGTCGGTCATACGACGTTCGTTCTCATCGAAAATTTTGATCCGGCATCTTTTGTGAAAACAGTGGTACCTCGAGAAGGAAAGGTGCCGATCTTGGGTAGTCAGAGGCTAATGGAATCCGAAGATTACTGTATTGCGCATAAACTACCCCTGGAACCCTTAGCCTCCTTGACACCAATGGGGGATAAATATCCCTCACGGGTGCCAAGGGCAGCTGCTATAGGTGTCCTCACCACCATTATTATTATTATTATTATTATTATTATTATTATTATTATTATTATTATTATCATTATCACTTGAAGTTGGCGCCTCAAAAAAAAAAAAACGCACCTTGATGGCCCTCGTGATTTTGACTCTTGGGGACATCTGAAATCAAAAATTCTTAATTAGTCTTAATCTATAGATATATCATTCTAGTGGGAACTAGAATTATGAAATTTTATCAAAAAATAACAAAATGGCGGACTTCGGAAAAAAAGAACTTGATGACGTCATTAGATTTTTTCCCTCGCACCAAGTTTTACTAAGGTTATTTGAATTACGGTGATTGGTTGAGTTGAGGTAGGTCGAGGTAGTTTTGATGTGGACTTTTCATTTTTACTACCAAAATTATGAAATTTCTTTTGAAAATATAACTAATTCGACAGAAGTCTTTTAAAGTGCTGTACGTACCTAATTCTGGTAAAAAATTGAAAGAACGACTTCAAAAGCCTTATAATTCACTTCCAATTTCATCACTCTAACATTTTATTTACTATTTGTAAGGCATTGAAATCATTTTCAGAATAGGGTAAATGCGGGAGAGATGCCGCACATTTTGAAAACACTTGATAATTCTTAAAGAATACATTTAATTGATTTGAAATTTGGTACACAATAAGTGTAAACATTGTGCGTTAAAATAATTTTAAATTTTGAGTCATAAAGGATTCATAATTAACATCTTTGTAGAGCCTGCAAAGCGGCGTCTCTCCCATACCTATGGGAGAGATACCGCATCAAAGAAAGTGAGACGCCGCATAGTTCATACTAAAAATTTTGCATTTTACACACATCTCCATACATGATGCACGCCATTTTATACATCTTAACCAGTCAACCTTTTTTTGTTTCTGAGTACATTTCAAAACATTCAATACACAGGCAATCATCATTATTTTCGTTATCTTCACTAATATGAGGGCTCTTCCTCATCCATTAATGGATCTTTTATATTTACGTGGTATAATTTACAGTCCAAAAAAAAAAGAAATTGCATAATTAAGGTATATAAGTCTATGTTTTTAACATGTATATATGATGCGGCATCTCTCTTTTTTGTTGGGATAGATGCCGCACGTTGCTATAGCAAGCATAGTGCGGAATTCCAACCTAAAATTTTATACAGTACTTTTAAAATATACCTAAATTAATAACAAATCTCATTTTCATTAAAACAATGAAATATACATTCTTAAATTCTAATGAATTAAATGCTTGATAAAATATATTAAAAAACTTACTTTCCAATAATAGAAAGTTAGATAATTACTAAACTGCTGGACTAATCATAAATATTGGCATATACAGCTCAAATTAGTTACTTATTTTAAATATATAATCCATTAATAGGGTCCGTCCACACGCTCAAGCTTTACCACCGACTTACTTGCGCAAACCAGGTTTGTGCAAGTAAACATGTACGTATTTTCCCTGGTTTGCGCAAGTAAACATACAGCTCAAATTAGTAACATATTTTAAACATATAATCCATTAATAGGGTCCGTCCACACGCTCAAACTTTACCACCCACTTACTTGCGCAAACCTGGTTTGCGCAAGTAAGTGGGTGCTAAAGCTTGAGTCGTGTGGACGGACCTATAGCGCTATCTATCAGTCACCTGACGAACTATGGCTACTGCAGCATCTCTCCCGCACTTACCCTATATTTAAAATAGGAGCGATGGTTAATTTTTAATAAAATTAGAAGTCAGATCAAACGATTTTCTAAACATAAAATGTTTGAAATATTTAGATACTCCTACAACAGTATTAAAAGCAAATTTAACAAAACCATAAATTTATTTACCCTTAAATTTGATTTTCTAATAATCATGTGATCCCTTTTTGTATGTGAAGTGTTTAAACATACCCATAACATACCGCACAGTAATAATTACGTATCGATTTATTATCTGAAAATTATTTTCAGTTCATACGTAATTTATTAATGAATTAGGGTACTGAAAATCAAACAGCATTTTGATACAACCGTAGGATATTCGAGTGTTGTAGAATGATGAAATTGACGGCATATAAAGGGGTGGGGGGGGGGGGGTTATGGTAACCAGAGTAGTATAAGTATTACAGTAGAAACTCTGTGAACCGGACAGCAGTGTCACGCAAAAATTTGTCCGGCTAACAGAGGTGTCCGCTTAATAGGGGCAGAGTAAATACCTAATATCATTAGTAACGTAGTATTCATAACTAATTTTTTAATTCAATTTTTTTTAATTTTTTTAATTCAAATCAATTCTTGAACGAATTTAGGTACTTATACAAAATATACCGTTTAGAAATGCATCGTCACATTAGAATCATTGTTAACAAGTTAAAACATTATACCTAACCCATATATAGGTACACATACGCATTAGACGTATTCGCGTCCGGTTAATGGAGGTAATAATGCACTAAATAATATGTCTTCGTCAAAAAATATTGTGTCCGTGTTCGGTTAACAGTGGGTCCGATTAAGAGAGTGCTGAATGCATTGGTTCTAGTATAGCATGCCACCGTCATAAGAAATTTGTCCGGCTATTGGAGGGGTCCGGTTAAGAGAGGTGTCCGTAATCAGAGGTTCTACTGTACTTATTCCCTTATCAATAGTTAACTAGATTGTCGCTACTGTAAATTATCTTTTGATTAGTCGACACTTTTCGTATCAGATCTATAATAATAATATATAATATATTGTTACTTATCTTTTCCTCTGAATGACAGTCCGGTATATAAAAATTGGGGAAAGGGAAATAAGACTTCAAACAGACAGAGGAAAAACAAGAAAAAAGTATTTCGATGAAAAAATTACAGCACACTGAAATTCAAAAAGTGGCGATTTTTTTGATTTTTACTTTATCGCAGAAATTCTATTTCTCTATGTTGCATCATTTGCGAGTTGTTGCACGTTCACCAAAAAAAAAAAAAATTTCACTCTCTAACGGCAAAACGGTGTGAGTCACTGTGGGGTCCAGGTTCAGACATGTTCTTCGCCGATTTCGATCAGATTTCGTCTACTAATAAAGTATCGTCTTCACCTCTCAAAAACGTAGGAAATATTTTCGTTTAAATTTTAAACAAAAATTTATGTAGCATATAATTATGTAAGTTAGTTAGCTACCGGACTTGTGAATAGATCAGTGAGTAGTAGGGCAATTCCATATGTGACTGACTCTACATTTGACACAATTTACGTTTTATTTTGCCTTATATTACGAATATCACTATGTTTACGGTTTCAATTTTAGCATGGTTTTATAGTTGATACCCCAATTATCCCTCTGTAATAAAAAGTGTGCACAAATAAAGTTGTGAAATATGATTTATTTAATAAAATGTAAATGTGACTGACACTACATGCAAAACGAAGTCGCTTTCGAGAGTGTTTTTAAACTTCGAAAATCTTCCTCTGTACAGACGTTATAATTTTAAATTGTATATTTAACCGAAGTATATGAAACAAATTATTGGAAAGTGATAAAATGAAAGACTTTACTTTTATACGAAAAATAATTCGTGACTGACACTACAAATCAAAACGTGACTGACACTACCATCACTTTGAATTGCAAAAAAGTAGTATTTTTAAATGAAATCCTAGAAACTGACACTATAGGACATAAAATAGGAACTTTAAAATAATTTTAAAGGTACAAAAATGTACTTATTTTTATTATTTATTACCTAAAATACAAAATTTCTTAAGATTTTTCAAAATCTGTAAATTTATAATAAATTCTATTCCCGTTAAGGATTCAATTAGGATTACAATAATTCTAAATACTTGCCGTGAAAATTTAATTAAAACACCACTATAAAATACACTATTAGCTTATACTTACGACAAAACATTGAAAGTTACACTATTTCTAAAAAACTAAAAACAAACTTTTATTGAAATTTTGGGAACTTAAAGTACTATAGTGTTGCCATCATATTAACGTATTTTTACTACCAATAACAATTATTTATTTTTTTCAATTATGGAGCCTTTTCCATGGAATTGCCCAGTATGGAGACGTATTGAGGGTGTGGTCTTGGGTTCCAATTCCGCTATCATTTTAATTATATATATATATATATATATATATATATATATATATATATATATATATATATATATATATATATATATATATATATATATATATCATCCTTTATTTTAATTTTATATATATTTTACACTATCTATAACTAAAATTATTATTTATTATAAAACTAGCTGTACCCGCGAAAGGGAAGGAAACATTTTACCGTAATAAAAAGTATCTTAGATGTTGACCCAGGTAATAAGTTAACATTAGACCATATTTCATAAAAAATCGTTCAATAGTTTTTTGGTAATGTGTGCACATGTTCAAAATGGTTTTTCTATTGTCCCGTGGGAATGAGACATTTTCCCGAGGTAAATAGTATCTTAGATGTTGAGTTAGATAATAAGTTATCATCACACTAAATTTCATTAAAATTCGTCCAGTAGTAGTTTTGTGTGATGCGTGAACAGACAGACAGATAGACAAAAATTTTAAAAATCGCTGTTTTGATATCTATATCGATAATTATTTACAGTACCAGTACAATTTTCAAAAAATATTTCATGTACAGAAATGGTCTCGTTACAGTTTTATTATATGTATAGATTAATGAGTATAATTTTATAATTTTTTTCTTAATATGAAAAAATTATTAATTCTTTTTATGTTTTTTTTTGTCCAATCATATTTAGAAAAGCAGTTTTTGGGGAAATCGTATGGTTTTGAACGTTTTGAGTTATGTAATTTCTATGAAACATTTTTTATGCGGTCCCGATCCACTGCATATAAAAATAATCTGTAACGATCTAGACTTTTTATAACTCTTTATGAAGTTGAATATTTTTTTTTATGCGATCCCCTATCCACTGCATAAAAAGAGGACATGCTGTATCAAATCATAAGTCAGTTAAATGCGTTACAAATTTTTATTTTAGAAGGATGCTACAATTACGGATATATTATCTTGAAAAATGTAAAAATTCATAAATTCCTAAAATGAAATTCGGCATATCAACATTTAAGGAATAGTAATCAGGTGTCTTTTGTTGTTTAAGGAAATTGAAATGCACTTTAGAAAAAGCCGAATCAGATCAGTAGAACACATTTTTTTTTCTTTACCACGGAAATGTAAATTTTTTATTTTATCAATGTGTACTTGACGTTTATGTATACATAATTAGCATTTTAAAACGGCGGAATTAGTTTTAATTAGTTTTATGTTGTTGTTTTTCTTGTCTTTTTCTGAAAATATTAAATAACCAAATGTATGAATCAAAGTTGGCATTGACAACCATTAAAGCGTGACTGTCAAAATAATTAAAAATGTGTAGTTGACTGTACTTGTAAATGCGACGTAAACAAGATATAATTTTGATATTTTAGTCACAAGAAATATTAGCATATTTTTATCCTAAATTAGAATAATGAATATTGGTTTTATTAACGAAAAAAAAAAATTTTTGTGTAATATTTGTTACTTAACGTAGTTGCTCCGAGATAGTTAGGTACAAAAGTATATCTCGGCGAAAAAATTTCTTTTATCAAAAATTAAATAATGTATTAATATTCTTCAGTTATTATATTTGTATACCTCTTGTTTTTTTAAATTTCCGCGCGCTTATGTTGTAGCAATATAAGAGTATTGTTGAAAAAGTGTTGTAAAAACGTTGTAAAATGATGTTTATAAATTATATTTAAAAAACGGCGTAGTTAGTAATTTTTATTTCTTACTAAATATGGTTTGTAACTTTATATTTTATAACATTAAATTTTTATCAAATTCCTTTGACATGTTTTCAAATTTTTCAAAAAAATAAAAAATAAATAAATAAGATCCCGTGTTAAAATTACAAAACTTAGAAATCGTTTTTCTCAAAATTGAGTAAACAATTTTAATCGAAATAGGCTCGTATTATTGGCATTGAATTATATAAATATATCTAGAAAAGTTTCGTTAAAATCATTTGAAAAAATCGTCTTATCAACCAACTAACTTAAAAACTTCAGTGATAAAAATTTAATACGTGGTGTTTGAACGCAGTGGATAGGTATTCAATTTCTTATTCAATTTGTTGCTCTGAGATAGTCAGGAACAAAAGTATATCTCAGCAAAAAAATTTTCTTTTATCAAAAATTAAATAATGTATTATTATTCTTCACTTATTATATTTGTATACCACTTGTTTTTTTGAATTTTCGCGCGCTTATGTAGTAGTAATTTAAAGGAATTGTTGAAAAAACGTTGTAAAAATATTGTAAAATGATGTTTTTTAATTATATTTCAAAAACGGCGTGGTGAATAATTTTTATATCTTCTTAAATATGGTTTGTAACATTGTATTAAATAATATATTAAATTTCCATCAGATTCCTTTGACACGTTTTCCTTTTATTCAAGAAAATAGATTTTTCCCATAAGAGCTCGTGTTAAAATTGCAAAACTTTGAAACCGCTTTTCTCAAAATTGGGGTGGTCAATTTTTTTTCGGTAAGGGCTCGTATTTATTAGTATTGGATTAAATAAATATCTAGAGGAGTTTCGTTAAAGTCCTTTGAAAAAAAGCGTTTTATTGACCAACTACCTTAAAGATAATTCATTTGTTTCACGCTTTCGTGGTATCCCAATTTATTGGCGAATATCACTAGTTAGGATTCTTTAAAAGAACACATATTTTAATTATATACATTCTTTAGACGGCTCTATTTGTTATAATTTTTGAAGTTCTTCAAAAAAAAAATAAATATGTATGAGATTGTTAAATACAAATTTTAAAGGTTTTTTTAGCCAGGGTTTCTCAAATTTTTTAGATTCGCCGCGCCCTTAAGGTACAAATCATTTCTGGCGGTGCCCCCTGCTCCCGAAAACCGGATTTATCTTCCCTAAACATAAGAGTGGTTGACAAAAAAAAGAAACACCACAATCTAGTAATAGTAACTTTTTCGTACTTCTTTTTTTCCCCCGAAAAACTATAATTGACGAGTAGAAAAGGCAACACAGCTTCATTTTTCATTTTCTCTTTTTAGCGAGGCAGCTGCGGTGCACAGCTTGAAAAGTCCTGGTTTAAACTATTTAAAATTAAATTTTTTTTTAATGTAGTGTAATGTATTTAACAGAGGTGTACTAATTTTTTTTATTAACTTAAATGATACACTAATTATCTAAAAATGTGATATTTCAACAAATTTATAATAGGAAAAATTTTAAAAATTTTTTCTACTTGCTTTTTGAGGCGCCCGCTCCTGAGAGCTCCAAAATGTTTGAAAAGTTTTCTTCACCCCTCATACTGCTCAGAATGGAAACTAAAAGGCAAAATTTAGGTCTAAGATAAATGCTGTGTCATTCTGGGAAAGGAATTATAAATTCACAGAATTTTTCATTTTCCGATAATTCGGTATATTTTCTTTAACAAAACCCGACGAATTTATACATGACAAATAAAGGCAATTTTTTTGTGTTTTGAGTATGTGCTGCCTTATGGTTATAAAATATATTTTGAAAAATCCAACAGTTAGTTTACGGTCATTTTATCTATTTGATTTTCAGCAACAAATTTTAAATTTTAAAATGGATGTGTTTTTTGGTCGGAACAACTAGTTGAATATTGTTGTCTCTATGTATACCCATTAAACCATAAAACATATCTATGATGCAATGATTTTCTGTGCAACGAAGAAAACTCTCGTACTTTTCATCTGTCTTTCAACTTATTATTTTCTCTTATCTAGGGTCTAAGCAATTCGACTCTGATATGTATCGCCTTAAGGGAAGGTTTACTTGAGCGTCGTTAAAAAAAATCGATTTTTTTTGCAGAGATTGGTAGCTAATTATGTGTAGAATATGTTTCCAAAGTGATTTTGCTGAAAGTAATTTAAGGGAAGGTTTACTTGAGATTTGATCAAAAAATCGATTTTCTTTGCCGAAATTGATGACAAATTATGTGTAGAGTATGCTCCCAAAGTGATTTTGCTGAAAATAATTTAAAAAAAAGATTTTTTCACATTAACCGAATCCAGCTTTCTATTAAAAATATAACTCAAAAAAGGTAGTTCACGCAATATTGAGTATTAAATATAAAATTTTGAAAATACGTTTCTTTATATATATTTTATAATATCTCGGAACCACTATTTGGAACTGGTTGACCCGATAACTCAAAAACTATTCGATGGATCCTTTTTTTTTTAATTTTTTATTTTAAAGGTAATTCAATTCTTCGGCACCTATACCTAAGTCCGATACACTTTCAATATTTTTTTTTTTTTTTTTTTTTTTATTTTAAAGAGCGAAAAATAAGACAAAAATCGTAATCAAAGGTTCACACATCCGCCATGTTTGCTTTCAGCAATTTATTGATATTATAGGTATTAAAGATTTTATAAATCTTTTTTGTTTTTGGGTTTCAGTGGTTTATTACCGGCGCTATGATGTCAACCAACAAGGCATCGGATTTTCGGATCGTCACACTGCATTATCTGTAAAATGGACAATTTTTTATATTTTTCCTTGAAATTTTTTTTTTTTTTTTGTGTAGGCTAATACTTAATAAATATGTGTAGAAAATTTGAAATTAATATTTACTTTTGTTCTTGAGAAAAACATTCCAGAAAAATACATAATTTTTACGGACTCTCAGGTAAACCTCCCCTTAAACTCAAACATTAATTATTTCTAATAATCCTAATTTATATTAGTTACTCGTACATAGTAGAAATATTTTATTCTTGAGATTACAAATATAAGCATAGAGCCGCAAAACAAAACCTGGTACATGGACCGACTAAATAACTTCTTCTGTTTGTAATTCAAATATAAATAATATTTCTATAATATGCTACTTTATTTATAAATTACATATTTACATGCTTATGTTCTATTTTATTTACATACATATGTAGTTAATATGTATTATGTATGTACACATGCATCCATACATAATACATATATGATGTGTATGTGTGCGTGTGTAATGCAGACATTCGAAAGCGCTGCCTAGCTGTTGTTGTATAATGATTGGAGTAAGTTAATAACCGTATATAATGTTTCTAAATGTATTATCACATCCAGAAAATATGAAACAGTGGTCAGATAGAGTATACACTACGGGAAACACGAGCATTTCTAAAAAAATTCTATAACTTAATCGCGGAATTCGAATTTTAAACCGTATCAGCATTATTATAACGCCCTGTTACGTGGTACAAAATTTTTCAATAAATTTGCATGTGCGATTGAATTATGACTGATTTGATAGAAGTTGTTTTTCTAGTGGTCCTACGCGTGTGATTTTGGTAAAAATGAAAAGAATGCATCGAAACAAAACCTATAATTCGCTTCCAGTTTCATTATTTTATAATTTTATTTATGGTCACCGAAAAAATTTTAACTTGATGGCATCATCAAATTTAAAAAAATTATTTTTCTCTCCAAAGTTAGACTTTATTAAAACGATTTATAGGAGGGTAATTGGTTAAATTAGAGTAAGTTGGGGGTAAACTTTTCATTTTTTGTATTAACCTCCGCTAGTGTTTTTTAAAATTTTTTTTTACATTTATGAGTGTTCTTTTGTTCAGCATATTTGACATTATTTTAAACAAGCGTTTATTTTGTTTAAATTTTTTAATCTTACATCTTTAAATGAGCGTAATTTAGTAATTTTAAATACCCCTAAATTTGATGTACAATATATTGTACAATAGTAGTGAAGAGGTTAAAACGACAATATCTTGTTTAGAAATATGATTAATTTGACAGCTGTGCTTTTTCTTATGGTCCTACGTGTTAAATTTTGGTAAAAATGAAAAGAACGCGTGCTTGTTAAGATTACGGAGCTTTTACTGTATAGTTTTTATATCAGATTAGGCTTTTGAAGAAAAAATTTTTTTGTTATAAATGGAAAGATCATATATAAGTTTTATAAGAAAACTTTTTTTTTTAAACGTAATGCTTAAGAAGTTATATTAAATTAAAAGAAAATGTTTAAACTTAGAACCGATAACGGGCCGATAGTTCCCGAGCGCTTATGTGACGTAAAAAAGGTAATATGGCCTGAACATAGCTACATTAGTGTCTTTTTATTTTCAAATAGATCTTAGGCCAAGAGCTACTGGCCGATTTGCGACGGTCATTTCAACACGCGTTAAATTGAGAAGATAGAACCTTGGATACTTACTCTACATAGAAATTTAGTTCTGGCAAGCCTATTCGACTCAACCCGGCCGAATAGGCTTGCCAGAATTGAATTTTTGTGTAGAGTAAGTAGTATCCAAGATCCTGTCCTCTCAGTTTAACCCGTGTTGAAATGACTATCGCAAATCGGCCAGCAGCTCTCCTACTATTATTGTTGCTATGAAATTATTGTTGCTCTGAAATTGTTGTTTCTATCCAAATTATTACTTGCTATAAACTTCACTGTCGAAATATCAAAACTAAATAAATATTGAGCTTGTTTTGTACCACTTTGTGATAGCAATACAAAAATAAATACGGAAAAATTTTGAACTTCGATTTTGAACTTCGAAATTAATGAAACAACCACGAATAATTTTTCCTACTAAATTTTAATAATTTTGACACTTTTGACATATTACTAGGGGTGTGCGAATTATTCTAAATGTCGAATAATTCGCATCGAATCGAATAGTAATATTCGATTCGAATTTCGAATCGAATAATTCGATTTTTCGAATAATTCGAAAAATCGAATTATTCGTTTTTTCGAATAGCTCGAATTTTTGCTTTCTCTTGTGATTCTTAGAGATTTTTAAACATTTAATTTAATCTTTTAAAAAAATCGGGTCCATTACAATGATCTCATAAATGGAAAATTACATTATGCCTAAATAGCAGGATAAATCAATCAGTAATAATAAAAGTTTATTGTTACAAAAACTTGTCGCCCCATGACAGTGGCTATAGTGGCTGAATTTTCGATTCAAAAATTCGTTAAAACTTAAAACAAAAAAATGCGACAAGAGAACCCACTGAGAAGTTAAAAATAATTATTTTTTGGATGAATCTGCTTTTTAATTCAAACTGAATAATACATATATATATATATATATATATATATATATATATATATATATATATATATATATATATATAAATTATATTATTAAAGTTCGTAGTATGTTTGAGTCTTAGAAATAAAAAAAAAAAAGTTCGAGCTATTCGGAAAAAATGAAACGAATTATTCGATTCGAAATCGAATCGAATAGCACTATTCGATTCGAACACTATTCGCACACCCCTACATATTACCTTTATGACATCACAGACATCGCGATGATTTGTATTGCTGTTTTTAACCAAATGATATTTTTAAAAATTTTTCAAATTTTAATTAATTTATTATTTATCATTTTAAAAAAATTTTTCGTGTCGATTATCAATATTATTTACGATGTAGATTTGGAATAAAACAAAAAAATGATATTTATTTTTTATTCAAAAACCCAATTTCCGACATGGCCGGGCCAGCGACATGCACCTAAAATATTGTAATATATTTTTCAAACGCCACGATACATACTTTATGACAATGGGCGTTCTTTACGTTACATTTTGTAGTTACATATTTCTTTTTTTTTGTGTACTCGTAATAAGAATTTGTTGCATTATAATAATCTAAATACGGCTGCATAAATCATACATACATAACACTGGGCGCACAGTACATTCTGTTGTGCAAAGCTGATACAAAAAACTTCTCTCCACTGATTCTAACAATATTATAAAGTTTACATATTAAAATTGCCTCATATAATAAACATATATATTAAAGCTGCGGTACTGCTAAGCTGAGCGAACGAAAAAGCATAAATATAGAACCACCCAACGACATACATACCTACCCGTGTTGTTAATTTTCAAAAGCTCAGTCGAGCTTCGAAACTTGAAGCTCACGTAAATTGTAAAAGTTTAATATTTGTATGTATGGGTATGTATGCATAGTTTATAACTGACTGCATGCCTTGTAGCCTAACATGTTCAGACTATTTCCTCCTGTACTCGTATAGTCAGTTTTCAACACGTCGTGTTGTTCTAAAAGTAAATTTTGCCGAAGATAAGTAGAATAAACAAAAGGTGCCGTTAAATTTAATTAACTGTGTATTAAATATTAAAGAAGTGTGACAAAGCAATAGCGATAGATTAGTTTTAACCCTTTGACGACACCTGGAGACAGTTTTTATAGGTCCGAAGACATTCGTCAATCTTCGGACCTATTATAATTTCGTTCAAATTCTTGCAATTCTTGAAACATCAGTAGCGCATACAGCAAAAATCCACTTGTCGCACACTCCAAGAAGTGCAACATCGACATTAAGTGAGGAGAGAGTCCAACCTCGTTTACTCACGTACACTACTTCTTAAGTATATGTGTGTGTCCACACAACCTATTCGCCTTAGTCATAGATGGTCATGTATCGTCATATTGTATGCTTATCTTAAAGTATTATTAATTTACCTACGCATGTTATATTACAGGTTTTGAATCGATTGTTGCAATTGTTATACATTGTTGATTTTAATGCAATTTATTATTTTTCGTTATTATTAAAAAACATAATATTTGTTATTATTTTTTATTTAAATTGAGTTTAATTATATTTATTTAATAGAGTTCAACACATTATTATTATCATTATCATTATTTTAATAAAAAAGTGTTTAAAAAGTTTATTTTACAATTTTTGTTGAATTAGAAAATATAGTTTCTATCTTTTGATTTGATATTTTGTAGTTGCAAAATTTGTTGCCATAATATTTTCTTTAAAAAAATATAACAAAAAACACATTGCAAACATGGCTGACTATGCTTCAGTTTTAATTTTAAAGTTTGGGGTATCCTAGAAAAAGAAATATATATTGGCATTTTACATGCTATTTATAATATTTGTCTCTTTTTAACGTGTACGTATTATCTTTCGTACGTAATATAAATTACTGGTCCTTTCATTTCTAATGTCTATGGTCAAACATATTCATCTATTTCTTTAATAAAACGTCAAAATGTACTTAAATGCTTTATATATTTTATCCCGAAAATTGAGAAACAGTAATCACCGAGGACCTATATTTAATGCGTGTCAAACACGCACTTGGCGACTTTTTATTTTGTATTAAGTTTTGATTCGTGCCAAAAAAAAATTGTGAAAAAGCGTCACTCTTCCATTTTATTTCCGAAGCTTAACAAATCGAAAAATGATTCAGACAAATACAAGCTTTTTTGTACATTAAAAATTTTGAATCCATAGAACTGAATTGACAAAAACCAACTGAAACCGTCAAAATTCCATAAATTCTAGAATAAAAAAAATTCCCTTATAGTTTCATCTTGATTAAATCCCGAGGAACCCATCGTGGGGAAAAAGTACATATTATGCGGCAACTACAGTCTCGCCGAGGTAGGAGGAGGTTCCTCGCTTAGGTTGGCTGTGGTTTGAATAGCATTATAACACCAACCACGAGGAACAACGAAGTGACCTTCTACACTCTTGTACTCGGTCAACTTCGCGAGAATGTAATTGCTGCATTATGGGAAACAGAGAATTTTTGTTATATTTCAATGAAGAATAATGCTAAAAATCTCAAATTTAGTGCAGTAATAAGCCGAGCAATCTGTTTGAATACGTACAAAAAAATTTCAGAATTATTATTAAAAGTGTTATTAAAATAAAAATTAACTTTTGGAATAAATGAATTATTAACCTAAAATTAAATGGCAGGAGATTTAAGAATAAAATAAAGTCATATAGGTATATCTTACAAAATCGTAATTCAGCAGCACAAAAAAAACACCAAAAACCGCAAATTTTTTTCTGATTGTCTCAATGTCGTTAAAGGGCCAATAGAACAGTTTTCTAGATATTTATAGTTTTCAAAACTATAATTTTTTACCCCTATTTCTAAGAGTGAGATATTTGACTAATTTTGAGAAACTATTTTTTATGGAGATAATTTTTATTTTTAGAAATAATGCCAAAAATTGTCAGACAAAATTAATTTTAATATTCGTCTTCAAAATTTACGCGAGAACGTTCATTAGCTGTCACTGCTGTTAGTTACGCCACATTCTCTAAATAGTAATGGGTGTTTTGTAACTAAGGAAAACTCTTAATTTTTGTAATTTTCGTAACTTGAAAAAGAAATTTTTTTTTATTTTTTAGATTGATTAAATTTGTATTAGTTTCCGAGAGAACGTGACATGAGTATAAGAAATTTTCGAAAACATCGAAAAATCGAAAACAAAAATTTCACAATTAATCAATATTAATTCGTGTTAATGATTGATCTTTTCTGGGGAGGTGGGGGGGGGGGGGTTATTGTAGTTTCTTATTACCTAGGCCCCCCGCGCAAGCTATCTGTGTGGAATTAACTCTCGAAGCGTGAGCCAGATTTGCACTTTATCGAATTTCTTGTTTTCTTCAAGATTAAATTATAAAAGATTTACTTCACATTCGAAGTTCATAAAGTTTTTCATAATACGTTGTGGAGAAAATAGTATAAGAAAGTAAAAATAAAAACGTAAAATGGATAATAGAAAATCTTGGCTATAATAATCAGGAATTTTTTTCGTAACATATATCGTTATTAACTCTACTTTATCCGTATAAACTATATCTATGTATGTCCGTCTAATCCTTAATCAATTTTCATTTGTAGAAAATTCGATAAGATACCTTGTATGTTAGTACACATAATATGGTTAAGTATACTCTCTTTCAAAA
This sequence comes from Brachynemurus nebulosus, assembly GCA_035578155.1. Classification (NCBI taxonomy): domain Eukaryota; kingdom Metazoa; phylum Arthropoda; class Insecta; order Neuroptera; family Myrmeleontidae; genus Brachynemurus; species Brachynemurus nebulosus. The sequence continues at coordinate 2,806,449 of JAPWDM010000003.1, forward strand.
AAAAAAAAAAAAAAAACTGCGACGGTATTGTTGTTAGGTAAATAACTTTTATTTAAAATGAAACTTGATCAATCGATATGAGACGGTTTCGATGCACACTTGAAGAATCTAATCAGCTTCACCGACCAGTGTTAAGTGTTCGCAGTGAAGTGGTTTAGTCAAGCACCAATTCGATATTGATAAAGCATTAATAAAGCTTTTTTTCTCAAAGTTAGGTATAATCTACTTCTTCAGTCTAAAAAAAAATTCGTCAAGTGCGTGTTTTTGACACGGACTAAGTAATGTCACATCAGTGAAAGTGTTAATTTATGATCTTTTGGCTCGTTTTTTAAGTACAGTGAGAATACAGCCCTCTTGCGTTTATTTAATATATGCATGTACAACTCTATAATTATTATAATATTATTATTATTATTATTATTAATTTTTCCCCCACTATAATCACACAACGAGATTAATATGTCATCCTTCGGTGACATAAAAAACGTAAAAGCATTAATAAGAATATTTTATTTCCTTTATAATTATAATATTACAAATTGTGGTAAATACATCTGTAAAAAAACTTTATGATTATTCTTATACAATGTACTGACGATTAAATACTTAAAAATTATCAATTAGGATAAAAGCCCCTATACGCCAACGCGTTCAATACTCGAACAGTTTTGATATTTTATAGAAGTTACTTTCTGAAAAAAAAAAAAAACGATAAATATTAAAACTGTTCGAGTATAGGGGCTTTTTGTTATTGAACGCGTTCCGATATAGGGGCTTTTACGTTAATCGCAAATTAATGTTCAACTTTCTTACTTTTTCTTACTTTCCTTTCTCATTATCTTTGAGGTGCATTTAAAAAAAATTCGCATAAAAACAGTTTTTGCTGTTTTATCATTTTCTAAAGTGTGTTTCTCATAAAATTAGACCTTTTGATTCGAGTTCAACCGAAAACGTTACATTTTTTAGCGTTACGATCAGGCTTGTTTTATTCGTCATGAAAAATACTACCGTGAGACCGTCTAGATCCGGACACTTTTTTACATTTTTTTGGTTAATTTTATGTTTATACATGTTTCCGTCATAGATATCACCAATAAAATTATAACCATTAGAAAGAGTGTATATTATTTGTTATATCCCTGACCCATTTGTTTCATTATAAGTAAAAATAAAAAAAATAAAAAATAATTAGTAAGTGTCCGGGTCTATACCCTAAATCGGTCTTGACCAGGACGGTCGGGGTTAGGACAGTGTTTTATTTCGTCTGATGTCTTTGAACCTGTCAAAGGCTTCAAAACATTTTGTGAGAACGGAGAGGAGTCAATGCATAGCATGCCTCTCTATGAAGCAAACATGCGATATGACACCAGAAGGAGGCATAAACCGCGTAATTCTGGCGGGAATATAACGTATGGATAGTGGAAGTTACAGCCAGTGCAAATCGCGGCCATAGTGTAATAAACTGATGTGTCCGGGTCTAAACGGATATATGTATATAGCATGTATTTTTTTATATATACATCGAATATAACTTCAGACATCATTAAATGATGCGCGATAAAATTCTGAACACATACATATAAAAATTAAAACAATATGACAATTATGACAAAAATTACAAGTTAGACACACATTTTATTTCTTTGAAAAACTGGAGGATAGTAATCCTGTAAAATGAGATAGTAAAAATTGAAATCCGTAGTTTTTATTGGTACAGCTGTTTAGAGGATGTTTTTCTCTCTCTAATGACGTCAAGAACAAATGCTTATTGGTGCAGGTTAATGTAGAAATTATTTACTTTGAAGATTGGTGCAAAGTGTCCGAGTCTAGACTCCCTGTCCCTGTATTTGTAATAATAAATGCGTTTTCCTCTTGTGTCAAGGGACACACGGTGTATATACAGTGTATGTAGAGTTCCAGTCGTTTAGATTTTTATGAAATGGATTATACGTTGCATATAGACGAGATTACTATTGTTATTGGTCCATCTATGAATAAGTTATGACAATTCTTATATCTTATCCCCGATTCGTCTCCAAAGGAAAAAGAAAATGAACTTTGTTGAAAGAAAGTTGTGTTGATACATTCTTCCTTCTTCTTATTCGACATCTAGCATCTTTTTCTAATTCATATTGTATATTTACGAACATATTTCTATGAACGGGTTCACACAGGAAAATTATTTTTAGTATGAATTTTTTTTTAAAGCCGATGACAGTATTTTTGTTATAATTTAAATCAAAACGTAAAGCTTTAAACTGATTTTATTAAAATTTGTATTTTTCTAACTTTAAATAAAAAGCAGCGTTGTATTTTAGATTTTAGGATTCCGAAGAAATAATTTCGGACCCTTTCTAATTTCATACGTTTGTCCGTCTGTCTGTCATACCCTTATAGTTCCTACATCTTTCGGTCTATCAACTTTAGTATAAATACCCCTTACCTGTGTCGATCTCAATTAATATACCGTAAATTTTTTAAAAAATTTTTTGAGGTATCATATCGTGTGAGAGATTGTTAGGAAGGGTTCAAAAATAAAATTAACGTTTCTTTCATCATTTTTAGGGTTTCGCACCTTAAAAGGGTACCCGAAAAACGGAGCCTTTATAAAATTACTCTCGTGTCCGTCTGTCATAACGCACGAATTTGAAATTTGGCATAATGTTAGGTCTTAATAACGCGCACATATATTGCCAATCAACGATTAAAAAATAAAATTATACTGTTTTAAAATGGGTGGTCAATTTTGTCCAAAAAAAGTTTTAATTAATATATCGTGTGAGGTATCATTCGAAAGAGCTACTTCTAAGGATATAGCTCATATTTTGGTAGGAATGGCCGTCCCTTACTCCTTGATCCCTTAGGTTCTTACAGCTAAAATTTTTATTTTAAAGGAATCTGTAGACATTGAGTCATAAATTACCGGAAAAGTACGGGTTTTTTCGATAGTGTAACAGTTGCTGACAACGAAAAGTTTTAAATAACATAGAAATAGAAACATAGTAATCGAAAATGTGGGACAATTCGTACATTTTTCAATTATTACAAACAAATTTGGGTAAGAACACTAATTGTGCGAGCCCTTTGACTATACATTTTTGCCAGTCAAACAAAGAAAACGAACGCAGGAAAGTTGTCCCTATCATTAGATGAAATTCTGCTTTGGGGCATATTTTCCTATTAAAAAAATCCGTTAGAAAATCAAGTTACTAGAGGAAATGCTGGAAAATTCTTAATGCCATACGCCAACATAAGTGGTTGCCCATAATACATGTAACAAGTGACCTATATTCAGTACTCTTAACGAAAATATCTTCAAAATCTTTTCGTTATAGAAAATAAATAGGTGTGCATTAGTGGAAAAATTTAATAAAATTATCTTTTTCTTAAATCGACAGAAAATATTTTCTTTTTTTAGTACCGTACGCATCGTCATAATCCCACCCATCAAAATTATCCATTTCTTGACAATTTTTGTTATCTTTTCTATTTTTATAGAGAGCAAATACTCAGATGTCATTTTGATGTCTTATTAAATGCGACCTCTATCTTGTCGATCTTACAGTCAATTAGAACCGATATCCTGTGTAGGTTTAAGGGGGGAGGGTTCTCCAGAACTTTCAAATTTTTCATTTTTTTGTTTGCTTTAGAAGTTCATTTGAACCTTGAAGAATATATTTCCAATGTTTTAAGCCCAATAGAAAGATTATCTTAGGTAACGATAAACTGCTTTTAACTCTACTTTTCAAGAACGGAAACTTTTTAATAGTGTTTTTCTCAAAACAGGTTTTTTTCCCGCGCCGTGGAACATAACTTAAAAAGTTATTAAGGTATTAACTTGAAATTTTGTACAAATATTCTGTAAGATATTGGCCTTTGCATATACCCAAAATTTTGCATAAATTATTACTACAAATATTGTTTATAACAAGTTGTTGATAAAAAAAAAAAAGTGAAATTTGTTCTTTTTGATTTTAAATTGTGAAAAAAAAAATTTTTTCTCATTAGAAATGGGTATATGCAAAGCTTAGTGACTTATTTTAGTAACATTTTTTTATCCAATTGAATTCAGTTGATTACAAGAGGCTGGGCATTCCACGGTGCAAATCAAAGGTGTCAACTTGGAACAGCTGTAGCGCCGCCATTTTTTCATTTTTTTGCATAAAAATTTACGAGTGAATACATCATAACATGCACTATACTATGTAACTTCATTTGATACAATAAATGTATCTAGTTTCTAAAAAAAGACATTGTTAAAAAACCTTTTCTAATTGTATTAACATTAAATGTATTACAGTGGCCATCCAATGGTACGTACTCCGATTTTACGTAGTGACGTCAGCGATTTAGTGGGGTTCTCCTCTCACAGATATGTTGTTGCTTGTTTGTGTTGGTGAAAATTTATGTACCAAGCCAGAATCAGGGCCGTAGGTAATATTGTCTGAGGGTCTCGCAGCCTTTAAAAATTTTAAAATTTCACTGCAGATATATATGTACATATTCTGTATACGTAATGTGCAAAATGCAAATGCAAAATGAGTAACGTAAAATTCTAGAATATTCTAATCATTAACTAGCAGAGATATCAAAAACAAACTTCACCGTTGAATTGGTCATTAAAAATGAGATTAAACAGTGTAGTTTGATAAAAATTCTAGAATGTTCTATTTGTCAACTAGCAAAGCTATTGAAAAATCAATTGTACCATTTAATTGTCCATTGAAAAAGAGGTCAAATTACACATTTTGACAAATGTTCTGGAATATTCTATTCGTCAACTAGCAAAGATATTCAAAAACAAACATCGCCATTGAATTGGGTACCAAAAAAGAGATCAAATAACATATTTTGAAAAATGTTCTAGAATATTCTATTTGTCAACTAACAAAGATATTGGAAAATCGACTGCACCACTTAATTTTCCAACCGAAATTAAACTAATGTAAACCAAATGTCCGATTTTGACAAACAATTTTTGCTATCTGACGAATAGAATATTCTAGAACATTTATGAAAATGTGCTATTCCGTCTTTTATTCGATGACCAATTAAATGGTGAAATCGCTTTTTCGATATCTTTGTTAGTTGACGAATAGAACATTCTAGAATTTTTGTCAAAATGCGCTGCTTAATCTAATTTTTAGTGCGCAATTCAATAGTGAAATTTGTTTTTTAGTATGTTTGCCAGTTCACGAGTAGAATATTCTAGAATATTTGTCAGCTTCCGCTATTTAGCATCTTTTACGCTGATGAATGCGATAGTGAAGTTATTTTTTCGACAGTTTTCTAAAAGTCGTCACTCATATTCATTAGTATAACATTCGATTTCCTTTGTCTACACAACCGAATTTTAGGTGTAAATTGTCTCTTAAGATAATATTGTTTTAAATAAATTCAGATAAATAATATTTACCAACCCCCTAAAACAAAAGTTTACCGACGCCCCTGATCTTCCGATTTTACGTACTTCCCCTTAAATTTGCACCGACCACTATGTAAAATTGGATTTGTGGTGTAGTTAGTTTAGATGTCGATGCATCGATAAAAATTTAAATAAAAAAAAAAAACCTTTTATCTGGAGGACCCTCCCCCCTTAAGTGTTATTGAAATTTGAAATAATTTTTCTGTTAAAACTTAGTTAAAATCATTCAGAATCATTTTTATTGTCCCGTACCAAAATTAACAAAACCGAACATTTATGCAGTCACTTTGGTGTCTATCCGTCTGTCACTGTCTGGCGATTTTTTCTGAAATCATTCAACGCGAAATTTTGAAGTTTAGTACAGAGATAGAGTGTGATGGCCCGATTATAGATGGGAAATTTTGATTCTGGTGGTTAATTTCAGGGGAACACCTGAAAAGTGGTAAAAAAAATTTTCCCAAAATCATTTTGAAATAAATTCTTTTCGTCGGCCCTTATTATTAAAAGGATCGCACAGGAATATCTAGAAGTTCATGAATATTAAGAGTGAGATTTTCTTACTTAATTTTTGGTACGTAAAAAGAAAACTTGATAACAGGTTTTGCTTTTGTCAAGATGTTGTTAGTCAATGTATGTTATATTGAGGGAGTAATTTTGTGAAATTTTTTTACAAAATGAGAGGGAATAATTGGTGAATCTACGCACGAGAAATATATTACAATCTCTACACCTAAATATTATTTATTATTTGTAAAATTTTGTTACTATACCTATGGAAATAATAGATTTAAAATATTCCAAGAAATTAACAATAATCTACTTAATAAATCTCCAACACTGACTGATTGACTAACAGACAACGCACAGCCTAAACCGTTGGGTTTAGAAGAATGAAATTTTGCGCAGGAGTTCCCTATGTATGTAGGTGAGCACTAAGAAAGGATTTTTGAAAATTCGTCGCCTAAGTGGTTTAAATAGGAGATGAAAATTTGTATGGAAATTCGTCATTTTTGAAGTTAGAGACATATAATAAATTAAAGTAAAAAAAATGTTTTTTAAGAAAAAGCTTTTATTTAAAAATGGGATAAAAAAAATAAAATAACTTTTGAGTGAAGTTTGAAGCAATATGCAACATAATTTATAAAAAGCTTGAGGCGTTATCATTAATTAGGTTTTTCTGTTTTGGGTATAACTGTAGCTAGTTTACTTTTCAGTAGTTACCAAACTTAATTAAACGCCTCAAGTTTTTATAAATTATGTTGCATATTGCTTCAAACTTCACTCAAAAATTATTTTGTTTTTTTTAGCCCATTTTTAAATAAAAGCTTTTTCTTAAAAAACATTTTTTTTTTTTTACTTTATTTTCTACTTTTTAGTCTGATTACAATTAATTTAAAAAAAAAAAATTAAAGAAGTAATTTTTTTACCTATATTTTAATCGGTTAATTCAGCCTAATCAGACATAACTATGGAAACAAAAAATTTCAATGTAAAATCAATGGACAATATCTGACAATTCGAAATGTTAAGAAGTTGCACAGGACTAAAAATCAACAATTTTGGTTTGGGGCGATTTCGGACAAAACTAGTTATACAATACTGCATTGTCATCAAGGTGAGACACGTATGCAAAAATTGAAACCTCTAGCTCAGTTAGAACCTGTATAAATTTTGATTCCAAGATTTGATCTAAACCAACATACTAACATAGCAAGTTAAATAAAAGCTTTTAAAATATGTTACTATGGCTATTAAAGTAAATAATATTTATTAAATCTTTGACACTCACTGACATCCTGAGATGTTGCCGGTAGTAAATCCCATCGGGTGAGTATACGGCTAGTATTTGAATAATTTGTTGACTTAAAATTATTGAAAGAAAAACAGGTTGCGAACGTTGATACATTCAACAAATATCTCTTCCTTTCTGGTAAGCGAAAACAGCCCAAGTAGAAAATAAAATTTATACGAAAAATAACTTCTCATATTACATTAAATCCATAAAAACTATTGATTGCACAGAACACTATTTATGCAAGTACAACTTGCACTTGACGACTTGTTCTTTATATTTAATTCGTACCTATTTTTGTATAAAATTTCTTTTGTATAAAAAGTCAAGAGAAACCTACGCATTGATACAGAAGATATAATTTTGGTGGTAGGTATTCATCAAAATGGAAATTTAATTTTCTTAAAAAGATAATTATACAAATATGTTGTTACGGTTGTTTGATTAACAAAAAGAATTTCAAAATGATAGACAAGTGTTTACTTAATTGGACTGTTGAAAATTACAATAAATTGATATATACTCGTAATAGAATACACCAATAATATGGTCTACTTTTATAGCCTGTTCACACCGTAACAGTAAGTAGTAAGTATTAAATAGAACGTAAATTATATTATGTACCTATAACGTTATTATATTTTTGTGTAAACGAGACATTAGAGTAAAATAATTGAAAATTTGATAGTCAGGAATTATTCTTTTGCTAATACAAGCGCGAGAAAGAAAAAAATATATTTCGTAGTCTTTTAAAAAAGAAAGAAATATATTTTTTATTTTTTTTAACTAATATTATAAATATATAATTTAGTATACAGCGTGAATTTATATAATAATAAGCATGTAATGCAGTATTTTCTACGAAATAAAAAAAAATTTTAGTTTTTTATTTGATAAATAATATTATTTGTATTATTGGTACATATCGCTGTCTTTCTATCTTAACGTCGTATCTCAAAAACTACAACTTTCAGGAAACACAGAAAACATCAAATACTATAAATTTCTATATCATTTCACTGTAAATTTAAGTTTTGTTTTATAAAATATGATTGTAATATGCACCCCCGTCAGAAAATTTAGGACCACTTAAATTTTTTCCCTTAAAATGGTTTTGTCTATGCAGTGAAAACTTTAAGTTAAACAACGTTGTGTATACGTTTGACTACACATTTGGCTTTCAACCCATGCACTTTTTAGTTACGTGGTCCTGAAAAACCACGTAACTTATGCATTCACTCATTCGTCTACATAAGTGATCATTAATTCCCTATACACATCGGTGGCGCTTTCCACTAAAAAAAGTTAGGCAGTGAGATATTTTTCATTCAATTGTACATTATCAGTACACCACTAAATCGTTGTATTATGTTTGCTCTTGAACAATTTTTAGTTAAAAAAATGACCGATCGCTTTTGGACGGATTTTGGTGGCAGCACGTGGTGCTAAGATATGTATATATCATTAAAATCCATACATACCAACATACACCTATATCTATATTATACCGACACAATTAGACCTACATATCGACACAGTTAGATGGCACTATATATATACAATATAGATACCTGTATTATATCAGTTTGTCTTTGGGTCGTTATCTAATGATCTTTTACATCGACCTCCTAGATGGCAATACTGACCATCTGTTAGAAATACTATTTTGACATAACTGAATGCAGTACCTCGTATGTTACCAAAATTAGATAATTCTCTGTTACTTTAAAAGTTTTCAGAATTACTGTGGAAGTAATACTTATGAATGAATAAATTTATTCAATAATTCAATAAAAAAATTAATAGAATTAGAATTTTTATTTTGTTTTAAGCATCCGCTTATACAAAAGAGTTTGGTTGTAATTATCTTTCTTTTTTGTATAAATTGGTACTATAATAATAATAAATTCGCCAAGTGCGTGTAGGACATGCAATATCAAAGTTACGTCATCAATAGCTAATTTTTCACAATTTTTAGTATCAAATGTAGGAAATTTAATAGTACATATCGACGGTTTACTGCTAGAACCACGTATGTCGATTTTTCACTGTTTTGAGATAATTAGATATAAATGTTCAGAATCATCTTATACTGATCATAGGCTAATAAAAATTTCATTTTATTTTATGTATGAGAATGAAAGTTATTTAACAATAACAAAACCTCGTATCTCCAAATTTCAAATTATGTCATAATTTAATGGTATGTTACCATACGAGGGTCAATACAGAAGTGCTCAGCCGTTTAGTCGAATTTTTCACAAAAAAAATTAGAATGTATACAGTCTATACGATAAGAACGGGACGAGGCGAGAGTAGGGGCGCTATCCGTTTTCGGACCCGTAGAACACGATTCTGAAGAAAAAAATGTCTTACATATATATATATATATATATATATATATATATATATATATATATATATATATATATATATATATATATATATATATATATATATATATATATATTATATATATATAATTCGTGGCTCCTTTTTGCATGTGTAGGGCCCCCTTATGAACGAATTGAGCTGAAATTTGGTGGGGCTGACAAAATGGGGCATCAATACTATAAAAGTGGGGTCAATTTTTGGATCCGACCTAACTTTTAAAGGGGTGATGGGGGGTAACAAAGCAATAAAACTTTTCCAAACCGGTTGAAAATCATGTTTTGGTCAATTATCTCAAAAGAGTGAAAAATCGACATACGTGGTTCTAGTAGTAATCCGTCGATACGTACTATTAAATTTCCTACATTTTATCCTAAAAATTGCGAAAAATTAGCTATTGACCACGTAACTGTGTAATGCTTATGTGTAAATTTTTAGATTATTTAGGCATTTCTTTGACGATCACGTCACATCAAAGTGTGAAAGTGAATATTTCCTATTTTTTAAAAAGATTGAAATATAATTTTTTAATTGTTTGCTCCTAACTAACGTTCCTGTCATATTAAATAACACATTTTTAGCTTTCTAACGACCACCGAAAAATTTCCGTACGATGATTAGTTACGAAGTTATCAACAGTCAAAGTTTAGTGCGTGCTCTACTCTTTGAATGACTGTAACTCGGTTAAAAATTGTCGTACAGCCATGAAAAAAAACGAAATTAAAGGAAAAAAGTGATCTTTTTGAATATAATATTAATTAATATAAAATTTTGAATATAAAATTTACTAAAATGTAAAAATTCCATTTTAAATTCTTATATCAAGTTTTTTTTTTTTTTTTTTTTAACCATAAATCAAATACCATAAATAAAAAATTTTAAGGAAAGATTCTGAAAGTAGAAATTCTAAGTTTTCATTCTGTATTAAAATCAACCCTCTCTCATTTTTTTTTCCGAATTTGCAGGGATTTAGACATAAAACACTCTTTTTATAAAGACATGTAAAATCGCCAAAAAGTTTAGGACCATATCTAATAGTACTACATATATTTTTTGGTCCTAAACTTTTTGGCAATTTTACATGTCTTTATCAAAATAGTATTTTATATTTAAGTCCCTGCATATTCGGCAAAAAAATAAGAGAGCGTTGATTTTAATACAGAATTAAAACTTAGAATTTCTACTTTCAGAATCTTTCCTTAAAATTTTTTTATGTTTTTTGGTGGTCGTTAGAAAGCTAAAAATGTGTTGTTCAATATGTTAGGAACGTTAATTAGGAGAAGACAATTTTTATCTATTAAAAAGATTATATTTCAATCTTTTTAAAAAATAGAGAATATTCACTTTCACACTTTGATGAGACGTGATCGTCAAAGAAATGCCTAAATAATCTAAACAAGTGCATGGATTGAAAGCCAAATGTCAAATCGTATACACAACGTTGTTTAAATTAAAGTTTTCATTGCATAGATAAAACCATTTTAAGAGAAAAAATTAAAGTGGTCTTAAGTTTTCTGACGGGGGTCTATAATTGTAACAGAAAAAGTGTAACATATGTACTTAAACTTTAAATTTATAGTGAGGAACAGGCAGTATTTGATATGTTTTTTGTGTTTCCTGAAAGTAGTTTTGTGATACTGGATTAAGGCAGAAAGGTAGCGGCATACACATAGAATTCGCAAGTCAAAGTTATCACCTGTATATTTCAAAATTTTTAGTCAAAAGGAGAATGAAATATAATTTAATTTCCATTTATTCAAAATGTCCCTATTAGCAAAAGAATTTCTGTAATGTTGCAAAAAATCACCATATGTGCTTTGAACACGCATTAAATTAGGTTTCAGTTGTCAGCTCTAATTGTAACGTTGTGTATATCCGTAACCGTAACCGAAACTACCGGATATCCGACACTGTATCCGAAATAAAGGTTTTGGATATATTTTTGGATAATTACAAACAACTATCGTTGGAAAACAGAGTTTAAATCAAAGAAAGTTCTTGCTCAATGCTTTTGTTTTGATAGATTTTCGTTGATTCGTGTTTAATGTTCATTTTCTTGATGTAATTTTTCCTTTTCTTAGCTACGAAAGAAAAAAATTATCCGACACATTAAATATCTGTACCCGTGTTCATATACGAAATCTCATAACCGTAACATTTGACCAATCGATTTGGAACTTTACGTAAAGGTAGTTGCGGGGTGTAAGGTATGGGGTATGTAGGTAGTTGGTAGAAGGACATTAGCTACTTTTTATTCTAAAAAACGTTTATCACGTCTTCAAATCTCAATCGCTTAATCAGTCAACTTGAAATTTCGTATAGAGATAGCTGCAGGACAAAAATCTTGTAAAGTAATAAAACTTTTCCACTTTGTTCACAATTGACCTTAATCACACTGTATACCAGTTAGTATAGTTTGCAGATAAATTGAATATAAATTATGTTTACTTTTGGAAACAAACCACATCTATGGTTGTATGTAAATTCTGTATGGTCATTGATGTCTGTTTTAACGGAATTTATTTGTATTTGGTTTATTGCATTATCAAATAAAAACTTTTAATCATTCACTCCAGTCTGCTTTAAAATAGTAAATACCTATGTACATTTGTGAAATATAGAAAGCCGGACGGTGTCAGTTGGGGAAAATTTATGAACTTTTGTGTAATAGTTTTCATACAATTGTACAGTAAAGAAATTTGAGGAAATTTTGGATCTAACTACCTTTTAAGGGCAGGGTAGGTATTAAAATAATTTTTTTTTGCATTTTTTTTAATTTTTTTAACTGAATGCATAATCTCTCAAGAATATTGTCTCAAAATTTCAAGTTGATTGGAGCAAAATTGACGAAGTTATAAGCATTTTTGTTGTTACCTGGCAGATGTTTCGCTCTCTATATATCTTTCTCTCGTAGTTATATTATAGAAATTTCAATGGAAGTACTAACGTGTTTATACCTGTACTGTATATTTTGTCAGTGTAGGGTATAAAAATTAGTTTAGCAGTAAGTATTCTATGTCAGTTTTATACGAGAATTTTTAAGTGTTCAAAACTTCAAAGCGTTTTCCCCACAGCTCACGTTTTCAAAGTCGGTGCCCCTCATAACTTCAAAACTACAGCACCGATCTATTTAAAATTTTGCACACTATTTCTGTACATAATTTACGAGGTAACGCTGGAAAGTTTTTTTTTTTTCAAATTTGTTAATAATTTTTATTTTACAATAACAAATTAGCCAATTTTTTTCGCAAAAATCGTGTTTTTCCGTTCTAAGTGTTTCAAAAAAGTGAAAAATTGAAATTTCAAAAAACCCTCCCAGCGCTACCTGTGGAAAACTATTATCTAACGAATGAACTTGAATTTTTTTTATTTCGGATGATCCAGCACCAAGTTATGAGGGGCACCGCAATTCTACTTTTTTCCGAGACACGTTCGAATAACTGCTGCCATTACTGTATTTTTTATTATTTCTTCGTGAACATTTCATACAATATTCTTCGAACGTTATACTTTAATGTACCACTGGTTTTAATAAAGAGATTTTAACTGTGTTGTGACAAAAAAATAGCAAAACATGCCTTTTTTGTACGAATTAATCTTACCCTCTCTTTAAGGGAAAAGGTCATAGCACATGAAAGGTATAACATATTAAGCTTAATAAAAGTATTAATGTGGATTTAGCAAATAAGTCAGTGAAAAATAATTAAAACAATATTTAATAAATTTTAGTTATTAACCGTGTGATCAGCAACTAGTTGTGACGTCAGGTTCCTAATATTTTGATTGGTTTTTCTACTTTAATTAATCTAGCAAAAAAAAAAAAAAAATCAATTTCTTATCCGTTTTAACTATATAAGAAAAATATTTTTTCTTAGTTACAAAATACCTGTTGTCAGGACCGGATCATCGCATAAACAAATGAGACAAATGCCTAGAGCTCGGCGAAATTGCCTACTTTGGATATTTAAAATTTTGAAGAGCTCTTACAAATTCGATAATTTTTTTTTTTTTGTTCGTCAACTTTACTTTTCCGAGAAATTTCGATAAAAATCTTGTAATTCCACGTGAGTATTACCCCGGGGCCTCTCAGAAGTGAAGAAAATGTGTTGCACCACATAGTAGGTGACATAACTGATAGCTAATTAACTTAAATTTTTCCTAAATTGAACGGAAACTTTAATTTTCTTTAATTTTCGGAATAGTAAACGCTACAATAGTTTTTAGCGGGAGGATTCAAACTGCAAAGTCACTGCAGATGATTAGCATCTTTAGATTTTTTGAACTTGAATTCCGAATTATCCAACCCATGTTCAGTAATTATTCAAACCATTATATGATGATGTCTCGGTGATGTAATTCGGAAGTTAGATGAAAAATACTATTTTCGTAATTTGTATCGGTTTAATTAGGACATACACAAAAAGCGTACAAGTAAATAAAAAAAAAAAAACCAAATGTGGTTTTTAAAATTGTAAAACTTTTCGCTAGCATTTTTTTTTAATTAGCAAATTCTAATTAATTACAGCAGGCATATAAAATGAAAGAAAAAAGAGAACTATTTTTTAGTCTCTTACTCACATAAAGTTTTTTTTTTACTATTTCTATGTATACAACACTAAAAATTTTATTTGATATATTTTGCTAAAAATTTTTAATTTTATATTAGAGTGAATTAATCAGGGTTGCCCTTAGCATTCGCAGGTTCCAGGACAAAATTAAAACTAAAGGCTCCTATTAATTCAATTTTTACGTTTAGATTACGTTAAATTACAAGTCGCGCGGGGTCCACATCTCGTTTTCTCGATCCTAGGGACGATTCTGGAATCTGTTTTATTTTAATCGTAGCTTTTCCGGCTAAAAATTTATTTTTCACTTATTATTTATTATACGAGAAGTTTGTATTTGTTCAAATAAATTTGTGTTTATATATGTATATCAAAAATTTGTTGCTTGGTAATTTAACGGGTAGATCTATCAACCCTGCCGCAAAAATACGACAGCGTAGTTTTTGGTTGACAGTTCTTCAAGTTTTTAGACAATTTAACAAAATAATACTAGGGTAAAAGCCCCCTTTGTGGAACGGTATCTAATTATGAACATTTACATATTAATGAAGTTATTTCTGAAAGAAACGTCTGATAACAAAATTATTATTAATAGAATGATTGTTTTTCAATTTAAATTCACCTCGCATTTCAAGTTTCCTTACTTAATTAAAGAAATAAATATGTAAATGTCAAAACTGTTCCAGTATTAGGTACCGTTCCACAAAGGGGGCTTCTACCCTACTATAATTTATATATTTTCATATAATATTTCGTTACTATGGTTTTGAAATTAGTTAAATTTACCAATAAAAACTTTTTTTTCAGTTTCGTCATGTTTACCTGCAACGAAGTGACTAATGAAAAGTTTCCTACCAATTTTTCTCGCTGTAAAAATCTGTTTTAACTTTTTCTTTACGACAAAAGTGAAAATACTTCAGTGAATAAAAATAGGTACCGTAAACTGAATAAACTAAGGCTTAATTCAGTATTCCACGTTAAAAGCGTGTATATGATGAATAAAGGCCCAGTTCGATCAGTACGGTCGCCCGGACTATTACCGACAATGGTTAATAATACCATGAAATACTTGATATAAGAAGAAAACGTGACAAATTAATCAAAACTCGTATTAAGTAGCACAAACAAGCTTTATTTAACATCATTGCGGGGAACAGTGTGAACGCCCGTACTGATTGGACCTTTTTTTGGAAATTTAGGAATCAAACATTTTGTAATAATATGTAAATATTGAACGAGCTATGTCTGTCTGTCTAAGGAGAGTTTACTTTACGACTGGACTAGAACAGTTGTTATTTAGAATAGAAACAGTCATAGACAAAGCATTAAACTGTTGGAATTAGGAAGAGAAATCGTAGCCTAGCTAACTAGTAGTAGTACCCATAACAATAGTAATAATATGCCATATATCGTAATATTATACATTTAGATACCAACTCATCTACAGTTAAAGTTCGACCAATGCACACACGGCAGACACTACGACGTGAATTCAACCAGAAATGATAAAATATGTATGCAACCTTTACATTACTGCACTATCTAACGTATAATCGTGGGGGAAATTGTGGTTAGAAAGCTGTCAAGTGGTAAATTTGCGGAATATTTTGAACGTGTGAGAGAATATCTTGTTGAGAGAAAATTTTTTTCACCGAAAGATTCACTTTTCAAATGTCCTTCATTCACGGTTAAGTAAATTAATGTCTCCTTCCCTCGGGAAAATATGAAAACCATTTTGAGCATTTGCAAGCATTATACGCAAAAACTATTGTTCTATACAAGTTCTATATAATTACTAGCTGACCCAGCCACGCGTTGCGGTGGCTCAGTAATTATAATTGATTGAATTAATTTTTTCTTATCATTTCAAACGATACACTACACAATTATGACACGATACATAGTATAATTATAAAAATCATTGACATCGTGAACATAAACAAATATGACGTGGAATAGAATGTATAATCTAGAAATCGAAACACAGCGCCATTTACCGGATGTCTACACAACCTAAATGTCACACCTAGATGTTAGATTAAATTATAGGTAAAATTTATAGGTCAATTCAATCATATCTTCCAAAATTCTGTGCAAAATCAATTATTTATAACACTTGACCCTGCTCGTCCAATGACTCTAAAATAACTATCTTCATATTTTATTAGCATGGCTAATTTCCGCACCGTAAGAACTTAGTATGGGTACCTATACCAGCAATTTTAGAATTGTTTTTATTTTAGGCCCTTCAAGTCACCAAGGCCATTGGAAACCATTTTAACGTCACTTTCATCTTTCACAGAGATCTCAACAGTACTTAAGTAAAAATTGTCAAATTTCTTCAGCTTTTTAATTTGCGCCCTATTTGGTGTAACTGATGGACAATGTGACCACACGTCGATTTAAATTTGATATTCTGAAATTTTGTACAAGATCAGTTCCTTAGGTGCTTCGCTTCGCTCGCTCGACGACTGTAAAGTATTATTCATATTTTCAAGTCAGATTCATATTTTTATAGCATATCTAATTTTCATAAAATTTTATCAGTCAGTCAATTTTTTTACTTATAGTATAGAGTTTTTCAATTCGATAGCGCTGGAGGATTCATTCCAATTTCATCTTAATTTCAAATCAGTTATTCTGAAATTCTTCGCTATATTCGTACTTCAATAACATGTCTAATTTTCATACCTTGAAAATTTTAAGAGCACTGTAATTTGTGAGACATTTTTAGATCCCAGGGCTCTGGAGAATATTTTTGAATTCACATTAATTTATTTTGGAATCTCTGTAATATTTGAGAAAAATTTGAATAAGATCCGTTTGATCGTTTATTTGAAGGGTTTTTTGGGTCCGCAAAAGCTCACGGGGGAATTTATTACAAAATTCCCACCCTTGGAGCGGGCCCTGCTCCCCGGGGCATAAGCGCGAAAATCGCGGAATGTTTTCTGTTATCATCTCCCGGTCTATTTCTTTATTGGATAAAAATAGTATTTTGTACAGTAAGTAAGTAATTTCATAGTAGTCGTAGGTAAAAATACTATTGATGGTATCTATAGAAATACTTATTAATACTTACAAAAATTCCAAAATTATTTTTATCCGAATGTTTAGCTACAAATTAATTTGCATGATTTTTTTATAAATTTTTCCACGGATATATGTATACAGTAATAAATTATTGATATTTTGCGGTTTTTCGTAAATTTCTACGGTTAGACTAAAAATTTTGCGATAAAACTATCCGATCTTTTAAGTTGGACCAAATTATAGATACATAATTACCAAATATGATCAAAATCGGTTCAGTAGTTTCGCAGTTTATCCTACCCGTACATTGTGACATGAGATATATATATATATATATATATATATATATATATATATATATATATATATATATATATATATATATATATATATATATATGGAAGTATATCAATTGGAAGTATATATATATATATATATATATATATATATATATATATATATATATATATATATATATATATATATATATATATATTTATATATATATATATATATATATATATATATATATATATATATATATATATATATATATATATATTACATTTATATACTTCCAATTGATTTTATAGCAATGCGTCACGTGAACAACGTGGCGGGTACAGCTAGTCTTCAATAAAATACATAATTTAGAAACATTTTTTTGTCTTCTTTATATAAATAAATACGTCAGAATTCCTTTTTTTCCACTCGTCGGTATTCGACCGAATAGCCTGTCAGTATTCAGTATTCGACAGAGTATCAAGAAATGCTGAGTATTTGTTGCAAGCTTAATAAATATGTATGATCGGCTTGAAAAAAATTAAAAATAATAAAAAAAAACTATATATGACGCAGACCAAGAATTTGCTTGCAATTTAGACCACTGAAATCGGTGTAAATTTTTACATAATTTGCATCATTTCTACTAAAGTATATGTTGAATTATTTTGACACTTATTTTGTGAAAGTAGATTGTAAATTATTTTAATTCGTGTCCAGTCAGGCTTAGTATTGTCATTTTAATGGTAATTTGGTTTTCCAAATCCTCCGTAGTCCCCTATATGGAATGGTTAATATGTGTAGGTGGTAATCCTAATCACCGTATAGTTAGTAGACATCATAATTGGTACACATTCATAAACACGACATATTTAAATATGTATAATGTTTGTAGATGGGAAAGAGATAGAAACAAGCTCCATCTCATGTACATACATATATTTACTATGCTATTCATTCATTTCGTAGGTGAAATTTTAAACAAAATAATTAATTTAAACAAATTCCAAAATAACACACATTAACATACGAGTATACTAATAGAATTAGATGCTTTAGAAATTAGAAACTTTAACCCAGATTTGTAAGTCTTGTATAAAATAATGAGCAAAATTTGCGCCATCAGCGATCAAGAGACACAATAGATACTAATTTAATAATAAAATAAATGATTCGAACCCGTCAAACACCTCTAAAAATATTACTACCGTCAAATGTCAATTTTGTCTTAGAAGGGGAATCAAACGTGGAAATCACGGAATTAGGAGAAACTAACATATAATATATTATCAGTACTGTATTAACAATAATTTAAGCCAATGTGCTTTCGTTTATGAATTAAAAGCACTAAAGGTTTCGAAAAACCTAATATCTAACTTCTCTGTATTATTCACAACAACGGTGCGTAACTCAGTGTGTAGAGTGTGTTGACTTTCGAGTGTACCTACAGGTCCCAGGTTCAATTCCACGTGTCTTCTAAATAATCTTTTTTTTTCCATTATTTTTGTAATATTGTAAATCTCAGTTAGAATATAATTTTTTTTAAAAAAAAAACGATGTCTTTACATCGTGGAAACTAGAGAGCGAATGATTCACGTACAGTCGATAACTTCTGGTAGCTGAAAACACTAGTTTCGAAACAAACTTCACAATAAATATAATTACTTCTTTATTTTCAAGGCTATTAATATAATGGGGTATTTGACAAATTTTTAAAAACCATCTTAGTATGTTTATTACTTCTTACTAAACTCATAATACACATATTTAAATTATTTTGTACTATATTTTTAATAAAAATCACCGATAAAATTTTAGTTTTTAAAAAGATCGCCAAAACGATGCTTTCTGTAACGTCAGATCGTATGACGTCATTGGCTCTAAAACATTGAGTAGTAGTAGTAGGTCTAGTAATGAAAATTAATAATGAAAAATTTCTTTCATAGTTACCAAAAAAGTGAAGTTTTTTTCCTAACTACAATATACTTACATATTCGAACGAGCTTGTGACGTAAGCTGCTTTTGCTTGATGTTTTTAATTACGTCATTTTTAACGTAAATTTTGTAATTTTATTTAATTAAAATTTTTATATTTTTGAATGAAATAACTTAGGCAAAAAAAGCAATATTCAGTATCATTATGACTCGAGCAATTATTTAAAAATCAAAATAGATATTTTTTCAGCTACTGTCAAATACGCCATTACATGAAGAAATACACATCATAACTCCTTTAAAAAAATGTATAACGTGATGCAATGTAATTGAGCCTTGTACAATATTACAAAACTAAGAAACAAATTAAAAATTTAAATTTAAAAAAAAAATTCATATTGGAGACGCATCGATTGGAACCTGCAACCCCTCAACTACGCAGTTTCCTACTTTTTTTCAAACTCTCTCTTAAAATATAACTGATAAGCAAAAAAAAAAAAAGGTCAATTACAAATTTTGCCGCCCTGTTATCAAAATCTTCCGCCCCTAAAATCTGACCGCCCCTAGACCATGGCCTAGGTTAGCCTATTGGCTAAGCTAGCTGGCTCTGAGGTACATACTACGTTTTTAAAACTTCGTTTGTTAACTTCGACGAAGGCACATCTCGGTAAATTACTACAGTACTCTGAGTGGGACCTACTACAATATGTATTAATTTCTCTTAAATCCGTGATTTTCAGGTTTGATACTCGTCCCTTGTTAAAGGAAAACAACCAAAATGTCTAGAGAAACTCAGAATCATAATAGTCTAGTCACTCAAACATTTTAATACAGAATTTCAGTGGCCAGTTTTAAAGTGATATATATGTATATTGTAGGTATCATATAAGATATTACGCAGATTGCAATGGTATAAATTGCGAGCAAATTTTTTGCTTGTTATGCAATATTATTTGAAATATTTATTATTATTTTTGAAATAGGGAATGAATTTTTTTTGACACTTATTGTTTCAGGCCAGTAATGAAAATTCTGGGATAAAACTAACTAAATCATAGTACATTCACCCACCATTATACATATTCGAAAAGTAAAAATCTTTAAATCAAATATGTTTTGCTCGTTCTATTTTTGGTAAACAACTTGTCACTCCCACATTCATTTCCCGAGCAATGATATAAAGTATTTACGTACAGTACAAGTATAAACACAGAGACAAACATTTAGATAGTATCGCGCAAGTTGGCTACATACTTTTTACTTATGTATTTATTGATCAGATAGAGTGGAATTCCTTTATAACGATCTCAATTAAGTATTGTTTATTTCAGCAAAACTTGAATACTCAAAAATAGATACATTTTTGAGTGTATGAATTTATTTCCTAAAATAGATGAAAGTAGGTAGTCGGTTACTTGGCAACGCTATGTAATTGTCTATATTCAGGGGCAATAAATGTCAATTGTCTAAAGTCGGGGTGAAGTAAAAGTGATTGCATTGTGCTGAAGTGGAGCTCGGTCGTCAGTTGACCATGTTGTGAAGTAAATTTTTTTGAAGTTAATAGATGGATTTTAATCGACTTCTCTTTGTATACGGGACAAACTCCGTACTCGTTGGACCTTAAAAATTGCCTATTTTTAGAAGTAGTAGAATTAACTCAAGAAGGAAGTGTTAGACTTCAGAATGATATATGGACATATTTATCGGTAATTGGTTAAACATTGTAATTTTTATCATATTTTCTCCAAATTGATTGATTAAAAATTCACTATTTACAAGGAGAGCGCACGACGTGGGAAATTGACTTCGGAATGGGATTTCGCAGGATTATAGTCCCTCCGAACATTAATCAATTGTGAAAATATATAAAAACCCATTGGCCAGCCAATTTCAAGAAAAACACTTTCAAAATTTTAGCTTCATTTACTGATTATTTATATATGAGATATGTGTATGTCAAGTCAAAGGTTAAGGTAGCTCAGTCAGTAGCGTATTATAGTGGTGGCGCTTGCATGGGTTCGATTCCGACCGACTGCAAGTAAATTATTATTATTATTTTCTTTTTTTTATTTTGTTAATTAAATATTAAAATTAATAAATTTCAAAAATAAATATGTAATTATTTCTAACAATTAATAAGTTAAAATATAATTGTATTTTTTTTAATTTGTAACCATTTACTAAATACTTTTTTAATAAGTAATTTGGCTTTTTTTTAAACAGGTAAATAATAAAATTACCAGAACCATTTTTTAATTAAAAAAATTAAGAATTTTATTAATTATAAATTTACTTATAATTATATACAAGAACCGAATGGTAATTTTTATGTTCGTGTACAAAATCGTCTTTTATGAACTGTGCAAGATGCGAAAATATTTTCTATTTTGAATGTTTTTAAAAAGAATTATCATTCCGGTTCTTGTATATAATTATAAGTAAATTTATAACTAATGAAACTCTTAATTTTTTTTAATTAAAAAAAGGTCCTGGTAATTTTATTATTTACCTGTTTAAAGAAAAGCCAATTAATTGCTTATTAAAAAAGTATTCAGTAAATGGTTATGAATTAAAAAAAAATACAATTATATTTTAACTTATGATATTTATTGTTAGAAATAATTATTTATTTTTGAAATTTATTAATTTTAATATTTAATTAACAAAATAAAAATAATAATAATAGTTTACTTGCAGTCGGTCGGAATCGAACCGGTGTACTCTAGTCACCAGTCTAATACGCTACCGATTCAGTAAATGAAGCTAGAATTTTAAAAATGTTTTTCTCGTAATTGGCTGGCCAATGGGTTTTTATATTTTCACAATTGATTAATTTTCGGAGGGACTATAATTCTGCGAAATTCCATCCCAAAATCAATTTCCCAGGTCGTGCCCTCTCCTTGTTAGTTGACAATTCTGGGCATTCAAAAAAAAGACATTCTTTTTTTAATCTAGCTTTGGTTTTATATATTGCGTATTTTCTCTTCTTAACTAGTAGACACAGTACGAGTTATAAGCGATTCCTTGAAATAAGACAATAAAAAATATTTAAATAATGCAATTATTATTTAATTCTAATCATTCTTAAGTTTAGAGTAGTTATGGGAGAATCGAATACTTCGAAGAATCGAATACTATGAATATGAATACCAGTGGCGGTTATTCCAGGTATGCGGGGTAGGCGCCGCCTACCCCAGCTATTTCTAAAAAACTGAAATAAATTCATAACAAGAACGTAACATTGTTTACAAAATAATTTAAATACACAATTTCAATAAGATTTACTTTGATAATATTGCACATTATTACATATATTGCATATTAGAATATACATAATTATAAAATGCATAAATATTGTAATATTGTCCGTAGAACGTACATATACCCATTATATACACGATATATACTATACTACTATAGCATATCTATAGCCACTTTATCCAGCTATACATACAACAATATTATTCTACATGCACACTGCACAGTTACCATACCTACGATACCTACTGGTCAGGGCAGTAGCTCAGTAGGAAGTTCAGACAGTTCGAAGGACCACAGAAAATAGTATAAATAAAAGAAAACACTATAATTGTTTAAAATTATTTTAATGATGAAAATGTTACACATTTATTTTAATTAGTAATGTTTTTTATTTGATTAATTATTGTTTTAATTTATTGTAGTTTGAATAATTTTTTAAATATATAAAAATATTAAATATAAAAATATTGTAAAATTTGATACACATAAATATTAATATAAAAAAGAAGGAAAATTTTAGGAAACTTGTTAACAATCAGACAGTAAACAGACACCCGTTCAGTTGGGTGGTTATTTCAGAACATCTCTCCGCAGACTGTGTCAGATTAGATTTTTTTGTGTGTTGCTTTTTTGTGAAGCACACAACCAAGGTCCGTTTGATCGGTTTTTGTAGCGTAAGCAGTAATAAGTCATGCAAGGCATTACGTACGTATAAGACAACTAACAGTTTATATAAATTAATTCTTTGGTAAGAATTTACCATTTCTCCCCGCCAGCGAAAAAGTCAAAAAATTATAAGAATCAGAGACAGAAATTTTCAGTATTCAGATATCAGTTAATTCACAGGCAGAGGACACAGTTTGTGAATTGCACGTTTATAAGTGCCAGATGAAGTTTTGACTAAAGCAGATCGCACTTTATTATCACGCCCAGGATAAACTTCTAAAATTCTCCCTAGTTGCCAAACCTGTGGAGGCAGATTGTCATCTTTGACAAGAACAAGAGTATTTGGCTTCAGATTTTCAGTTTCAGTTTGCCATTTATTTCTTTTTTGAAGTTCAGTTAGGTACATAGTTGACCATTGTTTCCAGAATTGTTGTACAATGTACGTCATATGTTGATACGTTTTTAAACGGTTTACAGAAAGATCAGTTAAGTCAGGTTCAGGAATACTAAACATAGCACGTCCGATCAGAAAGTGGGACGGAGTCAAGACCTGAAAATCATTCACGTCATCAGACATTCCACATAAAGGACGTGAATTCAGAATTGATTCAATCTGAATCAGACAAGTGGACAGTTCCTCGTATGTGAGGTGTGTATTTTTAACAGAACGATGCAAATAATACTTAATTTGCTTAATCAGACTTTCCCAACTTCCTCCCATGTGGGGTGAATTTGGAGTAATAAATTTCCAGTGTATTCCTCTTTGAGCCACAAAGTCATGAATACCTTTCAGATTTTCAGAATTCTTAAAGAATGAGTACAACTCATGCAGTTGATTGTCAGCACCCTTATAATTTGAGGCATTATCAGAATAAATTGTGTGTGGTAGCCCACGCCGCCCTATGAATCTTTTTAAGGCAGCCAGATAAGATTCAGTTGACAGATCAGTGACAAGTTCAATGTGTACAGCACGAACTTTCATGCACAGAAACAGTGCAATATAAGTCTTCACTAATGGAGCTTTCCTCAAGCGTGAAGATTTAATAAATACAGGCCCGGCATAATCTTGGCCAGTAACCTCAAATGGATATCCAGGATTCAGTCTATCAGAGGGTAAATTTCCCATTATTTGTTCAGCGTTTCTCTTTTTGAAACGAATACAAGTGACACATTTATTTATTATCTTTTTTATTTGATTTTTGCCATTTATTGGCCAGAATAACAAACGAATGTTTGCCAGAACAGTTGCAGCACCTGCATGCAGAAGTTTTTTATGATAACTCTCGAGAATTAGAGTTGTTACATAATTTTCAGAAGGCAGTATCAACGGATGCTGTTGATCAAAAGGCAGTTTTGCATTTTCTAGACGACCTCCAACCCTCAACAAACCTTGTTCATCAAGAAAAGGTGTTAGAGAACGTAATTTACTAGTTTTAAAGGAAGAGTGAGAATAAAACAGATTATTTCTCAGCAGTTGAATTTCTTCATGAAATTCAATGTTTTGGACAGTTTTTACAATGAACAACATTGCATTTTTAAGTTCAGTAACAGTCAGTGGGCCTAATTGCCGATTGTCTTTCAGACGAGCATTGTGGACAAATCTCAGAACATAAGCATACGTTCGTTGAAGCTTATGAAAGTTTGAAAAGTTTTTGAAACTTTCCATTAAGTCGTTTTTTACTATTAACGAACATTTTACAGTTTG
Source organism: Brachynemurus nebulosus (assembly GCA_035578155.1). Taxonomy (NCBI): domain Eukaryota; kingdom Metazoa; phylum Arthropoda; class Insecta; order Neuroptera; family Myrmeleontidae; genus Brachynemurus; species Brachynemurus nebulosus. The sequence goes on from JAPWDM010000003.1 coordinate 2,831,501, forward strand.
CCGTCTTATTTCAGGCAGTTCAGATAAGTAATCAGTCTTATGAGGAATTTTAAAGTCTTCCTCATCAAATTCAGAGGACAGAAAATCAGGACCAGACCACCATGTGTGGATATTTTTTAGTTCAGCAGCATTAGTTCCGCGTGATATATAATCAGCTGGATTATTTTTAGAATTTACATGCAACCATATAAAGTTTTTAGTCAATTCTTGAATTTGACTTACTCGATTGGCAACGAATACTTGCCACCTTGTAGGAGATTCTTTCATCCATGACAAGGCAATTGTAGAGTCAGTAAACAGAAATACCCTTGAAACAGGTAAATTTACAGTATTATGCACTCTATGCATTAATTTTGACAGAAGTAAACAGGCATTTAGTTCCAAGCGAGGTATAGTTACAGTTTTTATTGGACAGATTTTTGATTTTGCAGTCAGTAATTTACAGGAAAAAGCTTCGTTGTTGTATTTAACACGAATATAAATACAGCAGCCATATGCTTTGGAACTAGCATCAGAAAACCCAATCAGTTCAATGGATTTAAATTCAGTTGAGTTGAAACACCACCGAGGTATTTCAAAAACACTGTTCAGTTTCAGATTCTCAATAAATGTAGACCATTTATCCTGAATCTTCAGAGGGACAGTTTCATCCCAATCAGTGTCAGAAAGCCATATTTGTTGCATTATTAACTTTCCAGTAACAATTAATGGACTTATGAATCCTAAAGGGTCAAAAAATGATGCAATACATGCCAGAATTTTTCTTTTTGTGAAGTCAGATTTTTCAGTAAAGTTTTCAGTTTTTAGAATTATTCTGAAAATATCAGTGTTAGGTTCCCAGAGTATACCTAAAGCTTTAATTAAAACATTTTCAGAACTTTTTGACAAAAGTTTATTTTCAGGAATAACGTTAGTCAGTTGTGGATTGTTGATTCCCCACTTATGAAGATACAGTTTGCCACTTTGCAACAGTGAAGTTAATTCAGATATTAACTTTTTAACAGTTTCTAGGTCATTGTGACCGCTCAGAACGTCATCCACATAGAAACTATTAAGTACACATTCAGATCCCAAAGGATATTTATTTTGCTCATCTTGAGCCAGTTTATTCAGAGCCCTTGTAGCTAAGTATGGAGCAGAACTTGTTCCATATGTGACAGTGTTCAGTTTAAGACAGTTCAGTTTTTCATCAGGATTATTACGCCAGAGTACTTTCTGGTACTCCTGATCAGTAGAATGAACTTTAATCATTCTATACATTTGCTTGATATCAGCAGTAAAGGCATATTTATACATTCTAAATCGTAAAATGATATCAAACAGTTCAGGTTGTACTGACGGACCAACCATCAGACAATCATTCAGAGACAGACCAGATGTTGATCTAGCAGAGCCATCAAACACCACACGCACCTTCGTGGTAGTGCTTGCCTCATTCACAACAGAAAAGTGTGGAAGCCAGAAATCTTCCCCAGTACTAAACTTAGCTTTTGTAAAATCAGATTCAGTATATTCTGCATGACCCAGTTCTAAATATTCATACATGAATTTTTTGTATTCAGAATACAATTTTTCATTTTTTATTAATTTCCGTTCCAGATTATAGAATCTACTGAGTGCAACAGAAAAGGATGCCCCTAAACCTTGAGTAGGTTCAATCTTAAAAGGCAATTTTACAGTCAACCGTCCATCTTCAGAACGAGTTGTATTTTTCAGAAAGTGTTCTTCAATCTGCTTTTCCTCAGCAGATGACACTTTTGTTGTTGGAATTGATTCCAACTCCCAGAATTTTGGTATTAATAAATTTACATTGTTATCAATGTTTTCAGATTCAGTTTCAGACAAAAAAATGTTTCGTGTAACAGTATTGCATACCACAACTGGCAATGCAGCAGTTGAATTACATGTAGGTGATTCGCCACCAAAAACATACCCAAAGTGAGTATTTTGTAGTGAAGGAAGACCTTTTCCTAACACTATATGACCAGTCAGTAGTATTTTCATAAATACATCAGTACCTAATAAAAGGTCAATTTCAGAGGGTTCAAAATATTTTGTATCAGCCAAATTACTTTGAATTCCAGCAGGCAGTTTTATTTTTGAACAGTCCACCAATTTTTGGGGTAATTTACAGGTTATTTTTGGTAATACAGCACAGGAAATATCTGAACAGAAATTGTTTACAGCAGACTTAATATGAACATTTGCACTTCGTTCACATAAGTTAAACCGCTAGAAATACCTTGTACTTCTATACGTTGTTTATCCGTTTTACATTTTAAACGGTTACAGAGTGCCTTTGTCATAAAGTTTGATTCCGATGCACTATCCAGCAGACATCTTACAGAAATGAATTTGTTGTCAGAGTTTTTAACTAAAACCGTAGCAGTAGGCAGAAGCATTTGTTTATTTTTATCACATTTTTCAGACAATACATAAGTAGATAATATCTTAGTTGCATTAGCATTCGAATTTTTATTATTACACAGTAATACATTATGCATTCTATTGCAATTGGAACAGGCATTTGCATGACAGTTTTTTATTAAGTGCAATTTAAAACATTTAAAACAGAGCTTATGCTTTTTCAGTAAATCATACTTTGATTGAATGTCCATTTTTAGAAATTTATCACACTCATTCAAAGCATGAAATTCAGTGTGACAACAAAAACATTTTCTTTCAGATTTTGATTCAGTTTTTCTAACATTTTCAGAAAAATAAGATACCTTTCTAGAAGGTTTTAATTCAGTTTTCCTAAAGGAATGAGGTTTTTCAGTACGTTCAGTTACATTTTCTAATGCATTAGCACGTTTTTCCAGAAAGTCCAACAGATTTTCTACAGTTGGCAGTTCAGTGGTCGTATTGTTTTCTAATTCATACGCCCTAAGTGTGCCATAATCTAATTTCTCTTTCAATATATAGCACAATAACAGATTCCAGTCAGAAGGTTTTGCACCTAATGATTGCAGACAGTTAATTTGCTGTTTAATATGAACAACAAATTCTCTCAGTGCTTGAGCAGTACCCTTACTTAAAGATCTATATTCCAAAATAGATTTAATATGTGAATTAATAATAGTCAGTTTTTTATCATATCTGTCAGTCAGTGTTTTAAATGCAATGGCATAATTTTCGTCAGTTGTAGCCAAGTCATTTATCAGTTGTAAAGGTTCTTTACTCAGGCAAGATTTCAAATAAATCAGTTTTTGAACAGGAGTCAACTGTTTAGACTCATGAACAGCACTTCTAAACAGATCAAGAAATGATTGAAAATCTTGATAATTACCACTAAAGGTAGGCAGAGATACAGGAGGTAACCTAATATTTGTTACCGCAGTATTAACTTCAGTTTCAGAATGCTTATTTGCATTTTTAGGTTCAGATTGCGATTTCAGATCCAATTTAATTCTTTGAATGTTCGCAATAGTTGAGAAATACCTATCCTCAATATCAGTTCTATCAGATTCCTGACTCACATCTATTAATTCAATTTTTTCTTGAATGTCTAAGTATTTATTATAAGTGTCATTCAGAACAGTTTCTCTTGCAGTAATTTCATAAGTATCAAGTTTTTCAGTCAGAGATTTCAGTACAGCATTTTCAATGCGAGTCAGAGAACGTTTCAGTATAGTACGTCTTTTCAGTAAAACGTCTATATTTTCAGAGTCAGACATTTCAGTCATTTTTCAGTGTGTTAACAAATTTCCTTTTACAATACAAGTAAATATTTAAAAATAAATGAATGAATAACCCAAATACTTTAAAGTGAACAAGAAAATAATTTAAATATTTTAAAGTGAATAAATAAATGATTTAAATGTTTCAAAGTGAATAAGAAATTTACATATATATAAGTACATGTAAAAATATGCCAATATGTGCAAATAAGATTATAAAGAAATATAATTTAATTTTATATTTTATATTTTTTTTTTTTACGTTTTATTTTAATTATTTTTTGAATAATAATTTAATATAATAAGAAATATAATGTTTATTTATCATTAGATATGAAATTAAAATGAAAAAATATGAAATATAACAGATAAAGTACAGAAAAGAGAAAATCTTATCTTTTTGACAGTTGTGACATTTAACAGCCACGTGTAGCAGAACACAGAGTTTCAGTGATGTCACCACAACGCACTTTCATTGGTTGGTTGAGAATGACACGTCATCGCACCAAGTTAAGTAGCTGTGACGAGCATAGCACACAGCCAGAGAACAGAGTAGGCGACCAACATATCAGAGCAGGAATGAGCGGACACACCAAAGCAGGGAGCGAACGCACTTGTGTCGATCTTTGTCAGTTGCACCAATTTTAATATGATGCTTTCTTTCTTCAGCACACTGGTGTGTTGTACTTTCAGTTAACAGCTTAAACACGCAGAAAGACCGTTAAGAAAACGCCCTTGTTTCAACAGTTTTTCAACAAAGAAATATGTATTTTTTACACAATTTTTCAGATAATGTTCAGAGTTTTTCAGTAGCAATTTTAGCTTTTAATTTACACAGTTTTTACAGCTTTTAACAGTTCACAGAATACAGTAAACCAGTTCAGAATCCACAGTTTTGCACTGATTCAGATCACTCGAACACCAAATTGTACAGAAAATTCGATGATCGGGCTCGAAGTGGCCAAAAATGTGTGGTCAGGGCAGTAGCTCAGTAGGAAGTTCAGACAGTTCGAAGGACCACAGAAAATAGTATAAATAAAAGAAAACACTATAATTGTTTAAAATTATTTTAATGATGAAAATGTTACACATTTATTTTAATTAGTAATGTTTTTTATTTGATTAATTATTGTTTTAATTTATTGTAGTTTGAATAATTTTTTAAATATATAAAAATATTAAATATAAAAATATTGTAAAATTTGATACACATAAATATTAATATAAAAAAGAAGGAAAATTTTAGGAAACTTGTTAACAATCAGACAGTAAACAGACACCCGTTCAGTTGGGTGGTTATTTCAGAACATCTCTCCGCAGACTGTGTCAGATTAGATTTTTTTGTGTGTTGCTTTTTTGTGAAGCACACAACCAAGGTCCGTTTGATCGGTTTTTGTAGCGTAAGCAGTAATAAGTCATGCAAGGCATTACGTACGTATAAGACAACTAACAGTTTATATAAATTAATTCTTTGGTAAGAATTTACCACCTACCATGGTAGGCTCTCTGAGCAGAGCATATCCGTGTGTACTGAACCTGTATATGTTTGTATATATTATGTAGCTGTATTAGTTGTTTATAAACCCTGTTGGTACTTTCACATAGTAGGCGATTTTTTCGGTGACTACCGTACATACGATTACAGCCGAACTAATACAAACTTAGTTTGTGTTCTAGTCATATCACGTTTTAGGGTATTTAGCATGCTTCTTGTATACCTCTTGTAAATTTATCGTTGCTGTTCCGTTGCGGTTTGATTGTTATTTTATTATTAACTGTCTTTTTTTAAAATGACATACTACAATAAAGTATTAAAAAACATTTTTTTAAAGGAATATTGAGGAAAATAATTTTTTTGAGTAGGTATATTGAAGATAATTTAACTTATGCATATTTAATCCCATAAAAATATTATCGGTTTTTTACTTTTGCTGTGAAAAAAAAAGTTAGAACCGATATTTTATATTTTTTTAAATAAATTTGTGTTTTCTACAATTTTAATTTGTTACCTAAAGTAATTTAACTCGAAGAATTGTCAACTAGCAAAAATACGACAGCGAAGCAGAAATATTTTTGACAATAAATATTTTTTATATTATATAAACATAAATTTGTTACAACAAATACAAATCTTTCGTGTAATATTAAGTGAAAAAATATGATTTTTTCGAGTGATAGATCATTGCTAATTTATCCTTATTTTAAGGGTTGATAATTCAGAAAAAGCATTTGTACATCAGTTTTAATAAAGTTTTTTTTGAATATTCTAGGTTAAATTGTTGTTTGATATCAAAAAAGCTTTTCTCTTGTCTATTCTCTGTGAACAAAATTGTATGGGCAACTGCTAGGTGCGAAAATTTTCCCAATGTTGCCAAAAAACATGAATGGAGTCACGCTCATATGCAAGCATGTATTTCATTGAATGTATTTGGTTTTGTAATAATTGATGCAGTAAAGAAAATATTTATTTCTTCAAAGCATAACAAAAAATCACTAAGGGTCTCATGAAACGCTTAACTGATGCTGTATATTTTTTGGCTATGCAAGATCTTGTATTTCGTTGACCTGACGAATTCTCAGAATTATCAAATTCAGGAATTTACATACTATTTGTAAATTTACTATTTTGATATGATGAAAAATTAAACTTTCATTTAGTTTACTGCATTTACCTTACTTGTTTGATAATGGTCATTTAGAAAACTCACATTCGTTTTCTAGGAACATTCTAAGAATACGATGAAAGATGAAAGATGAAAGCAGTTTAAGTTAATTTATATTGAACAAAGCTTTCCTGAAATATTACAGTTAAAATCTAACGTGCTGAGTAAAATTAATTTTTTTTTTTATTTCTTAATTATTCGTTTATTAATTTTTTTTTTAAATTTCTACATGCAGTTAGTCCTTTTTATCCATCTTTGTGTTCAATGTATTTTCGCAGAAAAGTGTAAATTTAGAGCAGGGGTGGCCAACCCAAATGATCTTGCGGGCCACTTTGGAAGCACATCATAACTCCACGGGCTGCATATAAAATTATATGTTCCCATAATATATTACGTATTTTTTTTTTTTGATACATTGGTTTTCACTACCATGGTCTTTATAAAATAAATATATTTTGTATAAGTGTGATGAATCTCACGGCCCGCGGGTTGGCCACTCCTGATAGAGTAGGAATTATTTACGTACAATACTTTACGATATTTTTTAGTAAAAGAGTATTTGTTAGTATTAGACTTTACGATATTTAGTAAAAATTCGAAAATATCATTCCGCTTTCTCTTTAGTACTTCTTTACACACTAAGTAACATTTGAAATTAAAAGTATAAAACACTAAGTGTGGTTTATCTTTTCTGAAAGCGCATACCCAATCTTAAAGCTCACGAGCCGCCACTGATGAATACCCACCTGTATTCGCATACATGTATTCGAATACATATTCAAATATAGGTGGGTATTCATATTCACAATATTCGATTCTACCATCAATAGACTATGTATTTGTATTGTATATTCGTATAAAGTGTATTCGAATACGTGTATTTGAATACTTAATATTTATGATAATTCGGGCCTAGTCGCTGACTGAAGCATTCATATTAGTGTTTGTCAAACCCTTGCTCTCGCTCTTTATAATTTGTTTCACAACACTTGACTGCTTAAAAATTGGTACCTTTCTGAGAATTTAAAAATTCAATGTTTAGTTGACACTTCTGGGATTTTATAAAAAAAAAGACACTATTATAGTCTAGCTTTGATTTATATATTGCATATTTGCTCTACTTTACTAATAGAGATAATACTAATTATCATTGTATACCTACATAGATATTATAGGCAGATTCCTTACAATTTGGGTTAAAGGTTTTGAAAAATAATTTTTTGGTACGTTATCATTATTATGTTAGCTTATTTATATGGACGCTCTACAAATTTGTTGGTACGTTCTTTGCCCTTAAAAGGTTAAAAAATGTACATCTCAATTTGTTATAATTACTAATGGAATTTATTTTAAAACCAGGCATTGTAAATTATAAATATTTTATTATTACATACTCGTAATATCAATAAATAAAAGTTTAGCATCCGAATACAACAGATTATGAATACAACAAATGAATCCACGAATACAACCGATCTGAATACTAAGGTATTCGATTCAAAGATTCCCTTAAGTAAAGACAAGGTATTCGAATAAATTGTGAAGTATTCGAATACCTTGTGAAGTAAAAGAATTCGAATACATTGTGAAGTATTCTGATATCTGAATACTTCTTGTGTATTCGAATACGTATTTGATTCTGTATTCGATTCTCACATCACGAGTTTAGAGGCAAAATATTTATGAATTTAGGGATCTATTTAATTTGTGGAAGTATATTTCACCAAATTATAGCAGTCGCCATAACCAAAATCTATCTATAGACATTAGTTTTACGTAACTCTTGAAATAAATGACTAAATATATACAGGGTGTAAAATAAATAACTCGTCCTTTTGAGGAGTGACTCATAACACCCTGTAGGCACTAAAACCACAGGATTTTTTTCGGAATTAATAGTTTGAGAAAATCGCAAATTGACTGGCTACATTATATTTCAGATTTTTTTTTTAATTACGGCCCTGACTAAATTGGGCATGAATACCTTCTTAATATCAAAGGTACAAAATAATTTTATTGACTAAAATTCAATAAAATTTTTTAAACATGTTTAGGTCGTAAACGTCTTTTCCAGATCTTTTTTTAAAAACAGAAAATTTATCTCACAAACATGAGATGGTCAGAGCCGAATTCAAAAAAATTTTTAAAGGCCACTTTTTTGACTCATATTTAGTATCAAATTTTTTTATTAAAAAACAGTTTTGGTTTATTTTATGGAAAATATCAATTACATGGATAAGATCTACCCACTGTTTTCGTAGCGAGCGAGATTTATATACTTTACGCTTTAGATTGATATATACAGGTGAGTTTTCTGAGAGTTGCCATTTTGATTATGGCTAAACTATTGACTTAATCAAAAAATTTTTCAAATAAAAGTTGTAGCCACTGGCGGGGGACATTGATTGATATACTTAGGAGCTTTATAGTGTTTTTCGAAGTACGATACAAACTTACTTTTTTTAAATGGAATGCTATACTTATTTGTTGATAAAAATTATTCAGCAAAACAACAGAAATAAAAAATAGAAAAATAAAAATTTTTATCTTAAGTTTTTTTTTTTCAAATTTTACAACTTTCGCGCTTAAAAGTGATTTATTTAAGGGAATTTTGGTGAGTTTAAGAGCGCTTAATTCAAACTAGCCTTATAAACTACGGATAATAATTGTAACAGCTAAGCAGTAATTGTATTTATGCTACATAGATGGCTACCTAGTTAACAACTCGTGGATTCTACAAGTCGTGTTTCCATGTAGGTAAAACAGAATTTTTTAACTGATTTGCATTTATTTGAATATGACCATTTGACTTGTAGAAACATCTATATTTTGCATATTTATTTTCGACAAAAATTATTACCTTCGTTTGCGTAATTTTAATTTTAGGTTCGTTATTTAAAAATATTAATTGCTTTTAATTTTAAAAATATTATTTTTTAGGCCGGTGTGATATGAATTATTTGTCAGGTTATGCAGATATAAAAGCACTTCGGTGCCCGCACATTTTAAGCAAGGTATTCAAACAGTACTATCTGTACATCTACGGATGCTTTACTTTCAAATTACGGACGGATTCATGCTTCTGTATCACTCACACCAACACTCACATTAACCCACTCTTAGGCCCTTGACATTTTCTTCTTGCCGAACCCCCTTTTTCTTTTCCCATGGCTAGATTTACCTATGGGAGGCTCTGAGGCGTTGGGGCGTCTCTCACGTGAAAGATATTCACCACTACTTCTGTCAAAATTTCCCTTAAAAGCAGTTGACGGAGAAAAACGAAAACAAACTTATTCTTTCCATTCTACTTCTGTTTTGAAAGATTTACTATCATTTTGTGCAGCTCCTACAAATCTTAAATATTAACTCAAATATTCAAAATAGACAGGTCTGCTGCAGGTGACGCTAGTGATTTACTAAGTGTCCGACGCTCTGCAAGAGTTAAGAGTCAGTTACAGATAAAATATTTTTGATAAAATCTTTATTATTTTTTTAAATAAACTTTATTATTTTTAGTAAAATTTGTTTCATTACAACATTTGTTTGAATTACAGAAACCATTTTTGTCTTTTAAAATACAGAATAATTTTTTTTTATAAAAATGACTGTTTGTATAGTGGGAAAGTCTTTGGAAATTAAAACTTTTCATCGGGTTCTTTTCTTCGAAAGTACGCTCATTACACTATAAGTCTACACTAAGAACCATTATTTACATGAGTAAATTTCGTTTCAAATGGGAATGTTTTTTCTTCAATTGTGTGATCAGCTTATTGTTACTATATGCCCACGTAACGACATATTTTAATATTTTAATACTGTTTTTCCTGTGGAAGTTGACAGAAGTTTACTCCAATTTTAAACATCGAATGAAATGAGCTATGCGAGTTATTGTAGGTTTTGAAAAATTGTTTGGATTCTTACTGCAAAAGAAAATAAGGTTATGAAAATAATTATTTACTACTACAGATTAAAAACTAATCGTGAAATGAATAAAATCATATTTTTTTTCTTTTTGAACATACCACAATCTTCTCTTGTTTAAATACCAGAATTTTGGCGTTAAAAATACTTTTTGTTGACATTTTTATTTAACGGTGATAAATAATCACAGCTATCAATGTTTTATACATCCGACATTATCGATGCCAGTTGCCATCTACATAAATATATCAATAACATATTACAAAGATAATACAAGTTTCATATTTATTACTACGTATTATAAACCTAATGACTGTTTCACAAATGCTTATTTTTGACTTCCATAGTGCGATGTAGTATTAAATATTAAAAATTAAAACTACAGCTGTAATTTAATGACTTTTTATTGAATACTAAGTTAAATATTTGAGGAAAAACTACAAATTATTTTGATAATTAATGTATTTAATTAATAAATTTTGTTTTATGGTAACAGATTAATACGAACATACCATCACTAGTTATTTTGCCTGTTTTAAATGTAAATTGCAAATTATCCGTATTTTTTGCGTTCGATTAAATAAACTTTACCACGGGTTTTGAAAATTAAAATTCATAGAGGCAATTTCTCAAAAATATGGAATAAAATAATGAAAATTTTAACATAATTGGTAATTTGAAGTAGTAAATTAATTTTTAAAAAACATCTCAACATATGTTTCCATTTGAAAAAGAAAGTTTTTTTTATTCCAAAAAAACCGTAAGTCCTAGAAGTCTGGAACAATTTTTCCTGAATGGCCCCCTCTATTTTGAATATTTTTTGTATAAACTTTTTTCGATTAAATGCATATTTTAGGAATTAATTGAATGGCAACTCTCGGAAAACTCATACGGTATATATTCTGAATGTACATAGATATTTAAACTTTTCTTCTCAGTCTTGACACGAGTACTTCCATTGAGAAGAGTAACTTCACATTTAAATTGCGCAAAATTATTAGGACACGTTCCACTCTTATAAGTTCAATCGTGGAAAACCAGTAGAATGTCTAGTACCCTACAAAAAAGTTATTTTTAATTTTCAAATACCATTCTCGCATCGTGTCTGAATTTAACGGTATTTCGTAACATCAATACAAACCCTTATTCTACACTGATGCGGACCCATAATTTACGGAATTACAATTATTCGTATCTAAATATTCTGGTATCAAACTTGAATCGAATCAGTGTTACAAAAGATAATCTATTGATTTTTATATCGAAAAGTTATGTAACATAAGAGTGTGATAATCGAGTCGAAAAAAGTCGAAAGCAGAGGGAAAAAATTTTATATAATAAAAAAAATTTTTTTGAAGAAGTTTTCAACACACAAATAAAACATTTTAAATTTAATAAAAAATAGAAAGATAAAAAAATTTTTTGATGTGAAACTTTCTACGCGACGCCTATCCTTTGACGATTTTATCAAAGTGTAAAATATTGAAAGAACGTGTGTATGGAATCTGGCCCCCGTGTAAGCGACGCAACCCTACTGTAAAACAAAGTGGTGACCTTGGCTAGTAGGTATAGTTTGCCTTTATACTTATATGCAACAAAAGAACATAGGAAGTTTCACTTCGGTTGTGTGTCCCATCACGAAATACATGCCTTTTTTGTTTTATGATTCCATACCTTAAAAGAAAAATCCCTTTTTCGATCACTTTCGTGTCTGTTTGTCATAGAGGTTTTTACTCGAAAACTATGTAACGTAGGAACTTGAAATTTGACGTATTGTTTTATTGATTAAAATGGCTGGGAGGGGGGTCAGTTTGACTCAAAAAAGGTTTAAATTTTCTATTGTGTGATGTATCATTTGAAAGAGTTATTTCTGAAGATTCTGGTCTAGGTTTCTCAAACGTTGATTTTAGTAGGGTTGGTAGATATTGAGTCATAAACTACTGGAAAACTACGGATTTTTTTCCACAGTGTAATTAAATTGTATTAGTAGTATATTTGATCTATTGACTGCTCACTACACAAAACCCTAATGGTGGGAGCCCGACTTGCTATTGACCGATTTTTTATTAGAAAATTTTTACTGTATAAATATCTACTTAGTAAATCTCTAACACTGATTGACAGACAACGCACAGCAACGTCATACCGTTGAGTTTAGAACAGCGGTTTCCAAACTGGAGAGCGCCCCCCCCTACAGGGGGGCGCGTAATGTTCACCAGGGGGCGCAGGTTAATTGCAAATATCGTTGTCGTTTTGATAAAATCATGATTTTAGGAATAAGCGCTCAAACATAATTACCGAATAATGGACACTGATTTTTCTGCTCGCGGGGGGGCGTTAGTGGAAAAAGTTTGAAAACCTCTGGTTTAGAAGGATGAAATTTTATACAGGAGTTCCTTATATAATGTAGATGAGCATTAAGAAAGGGTTTTTGAAAATTCATTCCCTAATTGGGCTAATTACGGGATGAAAATGTGTATGGAAATTCGTCATTTTTGAAGTTAGAGATATATAAAAATACTCACCCGATGGAATTTACCATCGACAACATCTCAGGATGTCAGTCAGTGTCTAAGATATATTAAATATTATTTAGTTTAATAGCCATAGTAACATATTTTTATATATCTCTAACTTCAAAAATGACGAATTTCCATACAAATTTTCATTCCCTATTTAACCCATTTAGGGGACGAATTTTCAAAAATCCTTTCTTATTGCTCACCTACATTACATAGGATACTCCTGTGCAAAATTTCATTCTTCTAAACTCAACGGTTTAGGCTGTGCCTTGTCTGTCAGTCAGTCAGTCTGTGTTAGAGATTTATTAAGTAGATGTTACTATGGCTATTAAAATAAATATGTAATATCTTATTTTAATAAATCTTTAACTCTGACTGACATCCTAAAATGTTGCCGGTGGTAAATCCCATCGGGTGGGTATACGGCTAGTTACCAATAAATTTGAAATAAGTATTTATTCAAAAAATTTCGGGCTACTTTTTTTTTTAGTTAGTGGTCTTTTATATTCCGAAAACTTAATTTGCGTATATTTGCCTTCGAATTTCTTCCTCCATTCGTTGTGAAAATATCCTCCGGTCTTATTACTTTCGTTCCATTTGAAAATGAACCGAACTTTTTTTTTCAACAATGAAGAATTTGTCCCTGAAAAGCTTTTGTATAAATTAACAGAAGTTTTTCATATGTTTTGAAAGTATGCACTGAGTATGTACATAATTGTACAAATATATTTTTTGTTGAATGGAAGAAGAAATTCATAACGCGAAATACATGTATTATAACGCTACTACGTATAATCTGGTCATCAAATAAAACTAAATTAGGTAATTGTAATAAAAGTCAAAATTTTTCCACTAATTATGTTACGTAATGTATTTTTTCAAATAAATTTCTTCTTTTTAAATTGCTTTTAGGCAACAAATTTAATTTGTAGAACCACAGAATTTATTCCGAAAGAACATAAAATTTGATTGTGTACGGTAAAATAATTTAACGAATAAAATAAGGTAGTATAATTCATATTATAATTTAATATTTCGTTACTTTGGTTTTCAAATTAGTTAAATTTACCAATAAAAATTCTTCTTCCATTTTTCTTGTGTTTATCTACACTTTTAAAAAATTCTATGGTAATTTTACAAAAAATTCGTTGGAAGTAAATTGCCAATGCAGTTTTGTAATTTAGTAAACCAGGTGTTGTAATTTTACAAAATATTTTTTGCTAATTTTGTTTTAGAAAATTACAAAACAAAAGTACTAATCTTACTAAACAGCCACTAAAATTTTGTTTGTTAATTTCACATGACAAATGTAATTTTACCAACAATCCTATTGAAAATTATTTGTAAAATCAGTGTTAAAAAAATCTTTTTATGTTTAAGCATGTATTTACTTAAGTTTGTAATAACGTAATACTTACTCTTTATGTTGCCGGCTTACAGCAGATTAATTCATACTAAATTAAAAACGCAGTGGAGAGAGATTGAAACGTGTAGGATTTGAACACGCAACCTTTTGTATGCAGCTTTTATTACCTTATTATTTAGACACACTTACCGACTGGGCTATTGATTTATATAATGTAAAGTTCTTAATTCTTAAGATATACTTTTACAAAATTTAAAAATTATAGTGTATTAACTGGGATGTGGTAGGGCAATAATATTTATTACTTCATATTAACGACTTTTTTCTTCTCAAATCCAAAATTAATTAAGATTTTTAATTTTATTTCCAGTAGCAAATTTAATTCGAAATGATCTGGCAGCCAGTTTTATGAAGTTGACACCTCAAAAATTGGCAACTTAAAACCTTAAAAGAATTTATAGCAAATCAAATTAAAGACAATATTTGTAATTTGAACACATTGTCATTTGAATTTGATGTACAATTTCGTAAAATTAAAACGCGCGTTGGATAAATAGAAATTCTCGATGAAATTATAATACACAATGTGTACTTTTACAATCGACATTTTGAAAATGTAAAAAAAGTTATTAAATTTTCTATATTTTTGTTGTAGTTTCCACTGCAAGTTTGTTAATTGTAATTTTACAAAAAGTTCTAGAAAACCAAATCACAGGCAATATTTGTAAATTTGAGAAGTTTATGAAAATTCGATGAACAGTTCCGTACAATTACGATGCATATAGGATTTGTACATAAAGATTTATGTACAAATGTATTTATGTAAAATTACAATGCATTTTAGGAAAGTCTCTGACATGTGTTAGAAAATTTCTAGATTTATGTAATGATTTTAAATTGGTAAACAATAATTTGTAATTTTACTCAACTTTTGTTTTGTAAAGTAATTGTAATTTTACAAAGTATTTTAATAGTGTACAATGAAATTATTAATGAAAAGTTTACTACCAGTTTTTTCATTGTAAAAATCTGTTCTCTCTTTTTCACGGTAAAAGTAATAGAACGTACGATATTCTTATGAAACATATTACACATAAGTTAACATTTTCTGCTGCGTGTATACAAATATTTGTACGTAACTGTACATTTACATACATTTTAGAAAAAAATATTTTCTTTGCATCAGATGCTTACAAACACACATATAATAAATGAAAAGCTAAATTCAACACCTGGCTTGTAGTATTTTCTTTTTAAATTTGCAATAAAAGAATATTTTCCTGTTTAGGTTAAATATAAGCTGACATTTTTTTGCACTATTTTTCACTTTTTCTCGGCTTTAATAGTTTTTCTCGCACTAGAAAGTAAAATATGGGTACAATAATATATAAAGACTATTTTTTATATAAATGAAATAAATAGTAATAAGTAGGTACTTTTATTTAAAAGCAAAATATTTTATTTTTAATTTTTATAATTAAATTTAAAAGTTTCAATAAGGATATTTGCTTATATTTTTCAAAAAAAAGAAAAATGGTTTTTTAAATAATCTTGCTTTTATATTTTTCTTTTTCTTTGATCTTGCTCGAATAATTTTCAAAGATAATTTTTGTAAAAATTTCACAGAATTGACAAAAATTGTGATGGTCGAACCCAGCTATGCATATTCTAAAATACTTTTTATTCTCGAATACTTGTTTTATTCCGTCGTTTCGAGAAAATTTTTTTTCTGATACAAAAATGAAAGGAATATCAAATACATACCTATATATGGGGGGAGTCAGTGTAAAAGTGAACCAAGTTTAAGAACTGTAATTTTAAAGCTTTAAAGGCATTTTTCTTAAAAAAAAATTATGGACTTGATTCACTTTTACACTGACCCGTCCATATACTATTCTAATTGGCTGTTTATCCCTATTACATAGGTTGAACTTTAGAGGCATTATGGGGTTTTATTAATCCAGTCATCCAGTCATAGGGCCTAGAATTATATCATATATCTAACGACTTGGGGCAAGCTGGGAAACTGCGTTGATAAAACATAATTATCCATTTAAGGGGAGGTTTACTTGAGAGTCGTTAAAAAAATCGATTTTTTTTTTTTTTTGCAGGAATTGGTAGCTAATTATGTGTAGAATATGTTCCCAAAGTGATTTTGCTGAAAGTAATTTAAGGGAAGGTTTACTTGAGATTTGATAAAAAAAATCGATTTTTTTTGCCGAAATTGATAGCAAATTATGTGTAGAATATGTTCCCAAAGTGATTTTACTGAAAATAATTTAAAAACAAGATTCTTGCATATTAACCGAATCCAGCTTTCTATAAAAAAAAATTCAAAAACGTAGTTCACGGAATAATGAGTATTAATTATAAAATTTTGAAAATACGTTTCTTTATATTATATATTTTATAATATCTCGGAACTACATTTTTGGAACTGGCAGACACGATAACTCAAAAACTATTCAATGGATCCTTTTTTTAATTTTTCATTTTAAAGATAATTCAATTGTTCGGCACCTCTACCAAGTTCGATACACTTTCAATATTTTTTTTATTTTTAAGTTTACTTTAAAGAGCAAAAAATAAGATAAAAATCGTTATCAAAAGTTCAAACATCCGCCATTTTTTTTTTCTTTCAGCAATTTATTGATATTATAGAAAGAGGTGCCGGTACTCTTCATATATTTTATAAATCTTTTTTGTTTTTGGATTTCGGTGGTTTATTACCGGCGCTAGGATGTCCGCCAACAAGGCATTGGATTTTCGGATCGTCACACTGCAGTATCTTTTTGTCTAGTTTAATACTTAATAAATATGTGTACAAAATTTGAAATTGATATTTACTTCCGTTCTTGAGAAAAAATTCTTGAGATAAAAGTAAACCTCCCCTTAACAAAATCTAATTATCTCTCAGTATATGTGCAAACTAGAATACACAACACTTGCTTGATTCTCTATACTTTGTTATAGTTGCATAATTTACTTTTTTCAACCATAGTTGAATCATAAGTTGGCATTTACAAAGCCGGTAATTTGATGCGTAAACAACATTTACCATTCTGTTTTCTGGTAAATATAATTACAGAAATAACAGGTCATAAAAGTAATGGCTTATCGTCAGTTAGTATATAGATTTGTGTATTATTAAACTTTTAAACTTTATTATTTTTTATTCATTTTATCAATTTATTCAGTTTTTGTCCTTGAAAACATAACTTATTCGTACTTGGCCCGTAAGTTTATTTTTGTGACCATGGATGCTTAAGAATTCTCGACTTTCCGAAGCCACAAAAATAACACTTATGGTCAGTTATTCAGAAAAATCAATATATTTATCTTTTAAATTAGATAAATTGTCACTGAGAGCAAATTTATTGATCTAAAGAAATTATCTAATAAATTATTTTACGAGATTTTGATAATTGAGCTTTTTTTGCTTATCAAGTCATACTGAAGGAATTACTGATTTTCGTAAAACAATTTGAGAGTAATTTAAGCATACAATAAAAGAAAAGTTTTTTAACTTCCGTTGCTAATTTCGTTCCGGTAACAAAAAATCAGTAAAAAATATCAAGATACACATTTTTTGAATCTTTGGGAAGTCCCTTAATAAAAAAAGTACGATTTTTAACAGATATCTAGTTCTCAATATTTAGTAACTATGACTAAGTATATACATAGAACAGTCCCATTACGCAATCCACTGGGACCAAATTGCTAAATGAGAATGTCAAAGATCACGGGCGTCAATATTTCTGATTTATATATTTGTATGATTTACTGTTACAAACTATTACTACATTGTTAGACACTAACACATTCAAATATATTTGCTTTAAAACGCGGAGGGGTACCATTATACACATCTTGTGTGCGACGAAATTGCTAAATGGGAGCGTGCGATATGGGAGTTTGCTATGTATTCCAAAACCAACCAAGAGTTATACGTCAAAAACATCGCCATATCTTCCAACAACAAACTCAATAGTACTTATCTGTTGCTAACTTGGAGTAATGGAGACACAGCAACTATCTCTATCATGAAATCTGCAGTGTGCATTTTTGTGTACCTTAGGCTCGTAGGTAGTTAGTGCCTCACTGGGATTCACCCAGTGTAGGTCAGTCAAACAACAATGGATTTGAACACCGTGCACGTATATAACATATTTTCTATCTCTTACTGGTTACACTGATTCAAGTAGCTGAGAGATACGTATTGTACCTCTGTCCTCGGTGGTTGCTAAGATCTAAGAGTCTTTTTTTTAACGTAATGAAAAGACCGTTCAACTAAAGGATTTGATATTTCATCAATCGATGAAGAAAAGGAATCAGATATTTTTGTTATTAGATGACAAAACCATTTCATAGAATTTGATCATCATAAATAAAATATACTCTTTCAAAAAGTAAAAGAATTTTTAATAAAAACATAAGTAAAAAATATATGAACACCGTTTTTTTATAGAAAATAAATTGGTAGGAAAAACGTTATGTAAACTTATTTTCCTAGGATTTTCTAAACATTTTTATAGAGCTACATTTTGTTCCGAATTTACAGTCTGTTTGACAAGAGCGTGTACGGCAAAACTTTTTTTAGAAACCGTTAGAATGATTGCTGAAATATAAGCAGGTTGCTAGTCCCTCCCCCTGAAATGCTTTGTATATAGAGTCCCAGTTGTCGTTCAATCTTTGTCACAGAAGGATGTATTTCGTCATGAGTGCCGAATACTCATCGCGTTACGAAGCCGTGTTTTTATGTTTGCATTCAAAAGGACCAAAAATATCATACGTAGCAACTGAAAAATTCATTAAATAGTCAAAGATATTTGTTAGGAATTGAGTAAAACACTATTCTGAGGTAAAAAATGTCGATGATCTGCCGTATCATGGCTCCACGCAAAAAACAACGGATTTTACGGACATTCGAGAAGAATTCTTACCGGCAAGCGGTTTGGCTTAAAAAAGGTCCTAATGTGTCATGTGATACGATTCATAAGGAGACGTTAACTGGCTCATAATGTGAAGTTACGTAGCACAATAAAAAAGCCGCTACTATCTGAAAATCATGTTAAAAAGAGACTCAATTGGGCGAAAAAAAATTTGAACCGCGATTATGACAACATAATTTTTTCGGACGAAGCTTCCTTTTGAGCAAAATTAAGCTTCGAGGAAAGAAAATCTCGACTCTCAAACAATTAGTTCGTCAAATCCGACCGATATAGGGGTCTTTGCCTCTGAATTATGCAATTAAATTTAGTAAAAAGCATGTCTCGAAAACTCCAGTCAATTTTATTGATAATGGAGACGACTGAATAAGTTATTAGTAATAAAGCATCATAGTCTACATTACGTATAATGCGTGTATTATTTTTAGCGAATTTCCACAATGGAATTCAGCTATTACAGCCACTGTCATGACGCGACTTGAGCCCGGGACTATGGCAGAAATTTGTTTTGAGGTCCCTAGAAACCGAAAATAATATTCACTAAAATTTATATATATATATATATATATATATATATATATATATATATATATATATATATATATATATATATATATATATATGTGTGTGTGTGTGTGTGTGTGTGTGTCTGCGCGATAACTCTTGAACGAAACGTCTTACGTTTATAAAATTTGGTGAAAATATTGGAAGTCCTAAACCGTTGGACGAGTTCGTTAACCAGACACGTCCGATGCCCGTAACATGGTTTTTCCGGCAATTTTCGTGATAAAAATTAGTTTTTTGTCCAAATTTCCCCTTATTCAAAAAATTTTCCGAAATTTTTTTACACAATTTAAAAGAGAAGAAAAAATTACATAAAAAATGTCTTTAAACTA
Source organism: Brachynemurus nebulosus (assembly GCA_035578155.1). Classification (NCBI taxonomy): domain Eukaryota; kingdom Metazoa; phylum Arthropoda; class Insecta; order Neuroptera; family Myrmeleontidae; genus Brachynemurus; species Brachynemurus nebulosus. The sequence continues at coordinate 2,851,498 of JAPWDM010000003.1, forward strand.
TTATTCTATGACAACTATTCTTTTTTCCAAGAAAAACTATCTTTTATAAACGGAAATTCGCTATGTTATGCAGGATGCTGCGACAGGGGTATTTTATTTTTTATCCCAAATTATTTCCGAGTTCTGCCGTACACGCTCTTGTCAAACAGACTGTAGTTTAAAAATACAAACATAATATCTATAAAGTAAAATGTCTGCCTATACTTACTTTTACGTTTACACAAAACATTGATTTTTAATTTTGTTATATTTTATTTTTCAGGTAAGTTCCCACCTTTTTCCACCTCGAAAACGTAATGTTGTATATAACACCATCTATCGTCAGTTACGTAAGTAAATTAACTATTACAAATAGAATAGACGTAATTGTTTTTATAAATATCACATACTCTGTACTTTCTATGTACTTATACACGTTTAAATGTACACAGTGATTATCAGAAAATTGGGTACATAGACTCTATCAAACAGTAAGATCATCACACCGGATAAATATTCATAATATTTCATGTATGAACACATCAGTGTACATATTTTTAACTCGAGAATTCCTAATGTCACCTGTAAGTGACAGTGATTTGTGAATTTTTTTTACAGACAATATAACAAATTTTAAAAATAAATGTGTCACGACTAAAATGTTAATACTTAGTAGTATTCATGATTTTAATTTGGCAAGTTATGTTAACGGTCAAATTAATTCTGTTGTTTCAAACGATTTGCTATTTTATTGCGTGTGAGTATATCTTGTGGTATTTTCGCTGTTATAAAAATGTCTAAAGAGTAGGTACTGTTATTACTGTTATAACAAATTATTATTTAAGAATCAAGCTTATAATGAAAGTGATTTTTTGCCGGTAATTTCATACCGTTTTACTCAGTTCATACTACAGATAACGCCCAGTGTCATCTATAGATGACACTCCATTTAAAAGAGAAAAAAAAAAACTAGTTTATTTTTTTTTTCAATTATTTATTTTTTATATGTTGAGTACCTAAAGATAAAAACTAGCACAAAATAAGGACATTTTGTCGATAGATCGCGGTTTGGGAATTGGCGAGTTAATATAAAAAGACACAAGAGACATAGTGCTGTCGTTAGTAATCCGCAATTGAATTAATTTGGTATATGTAAATCTTATTGGGAAACACTTTCAAGCCATTTGTATGATTCTGTTTTACAACAAATTTCATTTCTAATTTTTTCAAACGTTTAAAAGGTCTCAAAAATAGCGTAAAAATACAACTTATCCAACCAAAATAAAGACGTTTTATGTACGTACCACACTTTTTTTAATAACTAAATAACTAACGAAGCGGATATAAAAAAAATCAACCAAAAACGAGTCGGACTCGCACAATAGACGAAATAAATTTTTTTTATTTACGTATATTTTTTATACCCAGATTTGTTTCTGATAACTGAAAAATACATGAATACGTTGTCTATTACTATCTTTCCCCTTGTTATTTGAAATATTACGTTTCAATAACTATTATAATGTCCTTTTAAAATGAAAATTTTAACCTTAGAAACCTAGAAGATCAGTGGGTATGATAATTTTTAGCAAATTTTTCGCCGTATCATTAAGACCACTGGACCAACCAAGACAATAAAAAAAAATTTAGAATCCTTAATATTAAATTAAAAACTTTTTTCGAACCAAAGTGATTCCCCATTTTTCTTGTCTAATCGTTGACTGACAATACGAGTTACTAATACCTAACACTGTGCCAGATTTCAATTTCTTAAGTTACATAGTTTTCGTGGAAAACCCCCGTAACAGACGAGAGTGATCTTATGTGAGTTCTGTTTTTTCTTTTAAAGTATGGAAGTATGGAAGCCTAATTTAGACATATCTATTGTTATTGAAAAAATAAATTACATCATATATTTTTGAGAGATCATTTTATAAAAATTTGGTATAAACACACACATTTTGGGGGCATCAAAACCAGCTGAAATTATGAAACCATATTTTCAGACTCATTTATTGTCAGTGTATTCAATCTCTTGATATACCCTTTACCAGTACACCAAGACCTCGCTTTGCGTTGTTTCGTTTTGCGTTTTTTCGAAGTTGCGTCGCTGCTGAATTAGTACTAATTTTCACTGTGCGTCGTTAAATTTTCGAAGTTGCGTGGTTTTGGGTTCGAGTCTTTAATTTTTTTTTTCGACATTTTTTGAAATTTTCTTTTTTTTTTTCTAAAAGATGGTACGACTTTGTTGTAATATGGTGGATATGTATCTATTGATGTTGTAATAAAGATTGATAATAGATGCCAACTACTTTGAGCGTCTTGGTATAAAACTAAAATAAATGTGTATTACGAAATTAATTAAACAGACAGTGATTAATTTTTACTTTGTTTTTATAAATTAATTGATTATTTTATTTTGTTTTAATTGAATTTGTTTTTTTTTTATATGTATCTAATAAAATTGTATTGGCTGGGTGCGTGATGCCAACGACATCTATAATATACATTTTTTCATGCTATTAAATAATGGTAACCGTGGAAATAAATTTAAAATATTTTCAAAAAGACCGTAAAATCTGAATACAAATATTTGTTATTTACAATTATTTTTTTTTTATAAATAAATTTGGACAATTTGAGGTATAAAATACTGGATGAAGTATAATAATTGCATTAATAAAGTATTTAAACAATTTTCGACGTTAACATGGATATAATTATCAAGACAGTATTTCCTTCCAACCCCGGACTATGCAGAGGAAAAAGTTACTGGTGATAGTGAAGCACGTCAGGGAAATTAGAAAATTAAGAAATGCTGGCATAAGTCATTTAGTTGAATGTACAGTCATACATAAAGCAAACATCAATAACTTCTTATGAAACATCATTGTATGTGAGTTTAAAATACCTCAAATATTTTTAATTTTTGTATTTATGGATTGACGTGTAGACGTTAATACGTTGACAGATAAATAAGGAACGACATATTAGTGGCAATTGCGTTTATAATCAAAGTGGATCAATGTATTATATTTTTATTTAATATTTTTTATTACACTATAAACACATATGAGCATGCATTATTGCCTATTTTCTCCACTACTCACGCTGCAATCGATTTAATTATCCCCACCATATACTACGCACCCTGCCAATACTTATTATTTTTGTTTTTTGAATGTTTACATACTTTGTTCAATTTTCTTTTTAAAAAGTAGTATTTTCGTAACACTGAAACCTATATTCGATCTTTACATGGTTTTCTATAGAAAATCATAATTCACTTTGCGTCGTGTTTTTTTGGAACGTAACCACGACGCAAATCGAGGTCTTGGTGTATACATTATAATATGCCGGTGTCAGTATTATTACTTCATGTATAGATATAATTATTGTTACATATAGTACAGTTCATATGTAACTCGCGTAACTCGCGCTCCAGTGTTTCGCTTGTTACAACTATACACATGTATATAATATATGGAACTACATACAATTGAAATAGGTGCATACAGCGTTTACGTACACACTATGCACCTACATAATAGATGCTATTATATAATATTTAATATTGATTTGAACTAAAAATTCAACTTATAACCACATTTAGTACTAACGCTACCAGTAACACAGTTATAGTAGTACAGTTATAGTAAGAGTTGAAATAAAGCGAATAATTAAATGCCATACCATAACCCAGTTTTTTTTTTGTCAGTTGATTCGCAAAAATTTGTTTTTAGTAAAATTTTATTTTTTAAAATTCTTTTGTCTGAACCTAAATCTGATTTATTGTTGTTTTTGAATTTTAGACCACGCTCTGCTACCATATATTTATTCAAACAAAATTGATTACTTAATAGGGAATACATCAGTGAACCGATAAAATAAAAAAGATATATTTTATACTTATTCTAGGATTGAAAGAACTCCAAATAATTTATAACCCCTAAATTTTAAACTCTCGCCACCTTCGCTGATATCAAGAAATTACTTATCAGTTTCGCTCTATCTCTCCTACACGCTCAATAATATTGCACAAAATCTGAGGTTGTACAATATTATAGATCGTCTGTAGGTTATATTGAAGGGTTGTACAATATATTGTGCTGATCAAAAACAATTTGAAATATATTGTGCAATGAATGAATATTGTAACGTCTGTAGGCTATGTAGATATTATTGCGCAATACTATTTTATTTGTTTTTTTTTTGTTTGATTTGTTTGTTATTCTGTAATGTCACATTTGATAGCTATTATTTGAACCAGTTAGAATTATTAATTTGCAAGAATAATTTTATTTATTGCTTTGCAACATTTTTATCACTTAATATTATTTAAAATTAGATAACAGTTTAATTGAGTACAATTTCTACATTCAGTTTATTGCACAAATTTGTTTAACAAAATTATTGAACTGTCTGGAGGAACGTTTAATAAATTGCACAAGTTAATTGCACAATATTATTGAGCGTGTAGGGGCCGCTTTACTGTTTCTGAGATATTTGAAAGAATTAATTTTGCGCCCCAGTTTTTGAAAAACAGTGTCACCCCTACCGCATGTAAAAAAATATGTATGTCTGCTTTATTTGTGCTCTTCAACAGGGGCTCCGAAAATGTGGCCCGCGGGTCAAATGCAATTGAACCTATAAATTATAGATTTTATATGTCAATGGTGTTCAGCCTTTGTTTCCATTCGAATTACTTTTCTCTTGTAATTTATTCGGTGATGTACATAAATCAAGTTCTTAGGTCAAAATAACCAAATTTGTTTAGGAAATGTGATTTAATTTCTGCCTGTGATTTTTGTATTATTTTAACAATTCTGATTTTGTCAAACATAAAAAATGTAGTATTGAAAACCTATAAACAGCTTATCATGTTTCTATTATCGTAATTACGGTTTTGGAGGCCTTTCGAAAATTTGGTATGCATCGTGCATGGTAATGTCATCAAATTGAAATTCGTTCAAAAATTTGAACTTATTTTCTGCATGTGATTTTTTTATTAGTCCTTTACTCCTATTTTCAATTTATTAGAATAGAAGATCGGCCAAAATTTGCTCTTCAGTCGACAAATTGAACATCACTGATATAGTTTGTTCACCGACATTACGAGGCTTACCTAAGTAAACAAATTCACTTTTCCTTTGTGTCTTTCCTTATTTTGAAATTTTTTTTCGTCCACCAAATATTTTGATATTTACAATTTAGGCCGCTGCGCCGCGCTGACGCAAATTTTGAGAACTCCTGTTCCACAATATTCGACGGAGTACGCCTTCGTGGCGTTTCTTATAAGTTTATGCTACATTAACAATAAAAATCTAATCAGAATTCGGTTCAAGTTATAATAAAATAATATTCCAAATACTCGACGCCCCCACCATCATTTATATTTATTTTTTACTATATATTATTTATTTTATTCAAAGCAACAAAAGCAAAAAATGATGATGAATACTGTATAAACAAAAAATTTGATATTGTCAATAATACGCCTCAAAAAAAGTGCGTCAACATCAAAATTTAATATTCTTACGATTAGAATAGAAGGAAATTTCTTTCATTGAATTTCCCAAACAAATAATATTTGTTGTGAATATCTACCAGTCTTTTTAAAATGTGATTGACAACATAATCCTTATTATGTATTCAAATTCAAAAGGAATATTACACGTGAATATACAAAAGATTCACCAAGTGCGTACTAGACACGCATTGAGTCAGGGTTTCTTTAGTGATTGATTGAAGTATGTACTAGGGTTGTTGCGGATGTTCCACATCCGCAAATGCGGCACATCCGCGTCAATTTTGACATCCGCACCATTTTAATGCGGATACGGATGCGGATGTGTTCAAAGTTACAGCTCGACTATACAACTAATTTCAATTTTAATAATCGGTCCGATTATTTATCAAAGGCCATTAGGGATATGTTTTAAATTCTAATTGTTGGTGTACAACCCGGTTTCTTATTATCAAAATTATAGCTAAGCATGAGAGGTTATGCCTTATTGTATTTATGCAGCTGACTTTACAATAAATTATTTTTTACAGAAGATAGTTTTTACAATATCATCGTTATCCACATTAATACATTAAAAAATAAATTTCTTGGTCTTCAATCAAGAAACCAATTGTACTGTTACTTGTTAGTGCAGTAACATAAAATTTCAGTCTGCTAGAAAATACTTCTAAATTTTTGTGACAGTCTTTATTTTAGTCTGTATAAGATGTTTCAACCGATTCAAAAGCGGTTGCGGAAAATTTGGTTGCTTACATTTCTAAAGGTCATCGACGCAATATAACTGAAATAATTTTCGTGTTGTTTTTTAGCAATGCTCAAATTTTTTGAATCCATGGTTAGAAAGTTACGTAGGGTGGGGAAAGAAAGACCTACCTTTGCTCAAATGGTAATTTTCATTTCCACTTTTCAGTATGGAAGACTACCTTAAGAAATTACAAAAATAATTTTTTTCTGCGAATTAATTGAGATCTATAGGTACCTGTTACATGCATTTGCAAAATTACATGTTCATAGGTATTCACAGACAGAAATGATCAAACTGTAAGGCTGTCTACACAATCAATGAAATAAGGAATAAGAAGTATGCCATCTAGTGATGTTGAATGGAACTTTAACAAAATTGCCCATAGGTATATGTATTTAGGTATTTTTGTACATCAAAATTCATGGAAAAATAACGTTCGTGATGACTTTTTTTGTCACTAAAGTGAAAAAAATCACGAATTTTGACGTACAAAAGTACCTACATATTTATATCTATGAGCAGTTACTTTAAAGTTCCACTCAACGTCACTAAATGGCATACTTCTTATTCCTTATTTCTTATTCCTTATTTCATTGATTGTGTATACAGCCTAAAGGTCCCGAGATTTTTTCTTCAAAACTCTAAAAACGTTTACAGAAATTGACTGATATTACGTAACACTCTTGTCTCACAATATCATATCAAATTTGTTTTCTGCAACTTGCTTTTTTCTCATCTATTCTAAGCAAAACTTCTGCTTCCGATCCCGTCCAAATGGAGGAAAGAACCCAACCGAACCATCGTTAATAATTTTGGATATTTTAAACAAAACAAAAATACACAGATTATAGTACTCACTGATATTTTAAACATTAAACTCTTTGTTATTTATTTTATTGTCAATGAACGATAGATCGTCAACATTCAAGTGACTTGGAGTGGGGATGATGGGGGGGGGGGAGGACGCCACCAGCAATATCGGACAAACAGAATAATATGTATATTGATGAATCAAAATGTAAATTCATTTTGTTGATTTGTTTGTTTTAAACAACATCAAACGGTATAATAGGGTGGCATGAAGTTATATTAAAGTGAGTATTGTTATATGTAATTACAATTGTAAATAACTACCATTCTATTTTAATACGGCTTGGGTACTTAAGGATATTTGGGAGGTACAATCGGAGATAAAAGTACATAAAATTAGAAATTCCTGAATAATTGCGTTGTATAACAAACTATGAGGTAAATAAATAGTTATCTAACCAACTGTACTACTACTGCTTGTACAGTACATAAAATGTAGCTCTCAGTTGACTACAAGAGTTGAGTAGATTCTGAGAATTTTTGGGAGGAATCTGAAAATGGTACGAGACGATTTAAAATTTAGTAGACTGTTTCTCATTAAATACTGAGGCCCTTGTGAAAATTTCAAACCGATTCACTAAGCCGTTCAAGTTATTTAATCTGTTCTGTCGTCTAATTTCCATAAGAGTACAGCTGAATCTTTTTTTTATGCGGTGTTTTTTTGTGCGATTTTTTTTATGCGGTTTGTAAAAAATGGCCATTAAAATGCATAATATGAATCAAAATCAAGAGACAGTAAGAAGCCGAAACATTTTCTGTAACAACTTTCTTTGATAAAAATACTTTTTAACAGCTTTTAAACATTTTTAATCAATACATTGCATAAGAACATAAGTCATTGCATCATTTGTGTGGGGCGTTGGTTGAAAGTCGCTGGTTCTTGTTTTGTTGAAAATGGTTTCCACATAAACGCACAAAACTTCGATAGCTTCTAATTGTTTGTAATTAATGAAGGACCACCCCTTTGTGGGGAATAAAACACAAGATATTGATGAATAACTAAATACTGTAATTAGTTGCTTTATTCTTGAATTATAACAAAATAGAGAATGCTTCATAAATAAGTAACATAAGTAATGATTATGCACAAATAAGAATAACGGCTAAACAATAATACAACATGTCTTGTTGGTTTGGTGGTCTTTGCTCATCTGACTATTTTGATAGGTTCATAATAACATCACACCACCGGAACAACCCGGTCGCTTCGCGTGGCATAGCAGACATAGCGCTTGGTGGCTAGCTGCGTGAAGGTGTGTATGTATATATAGGCAGATGATGGTACTCGGTGTACAGACAATTGAACTAGAGACAAATACATTCTTGATTGCAAATACCGAGCCCCAACAATTTGATTTTTTTACAGATGTATTTTTCAGAATTTTCATAATATTACAAAAATGGAATAAAATATTCCTACTTGTAAATTAAGGCTTTATCTTGTTTAGAAAAGTAACTTCTATTAAAATTGTGAGGTTTTGAGCGTTTTGAGTTATGTATTTTCCCTGGAACTTTTTTTATGCGGTCCCGATTCACCGTATAAAAATTTTTTTTACAATCTGGACCGAACTAATCTTTTTATAGCTATTTTATGATATTTTTGAACATATTTTTTTGTGCGATTTTTTTTATGCGGTCCCTATCCACCGTACAAAAAAAGGATCTGCTGTACGTGTAAAATTACAGGTTTTTTTTTTTTCAATAACTTTTTAACAGCTTAGTGAATTGGTTTGAAATTTTTACAGGGATCTCAATATTTAATGAGGAACATTCTACTAAATTTTAAATCGTCTCGTACCATTTTGAAATTTCTCCCAAAAATCTTCAGCATGTACGTTACTCCTCAGCTCTTGTAGTCAGTTGAGAACTATAGTTTTATGTATTGTACAAGCAGTTGTAGTGATAGCTATTATTTAGCAAAGATAACTATTTATTTACCTCATAGTTTGTTATACAACGCAATTATTCACGAATTTCTAATTTTATGTACTTTTGTCCCCGATTGTACCTCCCAAACATCCTTAAGTACCCAAGCCGTATTAAAATAGATTGGTGGTTATTTAGGTATCGGCTATTATTCGACAGATGTAATTGTAACGCCGGGCCAGGCGGACGTATAATTGTGTAATGAATGTGATAATATTGATAATGATAATTGCGACAAAATTAATTAGAATCCATCAGTGCCTATCATTAAATGGGGATATAATATACCAGCTGAATTATGAGTCAAATTACCCTCCAAAGTTCAGATATTTCGAAATTTTATATGAACAAATTTGTTTCATTATTAATCATTTTTATAGTTCAATAGAATGATTAATTGTCACACCTGGAATTTTTTCCGTAGATACCCGTGCAAATAATTTTAAAAGTACACTACATCCTTTTTCAGAGGATCAAGGGCGTAGGGAGAGGAACGCCAGTTTTAATCTCACTTTCATGTTTTTACGGGATTTCGAAAGTTTTCGAGTAAGTGACTCTGGGAGATAATTTTATTCTTTAAGTTTCGGGTTAATCCAGATCAATTTTAAACAGTGACAATTATGAAGAATTATGAGGAAATGACCATCTGGTACACTATTTTTACAACTAATACACTTTATATTGAATTGTTAACATGATACGGCGTGGTGTCACAGTTAGGGGAAGGTCGCCCAAAACGGGTGCCGCTCTTAAAGCGGGTAAGCGCTTGTATATCGTTGTATCGAATGTTTTTGTCAGGTCGTGTGTATACCGAGATTAACCGAATATCAACCAATATCAATCAGCTGCACTGGAACGCTTGTGTCGCTTAATGTCCTAGTTAAGTGTCATCAAAATTTTTTGTTGGTTTTGTTAAAAATTTTGACGATAAATATTCTGCGACTAGTCATAAACCTTTTTATTTGTAATCTTTTTGATATTACCGTATTATGTTATCGTTATTTGACTTTTAATGTAGGAAAAGATAGACATGTATCGGCTGTCATTTTGAAATTATTCTAAGATAACAAAATTGTCTTTTTGGGCGGGTAGACAAAATAGAAGCATCTTAATGGAAAAAAACTGTTGGAAGGGGAAAAAATATAAAAAATCTTCTTTTTACGACGGAATGAGGGAAAGAGATTAAAAAGAATATTTCTGCCTTGTTTGTGGTGATTTTGATGTAGAATCACCTGAAGTAATATATTCCAATATGGAGGTTGTAAAGAAAGTTACAGTTAATTGTTATAAATATTATTATTTTTGTCTTCTTTCAATTTTTATTACTTAATTATTATTATTGTTAAGTTCTATATGATTAAGAAAGTTTATATTAAAAAATAATAACAATATTTAAATACATAATGTACTTATCCGCTTTGCCCAAAGAGGATTACCCGCTTTAGGATACCTATACGGGCAAAGCGGGTTTTTGCAGAGGTTTTGTATTTTCTTTATTAAAAATGAATATCATATAAAAATTTCTTAAGCGAAGTTTCATTTTAAAGTTCGATAACTATTCTATCTGATAAATAAAAAGCATCTGCTTATCGAGGTCAAAAGCCACTTTTTTGAGCGTTGAATCTTGGCTTACCCGCTTTGGGCTACCTTCCCCTAATTAGTGACCGTCAAACTGTAGGCAGCGAACGGTCAACGGGCAATAGTTTTGTAAGACGCGAGTTCCCTGACACGTATTAAAATGATGCCTAGAATTCCGGAAACCGTTTGTTGTTACCGAACGTTTTATAATCAGTGGTGGTTACTGCAAGTATTATCCAAATTTTTGATTGCCCGACGTGACGTCAGTCAGGTCCACGTTATTCTCCCCTTAAATGATTCATCCTGTTAAAATTTTGTTGACCTTTCCAACATCATAGAAGTTATTTAAACTTATTACCAGTAATAATTTAAAAATTAATTGAATATTAATTAAATTTACTAGGCGCGTTGAAAAAAGTTTCATGAATCAGACAATAAAGACCAATTTAAAATTAATGTGATATTTACTTAATGAATAAATAATTTACAAGTATGCTCATTATTAAGTATGCGCACGTTGTATTGTTATGTTCTGTTGTAGTTATTCGCTTGTCTTGTTGTTGACATTGTCGTGTCAAAGTTGAAATCGGGTCAGTCAAAGGAGAGTTTTAAACATGCAATAATACATTGAAATAATTATTATACATGCTGTGAGTAATTCCATATGAAATTGATTTGAAAATGGTCGAGTATTTGATAAAACTTTCTCTGTGTAAAACAATATATCGTTGATAAAACCAAAAGTGTGACATTGTTGATCAAACACCAGATACATACATAGAACATGTGCTTCCACTTCTACTTGTTATATTATATGGTCTATTTCAGTTAAATTTAACCATGCTTCGTCACTTTGAATTTAAATAAATTCCGTTTTCTTGGCCTTCTCTTTTTCATTATTACATTTACGTAAATTTTAAATTTGAAGTGTGTTTTTAGAAAAGAATAGAAGGTTGATTTGTTTCGAATATAAGAATTGAAGAGGTGGATTCCCAAACGCGCTAAGTCACTTTTTGCAATTTTTCAGGAAATGTAATCTGTTTAAATTATTTTCAATTTCTTAGATAATAATTATTATTGATGTTATTTATTTGTTCTTATTTATACATATAATTTTCAATAGATTATATTGAAAAAAAAACCCTAAAAAGTTGGGTTGAGTTGGTTAAAATAAACCTAGTTTGTTTAAATACATATATATTTTATTTGAAACATTTTAAACAGTGCATTATTAACTATTTCATGTGTTTGACATAACAGAAAATCTGTCTACAAGCAAATTTGGAAAAAAATACCAGCTATTATTGGAAAAAAAAATGCAATGGTTTACGAGTAAATTTGACTTAGAGCGTTTTGAAATAAAACTGTCACTGACTTAGCGTTTTTTTGGAAAGCATTCCATTTTTCATCATTCGTTTTACAGTAGACTAAGCTCATTTTGAAGGGTGGCACTACGAAAATCGTGTAGAGCTGGACTTGAACATTCTGCATCGACTAAAATCTCACATTAGACAAAAAATGACTTAGCGCCTTTTGGAATCCACATCTTCAATTCTTTAATTTTTTAGTGAAAACGCATGATCAATTGTATCTGGAGTGAGGTATACCTAGCTACTTACGTTGAACAATGACGATAGGAACACTACATCAGAATACATACATACAGTAAAACAAGGGTAGGAAACATTTTTAAGACAATGGGTCACACAACCCAAAAAAAGAAACTTGCGTGTTACTAATTACAAATTTGTCAATATATCCTTTGCGTTTTTGTTACCATATGGTTACACTAATATCAAATGATTTTAAAATCGATATCCTTTTATTTGTGACCGTTTTGCTGTTTGTTAGCATTTAGAACATTTTAAAATAATGCACATACATTTTGCTGTCTGATGCAATTTTTGAAATTTTAAAATTGTATATGTTTTTGACTGCGGTACAGCTAACCGTAAATGAATAAACCATATAATGAACTAATATTTGTTGTTATCTCTGTGTGTACCTATTCAACTAGTAAACATGTCCATAAATCAGTGTTCTTCCGAACAACGGAGAAATTTTGTCATTTTTACATGGAATTACCCACACATATTTTAATAATAATATCTCACGTTTGTTAGTTTTAACAAGGGAAGAAAGTTGAAGAACCGGTTGATCACAGTTGCCAGTGTTTCAAATAACCGGAATAATTGTATCATTTTATACATAAATAAATTTTGATATGATTTACATATCATATTTTTTATTACACTATATAGTAAATATAATATCGTTGTAATTTTTGCTGGAATAAATCCAGATGAATTGGTGCAAAAACATATCGAAATCTCTTAAAATGTAAATTTATTTGCATTTGAACTGTGTTAAAGTTTGTCACACCGAATTAGTAAAAATATAGTTTGAGAATTTGGTATCTGTACTTGATATAGGGTAACTTCAAAAATGTAAACTTTACCGCATCGATGCAACATCATGACTTTTCTGATGCGTCTAATACTACATGATGCGCTGCTGATGCTCTCTTGAAATTTGATGACATTAGATGTTTTTGAACGAGATAGCATCATTTGGCTATAGATACGACAGATAATGTAGCATGATAGACTATAGATAATATAGCAATTCAGTCCTTATATAGGTATATTATCTTTGAATTTCAACTTGAACTTACTTGAAATTGAAAATATTGAAATTATTTGAATAAAAAATATTGTATACCTATTTTGAGTGCAAGATGCATTCAAATAGTTTAAACAATTTTAATCAAAGATAAATACATTTATCTTTTCAACATTTGGTTTTTCGGAATTATTCCTGTTAGTGTTAATACCTACATAATATGGCAAGTAGTTATAATTCTACATTATACACATGGCATGCATCTTGGACACGCATCCGGCATCACCAAATTTCTTAATGCATTGTTTTGACGCATCAAATGCAAAAATGAACTTTTGATTTTTCGTTTTGATGTGTCTGATGCGTTTTTGAACTTTTGACTCTGCTTCATGCAAGCGGTGATGCATAATACCCTGAATAAAACAAAATTTGGGCTTATTTTCAGGTGCTGTTAATAGTCTCAATATTATAATGGTTTGAGTGAACTTTTTTTGATTGTACCGGAAGATTACATTAAAAAAACTTGATAGAACTTCACTTTTTATGATTCGGTTACACTTACGAAAATAAAATAAAAAAGCTAATTTTGTGATAATTTTCCATTATATTTGGATGGCAACTCTAAAGTTATTTAAGGTATCAGAGTAAAGTTTACTTCATATTCATTGTAATTGCTTTTCCTCTGTAATAGCGCAACGTAGTTTCCTGCAGGGCCGAATCTAGGGGGGGCAGCGATAGCATGTGTCCCCCTGCAAGTTTTTTGGAGCGCCAAAATCGTAAGTTGAGGGGCGCCAAAACGGTGAATTGGACGTTTTTTTTTACATCACCTTTTGCAGAGAAAAATTTAAAAAATATCGGTGCACCAAAACGTTTAATTTGACGTTTTTCTCGAGGAGGGTGCCATCAGAAAAGTTTGCTCCCCCTCGTAATAACTGTAGGTTCGGCCCTGGTTTCCTGTATAAAAAAACAAAAAAATTTGAGCCTGTTTTGGGTTTTAGAACCATAGAGAAACATCTGTTAAAGATGCATATAAGATTTAAATCGGCCATGTCAGAAAAAATATTGTACTGTTTTCGAGAAAAGGTTTTCATAATTTTTTAGCAAAATTTCACGCAGTCGCAACAGTCTTAAGACTACACGGAGAGAAAAATCATATAATTTTTGTAGATAAAATTTCAGAAAAACTTCCATGCTCTCTTATGCGTGCGCGATCGACAACCAAAGTAAAAAATATTTTACGATCATATGAATATTATTAACTTGAAACGTAAAAAGTATTAGTCATGGCTTCATAAAAATTGTTGTGCTAGCATGGTAAAATTTAATGTGCTAATACAACTTCTATCACATTCTTATGCATATATGTTATAGTTTAATTCTTGTTGTCGTACTCTTTCATTTGCGCATCTGACCCGCAACCTTATGTTGCTTGGGCTGTACGCACTGAATATAGTGAAGTAACAAAATGATGAATTAAACGGTGACCGTCCTGTAAGACATTCTAATGAATACTGTCTGCACACGACACCATACAGCAGTGACCAGCCTGGCTATGTTACTTGCCACACCAGCCTGGTTATGTGACCTTCTTGTATAATTGTGTTGATACCTTCTGCAGCCTGCCTCGCTATGTGACAGCGTTGATACCTTCTCTTTCTTTCTTTCTGCTATTAGTAGATAGCATTTGAAATATTATAAGACAGCATGGTAATTTTTGTAAGAAGAACAATTAAAAAATATTTTTTTGTCGGCAATGGAACTTTTTACTGTGCTGTTTTACAAATTTTACAGAGTTAATATTACGGAAAGAACATTCTATCCTTTAAATTTTCTATGATTAATTATAATTTTTATATTTTTACCGTACAAAATTGAATATGTTCGCCTTTTACACGTCGTGTGTAAAAGTGATTTTGACGTTCTGGGAAAAATATTTAACCCTGTTATGTCACATACGCATTGTGTGACTCCATTTATTAATATTTATCGATACATATAAAGCTCAGACAACATGTATTATTAAAATATACATATAGGAGAATGTCTCTTTGTACCTAAATGTGTTTCGTTCTCCGCACAGCTACATACCCCGCAAGACGCGAGCTGGTAAGTTCATTTTAAACGTACTTTATTACACGAGTGTGTACATAATGTAAATCATATATAATACAACATAATATTATGCGTGAATGTATTTGTTAACGCGTCGTCATACGGATAAGCGTCTCCATCAGCAGCGTCGCCACGAATATATTATCATGATAATAAAAAGACCTCTTTTCTCACGGACGGACTCATGTTTTTGGTACATTATACGACATTTCCAGAAGATATAGTGTAAATATTGGGTGTCCTACAAAATATGTACAAAAATACGTAGATTTCAATGGTGATAATTGTAAGCAAATTTTTTTCTTGCGTCATAGAGTTTTTTTTTACTATTTGCAACTTTTTTCATCATCTGTTAGTTAGAAATGATACTAATTTTAGTGTGTATCGTGTCATTACAAAAAAGACACCTAGTTCATCCCTCTTTTTTAAAAGAAAGTATAAAAAGGATATACTATTGAGTTTAAGAAGAAAATTATAACTGGTAACTAACTAGTTAAAATGAATTATTCATTTAAAAAATTACATATCTGTTGTAATATAATAAAGTAGCTATACCACATGCTTAGGTTTCCCAACCAAACCAACTTTATACGAGTATTTAATAGTAAAAATTTTTATGTTTCCGTAAATTGGCTTGTTAATTTCATGTAGTTGCTCTTTTCAGTGAAAACTTTGCAAACAGTGCAATAAAACTCAGAATATCATTTTTTAAACTTTCTTCATTCTCTCTACATTTTATTTTGAATGACTAGTTGACGAAGTTTTCTTAGTATTAATAAAATTCTTTTAAACTGGATTGGAACCAGCCCAATTGAATATTTTACTTAAATGCAGTGCGTTTGTAATATTTTGAAGTGCCAATGATCTTTAAAAATAAACCAAGTGAGCTTTGCCGCTACACTGAAATATAAAATACATTTTTTTTCATTTTTTTTTTTTCATGAAATAGGTAGAAGTAGATACATATTTTTATTTACCACTTCGAAAGTAGTATCAACGTTAAAAAATGAAATACACTAGATATGATAATTTTCAGGTCATTAACACTTCAAGATATTACAAACGCACTGTATAATTTAAATAAATAAACACTAACAGTAGTCAACTTTTCAATCCTGCCCCCAAGTCAATTCCCAATATAGCGGAAAACTTTTATTTCTTACACAATAACAAATTTTTTCGCATCGTTTGAATTCTCTTTTACTTACTGAGTTAATAGGACAATTTTTTGATCATAAAAAAAGTAAATAGCTATAAAATTCTGTGAAAATATTTTTTTAAAATGTAATTAAAATCTAAAAAATTTTCCAAAAATTTATTTCGATAAAATATTAAAGTTTTCTAATAGGCTCAGCATGTCTGCGAATAATATCATGTACGTCGAAATTTCAGAATACTTTATTGTACATATTTACTTTAATTTTTGAAAAGAATCGTAATCGTTACTAAACGCACACCATTTATATATCAACTTTTTACGAGTGCCATCCAATATTTAACACCGCACCTTTATGACAATGTAATACATCACATTTTCCGTTTGCTACATCATTTTTAAATTTTCCATAAGTATCTACTTAGCTACGTTTACATCGTTCAATAGAATAGAAAAATTTCTCTCTTACAAAATGTGTAAAATGTTATTTCCCAAACGGTGCGGCGGGGAGTCTCCTCACTCATTACATACGACGGCGTATCAGTGAAAATTTATCATGACGGGACGGGGAGAATGATTTAAAATTGTCCGGGAACGTGCCTGGCATAAATAAACATTATGACTGTAGGGAGATACGGAATTTGATTGAGAGAGCCAGACCAGACTATACGTGGGCGTTATAATATGTAACTGACTGTCCTTATTTTTTTAATTGGTATGTCAAAATTTTCAAAAGAAAATTATCTGCGTATCTCTTATAATATCTTTATCTACATAATTGTTGATGCGTCTGTTAATAATCGTATAACTTATAAACGACTTGAACGATCGAGGTCATGTGGTCAGGACAGTACATGTGTTTTGTCAAGACAATAATTTCTAGTTTAAAGAAAATATTCATGTAATATATCGTGGTTTACTGATACTATTGCAACATCCAAGGGCATCCATACCCGGGGGCAAGAGGAGACCGCCCCCCTTGCTGTTAGGGAAATGATAAAATATATAAGTATAATGGTAGTCAAGTGGTAGACTAGTATTTTAGCAACGGGATAAAATTTTACAAGATGGTCGAAATTGGAACTTTTTACGGCTACTTACAAATCGCCATTCGTCATTCAAAATATTAAAAATACTTCTTAGCCCAGTTTTCGCCCCCTACAAATTATCATATGGGCGCCCTTGGCAACACCTACCGGAAAGTGCAGAACAACGTTTACTGGCCCAGTTAATGTTGTTATAAAAATTTTTGACAGAGGAGATCAACCTATAAACATGAAATTTTGTATACATATTATGTACATATGCTACAGGTGTTCGTAAGTTTTTGAGGTAATTTGAAATATTGCATTTTGGGGCGAAGTAGTACACTGAGAGAAAAATGGCAACTTAAAATTAAATACGATCATTATTGTTTCAATAATGTACAACTTAAAAAAAATTGTATTAAAATAATAGGAAACTTTTGTTTTAATCAATATTATTCAACTTTAAAATAAAGTTGTTCTACATTGAAACAATAAATTTCAACATTACTAGACTTTCGTTGTTTTTTCTCTGGGTGTATATTATACGCCAAGAGACTAAAGTGTGACTTTTAATTAGTGATGAGCAAATGCAAGACCAAGACTTGTCAGTCTTGGTCTTGGTCTTGTTCTTGTATTAAGAATCTTGGACTTGGTCTTGCTAGAGCAGTTTGAGTCTTGGTCTTGGTCTTGATCTTGCAAAATGCAGTCTTGGTATTGGTCTTGGTCTTGGTATTGCTAAAGAATCTTGCACTTTCTTGCATCTTTTTAGTAGCGAATTTTTTCCTTCTAAAATCAGAATTTTCTCTCTTTACGGTATTAATTATACTTTTAAACTATTTAAATAATTTAGCAAGAGTCTTGCTTTTTTCTTGCTATAGTCTTGGTCTTTCTCACTCAATTCTTGGTATTGGTCTTGCAGCCATACTTATAGTCTTGGTCTTGGTCTTGCAAAAAATGCAAGACCAAGACAAGACTGCAGGACCAAGACTAATTTTACTCATCACTACTTTTAATTCCAAGTGTGGAATCGAAAAAATAAAACATTTTAGTCTTGTGGCGTAGGTATATGTTATTTTATGTAGTTCCGGATAATTTAAAATAAGAAAAAAAATAGGTACATATATTGTGCAATAAGTTCGGAAAGTTGTCGATTGACCATGAGAACAAAGTTGAACACACGGTGGAAGTGAGTGCGCTCATTCACTTGAGTGAGTAATCGACAGCACCCCACGATTTGCACATACATTTTTTTTTTATTATTACTAATTTTTATAAATTTTTTTTTTAAA
Organism: Brachynemurus nebulosus; assembly: GCA_035578155.1. NCBI lineage: Eukaryota > Metazoa > Arthropoda > Insecta > Neuroptera > Myrmeleontidae > Brachynemurus > Brachynemurus nebulosus. The sequence continues at coordinate 2,870,330 of JAPWDM010000003.1, forward strand.
TTAAATTTTGTTAAAATTATTTTTGTCAATGTTTTCTATAGAAATAACAATAAGATACATATTTATTAAATGAAAAACCAAGAGATGACTTTACGTGTTTTAATTAAATTTTATGTTTCATTATCAATTTGCGTGCGCAAACTGTGATTTACGAACGCACTGAAATACGCTTAAGCCATGTGGCAACAGTAGAATGGACAAATGGCTATTTGTCAAATAAAAATGCGTGCACCAAGATAGTACTTATCTCGCATGTGTAATAAAAAAATTTAAATTTAACAATTTATTTTTTTTACAACCAGTTCAAAAATTCTGCGTAAAGTAAGAGACACCTGGGAAAACCACTTACCGCGTGTGTCATCCAATCAAATTAAAAGCTTGGTACCGGGTTTCTTCGGACAGGTCAGGACCGTACTTATTTCAATAAAATTTTGCAACTAAATTACATTAAATTATGCACATTTGAATGAATATAATTGGTCAAAAATTACATTTTTCACCATTTAGAATACTAACAGCATTTATTATTTGACAAAAGTAAGAAAATTCAAAAAATTGAAAAAGATTTTTGTAAAATATATTGAAAAGTTGTTGAATATTTAGACGATCCACTATAATAGCTAAGACGTACGTATTTACTAAGATTTTTTATTATTGAAAAACAAATTTTCAACAAGCAACTATCTCAAAATTGAAAACAATAAAAAAAGATGAACTTATTTAATTTAAATGACATGTCACATAAATCACATACATAATATAAACAAAAATACTTTTGATAGTCAATTAAAATTTTAAATTACAGTGGCACTTTTCAATTTTGCAGGTAATAAATAAAAGAAAAAAAAGGATGTTTACATAAAATACGTATAAATAATATTTTGATACACATAATATGTTTGTGTGTGTATGTAACTTGTGTACTTTGTTTTTATGAAAATGTTTTGAACTTTTAGTCACATTGAGTGCAATATGTATACCTGCAAATGCTAAAGACGAAACTGTGTGATCCGAAAGAAATCCGATACCTGCTTATGATATTATGACTCCCGTGAAATTCGTCACAACTTAATTCTCATTTTGACCCCTATAATTTTATGTACATATATAACAACGCAATTAAGGCTTTTCATAATAATTATATCTTATATACTGTAGGAATAACCTGCAATACTTAAACCATTATTATGTATCTCATCCAAAGCGTAACAAATACAAGTACACTGGCAATGTAGGTTAAAAAAAGCTACGAAATGGGCAAATATTAAGCACGACGACCGAACGTTCGTGTTGAGTCGAACGAAATATATTATGTAGATATAGTTCACGTATTGGCCGTTAGAGCGAGCGACGCCCATGCATAAAGGACGGCGACGATTACCGCCAACTGCGACTCCGATAGAAATTGATGCGCACACAGCAATTTCGTGTGGTCGTCGCTCGTCTGTGCCAGAACAGCAAGCAGCTCTCGTCTGCCTCTGTTGTTGTGACTTGTACGTTCGTGTTTTTGTTATGAGTGCTGCCTGCGTTCCTCAGCGTCCCGAACGAGCGAATAATGTTAAGGACGAGTACATGGGTTTGGATGGGATCGCATCGCATTCGGTGTATCGCGCGGATCACCGAATAGTACAACTCTAAGTGTTTTGGTTTTTAAATTTTTTGAATATTATTGTTCTAAGACGGTTGGTTTTTGAACCAAAGACTGGCGAATGACATGTGTGTTTATTGTTTTCTAATGTGTTGTGTAAATAGTAATGACATCTGTCAATAAGGTTTTGAATTATTATTGAGGCTGTTTGTTTGTTGTAAACATACTTGGTGTCTTTTGTGCTGAAAAAGCGAAAAGGGATTATAATAATATATTCTGGTTATGTGTGTTTTTCAAGTGGATTTTCCGAGCGATTGCTTCCCTCTGTTTGTTGGTGACCTAATTTTCATTTTTTTAGGTATTATTTCCTTTTTAACTGTATATATTTTTCTATTTATTGTAAGTGTATAACTTTTGTAGTAGAGGATGGTCTATTTATATTTCTGAAAGTTCTTAAGATTGTCAATAAAGTTGTCATGTTCCTCTTGTTTACCATGTTATCCAAGTCAAAGTAAAAATTGGAAAATAGTCAAGTGCAAGTCGTGCTTGCGCAAATAGTATTCCGTACAATAAGTTATTTTTTAAATACGGATTTGATGTAACTCGCGCTGGAATTTTTTTCTATTGTCCGGTTGTCAACATCTTGCAAGTAATTCATTTGTTGGAATTATATAAGAGTCAAATCCCACAGTTAAAAAATTTGAATATTCATAATTTCAATATCATTGATGTCCAGTTGCTTTTAGCGTGATAGATGGATTATATGTTGTACATCTCATTCTCAATGTTTTCGATTTGGAAAAGAGTAGGGTACAGCAATTTTCGGAGCAATTTACAGCAAAAAAAAAAAAAAATTGAAGATAATTTATGAGAAAATGCACTATATACACCTACTTTAACCTCTGTGCTAAATTTCAAATTAAAAATTGCCTGTGATAGACGAACGGACAAGACGGACATCGAAATGATTCTCTTAGTTTGACATTTTTGGTAGAGAACACTAATAATATTATGGTATAAAGTAAGTTAAAAGAAAGAGTAAATTACTAAAGAAAATTAGCTGCAGTTATAAACTTCAGTCATGTTGCTTTTAAAAGTTTGTTCAATTATCTCAAACAATTGTCCGAAATATGGAATTCAGTAATTTGACTTAATATTATTAATATTTTCTTTTTTTTTTTTGATACTTCAAAACTTATATATTGTACATGATCTTTTTATAAGAAGCTACTATCAGACTTCCAAATACTGATTTAAATTCAATCGGTCAATGCTTATTTCTAAACAGTAATATAATATGAAGCTCGCAGATATACTTAGAAAAATAAGCTATTTGATTTACATTAACTAAACTGTTATGAGCATTAAAAAACTGTGTAGGAACAAATTACATATCTCAACAAGACCTAAAAATATTGGGGTAATTCTCTTACGAACTTTTTTTATTAGGCCAATCCATGATTGTCAGTTCAACGTATGACCATCTCAAAATTTAATGAAAGGTAAAATGGTAACCTTCATATGCACTAACAAAATATCAAATTTTCTTGTAACTTGCCAACCTATTTTGAAATTACAGATATGTAAATTTTCAAAGAACGCCCAAAAGCTCTCTGAAAGTTCTAATTGAAATACAAACTTGATAAGATGTTATTTAACAGCATTTTGTAAGCTCTTTATGAAAAATCACAGTTAATAACGATTTTTTTTTTTATATTTTTACAAGGTGATACCTATACAAGTTTTACTATTTCTGAACTAACAATAATTTTAAATTTTTTTGAAAATATATTGTCTACAGAATTAAACACCACTTTACATAAAGTAAAAAAATAAATCAAAATAATCTATGAATGAGTTAAAAATAATAAATGTGTGCAGTAAAGCATAGTTATACATTATAAAAACAAATAAATTTTCATGGGTCAAAAATACAAATTTTCAAATCGATATCCATGAAAATCGCCTCCTCACTAACAAAAAAAATTGTTTTATTGAAGAATCTTAGTATTTTTTAATCCATAAAATATACATAAACATGTCATTATATACTTATATAGTTTCAAGATGAAAATCCTTGTCAGTAATTTTTAATTTTTCTAAATGTTAACCCTTGTTTTGTTTATTTTTTACCCCATTTTTTTTAACATATAAAAAAAAATTACAAGCAGTTGGATCACTTAAATAAAACTTTATACTTTACATTACTAAAGCATGTAGAATAACAAGAAAAAAATACAGCACTCTATCTTATCGCAGATTTTTTACTTACTGAAAAAGTTTATCGCCGCGGAATGAAAGTTTTTCGCTCATGAACAACAGAGGTTTGTGAGAAAATTTTTTTTTATGTTATAAAACCCTTTCCAAAAAATAATTTTTTGGCCCAGACAGCTTAAAATACTAATGTATTTTGTTGTAATATTTTTTATTTTTTCGAATTTAACACTGTTGAGTTTAGTATAAATATGTCTTTTTGTTACCCCACTTGAACAGTGTCTTTTTTTACCCCGTCCTACCCTATATTTTTTTAGAAATCAATACCATTTTATAATTTCCTCTCTAACAAAAAATCGCCACAGTTCATTTACTTCTTTTCATCCGTTTCTTAATTTAGACACTTTGTCGGTACTCCCCCCACCCCCTTATTATATGTTCCCTCTTTCGAAATGTCACACGTCTGTTGTCTGTTGATGTAAGTTTATTTTTAAACACACGTAAAATATTGTTTAAAGGATACAAGAATTATTAGTGCATATGTAGAACTAAGGGTACACAATTTAGTAAATATTATTTTTGATTTTAATGATGTGTGTGTCTGTTTTCGTAATTTAGAACGAAACTATTTTGGTTTCACATGTGTCAAATGTGTGAATAAGAATTTCCACAGTGCATGGTTCAGTGACGAAGAGACAAATCAGTCTCCAGTTATTTTGGATCAGAGAATAATTTTAGTAACCGTTATATTGTAGAAAAGACTTTGCCAAACGCATGTTACACACGCATTAAAACAGGGTCCCTTAGTCATTATAGTTTCTCACTGCTTTCGGGATAAAAGTAGGTAAATATGTATATTCGACAGTGTTACTTGCATATGTGTTACTTAAGAAGCGTCAGTTACGTCACACAAATTTGGTTCGCTAAAACTCTTAAAGAAACATAAACTTTGAAGTTTAGTATTTCACAAACGAGGCTGAAAAATATGGTTAAAGGATTCTTCTGTCTACTAAAAATTTCGACATTTTTAGGAATCAATAAAAAACAAAAACTATTGATATTTTTACTGTTCATTTTTTTACTAACTGTTTATTGGTATTTTAAGAACATATAAAAAAATTTTTATGCAAAAAAAAAAAAATTGAAATTCAAGGATATATATATAGCCTCCGTGAAAAAGTGATGTGCTGGTTGACATGACTTTGGGATTTGTGTTCATTTTCAACAAAAAAAGAAAAATATTGTGAGTTAGAAAGGTTGTGATTCTGGCAAGAATTACAATAAAAAAATCTAAAAATGGCGGCTGTGTAAAAAAAAGTTTTTAATTTTTTTAAATGGTAAAAATTAATATTTCACAGTTATCCTATAAGTTCTTACTATAAAGCAGCATATACTGAAGGTACATGCCAAATTCGGAGTCGATTGGATAAATAGAACTCGAGATATCATGTCGACCAGTTGAAAAATGTATTTTTTATTACTCATGCGGGAGAAGTACTAACTTGGCGCACACATTTCTATACGCAAAACAGCTGTTTGCCCACTGTGCTCTTCCCGCATACTTTTTTGCGTGTAATGTTCTAGTAACTTTCCACACGCTAATTGACAATAAAACACGCAAAATTTAATCAAAACACGCGAAGCCGCCTCTTAATTTTTCATTTAATAAATATTTCATAATTATTTCTATAGAAACCACCAACAAAGTAATTTAAACGATAATTAATTCAGAAAAAAAAGACGAACACTTAAAAATATTATTTTAAAAAGTAATAAAAATGTCAAAAGTAGTGATAATAATAGAAAAAAGTATGTGAAATTCGTAATAAAAAATCTGGGGGACAGGACTACCCACACTGTCAACTTCCCATTGGGTGTCCTTAAAGAGTAGAGATTACTGTACATAAATAATTCTTTTTTCATTTCAGGCGACTCCTCCCCTGGGCCCCCGATAGAGGCTTTGCCCCTTGCACCATACCGGGGGCTTCGCCTTCTGTACCTAAGAGTGGGGGCTCCACCCTTATCAAACAAATGATAACATCATTTGTTCTCAAGATATGCGAGACAAAATATATTTTGGCAAAAACTAATTTTTCAAGTTTCTTATTTTATTTTATCTTATTTTTTTTTAAATTTTGTAATAAAATACTGGCGTTTTTAACATCAAGGAAGGTTCTTAGGCCATTATATAATAATGTTATGGTAAAAAATCCATATAATCTATGTTATCTTAATAAAGTTAATTCCGTTTTTTTACCACAAAAAACAAACCACTAATCCGAATTTGCTGAAAACTTGATCCGGTCTTAATTTTTTGATTACGCATCTAATGAAATTAGTCCGGAGTTGATATCATCATTTGTTCTCGAGATATGCGAGACGAAAAACAATTCACGAACGAACAAACGAACGAACGAACTAACGAACGCACACACAAACATCACGCTAAAAACGATGGATTCGGATTCTAGTGACCTTGAAACGTGGAGATATGTCAAAATTAGCGATTCGTAAAATCGGACCCATTACAATAACTTCCTATGGAAAGTTAAAAATAGTAGGTACAACTCGTGCGGGATTGTCGATTGCCCCACTCAAGCGAATGAGCGCACTCAGTACGTTCGTGCGCTCAGCTTCGCTTTCGTGGGCAATCGACAATTTCCCGCACTTATTGCACAATATACTATAGTTTTGAAGTATAATACCTGATACCCAAACCTACCGTATTAAAATAGCTATAGCGTTGTACACTTTCAAATTTTTTATATTTCCTTTTGAGGACACATTTTTAAAGGTCTAGATTTTCAGAAAATGAGACAAAAAATCCTATTTCAAAAATTCTAGACTAGAATACTACCTTATCAGTACTACATAAGTATTCACTAAACTATTTATGGCCAGTGAAATGCTTATAAGAATCCTTCAGTCATTTTGGGATATATTTATTATTCGTTTTACTACCACTTACAGCCTATGTGCTTTAACAGTTTTGTCGATTTAAAGCAAAAAAATTCAACCGCACACTAAAATAGCCTTTCAATATCTACTTCAAATTTTGCGCAATTCCAATTGTACTATTCGTACAGAAATTAATTAAATATACGTTCCGATTTTTTTTTTTTTACGGAAAAGAGTACTTAAAATCGCACACGTTTTTCCATTAAACATAATAAATTTATGAATGAAACCATTTACGTAGTTGTTTTTTTTTTTTAGTTGTTGACAAATTAAATTTTCTTTGTATCTGATTAAATGGACAAGTGACGTGCGTGTTTAGTTAGCGACACCACGTCCGTTTTACATTAAACACCACGTGCATCAGTGATTAACATCGTTAACAATGTCACCGTGTTTAAACATTAATGAACATTAAAAATTTTTAATATTCATAAAAATAAATGTTAATTGTTTAAATATGTAATGGAGGTGTATAAAAAACTCAACACCATTGTCAGACCGGATGATACAGATTGTGCCGTAAATGACAATTGGATGTTCTGAGTTTGAATTTTTAATATAAGAAAAAGTAAATAGTGTCCCCTTTCCGGACTGATTAAGTGGTTGAGACTTCAAGACGAAACAGACAATATTTTACATTATTGTCTCTCGTGGTAAGAAGTAGCCTGTAGCTGTCTCCGCTTTCTCTATGCATAATTTCAAATAAATTCACTCATTTAAAAATACTGGGATACAAAGAATAAAAATGAAAAATAAAATTATTTGAAATATTGTTACGTTATACGTATCGACAGTTTTTATGCAATATACATCACATTCGTGTAGTGACAATATCTAAATTCTATATGTTATATTTTTCATAGTATACAATTCCAATTTTTATGCGGAATATTTCAATAATTTTTTAATAAATATGCTGTTTTTTATTAAAATTTACGAGTTAATTTTTTTTTATATTCTGTAATAAACTGATTTGAAAATGAAGAAAAAGAACCGATCCAATTTTTTAAGTTAGTCAAACTATTCTTTAGATCAGGGTTTTTCAGTGTGCGAGCCGCGAGCCAAATGTGGCTCGTATACTCCAAAAAATACGACCCGCGATTCGAATTTGTTAAGATTATTTATCTACAATTTTTTTCGGAAAAAGCCTTTAAATCTGACTATATCAATAAGCGCGGTAGCGCGTCGGTAAGTTCTCACCAGCCGTGCGTGTACCAAGCTATATTTACACGAACCATTTCACGACATTTTTGACCCCCTTAAAACTCTAGTTTTATTTGTTGTATTGAATTAAAATTTTGCATATACAATAACACACTTGAAATCACTCTCAGTTTCAAATTTCATTGATCTAACTTTCGTAGTTCCTGAGTTATAGGTCTCTAAAAATCGATAATTTTGGCACTCACTCACTCACTCATTCATTCACTGACGGATCATCAAAAACTCGGACCTATTTCCAGTGGACCTAGGAAATTGAAATTCGGTCAGAATATAGATCTTACATTAGTCTAAAAGTAAAGGGGAAAATCTAAAATCATAATATTTTTCGTTATTTTCGTTATTTGTGCTCTTTCTTTTGAAAAATACAGGGCAATTTTATAAAATGTAAATGTTACTCAAAGCCTTCCTAAATATTCAAATGTACTAGTTGCCGGTAACTATGAAAAAGAAATAATTATTTATAGCAACAAATTACCTACTATTATTGCCTATTATGATTAATAAATTCATAAACATTTAAATTGAACAAGTTTGTATTAAACGACATTTCCTACAAAAAGTCGTGAGATCCCACCAGAAACATAAATGTGAAAAATGTGAAAAAGTTTTAAGAAATACACATCAAGCTTTTTTAAAGTAAATAATAGAAATTTTTCATCAGAACTTGGGCAGTTTTTAACACCAAGTTTAATATACATGATAAATGAATAAAAACTTCCCAAGTTCTAATGAAAAATTTATATTATTTACTTTAAAAAGGCTTGATGTGTATTTCTTAAAACAATTTATTTTATTCCGATTCTGCACGAAAAATGTGTTTGGAACTTGACAGTTTATTTTGATTTCAATTCTTTTTCAGGCTAACACAATATAATACAACTTGCCCATTTTTCACATTTATGTTTCTGGTGGGATTATAAACAAACATTTTTCCGTTGGAAAATATCAAATTTTATACGGAATACGTATATCTTGTTATTGCCTACATAAATTTTCTTTTTATATCAGTCATTTTATTTTATTCGATGATGTGTTGTATCAGGTTCTGAGGTCAAAACAACTAGTCTTGCTCAGAAAATATGATTTAATTTTAACATTTGATTTTTCTTCTGTGTTTATAATTCTAATTTTGTCAAAAATGAAAAAAGCGGTATCGAAAACCTACAAAAGTAGGTTTCGAAAACCTACAAAAGTAGCGTTCGACCAGCCCATACTGATCAACGGAATTGAAAACGCAGACGCATTTTCCCTTTGTATTCGTCCTTATTTTAAAATTTTCTCTTAATTTGGCCCGCAGAAAAACTTTGGGAACCCCTGTCTTAAATCGTCAGTGTTTTTCTTCACTAAAAATTTTAGCAAAATCACTGGTCGATAAATAACGTAATAAATAAATAATACATTCTTTTAAAAAAAATACATCTATTAAAGTACTACTATAGTTTGCCCATCGCCCTCAGACATTTTTTTCTTCAAACTACCTTCAAAATAAAGGTGGAAAAAATTGGTAAGTGGCGTACTATAGTAACATCGTTGATAGTATTACGTATCGACTATGATTATATGAATGAAACTTTGGTTTTTCTAAATTTATATTTGCCCATTAATATTTTATTACGGAAATTCTTGACAATTTTTCAGTCACGCAACACTGTTTACGAACAACAAATAAATTCGACGACCGATATGCGCTCCCACAACTTTTCATATTAAATGAAAATATGTTCGTGGAATTTTCGAAGTAATATGAAACTATTTATAAACAAAATATTATTTTGGAAAAAAATTATTAATTTCGTAATAAATAAATATTTCGTTGCAGAATAAGTTAAGTCAGGAGTCAACAACCTATGGTTTTGTTGATGCATAGTTGCGGCTTTTTCCTATATATGTATATATTTTTGTGAAGAAACATTTTCAAGCATAAATAAATTGTTACCTCTATTTTCGCCAAAAAATTTTAAACTTGTAATTTCATTATTTGACTTTATTTGGCGATAAAACTCAATATTAAGATCAGCAAAAAACCAAACAGAATTTTTTAACCAATCTTTAACATGTCGACCGGTTTCGGTGTCTCAAAACACCATTATCAAGACAAGAATACAAAAATCAATAAAAATAAAAAATGAAAAAATTTAAAAAAATTTTTTCATAAACAAAAGAAACTAAAAACCTTTTAGTTTGGATCAAAACCAATCAAATCAAACAATGTCAAATATAGCAACTCGTTGGTTGCAAAAAAGGAAATACGTTCATCACTAAAAATGATATACGAAAACGGAAATGTGAAACAACAAAACATCTGAAGACCAAACTTGCAATAGAGAACAGAAAAAGTAAAAGAAGAAAGAAAAAATCATTTTTAGAAAAAAACATCTGTAAAAGCCACCAATCGCCTTATGAATCACATATTCAAATTAGTTCCATTGACTTTCGTCTAAATCCATTGTCAGAAAACATGTTGATAAATCCATTTTGAAAAATTTTATAGGAAGAAAGGCCAAAAAATGTCTCATGTCACAATTGTGACACTCCAAATTGATTCGTCAAATATCGAACAAATTTTTTCAATTTTAAGAATAATTTTAAACAATATATATATATATATATATATATATATATATATATATATATATATATATATATATATATATATATATATATATACATATATATATATATATATATATATATATATATATATATATATATATATATATATATATATTTATGCGTATCGATTATCACAGTGAAATGTAAACGTATTTAGTTTTATAAAAACACCATAGTTTGTCAAATTGTTAAAAATAATTTTAGAAAATAATTTTAAAATTTTTAAAAATTCTTTATTTAAGTAAAAAATAATTTTTGTATGTGTGTTAGATTCAAAATAATTGATCACCACTTAACTCGTAAGATATCAAAATATTAATGATTGAAAAATTTTTTTTATAAAAACTTTCAATTTGGTTACAGAACAAAGGAATAAGGCCCTACCCAACTACCAATTACGCATGCTTATTAACTAATTTTTATTTTCAAGCATAAATTTTATTAACAATATGAAACTGTCGTCTTGTTTAAAAATGAATTATTTAACAAACTTTCTGGAATTTTAAACAAACTTTCTGGAAAAATTCACCTCAAGAACAACAAAAAGTCTTATAATTACAGCAAAAATTACTTTTACAGCCATTCTTTTGAAACATACACCTTGCAGTCAAAATGGTGCATACTAGTTCGCTCCCACGGTCAGATTTTAATCTTATCGTGAAAAAGGATCGTAGGTTAGTTCGCTCCCGACTTGTTATCTACTGACAGGTAAAATTAATTACCTAAAAACATTCAAACTGATACATATACAGCCATTCTTTTGTTACGGACATGACATTTTCACGCACTTTACACTCCTTCTCATAAGGAAAAAAAATAAAAGTTTTTTTTTTTTTTATAAATTTTCCGTACTAAACAGATAGACAAATGTGTACACAATATTTGTACTGAATATAAAATACATAACACTATTAGTTTTAATA